>OY747130.1:75214799-75821457 GCA_963556465.1 Berberis vulgaris
TCCCTTACTAAATGACTAGAAACAATATTTTAGAGCAAACTTTATAGCCAACTCATATTCATAAACCATTCAATTAGAAGACCACCTCTTCGATTTACATTGCCAAATACTAGACTAAACGAAGCAACTAACTCTTTCCAAGGCAGAAACTTGTAAAAATAGGTAATGATAACATAACAAGTAGAAGACTATTCATAAATTCGGGGGACTATACTCGACCAAAGAGGTGGTCCATAGATTGAACAATGTGGACAGAGACATTTATAATCATAAATTAGGTCATAGATAATGGATAATAAAGCAAGGAAAACCTCAAGTTCATCTCTACTTTACAAAACTGGTACTCATTTTATTTTCATCAAAAGTATCAGATTCTCTTTGTTTTAACTTGGAATCAGCAATATAGTTCATTAGAAGAAAAAAAATAAAATTTCATTTGGTATTATGTTCCACACCCTTTGGTTTCTTTTTGGTCCTCCTTGATTTGAAGCAATTGCTGTTGTAACTGGGCGATCTTCTGTTTCTCCTCTGCAACCTCTTCTTGCAACTTAGTTCGTTGTTTCTCCCAAGCCAGAAGCTTCTTGAGGCACTTCTTCTATCTTTTTGTAACCTCCAAACAGGTAGTAACAGACTCTGATGCACTTAGCTCTGCAGCTTCCATCTCTGCCCTGATCTCAGCATTCTCAGTCTCAAGACGTCTTACAACCGCAGACCTTAGCACCATGGCGCACACACCGATTGCACTTCTAATGAAACCCAACCAGTTGGAGGGGAAAAAATTGTACAATGTGTATTACAATCTACTGCGAGGAGGAAGATGGCATGGCATGTAAGTAAATGCAACTTTTAACCAAACGTTACATATTAGAATTTATTGATTCACCTATGTGGCGACTAGTATTTAGAGTTGTTGATAACTCTAAAATATGAACAATTACAATGCATAAAAAAATCACATCAACTACTGAGATGGGAGACTCATGTATGAATTTCAGCTCTATCAATCGAGAATTTTCAGTAGCAGAACTAGCATAAAGTTGTGGTAGAGAATCTAAATATCAGTTTCAGCAGATATATTGCATAACAAAATTAATAAACTTATAGGTAAATGAAATTGAAAGCTAAGCTTGGTAAGCAAACAAAATAGCCTCACCTTTTCAACACAAAGTTAAATTTAGAGTAATAAACAAAACATGAGAAGGCCTTATTTATGATGATGAGAAGAAGAATAATAATAGTAATAATACATAGTACAAAAAAATTTGAGCTTGACGTACCGAGCTATATATGTGACAATATTACTTGTCGTCCCTAAGATCGAGCACAAACAAGAAATTGGTATAAGGAAGAATATGAGACCAATAAATACAAGGACGGAAACAAACAGACCTCCAGGGTAGCAAGCAACCAATATCAAACCAGCTGCATAATAGGAAGGTAAGCTTAGGAGCTTGCTCACCAAGAACCCTGATAATGGCATTACCTGCAACACTCCATCCACTCTATATATCATCACTGAACTGGGTCACATTCTCTTACTATCTACATGAATTTATTCAAACAGTTCAAGATGAATGAATTTCATCAAATGGGGGCGACTCACAGTTTTTCCCTTGGGAAATATGAGTGACTTGACTCAGTCACATATGTTCTCCAGGACTAAATCTTCCATGTGTTGAACAATGCTAGCTAGAACCAAATAATCAAACATGGACCTCAATGACTAAATCTTCCATGTGTTGAACAATGCTAACTACAACCAAATAATCAAACATGGACCTCGCTGATTATACCAGACAAAAAAAATACATACTGTTGCCTGCATCAACAATACATGCAAAACATTACCCAATTTAATGTTATCCTAACATGGGCAGATATACCCCACTATACAAATTTTTTTTCCATTGGTAAATGAGTTTAGTTTTTGAATCAGGGATTAGAAATTCGTGATGAAACAATTTCTGTATCCAGCAATTGAGTAACCACATAAATGGGGATAGTTTGAGATTATGCAAATCCATGAACAACTATTCAAGAACAAAACATAATATTTTATTCCTAAACAAAACATTCATGAAAGGAATGGGAATTTTATTCATGAAAGGAATGGGAATGAGTAACCACATAAAATTTTATTCCTGAACAAAACATATTTTATTCAAGAACAATTATTCATGAACAAAACATAAAAATGGGAATTTGACAAAAGGAATGGGGTGGGTGGATTTACCTTGTAGAGAGCCTGAAAGGTGAGGACTTCCTTGGCTACAGAGATGACTTCAGGCCCGATACCATCACCAGGAAGTAGAGTGATGCTGTATTGCTTGGTTGGGGCTGCAAAGCATTGATTCCTTGCATATTTTGGAGGAGAGTGGAGAGATTTAGATGAAGTGAATGGAGTGTTCAACGGGTTCAACAGTGAAGATATAAAACTAACCAATGTTGAGAAGAGATAAAACTAACCTGTTGAGAAGGGAGATCTGTGAGAGATTCGTGAGAGATAAAATTGATTACATGAAGAGATTAAAATGAAGAGATTACATAAAGAGATAAAATCTATTACATGAAGAGATTAAATTCGATTTTCTGTAAGAGATTACATGAAGAAATAAAATCGATTACATGAAGAGATTATAGTGAAGAGATTAACCTGTGTGAGAGTTTCAAACTAACCTGATGAGATTTCTGCTGTGAGAGTTACAATTCTCTTATATGTTCCATTTGTAGATGGTGAGAGGAAGAGATTGGGAGAGGAAACCCTAACTTTTCAACTTTGCAAATGGGGAGAGGAAGAGATGAGAACAATAGACTATTCTGCTTGAAGAAACCAGGCTTGGGGTGCCATGAAAGATGAAGAAGAGAGGAGCTTTTGAGAGAGATTTGTGAAGAGGGAGAGAATGTGCCAAGGAAGAAGAGAGAAAGATAGGGGCAAAAAGGCAAAGAGGATAAGAGGTCAGGGGAGAGCACCACTTCGATCTGCTGTGAATGAGGGGGGAAAGAGAGCGAGACTGAGAGGGAAGCAAATGTAGAAATGGGAGGGAATCGAGCCGGGTTAATTTTAGTTTTTCCCGCTTCCACTTTCATAGCGTTTTAGTCTTATAATGCTATTAAAATTTGGGCTTTTATAGCATGAGTGTAAAAAATGCTATGGTCAAATGCTCTTAATAGGCATTTGTGTTGTAGTGTAAGTTTATCATCATGGGTTTTAGTTTGAAGTTTTTCCTTGGTGGAATTGCATAAGGTATGTGATTTAATTCAACAGATTTGTGGTGTTGATTCCACAAATTTTTTGGGTTATTTCTAGCTGGGTTCGTAGGGTAGTATCAGCTGGTTCATATGGTGGATTCAACGGTGTTTAGGTGTTAGTTACAACTAATTCAAAAGGTTGTTTCAGCTGGGTTTCGAGGGCTCATTTTGACACATAGATCTGTCGAATTCAGGGTTTAAATGTTCCTGAGTTTTAATATAAAAAACCAAGTTATGTAGTTGATGAGTCATTTGATTATGGCATGTAACCAATGGAGTGATATGAACATGCTTATGAATAGAATGGATTGCAAAGTGACTTTGATCCATGAAGTTGTCCATGGCGACATTTTTATTTATAAAATGATAAATATAAACTAGTTGTGAAATGGTGTATATCATGGATACCATGGAATGAATATTCTGAGTCGATTATTTATGCATTTGAATGTTGTGAGATATATTATTTGGTTATGCATGTGTCTGACGTAATGTTAGTGAACTCGACACTTGTGAGGGGTTATTGGAGACTCAATGGATATGCATATTTGTTTGGTGCATGATGATACACCGAAACGTCCTTCCATCTACACCGTACACGTGTCATGATGATCTTTAAGAATAACAAGCCCAAGCATCGGTCTAGCACTGATCTGACCCAAACACATCAAGCCCACACAGTGCAGTCCGCCGGCCAGACCCAAATTACTATGTCCTGTTAAGCCCACACGCCTCACAACCATCTCTAATACCCGTAAGACTATTAAGGCAAGTATCTCGGGGATCAACTTCGAACAGGCAAGCTAGTAGTACTTCATCTCCAACTAGGAAACAAATACAAGCTAGTAGTGGTCCGTGGCTCACGTGCATTCCTTGTGCAGGTCAGCAGGTCAAGATCAAGCAGGGAGCAAAAATCGACAACATCAGTTTGGCGTTGTCCATAGGGACAACAGAGTTTCTAACAAAACATTGACATCATCTCTCTTCAGAGTTCAAGAAGATGGTGACCACTAGATCATGTAACAATGGAGACCAGGGGGACACATCAAACGCTCAGACTAGCATTGTACCACCACTTCCAGTGGTATCGGCGACACAGGGGGAGCAGGCTCGCACCCCGTGCCAATAGTAGCGACAACGGAGCCCAGGATGGATCTACCATCATCCCATAAATAGCAGATCTTGCGAAAGATAAAAACACTCAAATCTATAAAGCAAAAGTCGAATGAGACATTAAGAACATACGTCACGCGCTTCAATGACGAGTTGGCTTTCGTCAACGTTTGTAACGACGCAACATCCGCCACAACCTTTACTGACGGTCTCAGGAATGACAAGTTTTACAACTTCTTAACTTTGGACCCCCCGGCTAATATGGCAGACCTGGTAAAGGAAGCACAAAGTTACATCGTTTTAGGCGAAGAGCGGACCACCAAGAAAAAGGCAGAGTCCAAGGAGAAACCCTTTGTCCCTTCAGATGAGGAAGTAAGGGACGAATCGGTGGGCACGATACATATCCTCCATGGGGCACACTCTGAATCATAAAAATCAAACAGGTCCCGAAAAAGGCCCCTACGGGTGATGAGGGTCCGAGCGATATGCATCAACCAACAAGTAACACACACTCGAAGCCATGACCCTTCGATATCACTAGCCTTTATGGAAAAAGACACGTCCAACTTCCACATAATGACGCTCTGGTAATCACAATCTTCCTAGCAAGTTGAGAAGTAAGAAGATCCTTGGTGGACACTGGGAGCTCATTGAACGTTCTATTCCTCTACACGTTCCGCAACATTCAGCTAAAGGAAGAAGTCCTAACTCCTGATAGTCGTCCAATGATTGATTTCAGGGGCGAAAAGTGCTTCCCAATGGGAAAAATACAACAAACAATGGTCGCAGGAGAGCCACTGTTTTATAAAATCTTGTTTCAAGAGTTTATAGTGATCGACGCACCATCCACTTATAACGTTGTTTTAGGAAGGCCCTGGCTACACCAAATAGGAGCACTAGTTTCCACTATGCACCAATGCATCAAGTACCTAGTCAATCAAATAGTTGGTACCATACGAGGCGACCAAGCAGTGGCCAGAGAATGCCAATACGTGACCCCACAGCAGCCTGATAATCTTCAGCTGGCGACAAAGCCCACGATCAGGATGCCTCTTAATCTTGCCAATGAAGTTGGGATAGAGCAACCAATCTCAGACGACGAAGCTCCAGTGAGCCCTCGGGGCAGACCCAATGTCGGTAAACCGGAGTAAGAAACCTTCACGGTTTACCTCGACAGCCCTCTCAATAACAAGGTCGTTTAGATAGGTTTCCGCTTAAGTAAAGAGTTGGCGGAACAACTGACAAAACTACTACAACAAAACCAAAACTTTTTCACCTGGACAATGCAAGACATGGTGGCAATCGACTCGTTATTGATCACTCATCGCCTGGAGGTGGACCCCACAAGGAAAACCATACGACAAAAATAAGCCTGTGGCGCCTGAAAGAAACAAAATCATCAATGAGAAGGTACAACGGTTATTCAACGCGAACATGATCAAGGAAGTGCGATATCTAGACTGGCTGACAAACACTGTACTGGTAAGAAAGTAAAATGGGAAGTGGAGAGTCTGCGTAGACAACACGGTCTTATAAGGCGTGCACAAAAGACAATTTTCCACTTCCCTGCATCGATCAGATCGTGGACGCCACATCCAGACACAACCTCGTGAGCTTCATGGATGCGTATTCGGGCTACAACTAGATATTAATGCACCCCCAGACCAAGAAAAGACCAATTTCACAACTGAGAGACGAATATACTGCTACAGGGTGATGTCGTTCGGCTTGAAGAATGCGGGTGCGACGTATCAACGGCTGATAAACCGAATGTTCAAAGAACAAATTGGCAAGAACATGGAGGTCTACATAGATGATATGCTGGTTAAGAGCCTTCACAGCTCCGACCACATAGCAGACCTCACTGAAGCATTCAGTCAACTCCGAAGGTATCAGATTAAACTCAACCCACATAAGTGTACGTTTGGAATCGAGTCGGGGAAATTCCTAGGTAACATAGTGAACCAAATGGGAATCAAAGCTGGTCCAAAGCAAATTCAAGCTCTTCTCAACATGAAACCCCCCGCCAACATCAGAGACGTTCAAAGCCTGACTAGGTGGGTGAAAGCACTCAACAGGTTTATATCCAAATCATCCAACAAATGCATTTCTTTCTTCAAAATCCTGAGAGGGAGCAAAGGGTTCTCATGGTATGAAGAGTGTGAACAAGCATTCCAGAATCTGAAGGCGTACATGTGGAGCCCCGAACTGCTCTCAAAACTGGCAACAGGAGAAACAATTTACTTATACTAGTCCTCTCCAAGAACACGTCAGCTCAGCTTTTGCGCGTGACGACCGAGAACCCAAATACCAATGTACTACGCTAGCAAGACCTTCGTGGAAGTTGAGGCGCACTACCCAGACCTAGAGAAATTAGTTCTGGCACTGGTCATGTCCTTGAAGAAATTGAGGCCTTATTTTCAGGTCCATTCTATAACAATTCTGACCAAGCACCCGCTCCGCACGGTACTACACAAGCCAATGTTATCTGGTAGAATGGTGAAATGGTCGGTAGAACTCGGGCAGCTTGATATAATTTATGCTCCAAGAACAGCCATCAAAGCCTAAGCACTGGCGGACTTTATCGCTGAGTTTACAAGCTGTGAGGAACCAAGGCCAGACCTTCAAGCCCAAGATTCAAACAATCAAGGATGAATCTTGTTTTACGATGGGTCATCACCAGGGAAAACAGGCGGAGTTGGAATCACCCTCCGCTCCCCAATCTGTTCCACCCTCGAGAAAGCCGTTAGATTCGATTTTCTGCCTCAAATAAAAAGCTGAATATGAGGCCCTCCTATCCGGCCTAAAGCTAGCAAAGGGGATCGGGATAGACTACTTAACAACGTATAGGGACTCAAGATTGAAAGTCAACCAGTTCAAAAGAGAATTCAACAACAAAAACCCCCGCATGATAGCCTATAGCGGAAAGGTACTCCGCGCAATGAGTGGGTTCAAGAGATTTGAACTTTTACAATGCCTCCGAGACGATAATAAAAGAGCTGACACACTGGCCAAGGAAGCCTTAGCCTCCGCAGAAGTCTCGGACGGTCTCATCTAATACCAAGAGCAATAAAGCCTGGACAAAGAACCGCTCAACGATGTCTATGCCATGAGCACAGAGGCAAGTTGGATGACTCCGATTCGTAAATACATTGGATGTGGAGCCCTGCCGGCAGAAAAAAGTCGAGGCCAGAAAACCTAGAAATAGAGCAGTGCGGTACACTCTCTTAAACGACAAGTTATATAGGAGATCATCAACCGGGCCTCTGCTCCAATGCTTGTCCCCCCGACTGATCAGGTCCTGAGACAGATCCATGACGGTATATGTGGAAATCATCCAGGTAGGAGAACCCTTGGCCACAAAGCTCTAACCCTCGGGTACTATTGGCCAACGATGCGACGAGACTCCAGAGACACAGTCCGTAAGTGGGACAAATGTCAGAATTCGCTCCATACACACACATGCCTGCCCAACCACTGACATCGATGACTAGTCCGTGGCCATTCACACAATGAGGGATGGACATCGTCGGGCCGCTCCCCGCATTAAATGGTAAAAAGTTCATTTTGTGGCAGTCGACTACTTCACCAAATGGGTCAAAAAAACAGAGCCCCTATCCAAAATAAGGCAAAACCAAATAGAAAAGTTCATATGGACGTCCATCGTCTGCAGGTTTGGCATCCCATAGTATTGATCAGCGATAACGATATCTAATTCGAAGGTAGCAAGAATAAAAAAAAACTAGTGTTCTAAAAATCGGCCTAGGCAGCGCCTAGGCGCTAGAAGGTGGAAAACCGCCCAGATTAATGGCTGGGCGGGCAGTCTGGGCGGCCTCTAGGCGGGCTGGGCGTTTTTTTTTTAATAAGGCTGATTGTGTTCTGATTTTATTTTTCTTTCCTCTTTTTTAAAAATAAACTATTTAATTGTTTTTTATTCAGTATATGTCTAAATGTAGCAAATGATGATTACTTAATGGAATTCTCAAAGGGTCTGCCGATACCAATTTTACTAATGTAGAATTTATCAAACATGACTGAGGTTATTCATGCAATTTGAAGAAAAATAAAAGAGTAGGTTTGGATATTTGTCCACAAATTCAATTTTATATAAAGTACCCATCATGACCAACTTCAGTCATTTGAGTTTTAATAAATTTTGTTCATGATTGTTAATTTTTTATGTTTTTAAATTTTGCATATGTATATTGGCATTAAATTGGATGTAATTGATAAGGTATTATGCTTAACTTTTGTAAATTATTAAAGTTATAATACAAAACCTAAGACCGCCTAGGCGCCCACCTAGGCCCCTGGGCGCTAGGCACCTGCTCGCCGCCCGACAAGTGCCTAACGATTTTTAGAACACTGAAAAAAACTATGCGAACAACTGCACACTACACCACAAATCCTCATTTATAGCATGTCAAAACCACTATAACTGGATAAGATAGCATTGTCAAACACGTTGTGTCAGGCGACGCTATTAAAATTCCGGCTCTGTGATAGCGTTTTTGGAACGCTATTGTAACACCTTCTATAGTGCTTAAAAATGTAATTGTATAGTGTTAATCGTTGTTGTAACATTTATCATAGCGTTTAAAAATATTGTTACATATTTGTATACAGTTTTTTAAGAGTGTTATAAAATTATTTAACCACAAAACTTTAAAAGTGCTAATAAGTGTAGGGAATTTTTTTTTGCCCATTTGTTTTTAACTATGTTGGTATCATTTGCAATGTTCTACCGACTATTAAAAGTGCAAAAGTAAATAAAATCAAACAATGTAAGAAACTCTCATTTCTTGATAATCATACTAATTCAATACATGATAGAAACATAAGTACAATGTCAAACAAAATAAGTCTCATTCTTCTTACATAACATATACATATAGTATGAAAATATCATTTCTTCAAAGTAAATAAAATCTTTTTTCCCGCCATTTTCTTCTTCCTCATCATCACCTGCCATATAAATATAAAAATATATCACAAATCACGCAAGACAAAAACATCTTGCAATATATATTCACAAGGCCAAATTCAAAGCTATAACCATTGGAAAATCATAAAACAACAAAGCTATATAACCAAGTTGGTCTCCCTTATCTCTAATAAGTCTAAAGCAAGCTATTAAATAGTCTTTATCAGATGCCTAACATTGAATTAAACAAGACTAGTGAGTTGTAATACCTAAGAACAATACTTGATAAATTGTCACTTTAAAATGAAGTTATATGGAAAAAAAAAATACAAATCGAGATGTAGAGCTTACTCCCTGACATTGTTAAAACATACATGAATTATCTTTCAAACCAAGCATTATATATGCAAGACAATAAAATCCAACTGGCTTGCAATAGATAAATAACATACTAGATTAAGTTCCGCATCTGTTGCTATTTAAACAACTTCACTTTTAGGCACCACTCCGACCTATAAAAAACTAACAAAATCAGCTTCCACAAAACGTGGGAAAGAATGCACATAAACATAACTTTGAGGAAAACTCTTGCACTTAAGATAACAATCAAAATTTTTTAACAAATAAGAATAAAAAAATTTGCATAATAATGGGTCTTTACTTACTGTGTGGATGGACTTGGAAGGCTTGAGAGAGGTGTTGGTTACCTTGGCTCGTCGTGGAGGCTCTAGGTAACCAGAAAAGCATCGCGGGGAGGGAGGGCATGTTCTTACTATATGATATCATCCTTCTATGCAGGTCCTTGTTTTGATAAATATTTACATTCACGACTTGGCTAATGACATTAACCCAACGTACAACCTTAAAACATCTAGCGAAGACGTGCACTGTATGCACGTCCTCAATTTTTGTCATTAAAAGCCTTATGTGTTGTAGTGTGTTCTGCTTAAGAACAAGCAAATTAAGGAAATCATATTGTACAACTTTCTAACAATCATCCTCATTAACCATCCATAATCATAAACTTCATTACAATCTTGCAATACAAAAACTATGTAAGAAAAGCAAATCACTTTTGCAAAAAAAGAAAAAAAAAAAATTAAAAATGGACCACACAAAATTTGTAAAACATACCTTCTAGACATGTTGGGCATGCATCTTCATCTTCCGATGAAGCATGGAAGTAACCAACAACATTTGCCATCTTTGCTGATGGGTGTTTCAATTAGTCTTTGTCGGACCCATTCCATTTGTTTTAAGCATTTGATGTTTCTATACTTGCATAAGTATCACTAAACTTGCCATTTTGAAACAATGTTGTGTACTGCAGTAAGAATGGAAGGACTAGATTATCAAAAAGCACTTCCCAATACAAGTATTGGCGAAACTAACATTACCTTTAAAATAATATTATATTTTCCAATAAATGAAAGCAAATGATATACCTATTTACATCTCTAACAAACATTAGTTTATGATCAGAAAAATCTATCAATAACTAAACTGATGGATACTACTAAACATCGTTGAGATATCAATAGTCCTTAAAGCAAACTCTCCAAACTAGAAATCTTCGTGCCATTCCAAGTAATTGCAGTGAAGCCAATTAAACTTGTATGAGACTTGATATTTGTATAACATCAAAGCCTTAGGAGGACTCCAGTACAAAGTTTACCTGAGGAAGTCTTTAACCTGATCGTCAAGATCCTTTATGTCAGTGGCCAATAAGAATAATCTTGTGTTTCTCCCTAGAAATGCAAGTAGTCCAAGGACAAAGAGATCCATCTCTAGATCCTGTAAATTTGGGATGAAATGGTTATATAGTGCTAAGGATAGAAATGTAGCAACTTATCTCAACATTTAATAGCTTGGAGTTTCAGTTAATGAATCATAAAATGATCTGCCTACTGCCTGCATTTTAGAAATAACACCCTCCCAATGGAAAGCTACAGTTAGCTTTTGTTGAGCCAAGCCAACCAAAAATGACCCTTCATGGTTTGCCTTATTAGGAAGAACCTTTGCACCAAAATGGGAGAGAAACTCTTGTTCAAATCTCGACTTTAATGCTAACTGATGCAATTCATCCATGGGAACAAGGCCATGTGACAAGTTCATGAGCTCCCTAACTACTTCAGAAATTGATAGTGTAAATAAGGGTCGTGATATTCACTTTTTGACTGCTATGCAACACTTATGGAAAGAATGACAACTGCAACAACAATGAATGTTTTTGTGCTCAGATTGTTAGTCATGGTGAATTACACAGAAAAAAATTGCATTTATTACATACGAGAAAATTTGGACTTGGAATGATTGTTAGTCGGTTATTAGAGGTAGAAACCCAAACAAATGGGTTGATTTATAATATAGACTTATTAAAAAATAACTCACTAATCATAAATGACATATAGTAATATTAAGAAAGAAAAAAAAATCAAGATTATGTTAACAAACATCTCTGCTGTTTTGCAGACCACCTCTTGAATGATGGAAGGAAAAATCCTGTTAGAAGTGGCAATTTCAGTATTTTATTCCATTTAACTAACAAAAACAAATCTCTAATTACATTGATCAACAATAGTTACATCACACTTGGGTATTTCAACATTATTAATCTTCCATTTAATGCTCACTATATAAGAAACACTCTAAACCCCAAACCAAATCTGGAAATGATGACAATGAACACATCAAAATCTACAGACATAACTAGACATACTATACTGAACTATTATGTGAGATATAAATGAACTTGTCTTTTACTCATAAAAGACCACATATCTGATTTGGATCACTCATACCAAAACCCTAAAAAAGAAATACCCCTTTTACTATAAAATCTACATGAAATGTATCCATTAACTCCTATCAAAACATCTCAACACATAAACAATCAAACCAAACACACAAAGATGGAATGAATTTTTGTTATTTTAAACCAAATCGAAAAGGGGAAATGGAATGAATTGTTGTGATTTTAACCCAAATCGAAAAGGGGAAAACATAGGGTCAAAGAAAAACATGTAAAGTCGACGAAATAAACAAAGCCCATAACACAAAAAGGGGATTTCGATGAAGGAAACTCACCCATATTTGTTGTTGGTGGAACACGAGAGATTATGTAATTCGCTGCGTGCGGATGACGATGGCGTGAGAGTCTAGTCAGTGCTCTTACGCCTAATGATGATGACTCGCCAAGGGATCATTGTTCTTTTACAGACAATGATCGCCGAACCTAACTAGGTAAGCTTAGTCAGTTCCGACTGATGATGACGACTTATGGTTCATCCCGACACTCTACTGCGTACGGATGACGATGGCCTAGGAAATGGAAGTCTAGTCAACGCTCTTACGCCTGATGACGATGACTCACCAAGGGATCATTGCTCTTCTACAGACAATGATCGTTGAATCTGACCAGGTAAGCTTTGTTCTGACTGATGACGATGGCTTCTGGTGCAACCCGACGCCTAGTTCGATGCGCACGACTGTCGATGGCTTAGGAAGTAAGAGTCTAGTCAGCGCTCTCATGCCTGATGACGATGACTAGCCATAGATCATTGCCTCACATGCGGATGGTGATCATCGAACTTGATCAGGTAAGCTTAGTCAGTGACAACTGATGACGATAGCTTCTGGTCAATTCCCAACTCTATAGCTCGCTCCACGCGGGTGTAGATAGGGTTGGAAGGTGGGAGCCTAGTCAGTTCTGACTGATGTCGATGGCTAGCCACTGAATCACTGCTCTTTTATTGACCATGGTCGCCAAATTTCCAACTCCCAAATATGTAGCTCAATCCACACGGGTGTAGATGGTTTGGAAGGTGAGAGCCTAGTCAGTTCCAACTGATGTCGACGGCTTTCCAGGGGACTACTGCTCTTCTACAAACCATGGTCATCAAATTTCCATTTACCAAATCTGTAGCTCGCTCCACGCGGGTGTAGATGGTTTGGAAGGTGGGAGCTTAGACAGTTCCAGCTGATGTCCACGGCTTGCCACGAGACCACTTCTCTTCTACAGATCATGGTCGTCAAATTTCCAACTCCCAAAATGATGACTACTATGCATAACTACACAATGGCACGACAATATAAGATAAACTAGCAAAGTTACACAATGTTTTTTTCATTAAAAGTTTTGTTTTGTTATGAAAAAGACATTGCAACTATTTTGGAGAAACGATAGGGGACAAAACGACTTCCTCAACAGTCTTTCTCGAAGAGCTAAGACTTTATTTCAAGATAATAGTCCCGAAAGCAACCTTTTTTATAATAGGCAAAATCGAGGTCAAGACCATGGCGCTCTTCTTTTATAAGCTCTAGAAGTTCCAGCCTACCCCTAATGACTTCCGATGACACCTGCAGCTTCTGTCCCGAAGCCTCAAAATCCACCGCGCCCACCAATGAGGCGTACTGAGAACATTCTTTTGCCAATAAGCGTTCTATTTCACAAACGCGGCGAAGTCCCTCAGCAACTTTTGACTCGAGTTGGCGTCGTATAACAGTCCATTCGGTCTCGACCTCTCAACAATTTGAGCTTGTAGTTCAGATGACCACTTATCCACCACACCTTCTAGGCACTTCAACTGAGCACGAGCCCGCTCCAGCTCCGTAGAAACTAGGTCAACTTTAATCGACTTCAGTTCGGTTTTTACAACAACCAATTATGCTTCAAACACAGGCGTCGTGGTCCATGTAACCCCCAAGTCCACAACAACATGGAACACCTATAGTTTGTTGGTCAAGGAATCAACCCAATGGAAAACATCCGAATATGACATCCGCAGGTTTGCAAAAGTTTTCTCCAAAGCAAACACTCTCCCAAGAGCATCGAAATGCAACACAATAGGATCATGTGACTCAGTAGAGCAAGCCGCCGACATGGCCCATGGTGACTCATGACGACAACCATTGGTCCAATACGCTCCTCCTCTAAACCAACAGGATAAAAAAAGATCCAGCGATAGACTATGATCCCTCGTTCATACTTTGCTACAGTTGCCTCCTTCTCTATTAAGGCTGGCGGCTCGAAAGAGGTGGCAATCGGTTTAGCGGGTCACTTCCTCTTAGGGAGAACAATAGGGGGCATGCCCGCCTCCAACTCAGCCAGCCTCGATGGACTAGGCATAACCAGGCTCCTCTTCCTTGAACAACGACCTTCGACCTCGTCAATCGGTGAGCTAAGTACAGTAGGGGCCTCGCAAGAACACACAAACAGCTCACTCTGTGCGACGTTGCTCGACATTATAACCTCCTCAAAAGACATCAATGGGAGTTCATTAAACCCCTTTTCTTTCGACTCTTCTTCACCTGTAAGGATCGGGGTTGCAAACTTTTCTGGAAAAAAAACAAAGCATAAGACTAGCACTATATCCGAAATTCGAGATGGAAAGACGACGACACGGTACTTACTAAGATCGATGTGGAAGAATCTAGGGACCCGACGTCCCCCCAACTTGAAGTATGGGAAACTCACTGAAGCTAGAAACTAATACTTCTGCCAAGGCTCAATATCATCAGCTACAGAATGCAAGCAACAAAGAGTGTTCAACACAGAAGCACCTCTAGAATCCAGTCGAGCGGCGGTCAAGCATTGAATTATCGTCGGGGTCAAGCGAAAGCCAACATCATTCGCTCTGATAAAGGTCACAATCAAAACCTTAAAACCGCTCGGAGCCAACTGAGCAGGGGCATACGGAGAAAAAGAAAGAAATGCCAAATGTCATTCAACACTGAGAACCAGAGTCCAGATTCAAACATACCCCGGTGTAGTCCATATACCCCTATGGGGGTGTAGCCGGAGTCCGAATCGTGAACACGGGGAAAAGCTCCAAATCTTCGAGAATGTGATACAAACCCCGAAGCCTAATTAACTTGGTTTCATCAATCGAGTTATCTTCGAAGAGCTTGTGGCAAGTATAAGACAACTTCTGTGTGGGAGTAAGTTCGACTTTAGTTACCATTGAAGGAAAGTGCAAATCAAACTTTGTAAAAGGACACTCGTTCAAAAGAAAAAAAGAAGCAGAGACAAGACGATGCCTCAGAAAAAGTGAAAAAAAACTCTATATTGAAGCAATGGCTGTTTATAAAGAGCATGAAATCATACCTCTTTTTCTTGAGTAGTCACGTATTCATTAATGCTATGTGCCACTCGAGATGACGCTTCAGATTCAATCATTACGACGGTACAGTTACTTTTCAGAGAATTAGTGGATCGACTAAACGCCTTACTAACTCGGGGGAGGGCGGCGGCTAATGATACACCTAAATGTCCTTCCATCTACATTGTACACGTGTCATGATGATCTCTAAAAATAACAGGCCTAAGCATCAATCTAGCACTGATCCGACCCAAACGTCTACAAGCCTGCGCAGTGCAGTCTACCAGTTGGACCCAAATTACTATGTCCTGCTAAGTTCACAAAATCGGGGCAGATATCCGTTTATTGAGCATTATTACTGAAATACCCTTATTTACAGATTCTAAAATCCCAATTCTATGGAGTTATTCCTAACTCCCCTCTTCTTTATCGCATCATAGATAGATGTCTGTCTCAATCAAGACAAAACATTAGAGGTAACATTACAAAGATTTCTATCTCGATTGACCTCTAATGTGAAAAGCTCTCAAAGAAGCACTTCACCCCCATCATTCTCGATAAACTTCTATGAGTGCTTCCTCTTTTTCATTCTTCATTTTTGTCTCGATCAACCTCTCCCCCCCGTCATCACAGAGATCTCGATCACGGCGAACCTCCGTTCTTATTCTTCTTGATCCCCCTCCTCCTTGTGATGGGAAGTCACGATGGTGACTCGTGACTGGTGGTGAGTCATTCACTGTAAAGTTGTGAACATTCGTTCACTATAAAGGTGCTCATTTCCCCCTCCTTTGATTCCACCTTCGACTGTGAACATTTGTTCATTGTAATACTACTCAGTTATTCTCCCGTTCTTCTTTACTAGTGGTGAGTCGTCACTATGGTTTGGTGGTGGTGGGATCTGTGGACTGATGGGGTGGGATTTGTTGGTAGTGGTGGGATCTGACAGGCCCTAGTCTCCCATTGATCTTTTGAATAACTCCAACTACATCGCCTTGTTCCCGCAGTGATGCAATGAAGAGAAGTGGTATTTGTCCTTCCACTGTAGAGACTCACATAGGCCTCCACATCCATATGTTTTTTGCTTATCACCGGTTTGGTTTCCTTCTCGTCCACACCATTGGCAACCAAGTCATCGATCATCGCTCATTGTCTTTCGTCTTCTCCATCCATGGCACTATTGTAAAACCCTAGAAAACACTCAGAGAGAAGTTGAATCGCTTTGGAGAGGAGGACAAAAACAACTACATTCACTTTGTGGTGGTGGTGGGATCTGTGGTAGATGAGTATCTTGGGGAGTATGGGCGGATATCCGCCACTTCGTGTGGATCAGGGATGGTTTTTAGAAAAAAAAAACATAAACGGTTATTCGAGGCGGATTAGAGATCCATAATCCATGACGAGGGACAAATTTGCCCAAATCCTTCCCAATCTGTCATCCCTAGACCCGTTTGCTTGTTTTGTGGCAAATAGGCGCACCCACATCTGGGTGCAAGTGGTGTTGTTGTTGTTGTTGTTGGTGGTGCAGATATTGCTGAGTTGTCGATGCTTGCTTTTCGGATGGTGAATTAGCCCATTTTATTGGAATGTCTGCATGAAGTTTTAAGTTAATTTTTTTGAAAACAATTTAGGGTTGTGTCGCAGCTCGGTTTTTGATATATTTCGGTGTCGAAAATCGGGGCGTGACGTTTTGCCACCTGCTATGTCGATGCCGGTTGTGACTGTGGTTTCAGAACAACTTCTATTCCTTATGGTGTCAAGTTGAATGGCACGAACTACACTCTTTGGTCTCCAACTTGTCTATGTGTTTATGGCCTGAAGAGGTAGGTTGGGATATCTTATTGGTAGTACTACAGAACCCTCTCCTCGCGATGCTACTTATGAAAAGTGGGTGATGATTGTGAAAGGTTGGATCATCGGTGCCATGGAACCGAATGTGATGAATTTGTTTATTCGTTTTCCTAATACAAAAAGTTTTTGGGATGAGGTGTTGCAGACATATTATGAAAGTGTTGATAGGTTGGTTGTCTATGACCTGTCCAGCAAAGCCTAAGTAGGTAGGTACATTAGTTGCCTCTAATTATTCTGATCTGACAGGTATCTGGCAAGAGCTTCATCACCGTAAGCCGATCACTTTTACCCAGTCGGAGATGATTAGGGCTTGTAAGAAGGAAATTAATGAGGAACACGTTTATTTGTTTCTAACTAGTCTTGATGATATTTACAGTGTTCTAAAAATTGGCCTAGGCGGTAGAAAAACACCCAGATTAATGGCTGGGCGGGTTCTGGGCACTCTAGGCGGAATCTGGGCGACCTACGCGAGGTCTGGGCGGCCTATGCGGGGTCTAGGCGAGTTTTTTTTTTTAATAAGGCTGATTGTGTTCTTATTTTATTTTTCTTTCATCTTTTTTAGAAATAAACAATTTTATTAATTTTTATTCAGTATATATCTAAATGTAGGAAATGATGATTACTTAATGGAATTCTCAAAGGATATGTCGGTACCAATTTTAGTAATGTAGATTTTATCAAACATGATTGAGGTTATTCATGCAATTTGAAGAAAAATAAAAGAGTAGGTTTGGATATTTGTCCACAAATTCAACTTTGTATAAAGTACCCATCATGACCAACTTCAGTCATTTGAGTTTTAATAAATTTTGTTCATGATTGTTAATTTTTCATGTTTTTAAATTTTGCATATGTATCTTGGCATTAAATTGGATGTAATTGATAATAAATTATGCTTAAATTTTGTAAATTAT
Organism: Berberis vulgaris; assembly: GCA_963556465.1. Lineage (NCBI taxonomy): Eukaryota > Viridiplantae > Streptophyta > Magnoliopsida > Ranunculales > Berberidaceae > Berberis > Berberis vulgaris. The sequence continues at coordinate 75,232,949 of OY747130.1, forward strand.
TAAAGTTATAATACAAAACCTAAGACCCCTAAGCGCTCGCCTAGGCCCCTGGGCGCTAAACACTTGCTCGCCCACCGCCTAGCGCTTTTTAGAGCACTAGATATTTATGATGTTATTCGCAAAGAGATTCTTCACACTGAACCGTTTCCTACCTCGAAAGTGGCATTCATAATTGTCCGATGTTTGGAGCAACAACACCATACCATGTTGCACCGCTTCTAACGTGGTTATGTCTGTCAAGAAATCTGGAAGCAATTAACTTACTTAACATTCATCTCAAGGTTTTGTTGGTGGAAATTGTACTCATTGTGGAAAAAATTAGCATGTTGTGGAAAAGTGTTTTAAAAAGCATGATTTCCGATTGATGGGATAGTTATCAAGAAAATAAGGTTTGGGAGGAAAGTACCAGTCACCCTAGATAGGAGGAAGGAAAGGCGTCGATTTGTACCATCAACTTATCCCCACCACCGGCACCACCTGTTGCCTCTTCTGACTCTCTTGTGGATTTCGCATTGCTACAACAATCAAGGTCTCAATAGCAGGGAGATAATTGGACATGATACTAAGAGAGATGACTGCCTTTGCTGATTCACTTGTCAAGCTGGGCATTTGCAATATCTATGCGTCATCTTAAGAGGACTATTAACATGAATAGTCATTATATTGTAAGGAATAACATATTAACAGAAATTGTAGTTATTTAGGAATATAGGATTAACCGGGATTCAAATTATTTTTCTTTTCCTAGTTAGGATTATATTTTTATCCCTATAAATACCTACTTGTGAGATGAATAGAATAAGCTCTGAATTATTTAAATTTTTTTTTATTTAACACACAACACATTTCTCAGGTAAGGACCCTGAAGCTCTAGTTCACAAACTTGTATTCAATGCCTTTATATATTTCATGTAGCAAGAGCAAAATAGCATAGTTCACAAAGGCACCGTGCTTCACCAATAAGCATCCTCCAAAATTTTAGAAATACGGTCAGTAAAAAGCTTGGTTGCTTGGACCTTCAAACGGAAGACAATGCCATGAATAGGGACTCTTTTTTTCACAATTGGAATGGCAATATCAATTTTGTTGTGAAAACCCCTAAAAAATAGCATGGAAAAAACCTGCTAGCGGAAATTATACGGTGAATACAGATGGTTTTATTATTGGGAATCAAGCCACATTTGCAGCACTGATAAGATATCATGAAGGGACTCTCACAACAGCAGGAGTAGGTCCATCAAATAATACTGACATTACGATAGTTGAGCTAGAAGGTATTGAAGCAACGATAAAACCTTGGTATTCTAGTAGGCATTTAGAGCATCTCCATAGGGGCAGATTTATTGATCGCAGTCCATATATCAAACACAAGCAAGAACCCCCATGTAAAGCCATCAAACTACTCAGGAAAATACGTCATCAAGTCACAAAGTTTCAGAGCTTCGACATAAAATTCATTTTTCAAAAAACAAATCAAGCTGCAGATCACTTGACGAAGCTTGTCTTAGGTTCCGCTACAAGAAAACTGTATTTTAGCGATGGTCGCAAAAGGAACCGTCGCTAAATAATACAGTGACGGTTGGTCAACCGCCGCTAATAAAGGCTTCACTAGGGCATTCAGCGACAGTTTTTAGCAACCGCTGGTATAACCGTCGCTATATAATATATAGTGACGGTTGTCAGCAAACGTTGTTAAAGCCGTCGCTGAATACTATATAGCGACGTTAGGTAACCGTCACTAAATATGGAGCAATGACGACATTTAGTAGCTTTCTGTGACAGTTTCAACCGTTGATTAGCGACAGTTATAAATCGCCAATTTGAGGCACTTTAGAACTCGTTTGAACCGCCATTTGGTAATCCTACAACCGTCGCTAAATGATTGTCATTATTATCATCACAATTCTATTATGCATATATACCCACATTTTAAACCTGTAATCACATTTTTCAACCTGTAAACAATCCATAGTTTTACATAACCATTTTATGTCAAAATCATTAAATAAAACTTCACTTCAACTATATTGTCATCAAAGTTAACAAAATATCAAAACTAGTACATGTTTGATAGCTAAAGTTACAACTGAACTTGTACCCTGTTTTTGAAAGAAATTAGTAGACAATGCTATGGAGTGTGGAGCCAATGAAGATCCTCATTATTTTGACTAGATGATGAGGGTCATGCAGTTATTGGGGAAACTTGACCACTTCCTTCGTCTTGTGCCTGAAAATGATGAGTCAACATTATTACTCTCAACTTGAACCAAATTACAATAATTTGTTGATTTTTATTTAGTAAGTAATCAATATCACTGATAACTAATATATATTCAAATAATGTAAAGGAAAGGAAACATACGGGTGTAGTGGGTAGGCTTGCAAACTCAACATGCATATTTCCATCCAACTTCTGAAAAATGAATGTGAATGCTCCCTCCTGTACGTGCCTCTTTAATGTCTCTGTCTCTGACTGTGACAGTGAACTCTCCGTTGCAAATGAGGATCAATGTTTTGCGTTGGCTGCGAGAACATCATCCCACTAAACCTACTAGTGGTGCTGCCAAAGACTTGAGATAGACATGGCTTGAATTCCAAAAGCTCGAACTCGGCCCGAATGCTCTTTTCAAATTTTCTTAGTCAATACCATTCCTTAGCCAACAAAGATGATAACAACAAAACTGAAATGAAAAAAACATCAAAATAACAAGTTCATAATAAAAAATCTCCATTCAGTTAAAAAACAAAAGGCTTCCTATAATTGTCATGATTCAACAACTTTCAGAGCAAACAAATCAGGTAGAAAAGATATATTAACCCTCAAAGTGCAAACATCAAATCATCCCTTTTGAGTTTCTTGTTATTTGTTTCAATTATATCTATCACTCCATGGAGTTGCAATGTTCCATGCATTTGATTATGATCCAATGTAATCATGTATGAGCGACGTGGGCAACTAAATGGAGAGTAGAAAGAAGCTAAAGTTTGATTGATATAAGCAGTTCTTCACAACAAAGTAGCTGAAATATTTATAAAATTCTTTCAAGTTGATATATAGGTTTGTGGTAGGATATTACCTTCCACCATATGTATCCACATCCTACAATAATGACAACAACAACTGGAACGCCAACGTTGCGTGTACCTGCATAGAGATAAACTTGTTAAGATGTCAAATGAAAGTTTGCCAAATTGGATCAATTGATAGTTGAAGACGGGATAGCAAATCCTAGGACGGGATGGCAAATCTACACCTGCTATGTCCCAACCATATCAACAAAAAGTAAAGAAACAGTTTGAGTCAGTCTTTGGGCAAAAATCCTGTTGTAAACTAGATGTGTGGTAAGTTTGAACTCTATAGGACAGTATGGACTGAATATGTAACACAAATCTTAATCAAGCATGAAAGTTGTACTAGCAATCTTTACCACTGTCAATTGAATCACTCTCAAATTTAAGTCAAGATAATGATTCTTTTTTCTTTTCTTTTCTTTTTTTCCTGAATTGCTAGAAAATAAATTGATACACCCATAAATAATAAAAAACATATATAAATTTTTTTTTTGACACCATACACCCAAATATGAATTAGAAATCCAAGCAAAAGGGAGCCAACAAAGATGATAACAGCAAAACTGAAATGAAACAACATCAAAATAACAAGTTCCTAATAAGAAATCTCCATTCAGTCAAAAAACAAAAGGCTTCCTATAATTGTCATGGTTCAACAACTTTCAGAGCAAACAAATTAGGTAGAAAAGATATATTAACCCTCAAAGTGCAAACATCAAATTATCCCTTTTGAGTTTCTTGTTATTTGTTTCAATTATATCTATCACTCCATGGAGTTGCAATGTTCCATGCATTTGATTATGATCCTATGTAATCATGTATGAGCGACGTGGGCAACTAAATGGATAGTAGAAAGAAGCTAAAGTTTGATTGATATAAGCAATTCTTCACAACAAAGTATTTATAAAATTCTTTCAAGTTGATATATTTATAGAATTCTTTCAAGTTGATATAGATATTTATAAAATTCTTTAACTGAAATATTTATAAAATTCTTTCAAGTTTATATAGATATGCAATCTAAAGACAAAAGAGGTTTGTGGTAGGATATTACCTTCCACCATATGTATCCACATCTTACAATAATGACAACAACAACTGGAACGCCAACGTTGCGTGTACCCGCATAGAGATAAACTTGTTAAGATGTCAAATGAAAGTAATAAAACAAACCTTTAAATTTCCTAGAGTAATGTTTTTTTCAATTAAAAAAATTCAATGATGCAAGTAATGTTCGAATCATGAACTCAAAGATCATATCAGACTGTATACTTACCTTTGTTATCTCAGCTGAAGTAAGAACACCATGTATGTCTTGCTTATTTGCTAGTATTAGTAAAAATGCTCCTGAAAGTCTCTGCTTGAATAAACACAGACAGGTGAGTTCATGGTTTTCATCCAAGATACTGAGTGCAAACAATGTTAGTCTTTTTTTTTTTTTTTTTTTTTTTTTTTTTTTTTTTCCTGCTGAAACTTAGAATAAAATTACATTGTCAACATATATATTTCAGTTAGTCTTTTTTTACACTGTCAACGTATATATTTCAACAATTAGTCTTATGGCTTGTCGCATGACTAAAAGATAAAAATTAGTCACAAAATTGTCACAGGTTGCTAAAAAAAACTGCAACGGAAATTGCAGGATGAGTTTGTGATCTATTTATGCACAGACTATGTGGTTGAAGCACGATGCTTTACACTTGAACCATAAAATGGTTGATGTAATGTAAAATTTTTAATATGAAACAGGTAATGCAGTATTTTACCTCTTTCTTCAAAAGATTATGGAGCTCCATTTTGCAGTCTTCTAACCTTCTAGTGTCTGAACTATCCACGACCCACACCAAACCGTCAGTCTGTTCGAAGCAGTTTCTCCAATAAGACCTAATAGTCTTTTGGCCGCCAACATCCCATATATTAAGGGTATACCTGAAATAAGGAACAACAATAACATTATCATCGACTCGTGTTCAAAGAAATTGAGGCTCGCAGCATGTGCAGGCACCCACTTCACCATTCAATTCTTAGCTTAACATGAACATTAACAAACAACTTATATATAATAAATGTATCAGAAGTAGGGAACTCATCATTTCATCCACCTTAAACTTTAAGATAATCAGTCCTAATTAAACATGTCATTATAATACCGAGTCTTGTTTCAAAAATTTTAACACTTGATACAACCCCCACCCCTCGTCTCCTCCATGTGTGGATGTACCAAACAAGCAGTACAAAAACAGAACATATAACAAGAAAGTGTGGGAGAAGAAGGAGAAGCTCACTTTTGGTAGACAATGGTCCTGATATTAAAACCCAATGTTACTTAACAAGTGCTCCAAAAGAACAACCATTTTCAACCAGAAGGTTAACACCAAAAAAAACACAGTATGTCTCTTCTTTCATAAGAAAAATAAAAACTTGTCATATCTAACCTGAACTACTTCCAGTGATAATTGTAACTAGTCTATTTGATGCCAAGAGTTGCAGCTCCTGCTTCAAGTAGTTAACCTGTAAAACCAAAAATAGTTATATCATTATCTACAACACCTTATCTAATAATAAAAGAGGTAAACAAACAACAAACAACAGGTGTTACTAGGTCAATCTGCATTCATAATATTAATCATACATATTTAAATAATAAATTAATATAGATGAAAATAGAGGAGCCTCAAACAAACCTGAGTCATCAAAGAATCATTTCTAGGTGTATCACTCGATGAACGGGAATCATCCTGTTTAATTTGCCCGAGAACAATCTGAGATAAAAGAGGATAGATAATTTGCGACAGAAAAGATAGTTAACACATCAATGAAAAGTTAAAAACAGATAACTGGTACATTTCACATTCAGAACAGACATGCTACATTATACATTGGATTTTTCAAATTGTTTTCATGCAAGCAAAGAAAAAGTAAATTTCTTAAGGACCCTATATTTCTACCTATGCTCGAATCTGGAAACAAGTCTGATTAACATAAGCCAACTTCGCATCACTAGCTCACACACACACACAGATATATATATAAGTCCTACAGAAAAGTTATATTTACATAATCAGATTCATCGCATCATTGTAGAGATGCAAATGAGTAACAAAGATAATTCAACAAGTTTGTGAAAAAAGCCTCAAATAAGGTAGACATAAAGGTAATTTGTTTAAAAGGAAAAGAATAGCAGAAAGCTTCACATATTTAACCCAATTACACACAGAGAATCTAGGACGTTTGCAATGTGTAAGTTTCCTGATGCTTACAAATTAGAAAAGCAATTTTTAGGAGTGAACAAAAAAGCAGATATCTCACCACCCAAATTTTCCAAGTTGACCTTTTGATCTTCCGGATCTCTGCAGCTCCTTCAAAGAGTGGGAGCACATTATTCACCTCCTCCTTACTCAAGAATCTCAGAAGGTCTTCCTCGTCGATATACCTAGACCAACAAAAGAGAAGGTAGAATGGAAAAAGTCTCATAAATATTCACTGTAAAATCATACTAATTTAAACCATACTAACAAAGTTTCAAGATCTTCTCACTTTTTCCCATGTTTGGCAACATTCCTGAAAATATTGTAAGCCGCAACCTTAGCTTCAGACTCGCTAGTGATCTCCTGTTCTTTATGCTCACCTTCCTCCTCAATCTCTTCAAGAGTGTTAGAGAATGTGTAGAGCCCTGAATTGGTTATTGAGTTGACTAATCCCTTCATGGTCCACGCAGACACTTTTTCTTATTTCAATTTGTTAAGCTTACCCACATCAATTATCTTTTGTTCCTCCTTTCCTTTCCCTTTTTTCTTCACACTCCGGAAGCTCAACTGCGTCATACTCCTTGAGGTTCTGATATTCTCAGCTAACTCCATTGTAGGTGGCCCAGATAGTGTTTGAAAAACATATTGATGGAATATTGATTCTTGAATTCTATCAAAAAATGTACTTACGTGGAACGAAGAAGCTAAAATCTTTATCAAGACTGTCTTCACCATCCATATTGATGCACCCACCAAACTAGATAAAAGAGCTTTTGAGACATAATCTAGTGTCTTTTTTGCTCTATTAGACCGTTTGTTGTCGTTATCAAACAACAAAGCCCATGCAAGTAGTACCAAACCCAACCAAATAAAAAGCTGAACACTCTTCCTCAACCCATAAACAAAGTACAAAAGATTCTTCTTAAGAAAGAAGTTCTTTGTAATCAAGACAGTTACAAAATTAATGAACCACTCTGAAAACAATCGGCCACATAGAACCACTATGAACAGCACACACCATTTCCAAATTTCCAGCTCCCAAATCATAAAATGTTGCAATCTATCAACTATTAAACTTAAAATTAACAAAGATGTCAATAATGCGAATGCAAACCATTCAATGAAAACTAAAAGTCTAATTTTCTTACGAAAATTTTGCTTCATTGTTGATGCCACATTTCAGCAAACAAAAGCAATGCACGATGATATGGAAAAATTGGTACTAAATTGGTTGATAAGATTTTTTGTTTCCCTTTTTTAACAATCAAACACACAGAAGTTAATAAAATTGATAAGATATACAAGAAAAACAAAGCAAACTTCAGAACAACTTAATAGAATCTGAAATTTGACAATGTTTACAAAATAAAGACCTAACCTATTAATATGCTTCCATTGTCATAGACTTTGAAGTTGAAGCTATAAGGAGAAAGAGTTGATGAAGAAGAAGTGAAAAACTAACCTGAAGAAGAAGACGCAAGCGGGAGACGACGGTGGCTGGAGCAGGCGGAGGACGTACGTAGAAGAAGAAGTTGAACCAGGGGGGTTTGATTGACTGACTGACGAGTGGCGAAGGATTGTTTCGATCGCTGACTGTGTTGAGGGACCAATCGATCGATCAATAATGTGTAGCAGGGGTTGCGATCGATCAGGGACCATGATAGTGGTGATACTGTGATCTCTGATTCTAGGGACCATGATAGTGGTGGTGGATGAGCAGAGGAGGAGGGGATGATTAAGAGTAGAGATAGAGAAAAGGGATAGGGTTTTCAAGGACGATTGAGTAAAAAAATTTGATTTTTATTTATAACGGTTTTAACCGTCGCAATTATCTATAACCGTCGGTAAACAATATTATTCTGCGATGGTGGAACAACCGTCGATAAATAAAGTATTTAGAGGCGGTTTTTCCAACATGTCGCTAAACAACCGCCGTTAAATTACCAATTTCTTGTAGTGTTCAAAATTTATTCAATTCACCCTAGCTCATTTGTGGAAGATGTGAAGAAAATTTTTATTTGATGATGCTTAGGGGAAAACTATGTGATTGATTGTAATTTCTTTTAGCTTGATTTATATTGTATATAGGTTTGAGGGTCTTTAAAACCTTGTTTATACTTCAAAAAATATTTCTAGGGTTACATTGGCAGATAAAAATGATATATAGTATTCAGTACATGAGGTTATTTACATCACAATGTATTGCCACAACATGGAACTGATACTAATTAGTGGTTTGGTAAAATATATATATATATATATATATTCAACATCCATCTCAGATTGAGATTTAATTGGAAATGCAAACCCAAAACTATATTGAAACAAATAGTTTTCAAAACCATCAGAAGAAAAAAATCATCATGCATCAAAATCACCACTATTACGTTAATGTTGTAACATTATCTCCTTCACCAAGGACTGAAAATCTCATCAAATCCTGAGCATGTACAAAGAATATTACATTTGAACAAACACCATATATTTCATAATTTCACAAGAGAAACAAAAGAAAACATCAAACCCTTAATCTTTTACTTTTGGCAACACTGCTGGGGGACAAATCGCTCTGTTCACGACCATGACGAATAGCTATGGTGGAGTAGATCATATCTGATCTGCACATAGGACAAGTTCTCCTCTTCTCCTTAGAACCCACCCAGCGAAGTACACAGTCTGTATGAAAGGTGTGAGAACAAGTTACGGTCATTACTTCCTCTCCTTCTTGCGTTTCTTCCAAACACACAGTGCAAACATCACCACCATCAAGAACACTGGCCTTAGTTGATCGGTGGATCACCATGTTCTGGTTCCACTTTTTGTCCAAGGAAGAGAAAGAGGGGTCGAGTAGCAGACCTGATTGGGAATACGAACTTAGCAGCTCACTGGCAGTGATGTTTCTAATGGGAAACATGTTTGATTGGCAAGACAAGCGTCTTGGTTCACTTGCAGCCATGTTTCTCATCATCTTGGTTCGGAAAGAGAGAGACGGAGAGTTTCTTTGGTCGTGAGAAAGAAAGAGAGAGACGGTGAGTTTCTTTGGTTGTGAGAAAGAAAGAAAGAGATGAAGAGAAACAACGCATAGAAGAGTGAAGACAAGTGTAATTCCTTTAGGGCTTTTTATAGAAAGCAATGTCCACATGTGGCGCTGCTTACAGAAAATTAGAAAGTTTCCTTAATGGGTATTGGGTGGGACCGAAGAAGAATAACTTTGTTTCAGTACACATTTCATATTAGAAACAAATTTCCTTTTTAATTCCTTCAATTCTTATCTGTAAAAAAAATAAGTAATTTAACATGGGATTTGCTATGTGTAACCGACCGTTTGGCTCGGTTGCACCAACTTCAGCTTACATATTTAACTTTTTTAAAAGTTGCTTAGTGTACCCAACCATTATTTGTTAACCCTAAAACAACAATACTTAAGATAAACGACTCTTAGCCTCCTCCCCATCTTCTACGTTCATCGGCTTGGTAGTTATTCTTTCGAGCAACAATAAAATAGATTCACAACTCCGAGAGGTCGTTGAGTCATCAAATCCTCCTGACACATTGTAAAAGAAGCGGATACTATCATAAGAAGTCAATTTTTGTTTACAAAACTTACTTTAGTATGCAATAGTTGTGAATCTACCCTTTTCCTCAACAAAACAGTTGTAGCAGTCAAGTTTCTGTATGCTTAGTTGTGTGATTGTTTTATGTGATTATTTTACGTGGGATTGCATAGTTCTAGATTGGTTGGTAGGATTGCTTAGTTGTGTGATTATAGAAAAATGAGGGCATCCAATAAAGTCATTTTCATAAATAAATAAGAGGTAAGTTGGTGTTACACATTTTACGTTGGTGCAATAAAGTGAAACATTCCAAAATTCCGATGAAACAAAGAGTTGGTGCAATGAGCTATATGGTCGGGTACACGTAGCAACTCCCTTTAATATAATATAAAATTATGGAGATGACAATGTATAAGTTTGGTGCTCTCCTGTGAGGGATCTTAGCCTGCATTGTGAAAGGGCACAGTTTCGTGTCAAAAACTCATCAAACCATCTCCAATAGCAAATGAAAAATGAAGAAAGGTTTGCAAGGAACTAAGCCTACATTGTGAAAGGATGCAATACCATGTCAAAAAATCGGACCGTCTCCAGTAACAAATGAAAAATGAAGAAAGATTCATCTTTTATACCAAAGAGCCAAGAAAATGGTTTTGATACATACCACCAAAATTTAGAACAGACAACCGATAGGGGGGCTGCATGTATTAATTAAATTTTATAAATACACTTTGAGGTCATCAAGTGGTAGCAAGGCAGAGCTAGGAACTTGACATGACTCGGGCTGTAAAATAAAAATTAACTATGGTAATATATATTTTAAAATTTATAATTGGGATAAATCATTATAAAAAATTTATAGGTTTTTTTCTTTTTCTTTTTTACAACCCTCCCCAACCAATGCGGCCGACCGGATTCAAATACATGATGTGTGATTCTATCCACTACACCTCTACCAACTCAACTAGTACACCTTTGACAGATAAGTCATTATAAAAATGTTAGATGTAGCATAAAATGAGAAATAAATTAATAAATTCCTGCAAAAAGAAAAAAAAAATCATAAATATGTTACACGTAGCATAATGAGGAGTACATATGCACTAGATCTGCTTGTCTAGACTTAGAAACTTTTTAATCATTTAGCAAAACCAATTAACCGGCTATTAGCTGTCGAATTATTATCTCATTAACCCCAATGGACACACACGAGAAACAGCAGGGTGGGGGTGATGATGTAAAAACAGCACCATGTTTGGCTTAAGACCCTGGTAATGATGTATAGCCGCTCTGAATGTTCACGATAAGCATGTGGTGCGGACTATTTTGAAACTATTTCTAAGTTCTGTCAAACTTGGGGCAGATATATATAATGAAAATAAAAAAAAAATCAAAATATATATTCCAACCTACCTTTAGAGATTTTGAATCCTGTCGAATAAGGAAAGCACTACTTAAACAACCACATGGCTGTTGAGGAACTTGTTTATAAAAACCTGAATTTTCTTTCATCTGATAGTCTGTAGTCCTTTTTGTGACTCTTTCTTTCTCCGATACTCATCAACATGAGTAACAATGGGTTTCAAATAAGAAACATCAACGAAAGATTTGCTCAGGCACAGGACAATGAGTCTATAGCGAAAAGGTGGAACCAAGACTTTGTCAATTACCGTTCTACCAAGGTAGCTGTTCTTGATGATGGGAAGGTTTGCCCTGTCTGTCAGGAAGACCTGAAAAACGAAGAAAATGAGGTGCTGACTACCACATGCGATCACAACTTCCATGCTGGATGTGTACTTAAATGGGTGGGTTTTGATGTGAAGAATACAGCTTGTCCTATATGCAAATCGAACATGGCCAAACGTACAAGATTACAGGCTTGATGTCATTTCTTTAAAATTAAGAAGACCAGCTTTGTTCAACATTAGTAAGACAAGAAGATTAGTGTGCTGTTGTTTACATCATGCATGGTTCAAGATTAACGTTACAACCTTTTATGTAAGAGTCTTGAATAACATTATAAAATATAACCTTTGGGATTTTATGTTTCTTTCTATGATTTTGAAAGCTTCATGTATAGTTTTTGTTTGTTTTCCTTATAATTAACCTTAATTTTTCATTTATTGAGATACAATGGAAACATAATTTTGTTGCGAGATGCAATGACTATGTAATTCAATTCAGACATCAAGCTAGTTTAATTTATGTCCTGTTTGGCAGTAAATTTCCTTTCTATTGTGATTGTAAGCAATAGCAATCTACCTCAAAAAAATCGTGTGCTTCACCAATGAGTACCATTTCTAGCCATTAGTATGTGTTGAAAATTTGGTTTTTAAAAATAAAATAAAATGGGTGTATACCTGGATTTGAACCCTGGACCTCTCTCCTACTTTGATCTATGGACCACTCTCTAAATTTAGTCCCATATCTATTATAAAAACTGTTTGTGGTAGAGTTTATAAGGAGATTGTTAGGACTTAGGTTTGGACCCCTTGGGGGTACTACTCTTTTATGAAGAGGGGAGAGATAGACTCTCACGCCCGCCGCCGCCACCATCCAATCAGGTCGTTTGGAGATCAAACCATTTTTTTGCTGAAAATTTATTTAAACGAAAAATAAACTTTTGAACTTCTGAAAAGGACTGAATCCAGATAGGATGTATGTGGACGTATCTCTAAAACACGTTTGGCATAAGTCGCGGCAGGATTCTTTCTCCACGCGATTGATGCCAATGTGTATCTAGTTTGTATTTCGTTTTCGAATGAACGGTTTTTCTCTCTATAAATACTATTTCGACTTAGAGTTTTACATATAAGAAAAAAATAAGAAACAGAGTGTTCTTTCGAAATTAGAAACAGAGTGTTCTTTCGAAATCAGAGAGTAGTATACAGTTTCGAAATCAGAGTAGTATACAGTTTCGAAATCTTTCGTGTTTACAATCAGTTTTCGTGTACCAAGTTTCTGCTTTTTGCTGATTTATTTCTATGGTATTGGTGATTCCTAGCAAACAAGGAGATTAAGGGTGAATTGTATTCCGTTCATCAACTGTGCAATTGTTGAACGAGACAGAGAAGATTCTGGGCTGTTTTATCCTGGGGACGGCGGGGCTAATACACTGCTTGCACGATTTTGGGCAGAGCCGCGAAACGTCTTAAAGAGAGCGACCTAGTCCGCGACTCAACCCAAGAATAATTGGTACCTTCGTTCCTATCTTTTAATTCGAATTCTTTATAGCATATTTTCCAACAGTATGTGTCTAGATATGTGGTGCCATTTTTGTTAGGGTAAATGAAGGGTGATGTGTTAGGTCATAAATAATATCACTCATCCGATTTTCAAATTAATGTTATCCAAAGCTTCTCCGATTCAAAGGTTTTCCTCGGGTCACCATATCATCTACATGTGTGTTTCTATATAAGTGATTGCAGTGGCAGATGCGCTGGGACATTTGCTAAACAGAAAAAGAATTGCAGGGTTATTTATGATACGCTCCCAAGAAGACCAAAAGCTTAAGCATAGTTGGACAAGAATAAGACTACCTATATTTTGAAGAAAAATAAGGTTTTTGGATGGGTCAGCTAAAGCTCGTCCACTAGAAGAGAAATATTAATAATAAATCAATAAACAAACACGAAGTATACGAAGAGGAGTGGAATAGAGTATGGAAACTAGATTAGATTATTCATGGAACAAGTGTTGAATGCACTTGATCACATGACAAATTACCTTAAAGTATGTTTGAAAGCAAACAAATATAAGGAAAAAGATTTTAAATGGATGCAAAGTTAAACAAGATGTTGAAAATACATAGATCATATTATGTCATAGGGATGTGGAATATAATTAATTGTCGAAAGCTTGCACTTGCATGGATCCGAGTATGTTGTCTACTATAACACATTGGATAAGTTACTAATCGAGTTTCAATGAGTGCTTTTCATTAAATTGTATAACGGGCAAACAATACAGTTACTACGTACAAAATATTTTCTCGTTCGATATAATCCATGTATATGTGGAAACAAGTAGAGCGGTTGGTCAATTAGCTAGTGTAGACTATTAGAAAATTACCTTAAGGTGAACCTACATATATAGATCGTATTATTATTCACTGTAGATTATCGAACCATAGTTGAGTGATGTTTGGTTAGAGTACTATTTAGTTGTGACCATTAAGAAACAAGACAAGGGTCGTGTCTAATTACATGTTCTAGGTGGTCTTGACTTAAAAAATAATAATAATAATAAAAAACACATTTGATTTAGGGTCCCATCATTTGTATTAGTTCACATAATGGTCCTTGAAAATTATTAAGATAGACAAATCTTGGTCAACCTGGTCAAGGGGACAAGATAAAATTTGAAATGATGGAAGTTAGATGGCTAATAGAGTCAACTAGTCTTGGGACCCATACTCTAATTATGACAAACTCGAGACCCGGGTAATTGAAACAATGCATGAAGGATAATAATCGGGTGAACCTCCCTACATTCCACTAGTAAGTATCAAACCTACAACCTCTCACAAAGAGAGTAGATGTCTGACCAATTGAACTAAAATTGGTGGACATACTTGAGTAGGTGGTCTTGAAATGTGTTACTAAGTTACTTATGCGCAGATACCAATTTAAGGCCTTATTATAATTTAATTGTTTATGATAGGCTAATAATAAAAATAAGTGTTTTGTATATACGATTGAGATTCTCGCTTTAAACCTTATTTTCTACCTCATATTTTTCCCCATCTTTTGTGTTGAGAAACTTTGGAAAAGGATTTCGGGGTAGAAGATCTTCCCGTTACACGTTGCTACGTTATTGAGGAATGAGGACTGCTTGGATTGACTTCATCAAGGGTTTCAAGTACTTGATTCAAGCTTTTTTTTTTTCGTCCATTTTTTACATGAGATCATGGTAAGAGTGTTCTTTGAAATCCAACAAACCCATGCACACTACAAAAAATCAAGATAACGACAAGCATATATGTTTGCCACCTAAAGCAATTAAAATTACTGCACTATACCCTTTGTTTTACTAAACTATATAAATCCAATGCTTTCTAGGCTTCGCTTGGTACGCTGTAAAAAGATGCTTTTCGCATTTTCCAAAACTACTATCAAGCAACAAATTGCTTTGCAGTTGCTTGATATTAGTTAGAGAAAAATAATGCAAGCTCCAAAAAATTTGGGTTTTATTTTTCTTGGTTGTTGTGCATTTCACTTTCCTTATGTTCTCACATATTTATTACATATTCGCATATTTTCTTTCAGATAGGTAACTAAATAATAATATGTAACAAAAATATGGACTACTCTTTGGAAGAGTTTGAATTATAAGAAACTCTTATAAATGTGGATTATCTTGAGTTCCACTTAGGTACTGCTATAAATATGGACTGTATGAAGGAGTATAGTCCAATATTTGAACATGAGAATTCTCTGCAAAAGAATTGAACATGAGAATTCTCTGCAAAAGAATTCATGGCATTTTATCCCTTAAAATAAAGTGCAATCTCCTAACATGAGGATGCAAGGTTATGCATTTTAATTCCATAACTGATTTTACGTAAAGCATACAAGTACCTAAATTTTTGTTACCACCGTAAAGAAATGTATTTGCATTCTTTTACGGGATTCCAAGTGGAGCCCTAATTTGATGGCACTAAAGTTACATGAAATTAAAGCATTTTATCAAATGAGAGGTCTTAAATAAACATTACAAATTGAAATTTTTTTTATAAGGCACGTGTAGTACTAGAGTATTAGACTAAATTATTCATGGCGAAGTGTTCAATGCACTTGATGGCACGTCCTTAACCACTCAATAATATAAAACAAAGGATATTGACGACATACAGATTTCAACGAAGCAACACATAAAATTATAGCATATCAAAGGCATCGAAAACACATAATCCAAAGAATATGGCATGGATTTCATTTATTTATAATTATTTTTGCCTAAAACAAAAGTAAAGTAAAGAGTTGAAAATGCATGTGGAACACTATCAGAGGCAATTTTTTGTTTAAGCTTTTTTTTGGCATATAGTGGCATGCTTAGCATTGAAGGATAGAGTAGAGGGTGTTTGTTTTTTTAAGTGCTTAAAAGCTAACTTCTAACTGAAATTAAAAGTTTTGAATGAGATTCTGAATGAACTGTCTGTTTTGCTTCTGAATGAGCTGCTGATTACAAGCTGTAAAATTAAAAGGTGTTCATTTTTAAGTGCTTAATAGAAATTTTTTGACAATTTTGCCCCACTGAGCTGAAAAAATTTATTACATAAATATTGTGCTTAAAATCATACCCAATAATTATTCAAATCCTAGAAAATGTTACAATACCTTTCATTACAAGAATATCAAAATATGACCAAAGATGAAGGAGAGTTGAAAATATACACGAGAGGGAGAGTTTGAGAGATGAAGAAGAACTTGAAAATACAGAGAAATGAGATAAATTTCTTACCGAGTCCTTGTGAATGTAGGTAAAATCACAATGCTTGGTGAAGAGAATGAAGGTGTGCCGACAAAATTTAGCCCTACTTATTTTTAATAAGATGGGGGCAACAATTGTCATTACAAAATTATGTTAAGGTTATTATTGGAATAATTTTTTACTCAGCACTCAGTGCTAAGTGATCAGCACCTCCATGTTGCTTACTCCAATCAGAAGAAGAACTTTGATCAGAACTAAAAACAAACACTCTAAACAAGGTGGTCCACTTCTTATTAAGACTTCTGATTCCGCTCAGAAGCAAAAACAAACACCCTCTAAGGCTAGATCTTCTTTTTCCATCCATGGCGGTTGTGCCTGCCATTCCTGGAGTCTCACCTCTGGTGGGTCTGGTAGGTAACTCAACATTTCTCAACCTTAGTTTTATTTTGCCTAAGTTTTGGGTAGGTTATTTTTATTTTAAATGAAAATAGCTCTGAGGCGATTTGGCGTGAGATCCGGCTGGGAGAAGATCTTGGACGTTGTTTCTAGGTATTGCTTCTCCCCTCCATGATAGCATTGGCAACTACCATTGAAGTTTCTACCTCAGCTGGGCTTGGAGGCAGCTCGATTGAGGCACATAAGCCTCATTTTCCTTCGATCAACTCCTGGGTCTGTCGAGAGAAGAAAATGTTTGATGATTTAGCAATGGAAGGAACTAGTTTCCAGAAGGAAGGGAGCCCTGCCCTTTTTCTCACTGATTTGGATGTTCGTAGAGGCAAATCATATGTTGAAAAGCACACGATTGTGCTTAAGTTTATTAGTTTTTGCCCCTCTGTGGAAGCGATTAGGGATTTTATTCACTGTTCCTGGGAGATAACTAGAGAATTTACCATACGTCTACTTGACCCTAGACACGTCATTGTTCGATTAAAATATGAAGCAGAGGTCAAGAAAGCTTTTTAACGCAATTCATGTTGGAATATTAAACCCACTCCAATTATTCATGGGCCTAAAATTGCCCGTATGCTTATCTACGGTAGTACCGTGTAAATTTACGGTGTGGTTGTACGATTGGTACCCACCAATATAGTTATAGTCCCACGACTCCGCTCTCACTTCCGCTTGATATATGATTGAATTCACATTTTCTACAAGTTCGAGCTTTTAGAGAGTTGGCAATTTATCATGGTATCAAAGCATTGGTATTCGGAGGTCGTGGGTTCAAGTCTCGTCCCACACAATCGTTGCAAGAATTTTCAGAATTTCCTCGCGCTTGCGCTGAGGGGGAGTGTTGGAATATTAAACCCACTCCAATTATCCATGGGCCTAAAATTGCCCATATGCTTATCCACGATAGTACCATGTAAATTTACGGTGTAGTTGTACGATTGGTACCCACCGATATAGTTATAGTCCCACGACTCCGCTCTCACTTCCGCTTGATATATGATTGAATTCACATTCTTTACAAGTTCGAGCTTTTAGAGAGTTGGCAATTTATCAATTCATACTTGATTTGAAGAGTCTGGTTTAAGGTTTTTCGATGACATCGAGATCCGGTTCGTGCTCCTCTTGGTTGAACTTCCTGATTTACCACTTTAATATTTTCACCCGATGATTCTCAAAGCAATAGGGGACTCTGTTGGAGTCTTTCTACGTGTAGATTACAATACGAGATGTTTCACAAGATCGAAAAACTAGCTAGGATGCGTGTTGAAATGGAGTCGACAGAGTCTTTGCCATCCAAAATCACGGATTGAAATCAGGGAGTAATGGATTTTGTCAAAAATATTGTTTCCTAGTTTAAAATATTGTGATCAGTATGCTTTAATCGACCATGATGTCTCTAGCAGTAGGAAAAAAAACTTGATTTTATTTAGAAAAAGAAAGAGGATGGAGGAAAGATCTTGAAAGCTAAATAAGGAGGACCATCTAAACAAGTCTATAGACCTGTGAACAAGGTTCATCAAGAGAAGCCGAAGGTAGTCAACAACGAAGGAACCAGTGGAGCCAAAACTTCGAAGGGGGAAGAGATCTTAATTGAGCAATCTGAAGAGGGAGTTAAAAATCAGTTGCAGACGGAGAAGAAAATTGTTTAAGATGGAGAGAGCAACTTGTCAACAAAGATTCTCTAGAGGTGGAATCGAAATTGATCTAGAACTCTTTGGCGGGGACGAAGAGCTTAATGGGGATGGAAAAACATCCATTTAAAATCAACAACAAGAATAATTTGGCTCTAGACAATGGAAATAGTGATAGGAAGTCGATATAGTCATTAGAAGATGAAGAACTGGGTATGCAGGGGGTACATTTGACTATTGGTAATGATGTTGCAATAACAGTCGCATTAATCCAGGAAAATGAGGTTTCAATGATTCGAACAAGATGAGGGCAGACCTTGAGAAGATCGGTTACACCAGTAGTAAGGTCCGTAAAGCTCTCGTGGATAACAAGGAAAGGCCTGATGATGTTTAAAAAATGGAGGTGTTCGATATGGATCAAATTAACTTGGTTGCCGATCTTAACAATGCAAGGAAAAATGCGAGGCTAGAGGGGTGCCTCCGATAGAGATGATCCATCAATGAAAATCAAGGCGCTGCACAAATAGTGGTTTTTTTATGGTGAACAGAAAAAGATAGGGAAAAAGAAAGGCAATGGTCAGGTTCTAGTTCAGGAAGGTTGAGTAACTAGGGACAATGCTGCACAAAAATCTTCCAATGGTGATTGACAAAATATTGCTTTGGAATGTGCGAGGCATAGGAAACAAAGCTACTCATAACAAGATTAAGAAATCTACTCATCGCAAGATTAAGAAATTAGTCTCAGAATTGAAAATTAAATAATTTGGTGATTGTTGAGTCGTAGACATATACAGATTGGTGGAAGAGTTCACCTTCCTCATTTTTCTTCGAATGACAACTTAGATGGAAAAATATGGTTACTGGAAATAAACGTCGATCTTGTGGTCCTTGGTATGATTGATCAAATCATTCAGTGCAAGGCGAATGACATTTTGAATAATCGGTCAGGTTTCCTATGTTTATGTGAACGGCCTTGGAGAATATGGGTTTGTAAGCAAAGTTGGAGCGTGATTGGTTGGAGGTGACTTTAACGCAATTACTGATGGTCATGAGAAGCTAGGTGGAAGAGATTTGGAGGTCACTAGCATGATTAATTTTAATGACTGTTTAGAGATGTGTGGTTTGGTTGACTGTGTTTTCCGGACCAGGCGTCACTTGGTGCAATAACCAGAAGGGATAAGATTTAGTCCAGGTTGGATAGTCTTAGTGAACTCGAACTGCCGCACACTAAGAACATTCTCTTTGCATTTGCTCAAATCATGAGCCTATCATAGCTTCCTTACCTTCACAAGCAAGGTCATGTACGCCCATTTTTATATTTCAACGTATGTCGACCACCCATGTTTTTTTTCATGCTTTTGTTCAAGCTAATAGCATGTCGAAATCAATTGTGATAATGCATTAGACAGGGTAGATTTTGATAAGAGTATATTTATGTAATTTTATTGTTGAATTTCTTTTAACTTTCTTAGCTAGTTTGCGTTATTTTTTTGAAGTAATTTATGTTTTTGTGGTTTTGTAGAGAATACTAAAATATAAGCTAAAAGATGCAAATTGGTTTGAACTAGGAAGAATTGTGGCGAAAGGAAATTGAATGAAATAGGAAACCTAGAGAGAACAACAACCACCATAGAATATTCCCCTTCTCCTCGCAACAGCAAGTCGTCAGCCTCCATCACCAACATCAACCTTTCATAGCTGCCAGAGCCATCCATCACCATACACCTTCTCTCTCGCAGTCCATCTCCTTCTTCTCGGCCACAATGAGTCGATCCCACAAAGACACACCACCACAGACCTATCACAACAAATGCAACATGTGACAACTATTTTCTTGCCTAACCAAGTGAGGTTGGCAAGTGTACATAATGTAGAGTTTTCCACATTGTTCTAGAGAGAGTTCTCTAGAACCTCCCATAAAGTTCCATAAGATTCTAGTCCTTAGATATTTCTTAGGAAGTGTGTAGAAACTCAATATAGACCGTTAGATTAAAATGATCACCACCGTCCATTGAGGAGGTGGAGTTGTATAAATAGGCTAAGGCCTCATTTGTTGTAATCACCTCAGAGAATTCAAGCAATACAAGTTCTAGTTCTCTTTAGGTCTCTTGTGTGTTCTTAGCTTGCTTAGTTTTTCAAAGTCTAAGTAAGTCTTTTGTGGGCAAGGCTGAGTAGCTTTCTTTGATAACT
The DNA here is from genome assembly GCA_963556465.1 of Berberis vulgaris. NCBI lineage: Eukaryota > Viridiplantae > Streptophyta > Magnoliopsida > Ranunculales > Berberidaceae > Berberis > Berberis vulgaris. The sequence continues at coordinate 75,253,523 of OY747130.1, forward strand.
TGGGGCAAAGTTTGTTAGTGCCGCACGGGAAGTACCTTGTGAAAAGAAAGCCCGTGACAGTTGGTATCAGAGCCAAGGTTTGGCAAGGTTGGTGAAATCATTCTACACAAGAGAATGTCGTCAGAGGTCAACAACCCAGCAATTGGCAACACTGACAAAGGTGGGAAAGTCCGCAAGGACAAGTCTAAGGACATGATCGCTGCAATGGATGAAAGGTTGGCCAAGTTGTGTGCCACCATGTCCGACTTAAGGGAAAAAGTTGAAGACATGGACCTACGCATCGAGGGGCAAACGTCCAACGGGGAGGACCAAGAGCTCCGGGAAGAGATGCAAGGAGCCTTAAACACAGTAGTGGACATGGTGTCCAAAAAGATTGAGTCCCTAGAAGCCAAAGTTGTTGCTAAAGAAGAGGAGATGGAAGCTTATAAAGAAAGAGTTGAGAAACTTGAAACTCAACTTAGGGTGTGCATGGCTGCGGTAGCCAATGGTGGGACTACGCAAGGGACAGTCACCCACAAAGTCGAAGCTCCCAAACCTAAGGCCTATGGTGGGGCAAGGAGTGCAAGGGAGATAGACAACTTCTTGTGGAACATGGAGCGCTACTTTGATGCGGTTGGCATAATAGATGAAGCATCAAAGGTACGTAGTGTCTCCTTATATTTAAATGATGTTGCTACAGTTTGGTGGCGCAGAAGGTCCGAAGATGTCAAGAAAGGATTGTGCACCATCGACACTTGGGAAGAGTTCACGAAGGAACTCAAGAGACAATTCTACCCAGAGGATGCCGAAAATGAAGCTAGGGCCAAGCTTCGTCGCCTTCAACATAAGGAAGGCCACATAAGGGAGTATGTGAAGGAGTTCTCGGAGTTGCTCTTGGAGATTCCTGACATGGGAGAAAAGGATGCTTTGTTTAGCTTCCTTGATGGCCTAACGAGTTGGGCCAAATTAGAATTGAAGAGGCGAGGTGTACAAGACCTTGCAACGGCTATGGCTGCGGCCGAATCCTTGATTGAGTTCAAAAGAAAGGACTCATCCAAGGGACAAGGGAAAAGGTCGAGTAATGATGGCAAAGGTGGGGGAGACAAAGAAAAGTCCTCCAAGGAACACAAGTACTCCAAAGACAAGGGGAAGGAGAAAAGAGATGGATCACCCAAGAAGATGTCTTGCTTCTTATGTAGTGGACCCCATCGGGCATTTGAGTGTCCCAACCGAGGGAAACTTGCCGCGCTTGTCATGGAGGAAGAAGCAAAGGAGGAAAGGAGGATCGCCTCAATGAATCTCCTAAGTGCCATTCAAGCTAAGGTCGAAGAACAACCACGTGGAAGGATGTACGTGGAGACCGAGATTGGGGACAAGACTTTGAAAGCCATGGTGGATACCGGAGCCGACACAGTCTACATGGCCAAAGACCTTGCTGAAGAAATTGGCCTATCATATACAAAGGAGAAATGATATATCAAGGGAGTCAATGCTAAGAGTCTCCCAATTGAAGGAATAGCTCGTGGCACCGATATTCGGCTTGGACAATGGCGAGGTAAAGTCGACATAACGATTGCTCCAATTGATGATCACAAATTTTATTTGGGTATAGATTTCTTGGACATGGTGAAGGCTTTTCTGGTACCATATGCCAACACCATGTGCATCATGGAGAAGGGACAACCTTGTGTTGTGCCCGTAGTAAGGGAGATAAGTAAGGAGAGAATGGTGTCCGCTCTCCAACTTTCTAAAGGAGTAAAGAGGAATGAACCTACTTACTTGGCTACCCTCAAGGAAGATGAAGGTCCCATGGATGGAGAGGTGAATGCACCTAAGGCCGTCCAGGATGTTCTCAAGGAGTATAAGGATGCTATGCCTGCCGAGTTGCCTAAGAAGCTTCCACCAAGGAGAGAGGTGGATCATGCTATTGAGTTAGAAGTTGGAGCAAAGCCACCCGCATTTGCTCCTTATCGTATGGCACCTCCTGAACTCGAGGAGTTAAGAAGACAACTAAAGGATTTACTAGATGCTGGTTATATCCGACCCTCCAAAGCTCCATATGGTGCGCCGGTCTTATTTCAAAAGAAACATGATGGATCCCTACGGCTTTGTATTGACTATCGGGCACTCAACAAGGTCACTATCAAGAACAAGTACCCGATTCCTCTTATTGCGGATCTCTTTGATCAACTTGGTGATGCAAGGTACTTTACCAAGCTTGACTTACGCTCGGGATATTATCAAGTCCGCATAGCCGAAGGAGATGAACCAAAGACGGCATGTGTTACAAGGTACGGGTCTTACGAGTTCTTAGTCATGCCATTTGGTTTAACTAATGTGCCGGCCACATTTTGCACTCTAATGAATAAGGTACTAGCTCCTTACCTTGATCGGTTCGTAGTTGTGTACCTTGATGACATTGTGATCTATAGTAAGACATTGGAGGAACATGTGGAACACTTGAGGCAAGTGTTCCAAACCTTGAAGGAGAACGAGCTCTATGTCAAAAAGGAGAAGTGCTCAATTGCCCAAGAGGAGGTGACATTCTTGGGTCATATCATTGGCAAAGGCAAGCTTCGTATGGACAAGTCCAAGATACAAGCCATCCAAGAATGGGAGCCACCGACCAAAGTCACCGAGTTAAGATCTTTCCTTGGCTTGGTGAACTATTACAGAAGGTTCATCAAAGGCTACTCTTCCATAGCCACTCCATTGACGGACTTGCTCAAGAAGGGACGAAGTTGGGATTGGAGTTCAATATGCCAACAAGCTTTCGAAGGATTGAAGAAGGCAATTGTGGAAGAACCGGTATTGGCACTTCCCAACCATTCTATGTCTTTTGAGGTACACACGGATGCTTCCGACTTTGCTATTGGTGGGGTATTGATGCAAGAAGGGCATCCTATTGCCTTTGAAAGTAGGAAGCTCAATGACACTGAGAGGCGGTACACAGTACAAGAGAAGGAAATGACTGCGGTTGTACATTGCCTACGAACATGGCGACACTACTTGCTTGGGAGCAAATTTGTGGTCAAGACCGACAATGTTGCCACTAGCTACTTCCAGACACAAAAGAAGCTCACACCAAAGCAAGCTAGGTGGCAAGATTTCTTGGCAGAGTTCGATTACACTTTGGAGTACAAGCCTGGCAAAGCTAATCTTGTTGCGGATGCTTTGAGTAGAAAAGGAGAACTTGCTGACATAAGTCAACCTCAAAGCAACTTGAAGGGACGCATAAAGGAAGGATTGACACATGATTCCATGGCTCAAACCATCATAGCTCTTGTCAAAGATGGGAAGACAAGGCGGTTTTGGGTGGAGAATGGCTTGATATACTCTAAGGGAAGGCGAATCTATGTTCCACCTCATGACAACCTAAGGAAGGAAGTCTTGAAAGAATGCCATGATAGCAAGTGGGCGGGACATCCAGGTATACATCGGACTCTTGCTCTTGTTGAAGATTCCTATTACTGGCCACATATGAGGGATGATATCGAAGCATATGTGAAGACTTGTCTTGTATGCCAACAAGACAAAGTGGAGCAACAATCACCTGCCGGCTTACTTGAACCCCTCCCCATCCCAGAGAGACCTTGGGAGAGTGTTTCCTTAGATTTCATAGTTGGGTTGCCTGCATCAGAGGGTTGCAATTGGATCCTTGTGGTCGTGGACAGATTTTCGAAGTATGCCACCTTCATTCCCACACCAAAGGAGTGCACAGCCGAGCAAGCCGCACATTTATTCCTCAAACATGTGGTGAAGTATTGGGGTGTGCCCAAATCTATCATCAGTGATCGGGATACTCGGTTCACGGGGAAATTTTGGACTGAGTTGTTCAAGTTATTGGGTACCGACCTCAATTTCTCTACTAGCTTTCATCCTCAAATGGATGGTCAAACGGAAAGGATGAATGCCTTGCTAGAGTTATATCTTAGGCACTATGTGAGTGCCAACCAGCGAGATTGGGCTAAGTTGCTAGATGTTGCCCAATTCTCTTTCAACTTGCAGAAGAGTGAAGTAACGGGTCGTAGTCCATTTGAGATTGTCATGGGACAACAACCTATGACCCCGAGTTCTATTGCCACTGGCTACACAGGAGTGAGTCCATCAGCCTATAAGTTTGCCAAAGGATGGAATGATCAAGCTGATGAGGCTCGAGCTTACCTGGAAAAGGCCTCCAAGAGGATGAAGAAGTGGGCCGACAAGAAGAGACGGCCTCGAGAGTTCCAGGTTGGAGACCTTGTGCTTGTCAAGATGCATGCTCATGCCAGACTTTCTGGACTGCATCGTGGCCTTATTAGAAGATATGAGGGTCCTTTCCCCATAGTCAAGAAAGTGGGAAAGCAAGCCTACAAGGTCGAGTTGCCGCCGAGAATCAAGTTTCATCCAGTCTTCCATGTAAGCCTACTGAAACCGTATAAGGAAGATCAGGATGATCCAAACAGAGGAATTTCACAAAGAGCACCAATGGGCATGAGGATCCAACATGACAAGGAACCAGAGATTATCTTGTCGGATCGTGTGGTGCGTCATTCCAACCAACCTCCCACACATGAGTTACTCGTCAAGTGGAAGGGATTGCCAGAAAGTGAAGCTAGCTGGGAGCCAATCCAACATTTGTGGCAATTCAAGTAACAAATCAAAGCGTACGAGGATTTGAAGGCAACGAGGACGTCGCCTGATTAGGTGGGGGGAGAATGTCACAACTATTTTCTTGCCTAACCAAGTGAGGTTGGCAAGTGTACATAATGTAGAGTTTTCCACATTGTTCTAGAGAGAGTTCTCTAGAACCTCCCATATAGTTCCATAAGATTCTAGTCCTTAGATATTTCTTAGGAAGTGTGTAGAAACTCAATATAGACCGTTAGATTAAAATGATCACCACCGTCCATTGAGGAGGTGGAGTTGTATAAATAGGCTAAGGCCTCATTTGTTGTAATCACCTCAGAGAATTCAAGCAATACAAGTTCTAGTTCTCTTTAGCTCTCTTGTGTGTTCTTAGCTTGCTTAGTTTTCCAAAGTCTAAGTAAGTCTTTTGTGGGCAAGGCTGAGTAGCTTTCTTTGATAACTTGGGGCAAAGTTTGCTAGTGCCGCACGGGAAGTACCTTGTGAAAAGAAAGCCCGTGACAAACATCGTTCGCCTCCCGCCCTACTCCTTCTCCCTCGTAGTACCTAGACACATATTGCACCAAATAGTAGGAGCAGATCGCAAAGCATATTAGAAGAAGAAAAAGTCTCATCATCCATCCCTCATGCTATACACACCCCAACCAACAATCGATCACACCACACTACAACCTTCTCACCACCACACTCCTACGACAATGTTTTATCTCTAATCCTTTTTTTCTAATTTTAGTTTGACATTAAATTATGGATTACTATTTGATCGTGATTAATATGTCTAGCTAAACCTCTTTTTAGCTAAGGGGTGGATTCGAAACCTCAAACATGTGTTTTACGGATTAATTTAATTAGCTATTTCCTTGCTAATTAGTAAATGTGTTTTACTTAAACTGCTTTATGGTCAGGTTCTAGTGGTTAGGGCTGTGTGGGTTTGTTCCCCACGTCCTAGCTTCGAATCCCACCTGCGGCATAGTTACTTTCTTAAGGGTGTTGACCTGTAGGTCGCCCTGTTGATAGGTTTTGGGATCATTAAAAACCCTGCTTGCCTTCCGGAAAAAAAAGTCGCTTCCAACGCTTGCACTCCAATAGAGTACACCCATTTGCCACAAAACAAAGCAAAATGGGTCAGCCTAAAGCTGGTATGAGCAGATAAAAAAAATTAACTACAAATAACACAAATAATAATCCACTTTTACCTTAGATCATACTCCACAACTTATTCATAATGCATCAACCATTTGGTTAACTAGTCATATGCACAAATAAGATGATCAACAAAAACATAACTTTTTAAAATACCATTCCTTTCAAATGGATGAAAATTTCCATAATCTTTTGCACACATCATCTTATCAAATTCTTGCATACTCACTTTCACAACATATCATACCATTTAATTTATTCTTAGGACATACTCCAAAACATGTCCATTCTATTGGTCCTTAAAAATTCTCAATCACATCAAGCAAGTCAAAACTCGTACAATGGCTTAGTTCCCTACCAGAAGACATGCTACATAAAATCTTAGACCATTAATACCCTATCGCACCTATCCATGTGCCGAATGTGTCTCACCCCAACACACCTCCACACGTGTACCAATACCCACTTTGAGTATGTATGCCTTTCAAACGGGGTACCGTCTCTAAAATGCATACTTCACCTCAAAAGACTGGACACACGGGCCAAATCACAATTTAAAACTGCGCGCTGGAAGAGAACTAAGTTCACACTCTTTCTCTGACCCCTCAGGAACACACCACTGTATCACGCGAGTCATGACTCATATAGTGGCTTAGTTTTTCTATTTTGGAAATCAGACACTGATCCTTAGGAACACTCCACTATATCACGCGAGTCATAACTCGTATAGTGGCTTAGTTTTCCCATTTTGGAGACAGGCACCGTACAACTCACTATGTACGGATTACACAAATATCAGAAACTCAGGCATCTATGGCCAATATTGTACCACTTTGTACATTTCAAACGCCGGAGTAGGGTATTCATGTCAAACTCAAAATTTCTCAACACTTATCAAATAGCATCATTTTCATAATTCCATAAGATGAATTAAGTTCTAAATTCACAATCACATATATGATGCACAATATTCAATAATAAACATCTACTTGAAACACACATCTCGAGGCACATTATTTCCAAAATAAAAATATTATAAAATGTGAAATAAATTTATTCTAAAATTTAATTTTATCACAGTGGTCACAATGGTGAAAACGGTAGTAAAAACCAAGTTATAAATCAAATTCTATGATCCGTCAAAGTTGGGTCAAAATCGGGCCAAACAGATGACGTCAGCTTTTTCCAGAACATTTCAGTGTAACATAGCAACTTCAATCATACACACAAGTCACATTTTTCAACCAAACCTGAAAACTTTACACCATTGGAAGGCCCTTCCCTTCTACTTTTTAAACATGCAAAATTTATCCTTAAGTGCTTTCAATAACATAAAATAAAACCAGATCTTTACCCCCTGTTCATCACGTTTTAAAGTCAGACTTAAAATTTCAGCAAGTTACAGTTCAACACACCAACTTCAAACACCTATAACTTCTTCAACACTTATCCAAATTCTGCCTATAAGCTACCTATAGAAAGCTCTCACCTTCATCTTTCAAATGAAAGCAATCAAAAACAAAAATACTGACAGAATCAAAAAATACCATTACGAAAAGACACTTGGTTACCTCTCTTAACCCAAACTAGCAAACCCCAAAATCTACAAAAAGAAAGAATAAACATGCAATCTAATTTGTTAAATCATTCAAGAAATGGCAGATCTACTCACCAACTACAGCTATTGCAATCCTCAAAGCATAAGACTTCTTTTCCCCAACATGCATCAAAATCCTCTAGTAAATCTTTAAGGATCCCTCCCTCTCAAGCTCCCTCCTAGAGCTAGTTGACCAAGATAAAACCACTCAAGACCTGATGAGAAGAGTAAAAAAAAGGGTGGAGAATTTGTGTAGAGTTTTATAGAAGGGAAATGGCTATATGCTACCACCAAGTTCTAAATACTACCGCGGTGGTACAAAGAAAAAGAGAACAAATGTTACATAATACACACCTCAAAAGAATCTCGTCCTCGAGATTAAACTAAAAAAAACCAGAAAACTACGAGAATAGATACGGATGTAACTGCCGAATACGATCCTCCAATTCCCATGTCACATCGCCCTCCTGGTCACTCCACTGTACTTTCACCAGTCTTATAGTCTTTCGTCGCAATCGTTTTTCATCTCTACCAACAATAGCTATTGGTTGCACGGGATAAGACAAATTAATCCTCTGACGTCTCAACATCAACTGGCTCTATAATTTGTGTCGGATCTACTGAACATTTTCGAAGCATTGATACATGGAAGACATCATGAATCCCAGACATAGCTAGTGGCAAAACAAGTCGGTACACCACTGGACCGACTCTCTCAACAACCTCATAAGGCCCAATATATCTCGGAGCTAGTTTTCCTCTTCCTCTAAACCTGATAACACCTCGCATGGGGGAAACTCTCAAGAAAACTCTATCACCTACTGCAAACTCCAGATTTGTGCGCCTACGATTTGCGTAACTTTTCTGACGACTTTGAGCTGTCTTCAATCGTCGTCGTATCAAATCTATCTTTTCAGTAGTGTCTCTGATGATATCAAGACCTATTACTGCAGAATCACCAACTTTAGCCCAACACATAGGAGATCTACAAGGTCTACCGTACAATGCTTCATATGGTGCCAAACCGATACTCACTTGATAACTATTATTATAGGAAAACTCACATAACGGTAAATGATCTTCCCAACTACCACCAAAATCCAAAATACACGCCCTAAGCATGTTCTCGACTATTTGATTAACTCTCTCTGACTAGCCATATGTCTGCGGGTGGTAAGTGATGCTCATGTCTAAACGAGTACCCAAAGCTTGCTGAAAACTTCGCCAAAACTGTGCAGTGAACAAAGAATCTCTATCTGAGACAATCGATACAGGGGCTCCATGCAATCTAACTACCTCTCGAATAAATAAATGAGGCAAACTACATGCAGTCTGATGAATACTAACTGGAATGAAATGAGCACTCTTTGTCAACCGATCAACAATAACCCAAATCGACTCGTTCCCTCGTCTCGACCGTGGAAGTCCATTTATAAAATCCATCGTAATATTCTCCCATTGCCACGTCGAAGTCTCTAAAGGTAGTAACAAACCAGAAGGTTTCTGATGTTCAGCTTCGACCTGTTGACAAGTCAAACAACGAGATACAAAGACTCCTACATCTCGTTTCATCCCAGGCCACCAAAACATACGGTGAAGATCACAATACATCTTTGTTCCACCAGGATGAATGGTGAAACGAGAATGATGTGCCTCTACTAGTATCTCATTACGCAAATCATCATCAGCTGGTACACACAATCTACCCTTAAACCTCAATCCACCATCGGAACCAACAGACCAATCCGTAGGACAATCATCAACTGAGTCTATCACCAAATCCTCTATTCTTTTACGTAAGGTTGGATCAGAAACTTGACCCCGCAACACTCTACTAATCAAAGATGGTTGAATCAACAAACTAGCCATAATTACACATTTTGACGCAGAAATAGGCTGAACAGCATAAAAAGCGAACACTTCTAACACTCGATACTCTTGAATCATCAAAGAAGCTATTTCCACACGTCGTCGACTCAAAGCATCAGCAACCACATTCGCCTTCCCAGGCCTATATTTCATCTCAAAATCATAACTACTTAAAAATTCAACCCATCTCTGTTGCCTCATGTTAAGCTCCTTCTGGGAGAAAATATATTTTAAACTTTTGTGATCCGTATACAATTCAAATTTCTCACCATATAGATAATGCCTCCAAATCTTCAATGCAAAAACCACTGCTGCCAACTCTAAGTCATGGGTGGGATATCTCCTCTCATGAGGTTTCAATTGGCGAGAAGCATACAAAACCACTTTACCTTCTTGCATCAAAACACACCCTAAACCAGTACCACAAGCATCTATATAAACTACTAATTTCACCCTAGAAATAGGAATCGTCAACACTGGCGCTGATATCAACTTCAACTTCAATGTTTCAAAAGCCTGCTCACATTCATCCGTCCACAGAAAAGGAATATTCTTCCTAGTCAAAGTTGTCATAGGTGCGGCAATAATCGAGAATTTCTCAAGAAATCGACGATAATACCCAGCTAGACCAAGAAAACTACGAATCTCTGACACAGTAGTTGGTCTCTTCATAGACTTAACTGCCTCAACTTTCTCGGGATCCACGACAATACCACTGCTAGAAATCACATGCCCTAGAAAACGAACCTCTGATTCCCAAAAATGACATTTACTAAACTTTGCATATAACTGGTGGTCTCTCAATGTCTGCAATACAATGCGAAGGTGTTCCTTATGTTCCTCGTGACTCCTCGAATATACTAAAATATCATCAATGAACACTATGACAAACTGATCCAAGTACGGGTGGAATACCCGATTCATTAAGTCCATAAAGAAAGTTGGAGCATTTGTCAAACCAAAAGGCATCACTGGATACTCATACAATCCATACCGGGTTCTGAAAGCAGTCAACAGAATACTCTGCTCTTCAACCCTCATCTGATGGTACCCAGACTGAAGATCAAGCTTTGAAAATACTACAACACCTCTCAACTAATCGAACAAATCATCAATGCGTGAAAGTGGATACTTATTCTTGATGGTGACCTTATTTAATTCTCGATAGTCAATGCACATCCTCAATGATCCATCCCTTTTTGACACAAATATTGCAGGTGCGCCCCAACAAGAATTACTCGGTTGAATAAACCTAAGAACCATACACACCTCAAAAGAATTAATCATATTCCTCCAATATAGATGATAACCTCAAATATACAATTACATCCATTTAAATTCACACTAACTTACCCCTTATGTAGTAAATCCTCTAGTTGCACCTTCATTTCTTCCAATTGTTTAGGGACAAGACGATAAGCGGGTTTTGATATTGGTGCGGTACCTGGGATAAGGTCTATCTTAAACTCTACCTCTCGACGAGGAGGAAGACTAGAAACCTCCTGGAAAACATCGGGAAAATCTTGAACCACCTCAACATCACTAATGTCAAGTTTAGGAATCTAGAACCAAGGAAACTCGACATCACTGAATCAGAGCTCGACTCACATCTCAAAACACAAGGAGATACACCAGGAAACGTAAGGGTCATCGTCCTACTTACACAGTCTAAGATCACTGGATAACTGGACAACCAATCCATCCCTAAAATCAAGTGGAAACCTTCAAAACCCAACACAATAAAATCAAACTGAAAGACACGATCACAGATAGAAAACTCGAACTGAGGGCAACATTCACTAAGTATAACTTATCCACCCAAAGGAGACTGAACTCTCAAAGACTGTTGTAATGGCACAACTACTAAATGATCTCTCTCTACCAGTTGCTTAGAAATAAAGGATCTAGAAGCACCAGTATCGAAAAGAACCCGCAACCGCAATCGAGAAGACATCACATACCCTAATATGCACAAAATTCAAAATTAAGCCAATCATGTTCAAACTATCATGGATTTTCTACATCTGAATATCATAAAGTGTAAAACGTGCGTAAGCAATGATAACTTTATAATAATAATAATAATAATAATAATAATAATAATAATAATAATAATAATAATAATAATAATAATAATAATAATAATAATAATAATAATAATAATAATAATAATAATAATAATAATAAAACATACCCTCTACATTTCTCTTACCGGGAATAGCAGCTAAATGAGCCGACGACACTGAGGCGGTAGCATGCTGACCTCTCCCCCACCACTACCGCGAGGAGCAACCCGCTGCGGGTGCGTACAATATCGAGAAATGTGTCCCAACTGACCACACTCATAACACACGGGGCCCTGATTTCTCTGACCACTCTACCCTTGCTGGTTCCGTGGCTTATCGTTGCTCCTAGGACAATTTCTAGCTATGTGTCCTTCCTGATCACAAATATAACAAACCCTCTTTACTGCGATCTGATCTCCTCGAGTAGATACCCCCTGTAGTTTATGTCCATCTCTTCTCTGATTACCTCCTTTCATTGGTCTTCCCCTGCCTGGCTGCCTTTGCTGACCTTGAACCTCTCCTTGGCGACCTTTCTTGCGATTATCGTCTATTACCCTTTTACACTCTATCTCCACCTCTTCTTGTCTCAAGGTCGCGTTATACAGTTCCTCAAAAGGTTTATCAATCATTAATATTAATTGTCTCTTCAAGAAAGGATTAAATCCATGCAAGAACTTCAGATTTTTCTTCTCTAGAGTATCTACTAGATACGGTGCATACCGACTAAGCTGATTAAACTCAGTCACATACTCAGCTACAATTCGTTGACCTTGCTGCAACTTAATGAATCGATTAACTAACTGTGTTTTTGTAGCCGCAGGAATGAACTGTCATTCAAACAACACAACAAAAGTTTCCCAAGTCATACCAACTACATCCCGAGTCTGACGCACAAAATCCCACCAATTGAGTGCATCTCCATCAAACTGGTGAGTTGCCAATTCACTGCGCTACTCTGACGTAATACTCATCCATTCCAATATCAACTCTGTCTTACGGAGCCAACGATTTGCTGCTATGGCTCCCCCATTCCCATTAAACCTCTCACCTCCAAGTCCAGAGAATGCCTTATTTCGACGAGCAAACGGATCATGTTGGGAACTACCCTGCCTTAAACCTTGTATCAATGTGGTAATCGCATCGTGGTCCATATTATAGCTCCTTGGAACTTCACCATGAGATGTACCAAATATATCATCTATATTCCTTGTCCGACGCGACATCCTCTCTCTAAAAAGAAACAAACAAACAAACAAACACACTCTAATCAATCACAAATCAAACAAAAGATCTTACTTCTCTACCCACACCACATCCAAGAAATTTTTAAGCATTTCTGACTAACGTGAACAATATGGCTCTGATACCAAAATTTTCTGTCACACCCCGCTCATAAGAAAAATCCCAACAGACCAGGAGATTTCCTACAAATGACACATGACATACCACTTCAACACATTTTCACATAAACAATTCTCGGAAAAACGAAATTCCAAAATATTACACAAAACTCCAAAATATTACAACCATTCCAAAGGCAACCTTCGCCCCCAACTCCACACATCAAAGCATTCACACAAGCATAACTTGCATGTTAAACACCAAATAGCAAAGCACAAAACCTCTTACAAACCCTGGGAAAAACTAGGATTTACTTCTGCTCGGCTTGATCAACAAAGTCGCTTCGAAGCCAATGGTGTTATGGCCTAGTGGTTAGGGCTGTGTGGGTTTGTTCCCCACGTCCTAGCTTCGAATCCCACCTGCAACATAGTTACATTCTTAAGGGCGTTGACCTGTAGGTCTCCCTGTTGATAGGTTCTGGGATCCTTAAAAACCCTGTTTTCCTTCCAAAAAAAAAAGTCGCTTCCAATGCCTGCACTCTAATAAGAGTACACCGATTTGCCACAAAACAAAGCAAAATGGGTCAGCCTAAAGCTGGTATGAGCAGATAAAAACAATCAACTACAAATAACACAAATAATAATCCACATTTACCTTACATCACACTCCACAACTTATTCATAATGCATCAACCATTTGGTTAACTAGTCATATGCACAAATAAGATGATCAACAAAAACATAACTTTTTAAAATACCATTCCTTTCAAATGGATGAAAATTTCCATAATCTTTTGCACATATCATCTTATCAAATTCTCACATACTTACTTTCACAACATATCATACCATTTAATTTATTCTTAGGACATACTTGTTCCGAGACATGTCCCTTCTATTGGTCCTTAGGAATTCTCAATCACATCAAGCAAGTCAAAACTCGTACAATGACTTAGTTCCCTACCGGAAGACATGCTACATAAAATCTTAGACCATGAATACCCTATCACACCTATCCATGTGCCTAATGTGTCTCACCCCGACACACCTCCACACGTGTACCAATACCCACTTTGAGAATATATGCATTTCAAACGGAGTGTCGTCTCTAAAATGCATACTTCACCTCAAAAGACTGGACACACGGGCCAAATCACAATTTAAAACTGCGCGCTGGAAGAGAACTAAGTTCACACTCTTCCTCAGACCCCTCAGGAACACTCCACTGTATCACACGAGTCATGACTTGTACAATGGCTTAGTTTTCCTTTTTGGAAACCAGACACTGCTCCTCAGGAACACTCCACTATATCACGCGAGTCATAACTCGTATAGTGGCTTAGTTTTTCCCTTTTGGAGACAAGCACCGTACAACTCACTATGTACGGATTACACAAATATCAGAAACCCAGGCATCTATGGCCAATATTGTACCACTTTGTACATTTCAAACGCCGGAGTAGGGTATTCATGTCAAACTCAAAATTTTTCAACACTTATCAAGTAGCATCATTTTCATAATTCCATAAGATGAACTAAGTTCTAAATGTCACAATCACATATATGATGCACAATATTCAATAATAAACATCTACTTGAAACACGCATCTCGAGGCACATTATTGCCAAAATTAAAATATTATAAAATGTGAAATAAATTTATTCTAAAATTTAATTTTATCACAGTGGTCACAACGGTAGTAAAAACAGAGTTATAAATCAAATTCTATGATCAGTCAAAGTTGGGTCAAACATATGACGTCATCATCTTCTACCTCGGAGCAGATTTTTCGGAACGTTTCTGTGTAACATAGCAACTTCTATCATACACACAAGTCGTATTGTTCAACCAAAACCTGAAAACTTTACACCATTGGAAAGCCCTTCCCTTCTACTTTTTAAATATGCAAGATTTATCCTTGAGTGCTTTCAATAACAGAAAATAAAACCAGATCTTTACCCCCTGTTCATCACGTTTTAAAATCAGACTATACTTATCCAAATTCTGCCTATAAGCTACCTATAGAAAGCTCTCAACTTCATCTTGCAAATGAAAGCAATCAAAAACAAAAATACTGACAGAATAAAAAAATATCATTACGAAAAGAGACTTGGTTACCCCTCTTAACCCAAACTAGCAAACCCCAAAATCTACAAAAAGAAAGAATAAACATGCAATCTAATATGTTAAATCATTCAAGAAATGACAGATCTACTCACCAACTACAGCTATTGCAATCCTCAAAGCATAAGACTTCTCCTCCCCAACATGCATCAAAATCCTCTAGCAAATCTTTAAGGATCCCTCCCTCTCAAGCTCCCTCCTAGAGCTAGTTGACCAAGATAAAACCACTCAAGACCTGATGAGAAGAGTAAAAAAAAGGGTGGAGAATTTGTGTAGAGTTTTATAGAAGGGAAATGGCTATATGCCACCACCAAGTTCTAAATACTATCGCGGTGGTACAAAGAAAAAGAGAACAGATGTTACAGGTGGATTAATGATGGTTAAGGAATTTCTTTTCTCATCGAAAGAAGTAAGTCAAATTCTATCTTAGAAAAGAAATTTTTTTAAGCATTGGTCTTGAATTAAAAATTAAAGGAATTTGTGCAAATGTTCAAAAAGTATATGTACAAAATTGTGTTAAAAATTAATCTCTACAAAGCTAAGAAGTGGATTCTCCAATCCTTGAGACGTTTCTTTTAATTGGTTAAAGTTCTTTAGTAATTTTCATCCTTAGTTTTCAATCAAACTTTGTTTAAAAAAAATTAAAAAATCATCTTATTTTCTCCAAATCTTATTTTTATCATTTCCCTTTTTTCCACTAATTCTTAATTTTATTTGATCTTTTAAAGTGTTTCTAAAATTTTGAGCTTGAATCCTTTTAACTTGGTGAGTAGGACGATAACCCCTACGAACCGCTTTCCTTGTATTTTTCTTAGAATTTTGCAGGTAATTGATAAAAAAAAAATGTTGATTTTCTTGGAATTTTTTGCGACAAGAATTTTGAACAAATCAATTGTCAATCACGATTTAGTAAAGAACTATTGGAGTTTAGTTCATGAGCATATGTTTGGTGTGTGGAGATAAAGCCCTTAGCTTATTTCCCATCATCCACTTCCCTTAATTTTTAATTGTTATTGCAGTAATTTCTTAGTTTAAAATTAGAAAATCCAAAACCCCAACATTTCTTTATTTAGCTTGTTAATTGTCTTTTATTTACCCTTAGTGTTAGTTAGCAAACCCTCTAATGTCCGGTTTAGAACGATCACTACTTACTCTTTATTACGACTATAAAGTAGGGTATTAAGTTGTGTGCTAGTAAAATAATGCATCAATTTTTGGGGTCGTTGCTGGGTATTAGTAAAATTGCTAATTACTTCATTGGTTTTCTTGTTTTATTTTATTAATTCTTTTTACTAAGTTTTTTTTTCCTTTTTTCTGTCTTAATCTTCGGTACTAGTTCACACGCAACAGGAGATCTGGTAAGAACTTATTAGAGTATGATCCGGAGGTCGAGAGAACCTTTAGGAGAATAAGGAGATAAATAGAAGAATCTCAAACGTCTAGCTTTGATTCTGAATGAGAAGAGTTCGACTTGGTAGACAATAGGTCTACTAAAGAACTTTCGGCATTCACCTTGGACAATGTCATACCCATGTGCATTTATTATCCAATAGGGGCACAGGGTGAGAGAGAGTCATTTGAGCTAAAATCCAATTTGTTTCACCATATTCTGAAGTATCATGGCCTTTTTATGGAGGATTTGAATAAGCATCTCAAGGAATTTGAGGTTGTATATTCTAGTATGACACCAATCACTGTAGATGAGAACATTTTGAAGCTGGAAGTATTTTTCTTTCTCTGATAGACAAAGTTAAGGATTGGCTCTATGAACTACCTTCCAGAACTATATACTCCTTGGATAACATGAATAAGGTGTTTCAGAATAAAAATTTCCAACTTCAAGAATCATTTTGTTGAGGAAAAAAATAAGTGGTATTCAGCAGGGTCTAGAAGAATCATATCCAACATACTATGAGCGTTTCAAAATTCTTATAGCATCGTGTCCGCAACACCAGATGATGGAAGAGCTCCTGATTGGATACTTTTATGAAGGTTCACTTCCTCTTGAACGACAGATGTTGGATGTAGTAGCAGAAAGAGTTTTAGTTGATAAAGTCATAAAACTCCAGCAACTGCTAAGACCTTAATTGCAAACTGAGCCTTGAACACCCAACAATATGAAGGAATTGGATAACCTTCATGCCAAGCCCATGAAGTAAGTACTACTTTTAATTTGAAAACTCAAATTTCTCACCTTACTTCACTTGTGACTGAGGTTCTAGAAAAGTTGAAAGTGCTAGGAGTTGCACAAGTTTGTCGCCTGTGAACTATGCTAGGACATGCATCTAATCAATGTCCTTAGCTGATCGAGAATGGCGGTTAGGAGAGTGTCAATGTTGTGGGCTTTCACTGGCAGAATCACCATAGCAATAACCCTTTTTTTAAACTTATAGTGAAGGTTGGAAAGATCATCCCAGCTTTGAATGGAAGAGTTCATATCAGCCTCAGCAACAAACTTATACTAGGCTACTCCCTGGTTTCTTCCAGAAGCTGCAATAACCACCTCAGCAAGGTTCAAGGACATCCCCTAATTATAATGAGATTCTTCAACAATTAACTGCTTCCCATGCTTATTTGATTCATGGTCAGCAAAACCAAGCAAAGTACATAGCAGATTTGAAGCTACGATGAGACAAATAACTGAATTTATGGAACAAATTCGTGAGCAATGCAAACTTTCTAGTTTTACCATTCAAAATCTGAAAGGAAGGTTTGAAATTGTAAAAGACAGTACATTGAGGAGTGGTAGGCAAATTGATAGAGAGTAGACAACCCCAAACGAAGCAGGAACATGGAACCAGAGCATGGCCGTGTTAGAGAGAAGGATCTAGCCACAACAACTGCCAAATAGGGCCAACCAAGGCCGAATCCTAGCAGTCCTTCCCCCACAGTTGAAACACCAAAACCCCAAGGTTATAAGGTGATATTTCAAATTTACTTTCTAGTAACCCTTCTTTGTTTTTTGTACATTTCCCACGAAGGTTTTCGAAGTTTATGAAAGATGAACAAGAAAAGGAAATCTTAGAAACCTTCTGAAAGGTCCAAGTTAACATTCCACTTTTAGATGCTATTAAGCAAGTGCTAAAGTACTTTTGAAGGAGTTATGCACCACAAAAATATGAGTTCAAGATGAAGAAGTGGTAAGGGTGAGTGAGAATTTTTTGCGGTGCTTCAGAGGAAATTGTCACCTAAGTATAAGGATCTGGGTAGTTTCACTTACCAAAATTGAACATGCAATGTTAGACTTAGGTGCTTCTATTAATGTAATGTCATTCTATTTATTACTCTATGAATCTCGGTGAGCGTAAAAATGATGTGTTATTATTCAATTAGATGACCATTCTAATGCATATCCTCAAGGTTTGTTAATGGAAGATGTTTTGGTGCAAGTTAAGCCTTTGATCTTTGTGGCGGATTTTTATGTTTTCCGGCTAGATGGTTGGCATTTTTAGCACCATTGGCTCTTCTTTTAGGTCGTCCTTTTATGAAAATGGCAAGGACAAAGATTGATGTGTATGCAGGGAAATTGACCATGGAGTTTGATAGTGATGTCATTGGCTTCAACATTTTTGAAGTCATGATGTATCATATTGATAATCGTTTTTGTTTCTCTATTGACGTGATTATACTTTAGCCCTAAGATTCTTAGATGTCAGGAACGATGTTGAACTTCAGATCACCATCACTACTGTCACCGGATATGAGAGAAATAGTTTATAATGCATTGAGAGAAGAATAAAACAAAGCCAATATGCACTAAGAAATTTGGAGCCACAAGCGATGAATGACACAAAGAAGCGTAAGAAATTGCAAATAAATGAGCTCGAAGTGATTCATAATGAAGCATATGAGAGTAAAAGCATTCACAAGGTGAAAACAAAAAAATTTCATGATCGGATGATTTGTGAGAAGACTTTTGTTGTTGGACACAAAGTCTTACTTTTCCATTCACATCTTCGAATTGTTCCCGATAAGTTACATTCTAGATGGGTTGGTCCTTTCATAAAGGTGAATGGGCATCGACTAAATCCCTAATACGAGTCATTTGTAGATAACGACATTGAGGAAGTATCACTCCATGTTCCCGCTTATACAAAGGATTGATTGGAGATACTGTCAGGATGCGCAATATTAAAACAAGTGCTTTTTATGAGGCAACCCAATCATATTTGTTTTATTTATTCCATTTCCTCTTTTAAATCTTTCATTACATATGCT
Source organism: Berberis vulgaris (assembly GCA_963556465.1). Classification (NCBI taxonomy): domain Eukaryota; kingdom Viridiplantae; phylum Streptophyta; class Magnoliopsida; order Ranunculales; family Berberidaceae; genus Berberis; species Berberis vulgaris. The sequence goes on from OY747130.1 coordinate 75,272,486, forward strand.
CTACTCTTTAAACTTTGAGGACAATGTTAGGTTTAAGTGTGGGGAAAAACAACGTTGTTTTTATTTTTAGTTTATTTTGGTGTTAGTTATATTAAAAAAAATGTCATGTCCATAAACCAATATATATATAAGTTTTTTTATTGGTTTTAGTGACGATTAAGAAGAAAAAAGATTTTGCTGTTTTTTTAAAGTCTTAAGATACTTTCCAACACAATGATGAGATTTGGTTTTTAATTGCATGACTTTAAGGTGATTTATAAGCATGATTTGAGGTCTAACATTAATCTTTCATTAATGTTTATTCATGGGTTATCATATGTGAATCACATGTAATCATCTAGGTAATTGGTACTCATAGTTCAATATAACCTTTGTAGAAGTTTCAGGTTTATTGTTCTTTGATGCTGAGAATTTTTAGTTAGCTCATCTTTTACTTTCTTGTCGATAATAATTTGTTGTATAATCTCATTTTGTTTGCTTTGGTTGCTACCAAGATTGCTTTCTTAATTTAGAACTAAACAGTAGAACTTGTACTAACTTCGTTCAAAGCATTAAATTAAACTGCACAACATGCTTGACATGATAAAAGCACCTAGTTTCCACCGTTGCCTAATAAGCTTGTGTCCATAATCGATTTTCTTTATGTTAATCCCTGTTGAGCCTGTTATTAAGCTTTTTGTTTTGTTACCCTCATTTTTCATACTTAACCTAATCAGGAAAGCATAATTTGATTTGTAGACTTCATTGTGGTTCAAGGCGTGTTAAAAAGCAAGTGTTGGGAAATGCCCTAAGGTAGACAATTCAAGAAGAAAAAAGTTGCCAAAGAAGAAAGGTTTTGCAAAAAAATAAAAAAAAATAAAAAAAATTGTCATAAAATGACTTCTCTTTCTTGTTATATCATAAATAAATAAAATTGTCATAAAATGTCTTATTTTTCTTGTTATAACATATGTGAGCAACTTGTTTCCCTTAAACATCAGTCCCCTCACATAATTAGAATATGAATAATGATTTAACAAGACAACCAGCGGAAAAAAAATTTGCATCCAGTGAGATTTTTAGGTTTATTCTTTTTGGCATGTGTTTGAGTTTCACTTGTTGATAAAAAAAAAAGAGTTTCACTTGTTGCATGGATTGATTTAATTGTGGATTTTAATATCATTGTTATAAATGTGTATTATTTTTTGAATGATGTGAATTTAATATTGTGTTTGTAAAAAATTTTAACATGTCATGACCCATTAAAAACCTCTAAAACAAATGTTGAAAAGTTTAGGTTAAGCTATTGAGTCATTTATTCTTGTTTCTTTGATTTGCTTCAGGACTAGCAAAAGCTAAGTGATGAGACATCAATAAGCCAGGCGATCACGTTGTACATGTGGCATAGGCCAACCCTAATACAGAAAAGGCTTCAAAATGATCCCGAATGGACCAAACTCAAACCATTATTCAGCCTGTAAGTCAGACGCCCCAGCTCAAATCACGTCAGCCCACATGGCATAGATCTTGGGCCAAGACAATAAGGCTCGAACATGGATCTTCGAGCCACCACAGGCCCGAGATCCCCTTGCACAAATCAACTTTTCACCCAATCAAGCATTGGGTTTTAAACAGAGTCAAGTGCCGAAGAGACTCAATCATGCACAAGTAAGATTCTAGCCAATATCTCATCCCTCCATATGCCTTCGATAGTAGGGACAACTGTCGACAAAACACTCGCTACTTAAGGTGAGACAAGGGAAGAAGAAAGGTACGCATACACATTTCTAATTATATTTAGTCTTCGTTCTTCTTTCTACTGTTACCTGACTTAAGCATTGGTATGCCTTTGACCACCACAACGGTGGGTGGTTCTTGGCTCACTGTTGTTCATTTTGCAAGCTCAATATTGGTAAGGACGGTTGGATGCATCAGTTTAGCATCGTCCATCAGAAAAAACAAGTTTTCCTCAAAGCAAACATATAAATTCTTTTTAACTAGTAGAACACCGAGACATGGTTACCAGCACCAGATCTCAAGCATTCAACAACACCGAGCAAGACAATCCTCCAGCCAGGGAAGCCTAACCCTAGGGCCATGTTGATCCGATCAAGGAAGCCAAACAGCCACACAGCCCAACTACTGAGGCGGCTGCAACTGACCCTCACATAGATCAGACATTGCTCCTCATGGATTATCTAGCGCGAATGGTAGAAAAGCTCACCCAGGATCGACAGCAGCCATCTGAGAACGACAAAAATCCGGGGAGGTCCAGCACCCAAGAGGACGCCCGAGAGTGCCTCCTGGAAAGTTAAAACCTCCCCGTGGAGGTGCGGAGAGCTGGCCGATAGGAAAAGCTTATAAGATGACAGGGATCATGGGGACCATTCCTCAAAGACAAACATTATAATAATTAAGAACCCACTCCGACTGGGGGCAACCAATCCGAATTTCCTTTACAATCTCATTGTCCCTCCATTATCTAAAGAGATCATGAAAACCCCCTGCCAAAGAAATTCATCTCTCCAAAGCTCGAATTCTACGATGGAACATCAGATCCTTCAGACCATCTGCATCATTACCAAGGTAGTCAACGCGTTAAGGGAAGTCAAAGCGAAATTCGATGGCTTGTCTTTTTTCAAAAAGCGAAGCATAAAGCGGTGGCTTTACGCAAGTGAAGCGACCCTTAAAAAACAAATCATATTATATTTTAAAAAATGCATAATTGATGTGCTCTGAAAAATTAAAACCATGATTTCCTTAATTCTATATTGATTGCATAGTGTTAATGTTAATTGAATTTAAAATTATTTTTTTTATTTTTCTATGTAGGATGCCCTCAGAAATGCAATGGGTGCAAATAGCCACCCAAGTTTAAAACATATTCCCCTCCCCCCCCCGCGCGTATTGTTCATCATCTTCATCCGCCTATGTCCAAGCAATCCGACGTGTTTCTCCGCCTAAAATTATCTTCTTTCTTCTTCCTTTATATTCCTATTCATTTCCTCTCCCTTTTCGTTCTTTTTTCCAACCAAAATCAGATAAAATCAGTAATATAATTTCATATTGTTCATCTTCTTCCTCCTCCCCCTCCGCACGCGTCTGAGCAATCCGATTGGTTTCTTATCCTAAAATTTTTTCATCTCTTCTTTCTTTTTATTCCTCTTCTTTCCCTCTCCCTTTCCGTTCTTTTCTCCGACCAAAATCAGATAAATCATTAAGAGAATTCAAAAAAAAATACAAATAAAAATTGGAGACGTTTTGTAACATGAAGCCGCCACTTTGGGCGCTTCAAGCTTCGGCAAAAAAACGTAAAAAGCCATGAATTTTTGTGGCTTCAGAGTAGTGGCCTTGATTTGACTGAAGCAAAATGTCATGGTTTTGCTTTTCTTTTGGCTTTAAGTAGTGAAAAGCCATGGCTTTGACTACTCTGATCATTACCACCATGTAATGGCTCTGAAAACAAGTTCAAAAGCAATTCGGTGCAGAAATTTTCCCACCAGCGTGAAAAAGGCCCTGCTGACCTAGTGCCATAGCCTCCAGCTAAGATCTATCGATTCAATCCAGGTCTTGGCGAAGGTATTTATCACCAGATTCAGAGGGAGCCAACAGATCAGGAAGGGTGTTCACTACCTGCTAACCCTCAAACAGAAGTAGAGTGAGACCCTTAGAGATATGTCACTCGCTTTAACGATGAGTTGACTTTGATCAATGATTGCGACAATGACAAGTCAGTCACCGCTTTCACTTTTAGCATCCGAGGAGGTCAGTGATCGCCTCTCACAGCAAGTTGATTGCAATCATCGCTTGGTCAAAAACCCTTCTTGTAGCACAAATAGCCACCAATAGACACATCTCTCTGCCACACAACCCTTATCTGGCTCACACGACTAGCTGCAGATTGCAAGCAGAGGGAAAACCTGATTATATCTCTTCTTTCCATTACGTACACCTACATGTCTAGTCAAACCCCTTTTTAGCTAGGGGAGGATTCAAAGCAATGAACATGTGTTTTATGAATTAATTAGATTCAATCTTTCCTTGGTAATTAGTGAATGTGTTTTTCTTAACTGTTTTATAGAGAATTTATCTTTGTATGTTTGTTAAGTTGACTAACTTAGTAAGCATGTTACGATTTAATGCTAGAGTATAGAAGAGTTTCACCTAATAGTTATGATCTTATATTCATAAATAGTAAATACCAAAGGGTGTTGGTAATGTTAAGTAAAAACCTAGGTTAGGAACAAGATGTTGATTAAACTTGTAATTGCCTAGTCATTGTTCACATTTTTCATAAAACTTAATGATTTTGGATTGTTTATCTAACTTGTTATTCCTTATTAGATAGCATGAAAAGAATAATTTGAAATGGACACTGAGTTTAATTCAACAAATTTGAAAAAATAATAAGGTTAATGCAGTCATGGTTAATCTTGAACATTGTCACTCATGAGATAGTAAAGGAATTATTGGAGTTTAGTTCATGAGCATATGTTTAATGTGTAGAGATAGAACCCTTAGCTAATTTCTCATCACCGACTTTCCATAAGTTTTTAACATTATTACAATAATCTTCTTAGTAATTTTCTTAGTTTAAAATTAGAAAAATCAACCCCCAACATTTCCTTATTTAGTCTGTTAGTTGTCTTTTAGTTACCCTTAGTATTAGTTAGCACGTTAGTGAGGCCTCTAATCCTCGGTCTAGAACAATCCCTACTAATTCTTTATTACGATTACATAACAAGGTTTTAAGTTGTGGATAATAAAATATTGCATCATATCTCCATCGGCCTTACTATCCACAGTCCACCGATGGCAACTACCTATCTGCCTTGCCAAAAAAAGTCACCCAGTAACTGGTCAATCGCCTCTCGTAGCAGGTTGATCCCAATCGTTCTCACCACACTGTCACGACCTCGATTGTCTCCACTACCAAGCAACAGCACGATCACCCATCTATTTCATGCATAGGACAACATAGAGATTGTTATATTTTCTTCACGCTATCCACACCATGCTTTTTTCTCGCACCACCACAAAGAAGTAGAAGTGTTTCATCTCTTACATTTTTTTCTATTTTTTGTTTGAAATTTAATTATGCATTATTATTTAATCATACTTAAATGTCTAGCTAAACCCCTTTTTAGCTAGGGAGAATTCAAAGCCCCAAACGTGTGTTTTATGGACTAATTAAATTCAGTCTTTCACTGCTAGTTACTGAATGTATTTTGCTTAACTGTTCATAAAGAATTAATTTTTGTAAGTTTGTTAAGGTGGCCAACTTAGTAAGCAAGCTAAGACTTGATGCTAAGATATAGGAGAGTTTACCTAATAGTAATAATCATATATTCATAAGATTTAAATACCATTGTACGTTCGTAATGTTAAGTAAAACCTAGGTTTAGAGCAAGATGTTGATCATACTTGTAATTGCTTATTCAGTATTCACATTTTCTATAGAATTTAATGATTTTGGATTGTTTATCTAACTTGCAATTCCTGACTAGATAGCATGAAGAGAATAGTTTGAAAGTGACACAGAGTTTAATTCAACGAATTTGGGAAAATAATAAGGTTCATTATGCGCGGTCACGGTTAATCTTGAACATTATCATTCACAAGTTAGTAACAGAGTTATTGGAATTTAATTATGAGCATATGTTTGGTGCGCGGAGATAAAATCCTTATCTAATTTCTCATCATCGACTTTCTTTTAGTATTTACTATTCTTGCAGTAACTTTCTTAGTAATTTCCTTAGTTTAAAGCTAGAAAAATCCAACCCCCAACATTTCCTTATTTACTTTGTTAGTTGTTTTTTAATGTGAGCTAGCAAGTCCTCTAATCCCCGGTTTAGAATGATCCATATTTATTCTTTACTAAGACTACAAAGCAGGGTTATAAGTTTGTGCTAGTAAAATAGTGCATCAGCGTTGAATGTTGCAATCGACGTTGGGGAGGTATGGGGTCTGTTGTGCGATCTATTTGTGAAGGCGATTGATCGTGTGCGTGGGTTGTGGGTCGACCGATAAGGAAGGAGGAACAATGGGGAGGTGATCAATAGAAGAGGTGGAAGGACCTGTCCTATGGTTTCTTTCTTGCCTAACAGGAAGTTGTCGAAAAGTATAGCCATCTTGTCAAATATCATATCCATCCTTGTTGATGACTCTCTGAGGTTTGCCCTCAAATTTGTGAATATCTAATTTATCCCTTCACAAACTCTTCTTTTGTCATCTTCTAAACTTTTCTTCACAAACAAATTATCTTCAAATCAAACCAAATAAAATTAGAACTGTTTATGCTCCGTTATCAATCGATAGATTACAACTGTAAAATAAATCGAAACTGAAAGACAATGCGATAATTGAAAGAAAATAAATCAATGATAAAATAAATCAACGATAAACTAAACAAGATAAAGTCTTTATTCAATCCAAATCCAATTAACAATGAACAAGATGCCCCCCTTTTATAATTGACCTAACTTCTAAAATAAGAAACAAACGATAAACCTAATTTGACACCAAAGCCCAATTAGAATAATACTACAACTAATCCTGTTAAAATACTAATATTACTAAATAACTCAATTACGTCAACTTCCTCCGGTTGAAGAAGCTCATCTTCAAGCTTGAAGTCGAAAAAGGCAAACACACACAAGAAACCTGTCACGGAACATAATGTGAAATGCACTAGCAGAAGTCGACCTTAAACTCTTCCCTGATAGTTGTTGGTACCACAAAGAAGCAAATGAAAAATCTGAAATAAAAAAGGTATGATATGAATATTGAGTCCGAAATAGATCCACAACATGATTTTGAATGGAATGTGCAAACTTGTCTCAAAATAAGCCAAACATTGTTCCAAATTGGATCATAAACTTCGTCTCGTGGTGGTACATGAAATTACCTGAGGTTGCAAATATCCAATTCTTCATTTGAAGAAGTATTATCATGTGGTTGCATTGAAAGATTGGTGGGTGCAAATATCTAGAGGGGATCAGAAGCGAAATTTTGAAATAGGGACTATTTTAAAATTATTTTCTCCTTCCCTAACCCAATTGAGACAGAGCAAGGGGACTGCGAAGACAACGCTGTGATGGGGAGAGGTTGCGACAGAAATTGATGCAAGCAGAATGAGGGGGGCTCAATGGAGGCCAGGAGGGGAAGAAAGGTCGAGCGACCAAGGGGAAGGTCTGGTCAGGACGTCGGTGTCACAATCGTGACTAATTGAGATCAATGTAAGAAAAACAAATTGATAGATTAAAATGAGAAATAAGAAATTGCATACAAACCTCTCAGGTTCTACTGAGAACTGAGCCTATTTTCTTCTTAACACTTCTCTGTTGCATTCTCTCTTCTACATCTCTATTTATAAAGGAAAGGAACAACTAAAATTCAAAAGATACTAATTTGGGAATCACATGTTAGTCACGTGTTGTAACTAACTGAAGAAGGAATATTCGAAATATCCTTTACTTCAAAATCTAAATTGGCGCCAACCTTCCCACCTGAATTTCAATTCCATTTTTTTGTTTACCAAATATAACAATTGTTCTCCTGGTCGTGACATTGCCTTCCCCTTTCGGTAAATTCTTGTCCTCAAGGATTGAACTTAGGAACCTTGAGGTGGTGTGTGACAACCCTTCCAAGGTAGCTGTGACATTTGGCGTTGGTTGCTGATCCATATTCATAGGATGGATGCAAGTATCTCCCAGTTTGCTCTTTGTAAAATGTAGAGCAGTCCGCCAAAGATGAATTGTATATACACATGACCCTATTAAGTTCTTTTCAATCAAAATTCTTGATCAAATGTCATTCTCTGTTCTCTTATCAGCTCGGTTAAAAAGAAGGAAGTGAACTTCTTGAATACCAGCTCGTGCCATTTTTGGATCAGCAAGCATGCTAACTATAGCAGTATCAATTGCGCCCTGGTTTTCAATGCGGGAGGCTCGAGCTGCCGTCAGAACAACCATATCTGGGTGCACTCCTTTTGAGAAAACCTCAATAAGATTCTTGTCAACTGTAATCTTGTTGAGTGTCAAAGTTCCAGTTTTGTCACTGCAAAACACATCCATTCCAGCTATCGCAGTTGTCAGGACTAGTACCATTGGTTAGGGAAATCAAGGTTCAGAGGCCTTTCAAGACTTTCCTAATGGTCTCAAAACTCAATGTTCCCTTTTGAAAATTGCCCAAATGCTTAGCATCTATATTATAGGGGGAAGGTTTGAGCTCTTGAATGTGAGGACGTGTTGCCTCCATTGCATAGTCGGGCCAGACTGTACCGCTAGCATTTTTATTGTTTTCTTTGCATTGCCTTTCAACTTCAAACTTGTATTTCCATCGATCGATAGCATCGAACTAGTCTTGAGCAACGTCCTTCCGAACGTTCCTCCCCATTGTAATCTATTGAATGTGAATGAGATCTTTTACTGACTATTGTGCATTGTTATATTGTCTACAGATTGATATTGTGCATTCTCAAGTTAATATTTGTGCCCGTCAAAGTAACTACTCATAGGCTTACTAGTGAATTGGATAGCTAGTGCCGCACGGATTACTAGTCCGTGACAGTTGGTATCAGAGCCAGAGCTTGTTGAATGCAAACCAGGATGCAGGAAGTAAATGAGCGCCTTAGCGCTATGGAGGAACGACAGGCCAGTCGAATGCATAGACTGGAAAGCAGAATGGACCAGTTGAACACTTTGGGAGAACAGATTAGTCGGTTGGATGGACTCTTTTCACTGGCAGACAGAGTGGATTCGCTGGCCGAGCACGTTGATAACTTAGAGGGACGAACAGTCGCAATGGAAGAGTCGCCTCACCCCACAGCTCAGGTGATGAGTGACATCCAATTATAGTTGGAGGACTTATTTGCAAGGGTTGGCTTGCTAACTAAGGCCACAGGGACGACTGATCACCCTAGGATGAAAGTACCCGAGCCAAAATCATATGCTGGGGCACGAGATGGGAAGGAGTTAGAGAACTTCTTGTTTGATCTGAAGCAGTATTTTCGCGCGGTGAACCCCGAATCAGAAGAAGCCAAGGTTACCATGGCGACCATGTACTTAGCAGGTGATGCGAAACTATGGTGGAGAACCAAATATGCAGATATGGAAGAAGGTCGCATCCTTATTAGAACTTGGGCAGACCTCAAGAAGGAACTCAGAAATCAATTCTTGCCTGAGAACACTGATTTCTTAGCAAGGAGGAAGCTCCACACCATCAAACAAACAGGCAATATTCGAGACTATGTCCGACAATTCTCAACTTGCTTGCTAGATATTCGAGACATGTCTGAGAAAGACAAAGTTTTCTGTTTCATGGAACAAGCTCAGCCGCTTCTACAAGCAGAATTGCAAAGGCAGAAGGTGACAGATATTACAAGTGCTATTGCGGCAGCAGAAAGATTTAGCGATTATATGCCCATGACTGGATCCACTTCGCTCAATCACTCCACAGCTAGAACTGGCAGTACCAATTCAAGCTCAGGGTCGAATGCTCGCTCACCTCACCAAAACTGGGGAAACTCAAGTCAGAATCGAGGAAACTATAATTCCCGGCCGTCCAACCAGAATTGGAGTTCCAACAAAAAATGGAATGCCAGCTCTAACAACTCAAATTACAACAACAAAGGAGGGCAAAACTACTCTGGGCAGTGGAAACCATCTGCCCCTGCCCCATGCATTCTTTGCAATAGCAGGGATCACCCAACAGGCAAATGTCCATCCAAACCAGCTCTACACTCATTAATGTCCTTGCTTCAAGCAGAACCTTCTAACCCGACCGCATCGAGCTCGAATGTATGAGCACCCACACAAGAAGGCTTTACAATACATCGACATCACTATCAATGGGTTCCCTTCCCAAGCATTGTTGGATTCCGGAGCGACAGACAATTTTATTGCCCCAGATGAAGCTAGACGTGTGGGTCTGAACTTAGAAGGAGATGTGGGTAAGTTGAAAGCTGTCAACTCTGAGGCAATCTCTATTAATGGTATGGCTAGAGTTGTGCCACTACAGGTTGGTCCATGGGAAGGAAGATCAAACTTCTTGGCCGTTCCACTTGATGATTTTAAGGTGATTCTTGGCCAAGAATTCTTCTGAGGAGCTGCAGCAGGACCATTACCTTTCATGGACTCCTTGGGGTTTTTCGGACCCAGACTACGCATTGTACCAACCTCAATTCGACCAACAACTCATGATAGAATATTGTCGGCGCTCCAAGTCAAGAGGGGCTTGGCCAAAGGAGAAGATACATACTTAGTTGTGGCAAAGCTAGAGATGGAAGATGATACTAGCAAAATCCCTGAGGAAGTTGCCCAAGTTATTGCTGACTTCAGCGAAGTGATGCCGAATGAATTGCCAAAGAATCTACCTCCCAGAAGGCTCATTGATCACGAAATTGAGTTAGTCCCTGGTGCCAAGCCACCCGCACGTAGTCCATATCGCATGAGCCCTCCAGAGCTGACCGAATTGAGAACATAACTAGATGGCTTGTTGGAGTCAGGATTCATTCGGCCCTCTAAAGCACCTTATGGGTCACCTGTTCTTTTTCAGCGGAAACATGATGGCAGTCTTCGCCTTTGTGTTGATTATAGAGCCTTGAACAAAGTCACTATAAAAAACAAATACCCGTTGCCGCTCATTGCAGACTTATTCGACCAACTTGGATCCGCCAGATACTTCACAAAACTCGACTTGAGATCAGGTTACCATCAGGTCCGCATTGCTGCTGGTGACGAACCCAAAACTGCTTGTTCTACTAGATATGGGTCATATGAGTTCCTAGTAATGCCCTTCGGCTTGACCAATGCTCCAGCTACATTTTGCACCCTTATGAATGGCCTGTTCCGTCACCTTCTGGACAAGTCTGTGGTTGTCTATCCTTACGACATTGTGGTTTATAGTGGGACTATAGAAGAACACCTACATCATTTGCGAGAAGTGTTCCAAATCCTTAAGGATAATCATCTCTTTGTCAAGAAGGAAAAGTGCTCATTCGGCCAGACCCAGATCAATTTCTTGGGTCATGTTATTGGCAATGGCAAGATTCGGATGGACATGGAGAAAGTCAAGGCAATCCATGATTGGAACTCTCCTAAGAACGTGTCTCAACTACGTTCTTTCCTTGGACTCGCAAACTATTATCGTCTCTTCATAAGGGACTACTCTAAGAGAGCTGTTGCCCTAACAAATTTGTTGAAACAAGACCGAACATGGGAATGGGATAGGCAGTGTGAAGCTTCATTCCAAGACTTGAAATTGGCCGTGATGAAAGATCCAGTATTGGCCTTGCCAGACATCACCAAGCCCTTTGAAGTACAAACAGATGCATCTGATTATGCCTTAGGGGGAGTTTTACTTCAAGATGGTCACCCGGTAGCATATGAGAGTCGAAAGTTGAATGATACAGAGTCTCGTTACTCAGCTCAGGAAAAGGAATTGCTAGCCATTGTACATTGTTTACGGGTGTGGAGACACTACCTCTTGGGATCTCAAGTTCTTGTTAAAACGGATAATGCTGCAGCAAGCCATTTCCTTACTCAGAAGATGCTAACCTCCAAGCAATCTCGATGGCAGGAAAAATTAGCAGAATTTGACTTAGTATTGGAATACAAGCCAGGGCGCACTAACAATGTAGCTGATGCACTCAGTAGAAGGGCAGACCTTGCAGTGCTAACCCATACTGGTCCGAGTCACACCATCTTGGAGAAGATCAAAGTAGGCCTACAGACGGATCCACAAGCGAAGGCGATTACAGAGTTGATCAAGCAGGGCAAAACTCGACGGTTCTGGATAAAAGATGGAGCAATACTCACAACTGGTAATCGCCTCTATGTTTCGAGAACTTCTGGTTTGAGGAAAGAACTTTTGAGAGAATGCCATGACACCCATTGGGCGGGACATCCAGGTTGGAGACGGACACTTGCATTGCTAGAGAGGGGGCACTATTGGCCGCAGATACAGGAGGATGTAATGGCCTATGTTCGAACATGTCTTATTTGCCAGCAAGATAAGGTTGAAAGAGATCGACCAGTAGGCTTACTAGAGCCCCTGCCTGTTCCAACTCGTCCTTGGGAAAGTGTTTCCATGGACTTCATTACTGGGTTACCGAAAGTGGAGGATTTCAGGAGCATCTTTGTAGTTGTTGACCGATTCTCAAAGTATGTGACCTTTGTGCCGACCGGACTAACTTGCACAGCCGAAGATACGGCGCAATTGTTCCTCAAGCATGTAGTGAAGTATTGGGGACTGCCCGAAAACATTGTTAGCGACCGTGATGCTCGATTCACAGGAAAGTTCTGGAAGGAGTTGTTCAAGCTCTTGGGATCCAAACTTAATATGTCAACAAGACAACATCCCCAATCTGACAGACAGACTGAGCGCTTTAACTCTATGCTTGAAGAATACCTTCATCATTTTGTAAGTGCAAACCAGAAAAATTGGGTGGGACTACTTGATGTTGCACAATTCTGTTTCAACTTACAAAAGAGCTCAGCTACTCACTCCAGCCCCTTTCAATTAGTCATTGGTCAGCAACCATTGACACCACATACAGTGCTGACCGGATACCAAGGACCCAGCCCAAGAGCTCTTGAATTTGTCAAAGCCTGGCAGAAAAACATTGAAGTTGCTCGAGCCTATCTTGAGAAAGCCTCCCGTCACATGAAGAAATGGGCCGACAAGAAACGACGAATCAATCCTTTTGAAGTCGGGGACTTGGTATTGGTGAAGCTAGATATGTTCAACAAGTATAAACGGACAGCTAGAGCACACAACAATCTGTTTCGCAAGTATGAGGGACCAGTACAGATTATTGAGAAAGTAGGCAAAGTCTCCTATCGCGTCAAGTTACCACATTGGCTCCGTTTCACCCATCCTGTCTTCCATGCAAGTAACTTGAAGTCTTACCATGCCGATGCCGCTGATCCCACAAGAAATGTATCTACCCGAGCATTGCCTAAGCATCCTACTAAGCCAGATCGAGAAGTGGAAGAAATCTTAGCTGACCGCCTCATCAACAACACAGGCCCGGATAGAGAATATTTGGTCAAGTGGCAGGATGAACCTCCTTCAGAGATCAGTTGGGAGCCAGTACCTCTCAAAGCTGGAAGAGTACTTGGAAAAGCTCGCTACGAGGGCGTCAGCGAATTGAGTGTGGGAGAGTGTCAGGACTAGTACCATTGGTTAGGGAAATCAAGGTTCAGAGGCCTTTCAAGACTTTCCTAATGGTCTCAAAACTCAATGTTCCCTTTTGAAAAGTGCCCAAATGCTTAGCATCTATATTATAGGGGGAAGGTTTGAGCTCTTGACTGTGAGGACGTGTTGCCTCCATTGCATAGTCGAGCCAGACTGTACCGCTAGCATTTTTATTGTTTTCTTTGCATTGCCTTTCAACTTCAAACTTGTATTTCCATCGATCGATAGCATCGAACTAGTCTTGAGCAACGTCCTTCCGAACGTTCCTCCCCATTGTAATCTATTGAATTTGAATGAGAGCTTTTACTGACTATTGTGCATTGTTATATTGTCTACAGATTGATATTGTGCATTCTCAAGTTAATATTTGTGCCCGTCAAAGTAACTACTCATAGGCTTACTAGTGAATTGGATAGCTAGTGCCGCACGGATTACTAGTCCGTGACAGCAGTCATTCTCTTTGTAATAGCTCCCTGCTGAGATAGGCGATGGGAACCAATTGCTATTGTCACTGACAAAACCGTGGGCATGGCAATGGGAATCCCTCCAATGAGAACCACGAGGAGAGTATCAATTCCAGAACGATATTCACGATCTTGTATTGGATACATGATGATAATCTCTACTATCATCCCCACAGCGATGGAACATATGCAAAAATTTCCAATAGCAGTCAAGACCTTTTGGAAATGACCAACTTGATTTGTAGAGTCTACAAGGTGGGCAGCCTTGCAAAAGAATGTATGGACCCCATTGGCGACAATAACTTCAATTTCTCTCTGTTTGCTTGTGAAACCAGAGTAAACCCTGTTCCCCGAACCTTTTATGACCAGTAGGAACTTCCCTGTGAGAGCAGACTGGTCAATTTTCAGCAGGTCTCCTTTAAGAAGTCGGGCATCGGCAGGTAATATGTCTCCGAGCTTGATACTAACTACATCACTAGGAACAAGAATGGCCGCATCTTTCTCACTCCACCTTCCATGTCTAAGAACTTTGGCTTTGGGAGCTAGCCTAGCCATGAGAGTTGCAGCCGCATTACCCACATTGTTCTTTTCAATAAAACTGATTGTTGAGTTGATACTGAGCAGGGTAATGATGCCCACAAAGTCTTGCCAATCAGGAGGTTGCACTAGTATCTCATAAGCAAATCTTTTACGCAAGAATAAACATTTGTTCCCATTCTCGAAGTCCTCCATCATCTTCCTCGCAAACACAAGAGTTACCTGATCTTCTGCATCAATCCTTGCACCACAGAATGCCATAATTGCCCCAATGGTGAGCAACAGACAATAGAAATTGAGAAACCTATCCAAATGAGACTGGTAATCTCTGTTCCTTTCATCAAAATGATCAACACCAAATGATGATATACAAGGCCTTATGTCTGCTACTTCAAATCCAGTAACATAAAGGACAATATACAGGTACTTCATTTGCTCAGAACAACTAAAAGTAGCCTGAAAATTATTACCAGAAACAACATTCTGGGGATCATTACTTGTATGATGGTCAGAAGTTTCAGCCGGAGATTGAGGATCAGGTTCAACCCTCTTATTCACATTCGACTCAGGAGTCTCATTAGGAACATCCTCTGTACAACATTTGGTCTCAGAAACTGAATGAGAGATAGGTTTGTAATCAGCTTCCAAAACTCTATTGTAATCCACATCCAAATAAGAAGCATCGTCTCTATCAACATTACATGCACGACCAACTCCCTCAACACAAGCAAGGGGCTTATCCTCAACAGACGAAGTAATACCAAGGTTATTAGTCCTAGCAGGTAATTCTTGGTTCTTGTTCAATTTGACGGCCAACATAGCTGAACAATTTGTCATGTCTGATTCCTTTAATTTGTTCTCAGTAGAGGTTTTTGTAACATATTTGTACTGAGGAATTCTAACTTATTCAAGTGCCTTATTTCTTGCCTGTGTGAATCCTTGAGGGGTTTCAAACAAAAAATTGTAGTCCATGTATGCATGAGTTTTGAAATAGCGGGTATTACCAGTTTTCCAACATTGAGAGAAAATATAACTAATTCAATTGCATAAAGTAGACAATGACCCTTGCCCCGACGTCGACATTATTTCAGCCAACTTGGTCCCATGAATCCCGATGGATGCTACGGACATTATTTCACCGCCTCTCTCCAAAACAACAGTATAAAAGCCACTGTAATTAAGCCAACTAATGTTTGATCTGATATTGAACAAAATATTGTTAATCGAATTGATCTCACTCCTTCTATCAACAACAATATTTTTTCGATAAACAACTTTCATCTTAACCCGTATCTGAGAAGAGTAATTGACTCCTTGAAGCCCTGCATGTGTAGCCTCTCTTGTAAACATTTCATCAAACACTCTTCATGCACATTCTCATTGGTTATCACTGCAGCTCTTGACTGGCGCAATTTTTCCCACAAACTCCATAATTTTCATTCCATGATTCCCATTAACAGTTAAGGAATTGATACCTTGGCTCAACTACTTGATTTTTGTGGCTCGAACAGTTGCCTCATGCTTAAGAATAAGTTGTTCTAAGTAAAAGAAACTCCTCCTGTGAGAAAAAAGTTGCATAAGTTTAATCGTAGCAACTCTCTGGTTAGGATCTATTGAACTTTGGAATTATAATCGCACATTTGATCCTTTACCACACACTCAATAGCAACCTCCTTGGCCAAAAGTATCTTCCCTTCATCAGAATCATCATTCACTACCTCACGATTCTTGATAGAATTATAAGGGATGCAAGTAGTAGAAGGGGTCTTAGATTTGTTCAATCCATAGAACCAGTGCCTTCTTGTTCAATCATTTGAACAATTTTTTCAAATCGAGCATCCAGCCTCTTCTCTTGAGCCTCTTGAGATTGAGCCATTCTTTTCAACTCAATTTTTAGGAGTTTGATCTGTCCCGATATCTCAATCCGGCTCTTCCTAGTCTCTTCCATGAAAGCTTCCATCTCCTCAATATATGATTTCCATGGTTGCTCGGTTGGTAGATCGTAACGGCTCTGATACCAGTTGTCACGATCATGACTAATTGAGATCAAAGTAAGAAAAATAAATTAATAAATTGAAATGGTAAATAAGAAATTGCATACAAACCTTTCAAGTCCTACTAAGAACTGAGCCTATTTTCTTTTTAACACTTATCTGTTTCATTCTCTCTTCTACAATTTTATTTATACAGGAAATGAACAACTGAAATTCAAAAGATACTAATTTGTGAATCACGTGCTATAACTAACTTAAGAAGGAATATTCGGAATATCCTTTGCTTCAAAATCTAAACTGGCCAACCTTCCCACCTGAATTTCAATTCCATTCTTTTGTTTACCAAAAATAACAATTGTTCTCCATATTCTACCAAGCTTTTGGTATCAGAGCCGTTATGATCCTCCAACTGGTGCAATCATGGAAATCTCATATGAAGAGATGGAAGCTTTCATGGAGGAGACAAAGAAGATCCAACTGGAGTTTAAGGGATAGATCGAACTTGTAAAGGCCAAAATGAAGAGGTTAACACAAACAAGTGAAGCCTGGGAGAAGAGGTTTGATACACAGTTTGAACAACTTGTTTAGTTGATACAAAACACTCTGAAGTCGAGTGGATCTGCTAAATCAAGTTTTTTATCCTCCACACAAATCATTGGATTCAACAAGCAAACCACCACAACAATCTCCCATGCATCAATGAAAATCGAAGACTTGTTAGATTCAAGTAGCGAAAAGGATCAATTCGAGAATGGAGACTTCATGGGCATAGACGACTCTAACCTCAGCTACGTAACGGTATCAATGAAACACTCGAGGCTGGAGAAAGGATCGACATCAAGGGCAAGAGGAGAACTCACATTGAACGAATAACGCTTGAAAAAATGCTGCAGAGACATCTCGATTCCATCCTTCATAGCGTATGGTCTGATCCACCACCAAATCAATTCATACAACGAGTTTGCTAACAATGAGATTTAGAGGCTCTTTGATTCGCTGAAAGAGGTCGTCATTCAGTCCGGTTACACTCCTTCGAAGAAGAAAATAGGTGATTGGAGGTATGCTTCAATTAAGTTTGGGAAGGTTTTGTTAGAGAAGCACCCATTTGAAACCAAGGATCGGAGTTTGGAATTGTGGCCTAGACATGCTAGACTTTGAAGGGATACTTACTTTTCTCGGATAAAAGTTAAGATGAAAATTCAGATTAGAAACTCCATTGTAATTCTATGTTCGGTGACTACCATGGATTGGAATCTATCAAAGCAAGAGCACTGAGATTGGAACCCAACGAGGACCTGAAATACAAGCATTGATTGATTGTTTGTACAAAGGGAAGGTTCGGAAGAATTTGGTGAAGAAGTGTATTCATTTGTTCCAAGAGATTGCAGAGGATAAGGAGGATTACAACAAGTTTTATGAAGCTTTTTCGAAGAACTTGAAGTTAGGTATTCATGAGGATAGTCATAACAAGGCCAAGCTTGCATATTTGCTTTGGTACCATTCAACTAAGAGTGGTGATGAGTTGACAAGCTTGAAGGACTATGTGACAAGAATGAAGGAATGGCAGAAGAACATCTACTACATTACTAAAGAAAGTAAGAAGGTTTTGGAGAACTCTCCCTTCTTGGTGAGACTCGAGAAGAGGGGCTACGAGGTTCTTTATATGGTGGATGCTATGGATGAGTATGCAATTGGACAATTGAAGGAGGGTTTATATACATGTATTGATCAGGTTGCTCCTAATTCGGTTCCATTTCAAAAAAATTATTTCCATGAGGAAGTTAGGAAGGCTACCGTTTCAGCCATGCCTTAGCTCTTAAGTTCAACTAAGTTAGCAATGGGGAAGGGACTAGCTCAATGACACAAGGAATCGTATATCAAGTTGTTGTTAGATTACATAATATCATCCCTAGTTGAAGCATTGCATAAGACGCCTGATGACAATGATGGTAGGACATTCTTTGATGCATCGGTACAAGCTGACATGAAGCTATGACCGTTCAAGGTCACCACAAGTTATGGTGACAAGCCCATGATCATTATTCAATAAAAGTCTGACGAGAAGCAGTTTGTTGCAGAAGAAATCTCATCCATGGTACTCATTAAAACACGAGAGATTGTCGAGAAGACAGTTCCTGCTTACTTCAATGATTATAGTTCCTGCTTACTTCAATGATTCGCAAAGACAGGCCACCAAGGATGTCATTGAGGTTGCTAGTCTCAATGTTATGAAAATTATCAATGAGCTCCCTACTGCTGCCATCGCTTATGGTCTAGACTAAAAGGCTACAAGTGTTGATAAGAAGAACGTGTTCATCTTTGATTTGGGTGGCGGCACTTATGATGTCTCTCTTTTGACCATTGAAGAGGGTATTTTTTAAGTAAAAGGTACAGTTGGGGACACCCATCTTGGTGGAGAGGATTTCGATAATTGAATGGCGACTCACTTGGTGCAAGAGTTTAAGAAGAAGCACAAGAAAAAGAGAACACTCTCATCCACTGTCTAGACCACATTTGAGATTGATTATCTGTTTGAAGATGTTGACTTTTACACCACCAGCACCCGTGCCAGATTTGAGGAGCTCAACATGGGATTTTTCAAAAAGTTTATGGAGCCTGTTGAGAAGTGTTTGAGGGATGCTAAGATGGATAAGAGCATTGTCTAGGATGTTGTCTTTGTTGGTGGCTCTACTAAAATTCCCAAGGATCAGTCACTATTACAAGATTTCTTCAATGGAAATGAGCTCTACAAGAGCATCAAGCCTAATGAGCTTATGGTGTTGTTGTACAAGCTACCATCCTTAGTGGTGAGTATAACGAGAAGGTGCATGACCTATTGTTGCTAGACGCCACTCCTCCCTCCCTTGGTTTGGAGACTGCAAGTGGTGTTAGGACTGTGTTGATTCCCAGGAACACCACCATATTCACCAAGAAGGTGCAAGTCTTCTCCACCTTCGCAGATAACCAACCTAGAGTGTTGATTCAGTTTATGAGGATGAGAGAACCAAAACTAGGGATAACAACTTATTGGGTAAAGTTGAGCTTTCAGGAATTTCCTCTGCTTCCCGTGGTGTTCCACAGATCAATGTTTGCTTCGACATTGATGCAAAAGGTATCTTGAATGTCTTTGTTGAATACAAGACGGCCAGTATGATGCTACAATTGCTTCTCCCAACAACACCCAGATTCCAAGAAAGTCATGATGATTGAGGTGAAGCCAGGCATCACAATTGATTGTTGCATGATCTCCTACAACAATCAAGATGTACACAAATCAGCATTCAATGGTCCAACTCAATAGCAACTTGGGAAGACTGGGCACATATCAATTACCTGTTTCCACATTTTCATCTTTGAGGACAATGATGCTTTGAAGGAGAGAGCAATGTCACGATCAGAGGTCAAATAAGAAGTTAGAAGCTAGAAGAAGAAAACAGAAAAGGGTGCCAAATTAAGAAAACAGAAGAGAAAAGAAAAAAAAAGCGCCAGATTTGAATTTAGATAGGAAGGGACTTAAATGTAGTTTGTAATTGGGTTAGTTGTGGAGGGCTACTTGGCACTACTTGATTGGACTTTACAATTTTGTTAGTTGTATAAAAAGGGAGAAAGAAAGTAGAGGAATGCATTCAAAGAGTTTATTGTTCAGAGAGGCTCTTATTTGGGAGAAGAACACTAGCTTACTGTATTTTCCAGCATTTTCAATCCATTTCCAACTTCTTTGCTTGAATTCCTTCTTATCTAGAATTGAAATCAGTCACAATCATGACAATTATATATGAAGGTGATGGAGTAGAACATGGTAGAATATGGATCGACCTGTGCAGGTGGACATGGGTTACGATAGACCCAGAGTTGGGTTTGCAATCGGTTTGTCGACTCGCATGATGTTGTCGATCACTGGGAAACAGTGGGAAGGGCGATTGATGGGATTGGATGGGTCAATCAATCGAGTTTGTGCATGGTATGTTGATCGTTGCAGGTGGGAAGCGATCGACAACGGGAAGCAGTTATTGACCTTTTGCTCTGCCGCGGCCGACGGCGCTATTTGGATTTGTCCCATTTTTTCTGTCTAACAGGAAGTTGTCGAAGATCATATCCATTTTATCAAATTTCAAATCCATAATTTCTTATGACTTTCTAGGTCTGCTCTCAGTACTGTGAATATCATGTTCATTCCCTTCACAAACTCTGTCATTTTTCAAACATTTTTTCATTATCTTCAAATTAAACTAAATAAAATTAGAACAAAATAAATCAAATAAACTAATTAACATGGAATGAAAGAAACCTAAATTTCAAAGAAACCTTCACAAACTCTGATAAGAATTAAAATTGCAAAGAAATAATAACTGAAAAATAAAGCAGGAATCGAAATAAATAAATCTAAAATAAAACGAATAAACAAAATAAGTCCTCTAATTCAATCAACCATTTAACATGGAACGACCTACTTACTTGACTATGGATTGTTGCTAAATTGGCTCAATTATTATATAACTAGAATTAATACTTTTAAAATACTAATAATACCAAATAACCCAATTACATCAAAAACTCTTTAACGTTATGTGTGGATGCAAATTTTCACTGGATCATGTGCTGATCACTCGGAGCAATTTGCATAAGATGAAGATTAATTCTTGACACCAGTGTGGTGCCTGCCATAGGGACTCAAATGCCAAAGTTAGAACAATGTCTTTAGGAAAGTATTTATTTTCCTGTATTTGAAGAGAAATTTATCAATCAAAAAATACTTACCTCCAGATGGCTTTGTGTTTGGCTTTGAGTAAGCTGATGGCAGATGAATGAGACATGTGGCAGATGAGTGAGACACGTGGCAGATTAATGAAACACGTGGCAGATGAGTTAGTCATTTGCTTGCATGCAGTTGTAACTTCTCTTAAGTAGTTGTAACTTCTCTTAGGTAGTTTAGGTTTCTCGTAGGTAGTTGTAACTTTCGTAGATAGTTGTTACCTTCCGTTGGTGGTTGTAACTTCTTGTTTGGAGACACCACTCCTGCAAGTTTGCGTGCTCAGCTGAGCATGATGGTCAACGCCAAACAGCACTCCTTTGTTGAGAAAAAAAGTGTTCTGCTGAGTTGTATTGAGCCCAGACTTGGGTTGCATTGGGCCCAAACTTGAGATTTCTCTATTTGTAACTTTTGTGGGTAATTTTTTAGCTTCTCGGGAACAACCCAAATGTTTGGGCTTCCTTATCCCTTTGGGCTAAGGATTATTTTTGGCTCCCACAAATGCCCATCATCTCCTTTGCTTTTGAGATGACCTTTTTTTTTTTCCTTCTTGCTTAAAAACAGAGGAGATGTATTTTCACTTAGGAGCCCCGCCAAAAATAGAAGTAGAATGCTTTTGATCTTGCTGACTTATCTATCTCTATTGATACAAGTAAAGGATGTGCATGTAGAGGCTTCTGTTGTTGTTTAAATGTAGTTTGTTGAAGACAAAATGATCTGCATGTAATGACTTTTGTTGCAGATGAGGTGGTCTACCGGATGATTCATACATAGTCATTTCATGGGCTCTTGGACTTTATCCAAATAGAGGATCATCCTTAGGTGAATAAAACAAGCCATGCTTCGACATCCTGGTGATTTGATGACTCTTCCACATATAAATGCCACATATCTTTGGGCTGACCTGCCCCTATTTCAGCATGAGTTGAGGAGTCTTCATTTATTTCTCCGGTTGAGGTGGGAGTGAATTCTAATGTGAAAATTTCCAAGGCTTGAGCCTTTATAGTTGTCATCGGCCGGTAGATTTTGTTGAAGGACGCGACACTGATCTGCTGGCTGACTTTGTTTCCCCGGTTGAAGAGGGAATAAATTATGCTAAAGCTTAAGCCTTTAAAGTTGTCTTCGAGCGGTAGATCAAGTCGTATTGGCTCAACTCTATCGCCCATTTCATGAGGTTTTGACAAACATCTGGGAGGAAGTTGTGCCCCCAACTCTTCATTGATGATAACTGAGCTAACTTCTACATTTGAAACTGCCAAGTAGATGTATAGGTCATCTCCTGGATTTGTCTGCTGATCTATTCAAGAATCAATCCAAAACTGTTGCTCTACTAGTGAGATTTTGAATTTCTTTTGGAGTTGATGGTGACTCATGTCAAATAGTGATATTTTTTACTTTTATGATCCCCAAACTTTGTGTATGTTTGTTGGTCTGCTAACTTAGAAATATTTGCATGAAGGGCGCAAAAGCTTGATTGGCCCTTTTCAGGAGTTTTCAATATGCTTAAGTCGGAATTTAAGCATAACTTGAGGAAATTAATCATGGATTCAAATCTATTTATCTTTGAATTTGCATGACAATATTGTGTGATCTGCTGACCACTTGATAAAACTTAAAGAGGTTTAAGTAGTCCTGAGTAAGATTTCTTACTTAGTGATTGATTAATTGAATTACCCACTCATAGAGAGTGACATTCTATACTAAGGTGTGATTCTCTACTGAGGCATTTGGCTTGTGTGGTCTGCTGACCACTTGACTAAACTTAAACGGATTTAATTAGTTTTGAGTAAGATATTTTTATGCATTGAATTACCCACTCACTGAGAGTGTCATCCTCTACAGAGGTGTGCTCTTCTACTAAGGCATTTTGCTTGTGTAGTCTGTTGACCACTTGACTAAACTTAAATGGATTTAAGTAGTCTTGAGTCAGATCCTTTTATGCATTGAATTACCTACCCACGAAGAGTGTCATCCTTTACTGAGCTGTACCCTTCTACTGAGGCATTTTGCTTGTGTGGTATGCTGACCACTTGACTAAACTTAAACGGATTTAAGTAGTCTCGAGTAAGATATTTTTATGCATTGAATTACTCACCCACGGATAGTGACATCCTCTACCGAGGTGTATATAAATGTTTTTATTCCTGAATTTCTTCTGCTGAAGGACTATTTCCCTATTTCAACTGAAGAAGGTGTGTTCTCTGCTGAGAAGCAAAATAACGTATCCTCTACTGAGGTATATGTAAATATTTCTTCGGGTCTTTTCTTTGCAGGATCCCCTTTCATTGGCAGTGGTCTCTTCAACCAAGGTTGGTTCTTCTCATGGAAAATTTGATTGATCGGAACGGAGAACTATGTGTATGTTCTACAGGATGAGGAGTCTCTTGTTGAAGAGATAAAATACAATAAACAGATAAAATACAATCAAGTTTTTCTGACATGTACATTGCATTTTTTTAAGTTAAAAATGAAAAAGCTATGATGCCTCAGCTTCATTCCACTTTGTGAAATGGATAGTTGCCATAATCATCAGATTCTTCTGCGCTGGAGAGTTTGATTGATCAGAACGGTGAACTTTGTGTATGTTCTACTGGTTGAAGAGTCTCTTATTGGGGATTGTGTTCTATGCTTGTCACCCTTGCTATTTTTTCCTCCTTCTAATCTGAATTCATTAGTGCAGGTTGATTATTTTTCTCAGGTATATCTGGTACCTTAGCACTATTTTTTTTCGTCATTCTACAATGCATAGCATTCTGCCATGTCGAAGATTTCGGCAAGAGTTTTGCCTAGTTTCATGGCCAATCATCACACCCATTTATGCTCTCCCTTTCAGCCTTGAATCTTTTGATGAAGTCTTTGAGAGATTCATTTGAACTTTTCTTTAAGTTGAAGAGGTGGTCAACGTGTTTTTCTATGGTTCGATAGGATGAATATTCCTTTGTGAAAACAAGGGAGAACTCCCCAGAGTTGTTGATCGACCGAGGGGTCAAAGTATGGAACCAATCTCTGGTCATTCCTTGTAAATTCATAGAAAACATTTTTCACATAAATGGATCATCATTTTTGTGCAGAGTCATGAAATTTCGGAAATGCTTCAAGTGTCTATCAAGATCAGAATCTCCTTTGAAATGAGTAAAGGTTGATATGGTAAACTTTACTGGTGGAGGGTCCCCTTCAATGACATTTGTAAAAGGTTAAGTAATTACCAAGGTCACCTCTCTACGGAGAGCATCATCTGGATTTTCCATGACACGCGAGTTCCTCAACTGCTCATTGATAATTCGTGCTATATCATCAGCTTTCAAGGGCCTAGGTGCATCCCGTTGATCGGTTGCATGGTAGGGTAGTCTACGCTACTCGGCGACATGGCAGTTTCGGGACAAGTTAATATTATGATCTGCATTGTTCACATCCATCGGGATTTTGTCTTTTGCGCCGACCACTCATATATGGCGTCATCTGTGACCCCAGCCTTGAGTGTATAGTTGCTTGGGAGCCCAACCTTGGTAAGACTACTATTTGAGGCCCAAGCCTAGATGACACATTTGCTCATGGCCCTAATCTTTAATGAATGCTTCTTGATGGATTATTTTCCCTCAATGGATGACTACTTCTGCTCTCATGCACTTGGTCTACTAGCAGATGATGATGTGTCTTCTACCTTGGCTGTATATTCGCTAATCGCTCTACCACCCAAGTTTGGTCCTCCAATATATTAGTCAAATTGGCGACCTGATTTGCACGATTTTCTTGTTGTTTCATTTCCACTGGGCTTGGTTGTTGGGCAGAAAATTGTAATTGATGATCAGCCGATGGTGGTAGACCTACTACCAGTGGTTGTCCAACCAGAAGCGGCTAAACCCATAGCGATGATGGTTGTCTGGTTTAGGCAGATGACTGTTCAACGTTATTTTTGCTAGTTTGGTTTTGAGTTCCCACCATTGTGTTGAAAAAGAACTCTGAGAAGTGTCTTTGTAGGAAAATTCAAATTGAATAATTTTTTTTAATGAATTAAAGAGAGCATGCAAATAGTTTGATTCAAGCTCTCATTGAAAGCACCATTTTGTGGATGCAAATTTCCACCAGATCACGTGTTGATCACGCGGAGTAATCTGCATAAGATGAAAATTAATTCTTAACACCAATGTGGTGCCTGCCACGGGGACTACGATGTTAAAATTAGAACAATGTCTTTAGAAAAATATTTATTTTTCTGTATTTGAAGATAAAATTATCAATAAAAAAAAAGTTACCTCCAGATGGCTTTGTGTTTGGCTATTTATAGATGCAGAATGAGTAAACTATTGGCAGTTGAGTGAGACACGTGGCAGATGAGTGAGTCATCTACTTACATGCAGTTGTAATTTCTCTTAAATAGTTGTAGTTTTTCTTAGGTAGTAGTAACTTTTGTAAATAGTTGTAACCTCCCATTAGTGGTTGTAACTTCTTGTTTGGAGACACCTCTCCTACAAACTTGTGTGCTCAGCTGAGCATGATGGTCAACGCCGAACACCACTCCTCTGTTGAAAAAAAAATGTTATGTTGAGTTGTATTGGGCTCAGACTTTGGCTGCATTGGGCCCAAACTTGGACTTTCTCTATTTGTAACTTTTGTGGGTAATTTTCGGGCTTCTCGGGAACAACCCAAGTATTTGGGCTTCCTTATCCTGTTGGGCTAAGGATTATTTGTTGCTCCCACATTATGTTTTTTATGTAATTTCTTTGATAACTTTCAATTTGAGTGATTGAAAAAACAAAGATTTCGAAATTTTACTTCCAAAGCATCCAAAATTGTGCTTGTTAGAGGGAAACAAGAAACTACAGTTACCTTTCTTAGTAAAGGAAATTTTATTGAATTTCTGATTCATGGAATTTAATTGAATTTCTTATTCATAAAATTTTATGCACAGGTGTTGAAAGTTCATGATAGGTGCCTTGGCACGGTCAATTTTTTATTCTTGGAATTATTTTGAATTTTTGATTCGTATCATATCGTGGATGTCATAAGAACCTAGGTATCGGTACCATAGTGTAGGGTGCAAACTTGGTTGTACTCTTATGCAGGGTGAAAACTCCCTTCATAAGGAATTTTCCTGAATGAGCTTTGGCTAGGAACATATGCTTCTTTATTTTTTTTTAGTTTGTTTGCAACAGGGAGACGTAGCGTGATCTTGAAAGAATGATGAAACCCTCCAAAGTGTTTGTGTATCTCGAGGTTGTAAAAAATCCTATAATGATGCCACATCATCTTGATTACAAAACCTGGTTTCCTAGCCTCACTTTAGCTTATAAGATGGAAGATTTATATAAGTTGGATTGATATCACGGGAACTGATTTTCATCCACTTAAATCTCTAAATGTTATGAATGAACATTTCATGTAATACATGTTTCTTCTAACAAAATAATTACATAGAACAATAGTAAAAAAATAAATATTGATCAATTTGGGTTCGGCTTTGCTAGGTTCAAACTATTTCAATTCAACCAACTGTCAAAAACCCAATTGTTGTAGAGGGATAACATGGGTTCATTGCCTAAGTGTTGAGCAATGGTTATTATGCAACTAGGGTGTCGACGCGCTCTATGTGCGCGGATATTTGATACTTATTTTATTTTATTAAACACATCAATAATAAGAAAAAATTATTATTGTTTTTCTAAACAAAATAATTATGGAAAATGAATTTTAAGGCCTACTTTTTTTCACAAAATAGACAATTTAGATACGGTAGTCGATGTAATGACTAATTTGTACCTAATTTTATATTTTTATTACCAACAATGACTTTTTCATTAACCCAGGTTAGCTCATAAAATTATAGGATATATTTAGCCTTCCTAAACAAATAAAAAACCTAATTTTATACTTTTATGACCAACAATGACTCTTTTATTAATGATTCAATTTTTATTTTTTTTACCCTTAACCCCTCCCATTATTTGTACAAATAATTTCTTTAACTGCAGTTTGAGCAATTATTTTATGTCATTTGTTAGCTACAAATACAACATTAATATTTTCATGTTAGCATTTTTCTTATTCATGAATGTTTTGTCACTCTGAATGTGTTTGTATTCAACCGGTCGTGAAAGTATATTTGAGTTTGAAGAACAATTTTTTTGTTTCAATTAATGGTTGTTTCAATTCTTTGTCACTATTTAGTTTACATGAAATTATCTTATTCAATATTGAAAATCATTTTACCTATGAGGCTATGATCATGTTCTGTGGTAGATAGCTTGTGACCAAATAGTGATAGAATAAAATTTATTACTTTGCATATACCCACGCATTGAAGAATAGGAAATTAAATTTCGATAACAGGAAAATAAATTTATTAACTACATATGGAATAAGAAACAATGATAAATAAAACCAACTTTATAATCATCATCAAGAAAGGTAATGTACGAGTACTTGTAAACTTTTCGAATCAAATTGATATTATTAACTAATTAAAACATCATCATTAACTACATTATGAAATATTTACCAAACCTTATCATAATAATTTGATTAACTTGTCGATCAATGAAAACTTATAATTGGTTGGTCATAATTAGAATCATTATATCTATCAGCACATGGGGTGGGAGGAAGGGTTAAGGGTATTAAAAAGAAGTAAAAATAACAAAATAAAAATAAAAATTAGAATCATTAATAAAATAGTCTTTGTTAGTCATAAAAGTATAAAATTAGGTTTTCTATTTGTTTAAAAAGAGTCAAGATGTCATATAACTTTATGAGCTAACCTGTGTTAATAAGAGTTTTTATTGATCATAAAAGTAAGCATAAATTAGCCATTACATCAACTATGATATCTAAATAATCTATTTTGTTAAGAAGTGAGCTTTAAAAGTCATTTTCCAAAATAATTATATATAATTTTAAGAGATTGTATAGTTTATAAATAACTAAGGAACTTCAAATATATTATATTAGGGCATCAACTATAATTAATAAGGGCTGAATTTTATTATAAATAATTTAAATTTGGCGGAGCAAAAGTGTAAAAATATAATAGTATTTTTAATTAAAAAACATTTGAGACTGCTAGTTAGTTTGTTGATTTTACATGTATTTATTAAGAATGGGGAAGGGCAAAAATGAAAAGAAAATTTATAGTTACCTCTCATTATACTATTGAGATTCAGATGTATCAACACACCATTTTTCGGATAAATTTCGTGATATCAGCAAACATTTGCAATTGGGAATCTCCTGCAAACAGCGTGGTCCATAAATTTATCACTAGTAATGTTGATACAAATACTGTGGTACACGGATTTATCTCACGTATATATCTCACGCATCTCGAGAGAGGTGAACGGTTCTCGCCCCACCACCTCCCTCCCCTCGCTCGTTTCCTCGCCCACTTCCTCGACATTTAGAATTTCTGTTTAAAGATTATGGCAGAGTAGGAATGGTAAAGCGGAATGATGGTACTCAAAACAGCTGAAGCAGGATACACCTTTCCTTCCCAACATTACAACCCAGAGAGGTCCCAACATTACAACCCAGAGAGGTGGAAAAGAAAGAAAGTAAGGAAAGCAGAAAAGAAAGAGAGAATTATAAACGAATAGATGATTCAAGTGTCTACCTGGGACCTGACATGCCATCATTGCTCTCTTCTCCCCTTTAGCTTTCTTTTCCACATTAAAAATGAAGGAGAAACATTGCAATGGAAACAACTGAGAAAACACAAGTCATCAACCAAACAACCCTCTCCACCTCTCTCTCATGACGACTTCACCAGAAAAACTACCAGACTTCCGAGCTCCACCACCCTCTCCAAACGCCAATGCATCAGCACGCCGATCATCAGTAGTGAACGACGAGGCAATCTCTGAGTTTCTCGAACATTCACTTCGAATTCCTAAGCTCGTTTTACCAGATAGGATCTTCCCCGTGGAGATCCCGGTGAAAAATCCTCCGGAAATTGACTTCCAATCGCTTATCTCTTCAGAAAATGATGCCATAATGAACTTTTTGGATTCGGTTGGTGGAATTGGGTGTTTTTTGCTGGTGAATCATGGAATTGATGGAGATCTGATTCGATCAGTTGTGAAGGAAACCACTGGGTTGTTTGGATTGTCGTCAGAGAGCAAGACACTTGTATCAAGAACCGCTGATAGATTGTATGGTTTCGAAGAGGAGTGGTTGGGTGGCAGTGAGGAGGAAGTGATGGAGACAAGTGAAGAGTTTGTTTGGTGTACAGATGAAGGCTTGAAGTCGGAGATGGAGGGAATCTGGTCGCAAGGATATTCAAATTTCAGGTAATTCTGACCTCTATTTACATTTTTAAATGTTTTCTAGGTGGGAACATGGCATATAAACAAGACAAGAAAAAATATTTTCAGCCTTGATCCAAACATGTTATAATTTCAGCCAGAAAATCGAAAACCTCTCGATAGAAATAGAGAAAGTTGCTTGCAAACTCCTACAAGCACTCGTCCAACACGCCCATGTAATGCCAACCAAGCTGGCTAATACAACAGAGGGGCAAGAAATGGTTGAGCTGGTTTGTTGTCTGTACAAGCATTGCCGATACTCTCCAATCAGCCAGTGGGATCGGTCCCTCAAATCCGACATCATTCGAATGTTGATACAAGGTTCTGACTTCTCCCATGCTTTATGCGTGCACATATGTGATGGAGCATCAAATTTTCACATCTACTCGAAGAAGGGTTGGATTTCTTTCTGCCCAGACAAAGATGCTATAGTGGTTACTATTGGGGACCAGATACAGGTGAATTTTTCTCCCTGCTGAATATGTTCAACTGCTGGGGTGCCTTTATATATATATATATAATGAACTTGTGATGTTTTTCCAGACATGGAGCAGTGGGCAGTACAAGAATGTAATGGGCAGGCCAGTATTCAAAGTGAAAGACGAAGAATCTATATCGATGGCTTTCCTTTATTCTCCATCAGATGTTACGCATAGCTCCACAGAACCTTCAGATATCTCTCACAGCTTTGCAGAACATTCAGATATCACTCACAGCTTCGCACAACCTTCAGATATCACTCACAGCGTGGCACAAACTTCAGACATCATGCACAGCTTCACAGAAAACAAAGAAAAGAGAGTTTCAGTTGGACAAAGCTTCCCCGAAAACAGAGGGAAGGCCATTTCAATCAAACAACAAATAATAATAGCCTTACTGATAACCCTTATATACCATTTCTCAGTCTGCATATATAAGATTTGAAGTTCTTACTGGATTTTTTTTAGTTTATTGCTTCTTGTGCTCCACATTGTGTTTCCAATGCTTGGGATCTACTGCATCCCTGTTATTTTGGTTTGAATTATCCAAGGGATTTTGCAGAAAACACAATGTAAAGAGAACAGGCCACAAAGAATATAGTTCCATAAGAAAATAACAAACAAAAAGCAGGTGACCTCGCTACAAGGCCACAAAGAATAAAAGAACCAAGTATACTTAATCCAAATTGTTTGCATTACAAAAACCATTTTAATGCAAAAATATGCCCTGGTGAACCATCTACTACCTGTGTAGTGAGTGGGTACAACCCAATGAATCTTGCATCAATTGTAGCTAACAATATCATTACAGATATAATGATTACTTCCAATTTGGTTTTCAAGCACATGAACTGTAAAGCATCAGGTTATAGCACAGAAGGGGCATATTTTTCATGATTCCATCCGTACTTGTATATTTTACCTGCATACTAGTGGAACACAGCTCTAAACGACAAGCAGCCTATTCTGAAGTAAAGCGAAAACCATCAAAACCAGCTTTGGGTATTTCATTTGCCCAGTAGCAGCATCAGTGGATAAGCCATTTTTGTTGGATTTAAAGTTTTCTATCAGCCTTGTATACCATTTACATCTGCTTTATTCATTCCATCTATTTGAAAGAGACTTGAACATAACCAAGGAAGCACAATTGGCTCAATCCGCATTAATATCATTTAGATGGTAGGCTTAAATGGAATTTTATACATCAACTTTGAAATAGATGCTCAAAAATGGTTTCCTTACCTAGTATTCTACTAACTCAATTCATCAGCTAATTCTTGAAGACAGAAACAGATAGAATGTTAAATATTTTTTTCTCAAAGCTTCATTTGTCTGTACCAGCTCCCACTTTATAACAAATAGATTAGTTGTTTGCTATTCAAAACACAGTTGACCAATATTCACCTGAAGTCAATTGCTGACAAGCAAAAGTGCATGCAAGAGTATCTTTTGACGGTTAAGATAGTGTGACTGAAGTACCACAATCCAAAAAGCAAAACCCCAAACAACAGTATTCTCAAGGGCTTCCTTGTATCATCTTGCAAGGATAATCAAAATTCTTGACACAATCATTGCCATAAAACATAGTGTGAGACAGTTGCATTTGCAACTTTGAGCACATTCAAAAAAGTAAGTTGTCTCAGGTTGGCTTTACCGCAGGTGATCCTCCCCTGGTTCCACCTACCTGCAATAACATAAGAAATAGCAAATTAACAGCCAAGTCAAGTAGCCTCAGGCAAATGATTTGAAGGTAACTACTGCAGCAATTGCAACAGATCAGAGAAAGATGCAACATAGATGTGCAGGTAAAAACAACACTCTCACCACAGCTATTATAGCTAAAGGAAAGTTGAAGAGTAGAATATCTATCAGTGTGGAAGAATCATGAATAGACACATGTATATATCAACTTGATATCAAGAAATCTCAGTTTCAAAGGAAGAAAGCAAAAGCATGAATGCTCTTTATTATCAACAATCTGGTAAATTTTCAAAGTTTGCAGATATATGAATACTCTGCTGTATGTAAGAACCAATTGGAGAACACCTCAAATTTGATTGTAAAATATGCCAGGGCTGACCTATACAGGTGAAAGGCAGTAATATTTTGTAAAATTGGATAGACAAATAGTGAAATATGGATGATGAGCTTGAGGTGGTCATTTTAGCAAAAACTAGTCGATGTTGAGACATCAAAAGGTGTATATACGCATGCTAAGGAAAATAGATGCATTTTGCCATCTGCAACATTTGCAACGCAAGTGATCATAACATTGCAATACTCACCATTATAAAGAAACAGCCACCAACTGTTCTGAAATCAACTGTTCTGTAATTTCAGAATAATGCTCTTGAACAAACTCTTTGAACTAGCAACAGTTATCATAGTTTTAAAAAAACGGGGGTATGTTGTTTTCATCATCTTTTAAAATTATACACCTATTCTCCCGAATAGGGAAAATTCCTTTCAATCATTGTGATACCTGACTGGCACTGCTCTAACTACCATCTGGAAATTTTGAACAAAAATGAAGTCCCATAATTTAGCATTATTCACTCCATTTGCAGTTTGATCAGGATCAAAGGGAGGACAGTATGCCATACCTTGAACACCTTTCTGTGTAGAGGTACTTTCAAGTAAACAATATTAATCATCCAACATTTTAAAGTCTGACGCTGCAAAGACAGACAAAGGAGCAATAGATTGTTGGAGGTCAGAGGCTGGAATGACTACTGCTGCCACCAAGAGGGAGTTATTGTGTGATCCCTTACATACATAGTTGCCACGATCATTCGGAAGGAAGGAGCGGATGAAAAAGCTCCATATAGATAACGACATCCTCTTCTATTTTATGTGGGATAAAGGAATTGTAAATTTTTATGACATTGTTTGGTGGAGCCATGTGCATAGACAGGGTGAAACCAAAGAAACAACCAAACGATGCTGCTAAAAGAAAATTTAACACAAAGTACCATTAAAAGTATGGGGAGGCATTTCTACACAACAAACAGGATATAACCCAATGAAATTGTTACCACACCAAATAACATTCATTACCAAGTGCCGCTTGTGGGTTTTTACCTGCATTCCTCAAGATTTGTGATGTTGATGAATGATGCTCGCACCTGTCTTCACAAGGAAAACGACTCCTAGTGAAAATACAGCTCTCCAACTCCAATACAAAGTTGACAAAGAATCTGAAGATAATGTCTAGTAATTAAATAGACATGCATCTAACCTGGTGCAAATGTCTTGCTTTATTTGAAAATTTTTATTCAATCAGGGTTTTTTATTTTATTTCCTTTTATTATAATTTAGTTTACTAGTTTCATTCAGTTTAGGGCTTGATAGGGTTAGTAAAAGTGCTATTATGAATAATTGTGTCCGATCCTGACTCAGGATGAACGCTGGCAGCATGCTTAACACATACAAGTCAGACGGGTGAGTAACGCGTAAGAACCTGCCCTTAGGAAGGGAACAACAGCTGGAAACACCTGCTGATACCCAGTATCCTGAGAAGCAAAAGGAGGAATCCGCCCGAGGAGGGCCTCGGGTCTGATTAGCTAGTTTATGAGAGTAGCTTACCAAGGTGATGATCAGTAGAATTGCTAAATATGGGACTAGAGAGGCGCATCCATTCATCAAAAAAGAGGATTTGATTGAGTACACCAAATGAAAATCGATCAATTGTTTTTCATTTCCCAAGAAAGTACATATTTTACTCCGATCTTCTTAGCATTGTTTTACTCTTCTAGATTTCGAGGGTTTCAACCAACTAAAACAACTTCACTTTTCATATATGTATGAAGTATCAACATTCTTTTTTAATGAAAGAAAGCACCCTATCAACATTCTTTCGGGCCAGATATGCCACTAAATAACCAACCCAACACAAGGTAGAAAGCGGAACTAATTATCTCTGTCACTGTAGATGGTTTTTATGTTTAAAGATTTGAAGTTTTGAACAAAGTATTAAATTAGTTCATAGAAATAAGTAAATCCTCGTGTTTATTTTATGTTTCTTTGCTGAAGCTTACATCACAACAACTTAAGCTCTTTAGAGAGGATTTATTGTCCATTACATATTTTTGCTATATCACAACTGTTTGTTATTCACCACCAATATTACAATTGTCTGATATTAACCATCAATATAAGAGATCAAATATTCACACGTAACACACCCACATATGCACACATGAACCAAATATATATAGGCCATATAGATCTTAATGTCTTCCAATCAAGGATGCACAGACTCTTCGAAAAACCACGGTTTCGAGAGTCAGATACGTGTCGGACACGGACTCACGCCCGACACGTATCCAACATGCAATCAACAGTCAATACACGTTGACCGAGACCGACACGGCCAGTGTTTTTTTTTCCTGTTTTTCTTGATTTTTTTTTCTTTTTCCTGTTTTTTTTTCTGCTGATTTTCGGAAGTAGTTCTTGAAGAAACACCAATTCTACTGCACTCAATTGCAATCGCCAATTCTTCGATTCCTTTAGTCAGGGAGAGGGATTGCTTTAATTAGAGCACATCTTCACGCCATACTCAATCTGAGGGTTCTTGACTGACATTTTCATTTGATGGTACATCAAGGTCGTTTCTTCCCTCACTCTAAATTAGATACAATACACACAAAAAAGGGAATTTTTGCTATATAATTTCTCAGTAATTTGATTTATCTATTTCTGATGACTAATTTGCTCTTAGATACACAATTACACACTATTTTGAAACAATTTGTAAATTAGATAAACTCCTCAAGTAAATTTTGACTATCCGAGCATCTCTATAAATTTTTCTATCTCTCTTATTAAGCTCTCATCTTCCAGCTTCAAAAGTAAAAAATTTAAACAATTTTAAGCTTTAGGTTGTTTATGTTCATATGAGTTATAAAAAAAATAAAAATTAATAAAAAGTAAAGTTTGACCGTGTCACTGAGTCCTATTTTTTTTAAATTGTTGAGTCGTCGTGTCGTGTCCGTGTCTAACACGACACGCGTATCCGTATCTGTGCATCCTTGCTTCCAATGAACAATCAAACTAGACTAATAAAATAAAAAGGTAAATCAAATTGAAATAACTGAAAAGGAGAAATAAAGATAAACTAAACTCCCAATCAATGCCCATTACAAACAACGGCAACATACCTTATTTATAACTAAACTCTAAACCTAGCATGCTCATCAAGCAATCTAACCCTAAATTCTATTAGAGGCCTACTTTCCAATTTAATTATGGGCTTACTTAGGCTCAACCCATCCAAATTAATAGACACTCAAATTAAATAAATTTAATTCTAATTCTAATTCTAATTCCACCGGATTTATTAGAAATGGGGGGGGGGGGGAGGGGTTTTACGTGTCAAGGAACAAGTACTAGTCACCACCTCCGAGACATGAATAAGGCCCCACAATAGCTACAAAATCTCAATGGTACTCAGCAAATTCATCATTCAATAGATAACTCCTCAATATAATAAGGCCCTGGCGCTCCTCTGCTGAAATTGTTTTGTTTGGTTTTTTCTTTTTTTTTTTTGATACACAAGACAAAAGGGAGATTTAATTAGAAAACCAAAGAGGAGGTGGGTAGAAGTAAGGTAGTAACTCATCACCTCAATTACAAAAGCAAAACAAAAACAATGGAGTAAATAAAGAGCCCCAATTAAAGATGATACTGAGGAAGGATATGTCTCTGAGCACATCCCACAACTCTAATGCCACACAAGCACTTAGATATGTCTGTAAAGCAGAATAATGTCTTGTTTCTTCCTTCAAAAAAAAAACTCTGGAATCACTTTTCTGCTCACCCTATTCAAATTGTCTCAAGCCCCACCCAACTAGAGTGCTAGTCACATGAAACTTGACAAACATTTGGATAAGAATGCAAATAAGTGTTATTCCAAAAACAAATCACTATATTTGAAGGTATAGCCCAACTTACTCCAAATTCTAAAAAGAGAGAAAAGCAAATTAAAAGTAAATGAACAAGAATAAGAAAATTTCAACGAATCCGTATTTGTGATATAAAGACGACACTCATTAATTGCAAAATTTGACTTCTACCTGTAGGATGAACAAAATTTTCCAATGGAGGATGTAAAGCAATTGTCAAAATCACACCAAAAAATTGTATTATCCTTATATGCTATCAAAGGGTCTTCCAGTGAATCTCTATTCTCCCCTAAAGCTTCTTCTGTGCCCTCTAAAGAGCACAGATCCTCAAGTCTCTCAGTTTCAGTCCTACTCCAACCCTTCCTCCATCTTGTGCCTTCTTTCAATCTCCATAGGTTGCGTACTGAAGTTTCAGCAACTTCCACCATAATTGGTGCTCCTCCCTACAGCTGCTGAGTACCAAATATCACAAATCTGGTGACTGAAAATTAACGACTTAAATCATCTGATATGGCACAAAGACATTCACCCTTTCTTGATCAATCAAAACCTCATCAATGGATCTTTTCCACCACAGCGTAAATATCTTCCTGCTGTTGTAGGCAAATTTGTTGAACTAAATCCTAGTTATGTAGTGCGGTACCAAACTGATTAGACACTTGTTATCACGCCACCCTCTATGAACCAATCACTTTTTTGTGAAACTTGGGAATGCCTTTAGAATAATTTCATGCAGCAATCACTGGCCAATGACCAGTATGTGACTTCAACTGGTGTCCATCTCCAAAGGTACCAAATCCATCACAAAATACTTTCAACGGGCTAAGTCTCTTGCAAATTTTGAACCTTCTCCCTCTTCCACCATTCCAAGACTTGTGAGCTTGGTTACTCTCATTTGAGTGCCAGATTTCTTCTCCAAATATCTATTAAGCATCACTCCACTAATGGCTACCCAACACCCAAGTGACAATATGGCCGGCAACCAACCATGGATGTAACCGTCATGGTTGTCATAGCAACTATATAATGAGACGTTGATAATCGCAATTGAACGGATATCAGCATTCTCAGCACACCTGATTTTGTTCACCCTAATTGCATTGCAACAAACCTAGTCATTGCCAAATGTTACAAGAAGTATGACGACAAACCCGTTGCTAAGTCTTTTACTGTGCCTTCGCAAGTCTACAACTCTAATTTAATTGGAAATTAAGTTTATTTAGTTAATAAGAGTATTATTTGGGTTGAACTTACTAAAGTCCAAAATAGTAATTAGGGCCAATGTTTTAAACAACGCTTTCCAGACTGATGTGATCATTTTTTTTTTCAATGCGAGGCGATGCATTGACAAGGCGTAAGGAGGCGTACACCTCAACTTTTCATAAACAAATCATAAAAAAATATAAATAATTTTTCTAAGTGTGCAATCACCAATGCAAGAAATAACATGAAACCAATCATAAGAACAATCATCTTGCGCATTACTGTAGCGATTTTTTGCCACTTCGCATCAATCGCTTTTTAAAACAGTCACTTAGGCACTAGTCATAATTAGGGTTAGGTTTAGTTAGTAATTGGCAATATAAATAAGGCCTAAGTCATCAATGCACGACGGTTAATTGAATATGAAGAATTGATTTTTTGTAACCATCTTTTATTTTCCTAAATTTAGATTTGTTATGGTTTGTTTTAGGTTTAGATTACAAAGCCAAAACGGTTTTACATCGATTTGATTGATTGTTTGAAGAAGAGAAGATCGAAGAAAAGTTGAGAAGGGAAGACATTTCCCACGGTCAATTGGTTTGTTCTTCAATTGGATTCGTTAGTTGTATATATATTAAACAGTAACTAGTTAATACTAGACTAAAATGAAGTAGGTCGACCCGTAGGTCGCATCTCGGGACTAGGTTACGGATCCTAGGCTAAAAAACCGGCTTGCCTTTCAAAAAAAAAAAAAAAAAAAAAAAAAAAAAAGACTAAAATGAAGTATTAGTTACAGATTTATTATTGTTTATTTAAACATCCTATTTACTTTCTCATCCAAAACGCTTCGTTGAAAGCGCTAAAAAAAGAGATGGGAGTTTTCCAAAATGAAGCGGGCAAGTTCAAAAAATAAAGCTTCAAGAGTTGCAACGCCGCTGCAACAGAGCTTCAAAACACTTAGTAACCAGGATTGCATCTTTCTCATACCAACTACATTGTTTATTTCTTACGATGCAGTCATATGACAACCTGTAAGCTGAAATTTACTCCCTTGGCTGCTATAATTGGACTTTCTGCCTTAGATGTTGATCCTCTTAGATGGTAATCCTCTTACTCTTAGATGGTAATCCTCTTACTGATGCCCTAGAATCGGCTCAATATGATACTCTCACAAGGCATGACATTTCCCACTCCTGCACCATGTTGCGCAGTTTATGAACCCACCAGGTACCCTTCACCTTGTCAAATGGATCTTACAATACCTCAACGGATCAATTGACTTTGGCCCACTTCTACGATTGTTGCTCTGATTTCGCATTGTAAAATCCATTTTTTTTGGGTCCAAACCTTTTCTTTTTAATGCCAAGAAACAACCTACAGTTCCTTATTGTAGTGTTCAATCCCAGACTGCTCCCTTGCTCATGTTACATTGAAACACAATGGATTACTCATGTACTTTCAAGAGCTTCATTCACCTATTACTTTATATTGTGATAATATCAGCTCTACACACATAACCTCAAACCCAGTCTTTCACACTTTCCAAATATATTGAATTGGATTACCACTTCATAAGAGAGTGGGTTACTTTTCGCACTCATCATGTATAGTTAATACCTTTTGCCTATATAACAACGACAGCGAGATACGGATACGAGTGTCGAACATTATGAGCAAAAAAAATATGATAAGTGATATATTTGGGACACGATTCTACATTTTAGTATTATTTACATTTACAGCAATAAGTTTTGAATTCCACTCATATTCATTTACTTGTAGGTCAATATTGTTGCTCATGTATAATTAAGAATTGTCATAATATGCTAATAACATTAGTTAAGAATTGAAACTTTTCAAAAAAATAAGTGATATGAAGAGTCTAATATGAGTAGTATTTGTGAATGTCAACAAGTGTATCCGTGACTTTTTTTTTGTAGAAATAGTGTTACATAGCCTTTAGTTGATCTAACTGACAATCTATTAACCAAGGGACTTCATAGACAGCAGTTTCCAAGGCTACGATCAAAATTCACCCACCCATGAACGTCAAGTTGGTGGAGTATAAAGCGATTCCCAAATAACAAAAGAGAATTACAATCCTTACTGGCGAAACATCTAAAGACGAAAAAAACACCTCATACATGAGAAATACTGCTAAGATCGTTGTCAAAATGAGAAGTGAAATCTAAATGGTTCCAAAATCTGTGTAAAACTCTAACTTCATTAAATATTGGTGAAGCACGTGCATGTATCCAATGTGAAAGGAATACTTCTCATTTGTATGCCTGAAAGACTTCTTATTTGTATGCCTATCATTCAAGTTCGTTGTAAGCCCCCATCTCAGTTGGGGAGGAAAATGCAACTTAAGATACAAAATAGAGTATCTAAATTATCAAAAACAAGGTGTTCTCACAAAACATCGACCTAACGTCATCCCTACCTTAAAACTTAGTTCTTTGATTTAACTCTTTCATTAACGTTTTTCCAGCCTTGTGTTCGTACAAACCACTCATAAGCAGAACTTTTTCATTCTCAATGATTTTCTTTACATCTCCGCATAATTCTTCTCAACACAAACTATCATCAACCATAACAGATCCTATCCACCATTGTGCTCCATGTTTTACTAAGGATTACGGCAAGAGAGCTATATGGGACTGAAACTAGAGCTGGAAACTAAGTCAGAAAAGTGTTGAATGGGAAGGGGAAGTAAACAAAGAATCGCATCAGAAACACCGTCGTTCTCTCGCTGATACCAAACTCCTCATTCTTTGTGTTGCTCTCTCTTGTGTGGGGTAACCCCTACATGCCCGCATTGGTCCAAAACGGCTTAGTTTAGATTATGCCTGATTGGAAGAGTATTGTCGCCATTGTCAGGGTGATGTATGGAGGGTAAGAGAGTAGTATAAACAAACTATAGGTAAAATAATAAAATGAAGTCACTCTGCAGGTAAAAAAGTAAGTAAACAGTCAAGATGTTCAAATAGCTCTTTATCGAAAAAGTAACCATTTGTGGAGAAAGTAACCACTTAGCAAGGATTGTGATTCGTTTTTTGAGTTAATTTCGGTTTCTTATTTTAAGTTTCAGTGTGTAAAGAAAAATGTATAAATTTCGAGGATACATACAAAATATTTAATGAATTTCAAGGGTATATGAAATATGTGGAAAAAAATAAGATGCAAGTAATAAATCTATTAAACACATTAAATAAAGCCTAAATACCAAGAAATGAAAGAAACGGGAAATCAAAATTAAGGGGTGGTTTCAAAAATCAATAAATAATTTGAAGAAATGATAATTAGAAAAAACCTCAAAATTTACGAAAAAACTCCACAATTTTTCGAAGAAACCCCTCGAAAAAATGTAAGTTTTGGTAGTTGGTGTTTTAATTTTTATGAAAACACCGAAATTGATGAAAAAAACCACGAAATTTTTCCAAAAAAAAAAAGGCCTTGAAAAAATGTGAAATTACATTTCGCCATTTTTCTTTTCGAAATTCAAGAAAAATGAAATTATCGGTTCCTTGCCACTTGGTAAAGAACAAAAGAATTATAACTAACAGGAAGACAATGACATTCGTACAAACAAAGTACATGCAGAAGGGATGAGATCAAAGATGCCAAATCAATGTCTACAAGGCTGCCCAACTAAGATAGATCAGTACAACCATGAGACTAACAGCAAGTGTAGGACTATAGAGTGATAACCAAATAGAGTGATAGACTAACCAAAAAATGAGGAACGACTTACTGAATAAAAGGACAACCAAATTCATAAATCAGAAAGTTATAGCAGAATCAGAACAAAGAATTGCCCTTTGAATAACACGACTTAATTCATTGAACAGTAAATACAAAACATCCTCAAGATCAAGTTACGTGGTGAACCATAAGAGATCCATAACTCGTAACAGATAGCTAGTTTAAAAAAAAAATTAATTTTAAAAAAAGTGATAACATGTCTCCACCGAACAAAGAAAAGTATCAATAAGGAAGGTGTCAAATGGAGGAAGTATAAGTAAATAATATCTTATAAAATTTACTCTCACCAAAACCACAAAGTTGAGGTTATCGATATAATAGATATATGCGCTTCCCAAACGATTTTGTACTATTGTAGAGATGTTAAATCTAATCATAATTCATAAATCAAGTGAAAGTAAGAGTGGAGAAGTGGGACTACAATATACAACGGTGGGTACCAATAGTACAACTACATCGTAAGCTCAAACGATACTACCATGGACAAACACATGGGGAATTTAGGCCCATGGATAACTGGAGTGACTCAATATTCCAACAATGTCCAGCTCAAAAGAGCCTTCAATCCTCTCATGCTGAATATCTACATCAGTAACATTTTTTGCAATTTTTATCAGGCAAAACAAAGTATTTTATTGATTAAAGGTTAGTGAAAGAGAAATTCACTATAAAAAATCAGAAAATCCCACCCATACACAACTAAAGCTATGTCCACTCAAACCCAAATCAAAGATCTCATGTTTATATTTAGTTTCCAACAGATCATTGTTTACTGCCAAAAAATCTCTGGTTTCTTCCCTTCCATATATTCAAAGCTATTGTGCAAGGCAACCTGTCCAAAATCCGAATTGCCTTAAATGTAAGGTCTGAGGTCGTCCATCCCAGAAATGATTAAAAAGTACTTCCAGATACTCACTAGTCTGGCCGAGCAACTTTAAATTCCGCAAGAAAGAACTACCAAATTCATTTGGAGTAAGAGCAATTCACCAGAATGGTTAATATCTTCATCATGCTGCTCACAGAGCAGGCATCTATTAGTTTAATCATACCCCTTCTCCTGAGATAATATATGGTTAAGATTCTCCCTTGTAAATCATTCCACAAGCTGAAGTGAGACCTGAAGGATGAAGCAAGCAGACTCACTATATAGAATGATTCCATTGTGAACTGATTTGTCCCATCTTGCCAAGCCCAACAATTATCCTTCCCATTCAGAGATAACTTCTGAAGCAAATTCAAAAAGAGCACCAATCCGATCCACCTCCCAGTCTTTAGCCTCCCTGTACAAATTGAAGATTCCAGGCCAGATCATTTCCAATCCTCACACTGAAAGAATCAACACTTACTTGCCGATTATTAGATAAACCATAAATTACAGCAAACATACATGAGATCCATGATATAGCAGAAGAACCGGCAACATGATGGCATAGATGAAACAAAATCTTCCCGCAACCAGCATGCGCATCTTGCACACCTGCCCCATTAACCCCAGACCCCTAATGCCTTGCCTCACCCCGCCCCATCTCACTAGATAATTTTACTTTAGGATTATTTGATTCCATTATGCATCTAAATAAATAAGAATTAATGCCACTTTTTAATAGAATTCAAACTAAAGGAAACTATTAAAAATCAAATTCCTCTTCTCATTTAATTGCATTAAATAAAGTCACACTCACAACTAGTAAAAGCTTTTATAAATCAAATTCCTCTAATTATATTAAATAGAGTGTACAACTAATAAAAACTGTTTGGTTGTCAACTGTCAAAATATATTTATCTCATCTCAGTAAATTGCATTTACGACTCAACAAAAAAAACAGTAGAGCCTGCTATCTTCTAAAAAAGATAGCATCTTCTCAACTCCAGGCGAAGGTCAGACAATCACAATAGTTTCTGAAAAAGAA
The DNA here is from genome assembly GCA_963556465.1 of Berberis vulgaris. Taxonomy (NCBI): domain Eukaryota; kingdom Viridiplantae; phylum Streptophyta; class Magnoliopsida; order Ranunculales; family Berberidaceae; genus Berberis; species Berberis vulgaris. The sequence continues at coordinate 75,314,964 of OY747130.1, forward strand.
TTTGCTTTCATTAAAAATATTAACAACCCAGGTGAAGGTAGCATCTTCGCAACTCCAAATTCTACGTGCTTCAGGTTTTAAGTGGAGCCCACAAATCTGTCCAAAGCCCATTAATTACTGCCTACCCCTGTCCCATTAGGGATGTGGCAAAGCGGGGACCACAATACCAGGTCAAACTTCAATTCCTAGTAGTGAATGCCAAAGCATACAGTAGTCCTAAAAATTAAAGATTGTTCTGTTTGCATCAATAGTTTCAAAATATAAGGTTCAAGTCCTATCATCGCAAGGGCACTTCAAATACAGAAAAAATGACAATCACAAATAATGATAACAAGTTATAAACAGAAAATAAGGCAATCAAGAGCAAAACATACCTTTCCAGAAAGAAGATGAGAAAGAGCTAGCATCCTGAGGAAGACAAAATGAGAGGTGTTAAAAAGAATGCTTTGAAATAGCAGCAAAAGAAATATGCCAAAGAACAATGTAAATAGAATCAGAAACTGTATCCAAACAGAGTTAATTTCAGCAATCAGGTATTATGTCATATGACATAGCATTTATTGACATTCCGCATTTTCTCTTCCTGCTCACCAGGCTGATGGCATAGAAATTCCTGTATTTAGACACAAACATATTTAGCTCTACTCTTCTTTCATTTTTCTTTTTCTACAAAGTGATCACATTCAAGAATTTGATGGTTAACATTTGGAGGACAAAAAAAGGAAAACGAAACCAAAAATAATACATGAATCAAAAGAAATAACATGATGATAAAGAACAGGAAAATGCCATCTTTGGTCTTAAAATGACATCACAGCCTTGTTGAGTATAATATGTCATGGACACATGTAATAATATCGATATAACCATGACAATGACCATGCCATATTCTATGCATCTACAGGTTATGGTTTTCTTTTATATCTGCTTTCTCAATCTCATAACTTACGGATACAAAGAAAACCTAAGAATGCAATGGTTGATGACTTCTAGATGTAAGACAAGACAAAAAACACAAACATAGATGATGAAATAGAGTTCAAGGCCACATACAGACAAATGGCCTCAAGAAGAAAGGTGTGAGGCTCACAAGCATTCATTTTCTGAATAAAAACTAAAATATGGAAATATAGTGCTATCATTTTGTAAGCACAACACATTCATAAGTTCGCCTAACAGAAACATCATAGTAAAACCCAAAATGAAACAAATTGATAGTTCATACTTTCAGTTACAGAAGTGTTTATTCCTAAAGGACGAAGCAGTAGTTGAATAACAAAAGAGCTCAAACTAAATAAGAAAACAGTAGCACCAGGAAATGAAATTTGGAACCTTGTATAATATGAGGCCCTCCTCTATGATGCCCTGTTTCCGCATAATATTTGAGTAAGCTGCAAGCCGGTGAACAGAGAAGAGCATCCCTTTAATTTGTCAAAGAATAACCCTTCAATGCATTTTAAAGCATTCAGTGCTGTTACATTTGTACTGATTTCCCTAAAGTAAAGACACAAAAGTGATAAGATTTGCAGATTTGCACCTAAATTCGAACTAGCTGATCAATCTCATAGATAGATGTACTTATTAATCAGGTCTCTGTAGGTATGCGTGTGTATTTATGTGCAGTGGCAAGCTAGGGTATCATCGAGATCAACCTAAATACTAAAAAACTAATGAACAATAAAACTCTAACACTTTTACCATTTAGCCACTTCAAAGTATTGGTAAATGCTCTATGCAGTTATTGTAATATACAATAGCCTTCCACACTTCTTTACTTGAAAATGCAGAGCTATTACATGTGCATTCCACCATCCACCCAAGTACTACTTATTCCATAAACTTAGCTGTACATTTTCGGGTTGCCACCCTTCTGAGTCTAAAGATCTTATTACAACCGAACTGCGCTCAAGGTAAAAATTAATAAATAAATAAATAACAAAAAATTCTTTCCCTAACAAAGACCAATACTTATGTAATCAACTGTAAATGGCATTTCTGGGTGGGGGGTGGGGGGGGAGGACAAATAGGTGTAGCTATGATGGCTACAGTGTTCATATTGAAAACAGTTGATAGACTTGACGCACAAACACACAGCAATATGATAATACAGGAATGATTCCTTCTTATATCACCAAAGTTGTCTCATATCTAAACCAAGAAAAGACTTGGCCAAGCAGTAATTAAAGAGCAACTATCATTTCATGATATGGCACTGTTTCAGTCAGGTACTCGACATCCAAAGCTATACAAACTTAACAACAATAAGTAAGAACATAACTCTCCTTTGAACTTGATAGATAACAGATTCGAGCAACTATGTAATACGTGACAACCGAGTAAATGTTGCAGACATCAAAAGTTCTCCAGACCATCATCCATAACAACCACTTTGTATGTGTGAGGCTTCTCAACAGGTAGTATGACCTTCCATATTCTCGGCTCTCCAAGATAAAATTAAAAGCATCACAAAGAAAAAGTGGGCTACTCAAGAAACAGTTCGTCCATAGCAAACTGAGGCAATATACAGATTTTTAGCCCATTTTTCCTGCAACAAGCACCAAGGTGATTTCAGAAACCAGGAAGAGGTGTTTCAGAAATATCAGCATTGGAACAACCAATATTAAGAAATTACCTTAACATGTGTGCTTGGAAATGCGGAAGTCCGTAGGGTCTCTTGAGTTTCATCGACAAGCTTTCTTCTAGGCACACTAAGAACCAAAGCAGCTTGGTCAAAAGTTGCTGCTGTTGCAGTGATGCGATAGCCAGTATCCCATCTACGATGAATTCCCTCACTGGGGTACAGAAAATCAAGCTCGACAACCTGTAATAAAAGCAGACCATCAGTATGAACTATTAAGACGTTCAGCACAAACAACATATTGAACAGACAGGGTTAACTCAATAGGACCTGATCCGAAAATCCTGCATTGCGAGACATGACCACACCCCATCTATTCCCCGCAGTAGCCATTGATGTAACATAGAAACCCTCTCTCCATTTTTTGTTTATCCACTTGAAAGGAAATGAATCACTCACTTTGTAAGATTGTTGTGCATATTGTGTACCTGCACTCAATGAATCCAATGGGAGTTTGAAACATGTACGTGAAAAGTTACAAAAACTCTTTTTTTTCCTGGTACAACCAAGAAGATCACCTTTAGACATTACTACTAAGGCGCTCCCATTGTTAGCCCCTGCTATTGCACTGATATAATAGTTCTTCTCCCATTGCTCCATGATCCATTCCTTCCAAAAGATGAAATGACATTTAATTATATTTCACATATTCATTAACATTACGCCATAATAACACCTTAAGTATGCGACTACTTGTGCATAAGAGTGGATAAGCAAGAACTCACTTTATGAAGAAATTGCGGAGAAAGTTCATAAACTTGATCACTAAATCCTGTGCCAGCATCCATAATCAAAGCCCATAAATTCAGTGAAGAAGCCACACAGCTGATAAAAAGTCCATCTTCATTCCCTTTCTCAATGTGTTGGGCAAGCCTACCATCTGCCACATTATAATGGTACCTAAAACAGAATGGAGCAGTATAAGCTTTTTGTTTATATATGGACAAAATATCTGCTGCATTTCAGGTATATGAACCTCTGCTTCATAGGCCTGCGAGCATTGTAGACGCTTATCCACTGGGTTGCAGGCATACCCATGCGAACCTTCTTCCTAGGATGATTGTCATCTTCTTCATCCATAGTTAACCGGCCTCGTTTCTGACCAACCTGGAATATTAGCTTTACAAAGAATATAATTGAAAATTAGTCTCATCAAAAGTGAGTTTTGAAAGGCCTCTACGACAATCATTCAAAAAATACAATGAGAAAGACATAAGTACCTTCTGAGCACCATCGGTATTGATGGGCCTAATGTCTGCAATAGGACTTATGACTCCATCAAAAAGAGAAATGCACTTTGCATAATTTGGTTCTTCATCAAATTTTAAGTTCACAACATATTCAACAAACTGCCGAAATGGCAATGGACAGAAGCAACATAGTGCCTCAGGCGATGTCGCCATTTTCTTCTTACACACAAGAAAACCCTTATTCTCTCCCTATTATATAACAAAATAATGTGTAAGCCAACACAATAAACAATATTGATGCCAAATAAAGTGGTTGGATTGGTTTACCTGGAACCCCTGCCATGGCAAACGACCGCGTTGAAGAAAAATTAGTGTATAAGCAAGAGATTCCAAGTCGTCTCTCCTGCTTCCAGTTCTTCCAAGATGTGCATGCACACTAGCATAACGCACTGTCCCCCTGCAAAGAGGCTTGGTAAGCAGGTTATATAAAGCTCAAGTTTATGGCGTGCACACACAGGACTGCCTTCAAGTGCTCTCAATTTCCCTTTTCAGAATAAAGTCACTTGAACTAAGAAGATAGATGTGACTCTAACTTCCAATAGACCTTTTTTCATTTTAGGGGTAGGTGCAGTTCTGATGTGTGGGTGGGTTTTTTTTTGCATCCCCTAAATGAAACATAACCTTCTAATTGATGTTGTTCTTGACATTGAAAAATACTCTTCTACTCATATCAAATAGCAAAACGGGTAATGCATGGTTTGTTGAGCTTCAGAACAAGGGGGGAGGGAGAAGATCAGAATAACTAAATTGGACTAAAAGCAATATACTATCGTTCAGGAGGTAAATGCAATAAATTATCCTTCATAAATATTGATCAACCAACTAAAAAAAGACCCTGTCCAGTGATTTAACTCCAGTCCTGTTGTAAAGGTGTGATGGCCAATTTCTACGCTAAGCAGGTCTGTTTAGTATAGAACTTTTTGTTGAGCTTCCTTCATTATTAAAAATTACTATGTGCTTACTTGCTCACAACACAACACTTTGTTGATTTTAAATGATAACAAAGTAGTTGCACAGATGCAGCGACTACTCCACACCACTATAAGTGTTTTCTCATACCATTCTACTACCCCACACCGCCTACTTTCTTTCTCACACCACCTATATAAACAAAAAATCAACATTTTTCCCATCCCCATTCAAATCAAAATGCGATTCCTCCCCCATTTGAATCTCTTCCCTCTCCCACATTCAAATATCTTGCAAATCTCTTCCCTCTCCCTGCAAATCTCTTCCCTCTCCCTCAAAATCGAAACCCTTAAAAATCGAACCCCAAATCGCAACCTCCCCAAAAAATTTCAGAAAAACAAATTAATCTCATGGAAACTTCAGAAATATTTTCAATCACAAAAACAAAGTAAACTTCAGAAAAAGCAAAAAGAAAATTTATTCGCCTGAGGTTTTTGCAAAAATCGCATTGTTCTGGGCAAGCAGAAAATTTCAACAATTTTTTCAGGACAGATTTGGGCGACTTTAGTAAAATGACCATAACTTGCTCATTTCAAAACATTTTCAAGTGATTCAAGTTGTGTTTATTAAATAACTTGGTACTACAACTTCTGTGTTTTGATCAACTTGATAATTGGTTTCGATCAAGTATATAAGTTGGCTGAAAGTCAGGAACATTAGGGGTGGGCAAACGGGTCGAGGAACCGCAGATTCAAACCGAACCGAACCGTTTTACTCCAAACGGTTCGGTTTTAATTTATAAAAATGTGAAACGATTTGGTTCGGTTCCGGAACCGTTCTTAAACGGTTCGGTTCCGGTTCCAATTTTTTTTTTCAAACGGTTCGGTTCCGAACCGTTTCGAACCGATTACAAATTTACATATACCCATACCATACGCCATACCCAATTAAATATCTGTCTCTCTCTGTCTCGAGAAGCTCTCTGTGCGAGATCACCCTCTCCCTCTCCCTCTCCTCTCCTCTCTCTGTCTCTGTCGAAGAAGCAGCGAGATCTCCCTCTCCTCTCCTCTCTCTGTCTCTGTCGAAGAGAAGAAGCAGCAGCTCCCTCAGCGAGATCTCTCTCTGTCTCTGTCGAAGAGAGAAGCAACAGCAGCATATCTCTCTCTGTCTCTGTCGAAGAGAAGAAGCAGCTCCCTCTCCTCTCTCCGTCTCTGTGTCGAGAAGCAGCAGCTCCCTCTCCTCTCTCTGTCTTTGTCTCGAGAAGAAGCAGCAGCAGCAGCAGAAAGCCACCGCCACCACCACCACCAGCAGCAGCAGATGGCGGGGAGGATGAAGTGGAAGAGGACGAGTGGGGGAAGAAGGAAGGAGGGAGTAGTTCTACAAAACAAAGGAAGTGGAGTTTATGCAGAGAGGGGAGTCAATGAAGAAACAAATGGAGATTCTCATTGAACTTAAGACCGCTCTTAAGCAACAACGCCAACAAATTGTTGCAGCTCAAGACTCAAAAGAGGATGCTTCCATTTCTTGCCAAATATCATGTGGTATGTATGATATTCAATTTTCTTGAGTTCTGCCTTACTAGGATGAAAACTTACATTATAGTAAATGAGATTGTTATGTTACTAATTGTGTCCTGTTTTTCTGTTTTCTTGGCAGAAGAAGAGTCCATTAGGGAGTCAATAGACCAAGAACAGCTACAAGACAACTCGCCATGTGACATTGAGGTGAATAATGGGAAGTTACTGGAGTCAAAAAAATCAAAGGAGATAGGTGAAATTCTAGGAACTTTTTTTTTTGTGTGTGCAAGTGATATAGCTACTTGGCATGGAGATCATTATATCTGTTTTTACTATGGTCATTATTTGATAATACAATCAGTTCATTGTTAGCTTTCACCCAAGGAGGAATTAACATCTCTAGAAATCAGTCCAGAAGTCAAGAAGTTGATTTAATGTCATGGCATGAGGGTGGCTGTTTGTGGAACTGTTGCAGACTTGCAGTCTGTTGGTTCAGGCAGATTCTAGCATTTAACTTGCTTTCATGCATTTGGGTGAAGTTCCTAAGGTGTCACTGTCTGGCATTTGTTTCAAGGAACCGTTTGGAACCGTAGGAACCGAACCGTTGTAAACGGTTCGAGTTAGGTTCGGTTCCAACGTTCAAAATAGAGGAACCGAATCGGAACCGATAAAATTTTAAACGGTTCGAGTTAGGTTCCTCAAAATTTGGAACCGAACCGAACCGTGCCCACCCCTAAGGAACATTATCCCATTTTCATTGCGAGACAGATTTGCGCGACTTTAGTAAAATGACCATAACTTTCTCATTTCAAAACATTTTCAAGTGATTCAAGTTGTGTTTATTAGATAACTCAGAATACTACAATTTTCGTGTTTTGATGAGCATGAAAATCGGTTTAAATTATCGAAAGTTACCCTGTTTTGCGTTTTTTTCGTTTTGAGTTTGGGTTTCTCTATTAGGTTATGTATATTTATTGGTGGTGTAAGACAAAAAAAAAAAAAAAAAAAAAACTCAATGGTGGTGTGAGAAAGCGCTTTTGGTGGTGTGTAGTCGTTGCCTTGCACAAAATTTGTGCAGTTAAAAAGGAGTTATAACTCCTTTATAATGTATAACAGATGTAAAAAGTATAAAGCTTAGATATAAAAGTAGGTGGTAACAGCAACCGATATATCGCTCATATAGCGGCCGTTGTGAATAAAACGTTATAACTTGTAACGTCGTTATAAAGTTTGTTTAATATATTAAAAAAACCGATTCATTTTTCTTTTCTTTTTTCAGATCTAAGCAAAGAAGAAACCGAATGAAGAAGAAACTGAAGAAGACGAAAACCGTGTGATCGAACCTCCGGACCGTGCGATCGAACCTCTGACCTTCATGCCCACCTCCATTTCTATTTTCTGCTTCCCCACCCATTTCTGGTAATCCTTGATGGAATTTTGGGTTGTTTTGAAGAATTTGGGTCTATAAAATACACAAAAGATATGTTTGATGGGTTTATAAACCTCCCTGATCTGTTTGATGGGCAATTAGATGGGTTTATAAAATCAGCTGGTGTGGAGTTGTAGAGATCTCACTAATACACAAAAATCAGTTTGATGGAACTTTTATTTTTATTCTCTCGATTTCCATTTGATTTCCTTATAAATACATTAAATCATAAATACTTAGTGGGGGTATAAAAATACATTTAAAATATATATTTATTATAGACCTTTATATACCGTTATATTCCTATATAATCCTTTATAACTTGTAACGCTCCTAGGCTGTTATGGGTCCATTATCCGTTTTAACTGCATAGCACAAAATATGACAGCTTAAAAAAATACATAAATATTTATACTTTTGGCACTAAATACCTAGCGATGGTAGACTTTATGGCCCACTTATTTCCTAATTAAGTTTTCAGCGCTAGATTAACACTTCGCAAAAACATCTAGTTTTCTTTAAATGACAACATTAACCTTGTGTACAGCTTATGTGGTCATCGCAACAAACTTATTTATCACCCATGCATCTCAAGACCAAAAGCGTAAAACTTATAAATCTATGATTAAAGTAAAAAATAAACAATCAAAAATCTCTATAAGATCTGAAGGCATGGATTCATTAAAAAAATCAAAATAAAAAATAAAAAACAAAAACTTCTTTTCTTTTGTCCCCTATCTACCATCATCGCACCAACAATGATGCAGTACCACACGCCCTTCATATTCCTCTTTCCTCACTTCTTCTCTATCCAATCTTTCCTCCTTTCTCACCTTTTTCCCCCTCTCCACATCCCTTTTCTTATCCCGATTTTTGTTCAACACCATAGATGTTGGGGATTTGGGATGCACATTTCTAGCTAATTTTACTTGTGATCTCATTCTTAATTGGGCTTCAAATGATTACAACCATCTGTGTGTGCTTGCTATGAAGATTAAGTCAATGTGTGTGGTTGCTATGAAGATTAAGTCAATCCAGTTGCAAGAAGACTTCTGCCTCATTCAGTTGGGATAATATCTCACATCTAGATTGATTCTCACAGCCTCTTGAAATACGAATTTTGGGGGGTCGAACAATACTATGAAAGTGGAGAAGGGAGAGGATGCCACCGCAAGCTATTAACGCCATCAGTGACATAATGAATCAAGCTCACAAAATTGAGATCAATTCTCCATATGAGAATGAAGTGGTTTGGTGTGCAAACATAGAGAGAAGGGAGTTACCGGTTCATTTCCAGCTTATCCTGAGCCAGCCAACTTTCAATGGAGGAGATATGCTTGTGAAAAAAAAAGTGTGGGGGGGGGGGGATATAATTCACCCACAAGACTTTGAATCATAAGAACGCACTCGAGTAAAAGCATCGCCCCAGTGCTTCACAGAGTCGGTCAGTCTTGAAAACTAAAGTATTGATGGGATACCAGGGTTTTGAATCCCAATACATAATCAATGTTGGGCGCTACTTTACAATATTTTGAATTCAACGGTTTCAATAAACTTCCTAGACCAGTTCGTCTTGGTCTTGGATCAGATCTCGAATTATTCTCAACGGTTTGTGTAGGCATAAATCCTATTGCATTGATTGAATTTTATTGACTTTGTAAATCATACCATTGTCAAGAGAGCTAGGGATACTACACTTCCTGGCGCCTAATACAGTTGGAACGACATTTCCATCTAGATTGTTTTTCACAATCTCTTAAAACAAGGGTTCGGAAGGGAGAGGATTCTACACAATCCATAACTGATGTAGAACATTTAGGAGAATATTTATTTGTGAGTTTGACCAGGTCAACCCAATTTGATCAAGTCAGCCCTTTCAGATCAATGGTCCAGTTGTGATCTAACTTTAATTTCAAACAATTTTCCTTCTTAGATCTAAGACAAATAGTATTGGAAAATGACTTATAAAGCCTACTTTTTATAATTGTAGACCACATAAGACCCTAACAATTGATAATGCCTCAACAGACCTATTTTTGTAATTCAAGACTATTAAAAGCTACATGGCTAAAAGATATGTAAAAAGACAAATATACCCATACTCCTATACATATTGACATGGTTTTGTGAAACAAATGAAATATGCAATTTGATATTTTTTCAAATTTGTTTCATGTCCCTGAAATACAATTGATCGATTTCTTGCACGAGGTAATCTGGAAGTAAAAAATAAAAAATCTGGAAGTAAACTTATGATTGGTTTTAAGAGGGTAAACGAATTTCGATTAATAATAGACTAATTCAAATAAAGAATATGGAAACCAATATGTTCTATTGAATAATGCTTCAAGAGATTGAATCAAATTCTAATGCATTTTCAATGTTGGGTGTTAAAGCTATATTCAGAAACCATATTACTTGTAGTTGAGAAGAAATCAAAATAGTACACAGTGGTGGTGGTGGTGGTGGTAATGAGGTTTCTTAATCCAAAGAAAGCTTGGGGTTAGAGATGGATAAAGAAGACTAATGGTAGAGGGAGAGTAGTCCTGAATTGAGTCACGACTCAAGATATAATCCTGTGATTTTGTTTGAAAATTGATCATTTAAGTTAAAGGGCAAGAATGTATTTCTAATTTTTTTTAGACCATGGGTTAGTTTTGAGGCTTTTAAGTCTTTAATTACAAAAAAAGGCCTTTCAAGACATTTCAATGGTTAGAATATGATGTGATCTACAATTATAAAAAGTAGGCATTATAAGTGATTTTCCTAATAGTATTAGGAAGTATGACTTTTCATTTATTTCTATTTTACATTGTTTTCTTTTGTATCTTTTATGGATTATTTAGAAACCTTTAGAAATGTTCAAATAGAATCCAACAGTCTTAGGAAGTCCCTATTATAGTCTAGGTACTTTAGAATAATTATTTTCCCTGTTTTAGTAGGTTTCTAGTTTATAACCATTGAGTTATCTATATAAGGAGCTCCTAGTACGAATTTTATAATGAAGCAATTAATATTTAAATCAATAAAATTCAATTGATTTTCTAAATTTCAGCAATAATCTAGCTCTCACACTTCAGATTTTCTGAGTTTACGATTTTAATTTACACTTTCGCTACGTTAGTAACAGAGAAGGGAAAGTTCAAATTTGAGCTTGCATGACTGCCCCATCGTCGATCTTCCAAGTCTTGAAGCAGAGATTGATTGACATAGATCTATCGTGAAGACTCGAGAGAGGGGAGAAAAGAGGAAAGGGAGGAAGGAGAGGAAGAGAACGAGGAAAAGGAGGTGATGGTCTAATGTGGTTTGGAGGAGGGACAATGGACAGATAAGAGATCTTATCATACCGACCAGCCAACCCACTTGATTTGGGCTTTGGTACAACAATCTTCAACCCCAGATGGGTTGGGTTTGGATCAGGGTTGATGTTTGTCAACATTGGATTGGGCAATGGTTGAGGTTGATCCCTAATCCAGTATATATGTGTGTGTGTATGATAGTGTGTGTAAATAGAGAACATTCAAGAGAAAGATAGCCGGAAACCCAGAAACAAGCTAATGGAAACCCTAAGTTACACAAATTTAAAATCAAGGATCTCAAAAGGAGATTGAGGCCTGGGCCTCAATTAAACAAATACCAAATCACATAAACTACAGAATCCCCACCCCACCCCACCTCCCTTGAAAAGAAGCAAATAGCATCGTATCAGACTACCTCCTTGTCTCTTTTCAGCAAAGTCAACCAACCTCCTCGCGAACTCATACAAATCTTCACCTCTTGGACAAAATTTCTCCTCTATCAAACTACCATTATGCTCTGCCCCAAATTCAGAAGATGATACATCTCATTGATGATTATCTCAGGATCTATCAACCCTACCCTTCAAATCAAATCCTGAACAGATTCCTCCCCCACCATATCACAAACCTGATCACCATGGTTGCTCACATCTGTCTCTGAAATCCAGATTTAAGGCTTCCAAAGGTCTGGGAAAATACAAAAGGCCTCACCGTGGATGATGCAAAAGAGTGAATCATCCCTAACCAATGTGTAATATGCAAAGGAGAAGATTCGCTTTTAAACTGCCCACTCAGCTGAAGATTTGAAGGCAGGTTTCTTGGGAATTAAAACTGATAAAAGCAAGGCCAAAAGGTCAAACTTAGCATCTTCTTCAAGTCCCTATTAAGCCATGATGGAACTTCGATCACCCACGATGCAGTTTCAAGAAAGGCCTCAGACAGAAAATATAGTTCCAGATGTCGGAGCAATAAATGTATATCCTTGTAAGTCTGAAAGAGGTTAAATTAATAAGCAGAATCTGAGGGTAATTATTTCAACTAAAGAAGAGGAGGTACAATCGTTGCTAAGGTATTCCGTGAGTTTATTCCAAGGCCTACCACCTCCCACGCACCCAATTATATATGTGGTTTAATGAAAACTAAGACCTGTTAGTACATGTGCTCAAAATGAGCACAAAAATTGCTCAAGGAAAAAAAAAACCCAAAATAGATCCACACACACAGTCCTCTTCTATAAAGAATGTACTTCACACCCTATCTGGAAACAAAACTTCCCCGATATGTTGAAAATGTTTTCAAGTTTGCATGGTGTTTTTTCAAGTGTTGTCTTTTCAAAGAAGGTAAACTACTAACCTCAACAGTAAAATATTTAAGGAACATGAAGCTAGTGCAAATACCTGAAAATGTCAGGTCTCTGGTCATACTCAACATGGTTACCAGTTGAATTATCTCGCCACCTAGAAGCTGACGCCAAAAGGAATAAAATCAATAACCAATTATGATTAGACTAGTTGATTTGTATGCAAAACCTACTGAAAAGATTACACTTTACCCAATCCAAGATCGATAAGAAACAACTTTTTCTCATCTGGAGAGCCAGGGGGACCGAGCAAAAAATTCTCCGGCTTTACATCCCCATGCACATACCTGCAATTGGTTGTAAATGTCATAGTTAAATTTCTTGAGCAAAAGATTACCAAAATCTCCATTCTGTGGAAAAGCCACAAAGTTAAAATTTCAAAAAAAATAAATAAATAAAATAAAAAATCTGAACCTATGAAAGATATGTCTTACCCTTTTGAATGCACCTTCTCTAGTATAGAGATTGATTCAACGGCAATGCAAGCAACCATGTTAACAGACATCCTGCAGAAAATAACATAAAAGGGTAATAAAATAAAGAACTATATATACTGCACCAATATTTTCTGAATCAATTTTTAATAGAAACTCACATATGAGCGCTATTGTTCCAGACATCCCACAAGCTTGGTCCCAGTATATCCATGACCTGTAGGCATTGAAAAATGTGGTTAGAGTCCCAACCCAACCAGATAAAAAAGCAATTTGATACTGCAAAACTAAATCTCAAAATATGAGAACATGAGAACTTGCCATAACGTAAAAGTCCCCTTGTCTGCCCTTATAATGAACTCTTGGCACACCATGACTGCCACCAAGTGTGCTGCCAAATAAGCAAAAAAAAACAATTGAGTATCATCAACTCATAATAATTGAACAAATTATAAAAGCAATAATGCATACAGTATGCAAATTATTAGTCAAGTCAAAGGACTCACTTGTAAACTTGCCACTCATAAGGAGGTCCATAGCTGCATCCTTTACTATTTTTGTGCTCAAATTTTAGGGCCACCTGAAACAGATAAGAGAGGAATAGCAAGCTGAGATCCAAAAGATAATTCGTAATAACAATCTGACATGCACATATAAACACTGTCTTAATATTAATTAGAATACTATAATAGCCTTCAAAGGATCCAATGTAATAAACACTGCAAGCACGCAAAAATAATTATGTACCTCTAGAGCTCCTGCTCCAGTATTCCTATCCATTCCAATTGCAACTGCACCAGAAACCCGACGACCAACGTACACTTGCCCAAAGCCTCCTTTGCCCAGCTTTCTATCAACTTTATACAAGGGGGAACCACCAACTTGGACCTGGACCAAAGAAACCAAACAACTGAAAACGCAAACGAAAAAGTATTGAAAACTAATGGAGCTTCAAAATAGAGTTGTCTGGTTACTGTTATTACAAGCAAAGTGGCATGCAAGAAACACCTCTCCTATATTAGCTATTTTGTCCTCTAATTAAGTAATTATGGACTCCGACCCTGATAGAAAGCGTGCATCAACATCTTCGGAGGATGATATCCATGATATGAACTTGAATGTAGCTCCCGCATCATGGATATCATCCTTCAAAGATGTTGATGAGCTTCATATAATGAAATTTTTTGGGCTATTTGGAATCTCATAATTCACCATTAATCCTACATAAGTGCTATACTGTTCTGGTTCTACTCCAGCTTGGTCAACATGACTTGAATCTAATCTAACAAGGAAATGTTTTCTAGTATATGATAAAAACCAGTGATGGACATGTTGATACCTGACATTAGAAAATCAGGTATATCGTGGTGATATTGATATCTTCCTTCAAATTTCCAAAATCCCAGTATCCGTGATAATATAAACACCGATAAAAAGTGCATAGTTTGTGGTGAAGTATAGTTTTATCATAATTAGTAGTTTTGTACTATTTACATTACCAAACTTATTATTTTACGTAAATCAGTGTCTTCCAATTTTAAATGAATTAGAATGCAGTTACCTACAGAACATAGCTCAAAATTAAAAGTTAAAATTCCCCTTTTTAAAACTTAGCTCAAAATTAAAAGTTAAAATTCCCCTTTTTAAAACTTCTCTTTCTTTGGAATATCTGCTTGTGAGTTAAAAGTTCTCTTTTTTTGTAACATCTGCTAATGCTTTTGCATTTTGCCAAATATATATATTTAAACCAACTTTTAGTTTTCTTATTGTTCTCTCTCAATAATTTTTTAAAGTCTTTTAAGGCATTAGCATTGAAAGATATTGAATAAGTTGAACTTTGTGAGGCGTGCATAATACAAGGACACTATACTCATACAGCAAACGAGACTACTATTTATAGTCTTTTTCATAGCATCAATCCACTAGTATTCCGAGACCTATTTGTAACAAAACTGTTGGTTTAGTATATATATATATATATATGCGCTATCTTGTTGTATTGACAAACATTTTCTTAGGATTGTTTGTTTAGTAAAAATAAAAAATTGATCGTAACAGACATTTAACGTTTGGTACCCACACCTAAATCCATATCCTACATTTTTCAAATATTGTGTCGCATCTTAATAATAACAGCCTATATCAATGTTATCTAGATATTTAGTAAAGACGCTGCCTTTACTCGTATTAGCGCTTGTACCCATTTCTTCCAGTTCCCGAGATTTCACCGCTTAACACTTTAAAAAAACTTACCAATAAATCATTGATCCTTAATCTAGAAAATCTGAAACATCAACTCCAACACCCTAAAACAAGATCTTTAACCGTGCTACATTAGCTAACACTGTTTTAGGATATATCTGATTGAATGATGCATAACATCACGTGTCCATTACAGAAATACATTTTACATTCTGCATATGAAGCAACTATTGAATGACATTTTGCATACTCAGGGTTCACTTTCAGAAACTTTTGTAGGATTAGAAGGAAGCATGCCAAGAATTTGGGAGGTATTGAGTGGTAAACCTGAAATTTGTTTGAAGAATAATGAGTTCATTTCTATGGAAACCTCATCGTGTTCGATTGTACGCTCTACTCATTTTAAAAAGTTTAAATTGCTCCAAGGAAGCTAATTTAGAAGGACATTTTCAGCATCAGATAATTGTTCGTAGTTGAACATAAATCCTTGAAACTGCCCTCGTTCGTTTAACGACAAACATTACGAAATTAGAACTTGAAATGAGTTGAACTCCAATTTGTAGTATCACTAGCAAAACTGGTAAAGCGCCCATGGGGAAAGAAAATCATTTGCAAACTAGTTCCATCCAGCTTGTTCATATATGGCACTACTACTACTACATAATTTATGTTAGATTTCTACCTTATTCATTATCAAACTATAATAAATACAGCCAACACTTCCCCAGTTTGACCACCGAACCTCAACTAATGGATTTTTTGTGGAAACTTCCAAAAACGCTCCCTAAAGGCTTAGGACAAACTACCGATCCAAAACAAACAAACAAAAAATGTTGGATAAACCTAGGCGGAACCATCCCCTTATCTTAGTTTTTAGGCATTTTTTCCAACATGCCACCCTCTCCACCTTTAAATAAGGGGATCATACAAGATAAGATTATGAGTTTTTAAATGATGAGAAGGAAGTTTAGCCAGGAGGGGACCTTTCTTTTCTTCATATTTATCATTGCCATTTATCCTTTCCATTTAGAAATTAATACATAAGACTATATGGCAAAGATGTGATGATCCTTGAATGATATATGTGTACTTGTTACCTCCCTAATAATCTCCTCATCTACTAAATAATACACTTATAAGCTATTATGTAAGCATCTGTCTTTTATAGTTGATAAGTGTCTTTTATGATTGATATGTTAGGGCAGTTTTTTACATTTATAACTTTTCCTATGTGTCCTATACTATGAGAACTAAATTGAGAACTTTCGAAATAAATGGTTTTCTTTGCACTGTGAATTTTTCCTAAGCATAAATAATGGTCAAATAGCAAACAGTAAGAACAAACTTAGAAAATGAGAACAAAAATAATAAGCAATGTCTAAAATGTTGGATAAGCAAAAAAACATTTGAAGTATGACCACATGCAAAGTTGTTAAATTGTGAATATTATCATGAATCGTCATATTTAGGGCCTATTGTCGCATAACATGTTGCATTGTAAAATATCGATGAAAATTTGTATGGGTATAATAAGTAAATTGTATGATAACTTTCCGAATATCAATGATACTCGAACTATGCCTTCTAATTATTGAGGATTTAGAAGTACAAAACTAAGCAGGTCGAACTTAATAACTTCTACGTTGTCTAAGGCCAGGTGAGGCGCTAATAAGTGCATCAGAGCCTCAAAGGCAAAGGCCACCTAAGACTATAAAGACAACCCAATGACCCACACATGAAATTTTTTATTTCATTTTAACGTTTGTAATTCATTACATGCTAAAAACAAATAATATATTTCAAACGCTAACGTCGTGTCAACAACATACCATAAATAGGCTGAAAAACTTCGCTAAAAACTTGAGATTATACAATTAAAAGTCAAGAAACTAACAAACAATCAAATATACCAAATTACCAATATAAAGTCATATTACATCAAACACAACAAACAAATAATCAACAAATTGACTTGTCATGTTAAACTGCATGGCTTACCAATTCAATCCATCACCTCTTTTTTTTAACTAAATTATACACTTAAATCAGCTGAGGAGAACTTTAAATAATTAAATTTTTTAATGGATGGGAACCTTTAAAATATTATTTTTTTAATGGATATGAACCAAAAGGGAATGACATTCCGTACATTGACCTTTTAAGGTAAAATATTGAATTATATATTAAATAAAGGACTTAAAATCAAACAACATTACTTATTGAACAACTAATTTAGTCATAACGCACAAATAGAATATTTTTAAACAAAAATAAATAAACTCAATTGGTGCCTTAGCACCACAGCGCCACCCAAGACAAAAGGAAAACAAAGGAGAGGCACGCTTTCTAAGAAATATGGGATGTTTGGTGCTCAGCTGTACCCAGATAACATAAAGTAGGATTAAGGTTTGATAAATTGATTCGGAATCTCCTATGTAGCTAGAATTCATCTCTCCATACTCTTCTAACAGGGGTTGGGAGGCATCAACTGATACCAAAGTTAAAAGAAGGTAAACTCATTGGCAATCTTAAAATTAAAATCAGCTAAACTGTTCCACTTGAAAGTGGCAATTCAACAACGCTTGGTGGTGTGGTACACATTTCCGTATTATACATCTCAACGACGTGTACTTTGCTATGTGTCAAACCTCACACTTGCAAGTGGCAATTCAACCACAAGTCGTGGTATACCTTTATCCCATCTAATAATTTGGTGATGCGTATTTTACCATCACCAAATTGTACAATACCAACACCACTGAATAACATTGGGGGCATTCTCCATGTCACACAAGCAAACTTAAGATTAACCACGAGTGTCACATTATTCATGATAAACGTGTCCAAATCTCTAAACATGTCTAAAAGCGTCACGCCTCTGCATCCTAACACATGAGTAAGTATTGTAAAATTCATAATAAGAAATAATAACCAAGAATTCCATTTTCCATCAACAAGTTCTTCGACATTCAAATCCAAATCCAAAACAAAAACTGAATCAGGCTTGTAAAAGATTCGTACATCCACACTACAAGTTTCCAAATCACCATGTCTTAATAAATATGTTGAATACTACTACCAATATCATTTCTACTCTATCAATATTACTTTACCTCATGTCCGTAACCCTCTAGCCATTTACTTAGACACTATCATGCTTCCCCCAAGGTTGTTTTGTGGAAACTTTATTTTCAATGAAATCTTGACTCAACCCAATACTAAAAAGAGAAAGCAAATAATTTTCATTTTTTTCCTCCTTTAAGACTTGCTAATTTGGAATTTCTTCGCTATTTTGCCTGTTCACAAACCCTTTTACGTAATTGGTGTCAGCCCTTCATTGGGGGGTGAGTCCGCTTCATGTTATAAACAGCAAGGAAACTCTTCTTCTGTTGGTGAACTAAAAGGTTCATATCCACTTGGTATGAATGGAGTATTTTGAACCAATAGCTATCAGGTCGGCTATTAGAATAAATAGTATACATAGGAATAAAAGAAATAATGGAAACCTAGGAATGTTGTTGCCAATTAGAAAATGTTAAAAAATAATAATAAATAAATAAATTTGAGAGAGAGAATAAGAGTATAGAGAGGAAGAAAGAAAGATATACAAAATATTCTCTCCAGAAACAAAATTAGGTATCAGAAGTTGTGTACCGATTAAAAACTTTTTACAGAAGCCAAACAAGATGTTTACCAACTATTTATCAAAGATTTTATCCCCTAACTAGAGTTAGGTTTCAAGTGTCAACCCATAATAAAATAAAACTCAAACTTTAATTCATCATTCAACTCTAGCCTACAACCAATGGCCTTCTGTGTAAGAGTAAGATACTTGCTCTAACTAATGGAAGGTACAATGACATACAATGAGGTAAAATCATATCTAAATATTATGTAGGATATTCATGCGCCCACACATGAGTGCACATCTTTGTTGCTTGACCATACTCCCAAGTTGTAAATAGCTTGACCTCGAGCCTAGAAAGGAAAGGCAATGTCATCTGTGACCGAGGAGATAACATTCGATGCATTAGGAGAAGACACCAAAGCAATAGGCTCAACTGAAGGATGGAGGATCAATAAAAAGGTTCCTTGGAGACTTTAAGCGCAGAGGCAATCAATGTAACATTGGCCAGAGGCGCCATGCCTAAAACATTTGAGATTGGTAGCAAATGTGCAGTTTTTGTATGTCTTTCTCCTTTACTTCTCATTATAAAAGGCGAGAAATAACCCTCCCAGCTCCTATGAGTATTTGAAGACTTCGACAGTTCCACAAGATGCCAAACGTGTGACATTCAAAATACTCCTCCAATTCTAGAGAAAAATTCTTTGTCTCATCCAGTCAATCTATTTCTTGAAGCTTCAAATCAGTTTTATATGAGGACTTTGAAATTGGTAAACAAATAGAAAACGGAAAAAATCTTTGACAAATTTATTAGCAATATGGAATCCCTAAATTATTAGTAATATGGAATCCCTGCTTACTAAATTATTTGTTGGGTCTTAACCACATACTCGATAGAACTTAAGAGGTAACAAAGCAAAAAAAATTTCACCGATATCATTAGAAAAATATGCACTTCTACTTTGGGTATGACACAATACCTTCATGCATGAAAGAACCATCAACTTATCTAGTGTATTAATGAATGTTAATAACAAGGAAAAAAAAGTTTCAAGTGGAGGCTTTGACATGATCTTTTTTTTTCTTAGACTTGATAATCCAGTTTTTTCCTTCTTGCATTCATTTGACCAATCAAACAAATTGTAGTCGTTTTAATCCATAACCAAAAAATGTTTCTCAGTGCTTATTTTACCTTTCGTTTTTATTAGGATAGGTGAAATTTCGTTATATCGCTTGAGAAGAGTTGCTAATAAAGGAGAACTGAAAAAAGATTAAGAAGTCTTTTCTAATTTAAAAGAACGTGTTCAAATTTCATCTCTTAAAAAAGTGGCATTAAGCAAGGCCCAATGCCAAATTGATGTTATTGCTTATTACATAAATCTTTTTGTTTCCACTGTTCAATATCGAACACCTTTATACTTTTCTAGCCAAAAAAGCAAGCACATGTTCTTCAAAAAACTTGAAGCACTCGCACTTTACACAAATTGGCCACGGATTTGTGCCTAACACTGACAAACCTCCATACTATACTCAGTCAGGACACGCGGTTAAGAATCAGAGTCAACTCTGTTTTATTGTTTATTTTTAAAGGATAACCACCTAATCTAAAGGTTGTTAATCTATTTTGAACTATGAAAAAACCTTTTATACGATTCAAGACAAATGGGGGGAATTACGGTTCCTGCAATGAAGAGCTGCTAAAGCAGAGGTACTATATGCTTGTTCTTCTCTCATTTTCCTTCTTTCCTTTACTTGTTCTTTATCTCTAATTTTTTTTTATCTTGCCATAAAGCATCCTCTTCTTCACTACTTCTTGTCCTTTTCCTCCTTCGTTTTCCCCCATATTTCACGACACTTTGTTCTCGCTTTGTTTTCATCATCTATACTTCTTGTTTTACTATATTTAATTTTTTTGTTTTTTATTATTGTCTATGTTCATGTGAATTATTAATCAAATTAAATAAAAAGGTGTGATGTGTCAATGTGAGCCGAATCCTAGTTTTTTGGATAATTGTTGAGTCGGTTATATCGTGTTTGTGCATCCTTGCACATGGCACACAAAGACGCCTTCCAAACAATTTTGTACAGCACTCATACGATACAAACATACTTTAAGAGCTTGAAGACGGGTGAGTTCTGATTATGATAAGGAAGTTGACGAATAATAGAGAGTTACACAGATCTTGTGTAACTAGATTTGCATGTTTCAGACCCGTGGACGAAGAGTTCTTTTTCGACCAAGCCTAAAAGGAAGACGATAGAGAATTAGTGGCATAAAATGAATTATGGGATAATGTTCATTTTGCTTGCAAGGTACTTGCTCCATTTGTGGATGCAAATAAAAAGCTTTGTATTGGTAATATCTACGAGGCCATGAATAGAGCAAATAGAGAAGAACATTAGTGCAAATGATAAAGTTGTCACTGTACTTTGGAGGATTATCGACCAGTGGTAGAATGACTAATTACATCATTCACTGCATGCAGGTATTAAAGCATAAACTTAAGATTTAGTCATTTCTTAATTTTTGAAATTAAAAATTATGAACTCATTTCATAATATTTTATTTTTATGTCTAACTAACTTTTACCTAAAACCCGTCTATATTTTACAAACAAAATGTATCTCAGATTGCGGGGAATAAAAATATTAAAGTGGATTTTTGTACAAGTGTTGATAGGCTTGTACCTAATGAAGCAGATATGATCAACTTTGACTTGATTTGAGGTCATATAGAGACGAAATTGTGCTATTTGGGACTCTATTAGCCAAACTCCCACCCGGTAAGTATAAGTAATTTAGACTTATAAACTGAGTATTTTTTTCTTAAACTATTATTTCTTACTTATAAATTTATTAATCTTATTGAATAGCCGAATGGTGGTTCAATTATGGGTACGAAGTTTCTGCCCTCAAAAGTTTACAATAAGGGTTTTATCTCACATGTAACGGTGCCACAATGCGAATGCAATTGGAGTATATTTGACCATGTAAGTAATTATTATTAATAGATCAAAATTGTTATCTGTGATTCACAGTTATTTTAATTATTTGTGAATAATATATATTAATTATTATTTTTATCAGTTGCATTCCAAAAATAAGAATTGTCTATTGCAAACAAAGTCGAATGTCTTGTTTTTATTCAATACAACAAGAAGTTGGAGTAAAGAATAAAGGAAAGGATGTGCAAACATTAAATCTTAAGCTCATGATCCCATTGTGTTGAGGGAGGTTGATAAAAACAATGATTGGTTCATTTCCACATACAGAGAGCTAGAAGATTTTGTGTGGGAAGGGGATGATCTTACTTGGGCACAAGTAAGAAATGCAAGGGGAGCCAGTGATCGCATGCCAAATACAAAGAGTCAGCTATGGCAATCAAATATAAGTACTTTGTGACGAAGACGATGATGAACTTGGAGAAGATGTTGATATTGAAGTTGCTTGTTGTGTCATGGATAGTATCGGATTGTGTCATGGATAGTATCGGATGGTATCTTCTGATTTAGATGTTTTGATGTTTTTGGATCTGATACTTTGGACATGATTTGCTTATTTAGTATTTCCTTGTTTTGCTCTATAATACTTAGTAAGAGTATAAAATATATTTAAAACATAATCTGTAATATCCCGTTATCCGTTTTAACTGCATAGCTTTTTGTTTCTTGTGGGATTGACATTTTTTATCAAATAACAATAAAGTGTTTTGAAAGGCTAGAAATGGTATTTTAGAGGTTGTAATTAGTTTTCCTTTGTTCTTGAAAGCCAAACTTTTCAACGGATAGGAAGGGTTTCCACCAAAGTTGTACATGTTCAAACTTCAAATAAGTTATATCTTAACACTAATGTATAATGTATTATTGTTTAATTCCTTCTATTATATCTTAGATATCTTTGCCCTCACACTAATCACTCTTCCAGGAAACTATCCATCAATAGAGTAATTAGGGAAAAACTGTTCACTGCAAGGATTTTGTTTCCAACACAAAAGTTTCCTCTTGATGTGTTACTATAAATTTAAAGTTATTTCGTCTTGCTTCTTTTATTGTACCCCAATCATTTTCCTATAATTGGAAAAGAATTGCAGTCAACCATCTCTTCTTGAGCTCTTTTTAGTGTGTAATGGAACCATCAAGAGAGACCTGATCTCCTCAACAATATACATTATTGGCCTTTTTTTACATTAATAACAGAATCTCAACTTTAGATGTATAAAGCACTCTAAATAGTTGGTTTCCTTGTAAATTGCTTTTGGTCACTACTCCTATAGTGGATAAGGGCAGTCTGTTTTTATAGTAACCGTATTGTATTCATTTCTTATTCTTCGTGTGAAAATCATTACATACACCTTCAAATCGAAATCGTTAATTAAAAAAGTTCAAACAAGCCATCACTTGACAATCGCATGTACGAAAACAGTGCCCTTGTCTCAATTGCAATAAGGTGAGTGAAATAAGAAAATTGTATTCACCGAGAAAATCTCCTTGGAAGTAGAACGCATCAATCATCCTCGCCAGTTATTCTCCATTCACATAATCAAGAAATTAGGTATAGCCTAGGGCTTTCAACTTTCAAAGCTCTTATAGTCTTACCAAGTAATGTCCCAATCAGAGGATGTTCATCTAGATTTAACAACATTTTCATGTCTTTCAACAGCAATGAACTCCAAATCAACAAAATGCATGGTTTTGTACTTCTTGTGTAAGCAATTACTAAATCCTAAAAAAAAAAAACAAATCAAGCTGATAAAATCAACAGACAACAATGCAAAACTATCAATTCATCAACAATTTAAACAAATAAACAAAACCCCCAACAAAAACTGATTATTAACTTAAGTAAGCAATTTGTAAAAACAAGTGTTTCCAATCCAAAACAGTAACTTACAATTCCATCTAAAAGAAACGCAATTTTCTAAAGAAACAGTCAAACAATCTAACCTTCTCGGGAATCGGAGTATTGCATGCTTCTTCTTCTGTGGCGACGACCTTATCCGGACTCCTCCCTCCACTATCAGCCATTCCCCCTACTTGCCCAACTGGTCTCACCACTCTCTGCTCCTCGATTGCCTCAACGTTTTGGGGAACAGCAACAGGAACTCTCAAAATGTTGATTTCCTCTACCGGTGGCGGTGGCGGTGGCGGTGCGGCCGCTGCAGCCCTCCTTCTTCTCGGTCGCCCAACCGGTCTTGGTTGTTGTTGATCGGCAACTGGTGGTGGTGCCGGTGCTGCTGCTGCCCCTCGGCCTCGTGCTACTCGTTTACGAAGCTCAGGCATCGTCTATCCATCCAATTTCATCGATAAAGCCCTAAATGCCCATCAATCAGAACCTAATTAACCATTCCTAAATAAAAAATGAAAACCGATCAAAATCTCACCTTTTATTCTTATCCAGTAACCAATCAACCAAGCGAAGAGAAAAGAGAGATTAAAATAATGCGAGCGAGCGATGGAAGGAGAATTGCTTGAAGGTTTCTTTCAAATAGAATTGACTGTTGTGCGTTGTGTGGAGAAAATTTGGGGCTTGAAGTCTTTACATTGAAGAGAGAAACAGTGATGAGAGAGAGAGAGACAGTGATATATATTAATATATATATAGGACGGAGAGAGATAGTGGTCTAGAGATCCTCGAGTGCATCGTCAAATCTCAGACGTTGAAGTTGGGAGGAAACGGTAGTTTGTTCTCTTTGGAAAGGGCATGATGTTTTGTCAAGCACGTGTAAGCTAATTGCCTTTTATTTTTTGATGTTTGTGTATTTTGGAATTTGTGTTCATTTTCTTTTATGATGTTTTCATCCATTTTGGTTGCTCTTCTTTGGGGTCGGCATCCGCGATTTCGATTTTAATTTCAATTTCAATTTCGTCCATCCCGTCTCATCCATATTTTTTCAGGTCCTTTTGAAATTGATCAATCTCATTCATGAGATAAAGATTTTCAATGCCGCCCATCCCGTCCCATCTTGAATCGATTTATCAAACTATGTCTATGTGTTATGTTGATTAAAAAGTGTAATATAGTGGGTGGGTTCATTTAGAGTTGGTTATTTGTTTAAAAACCTTCAAGTTCTTTGAGATACAAGTTAAGAATGTTAGTGTTTGATTTGATATAATTTTTGGGGGTAATGAGCTTAAGGTGTTACTCATAGGCATTAATTATGTTTGGATTTTAATAGTTTATTTTTTTTCTCGGTGATTTAGTGGGTAGGTGGTATTTTAGCTTGATTTTATGAATGGAGGTGTAATGGTGATTATGTTTTTTGGATTTTGTTTTTTTTTGGTGGAGTTTGAATTTGAATTTATTAAAATAAATCAGAATGTACGAAGTCTAGTTGTGGTGATACTTTCTTGGAGTAACAGAATCAATTTAGTACATGCTCATCACGTCCCGTCCCAAAATCGTTTGAGATGGGACGAGGTCAGGATGAGGTCTATCTCGTCCCATCCCATCCCGTGCCCACCCTTAGTTCTTCTGATGGAATTCATGTGAGTAATTTATTTCATCAGAAAATACTGAATAGTCAATACAAAGTTTTTCATATAAAATGTATTAATTAATGTGATTCAAACCCTAATGATGTGGTTGATTCCTACTCTCATTCCTTGATTTTTACTTAGACCTGCACAAGTAGCAAATGTGATCCAAGGACCACCGTGTGGTGGCCGATGACACTCTGATGCTTAAATTAGATAAGGCCTAGAAAATGCTTAAAACTATAAACTGGGATTATGTAGCGTACCTCTAGTTCATCGAACTTATCTCTCTTTTATAGTGTAGGGGTCCTTGTTCGACTAGGCCTTTGGTGACGTAGTTTAGGGAAAGAGATCTTGATGTGAAAACCACTTATTAATATGGAGTTGTCCATGTGAGATAGTTTCCCTACACAACTCGTGCTCCTAGATCTGCGAGAGAGGTTTCCCTTTTCTGAGCTTTGTCCATGCAAGGAAGTTTTATTGCCCGACTTATACTCTAATATATGTTTCCTAGTCGAATCAAATGTGTTGTTGGCTTGTCAGTCTTGTAGATCTCTCAGATACTTGCCTTAGAGGTCTTCTAGTATTGGGCCAAACCGCATGATGTGTGGGCTTAATGGCTCATTGCAACTCGTTCTCGACTATCTAGATCCTGCCAATAATGGGCTTAGTGTTGTTTTAGTCTCGCTGGATTGAGCATGCAATTGGGCCTACTTCGTTTTGTTGACGAGATTGTCATGGCACGTGTACGGTGCTGATCAAAGGACGATTTGATGTACCATCAGCTACTCCCCCGAGTTAGTGGGTCGTCTTATCGGTCCACTAGGTCATTTCACGAAGCAACTGTGCAGTCATGATGATTGAATCTGAGCGGTTTCCTTGAGCGGCAAGTTGCATTAAATGAGTGTGCGCCAGTTTGAAAGCAGGAAAGGCGAGAGTTCAGTTTTCTATATAGATCTTCTGCTTGTGAAATATAGCTCATTTACTTTTTCAATCTCAAAGATTCTGTTTTGTCGTATTGTTTGTTGTGATTTTGACTTTGCTTAACCTTCTATTTGAAAGCTTGCACTTTCTTTCATGGCTGACCGGGATCAGCTTTCTAATGAACTGTTCGTCAAGGGCCATAAATTTTTTGAGGAGAGGTTGTTCTCTAAATCTAATTTGGAAGTCCTCCGTAAGACATACAAGGTTCTTGATGATTTGGTGTTCTGCACTCTGGGCGCCATCTGACACCATTGTACCCTTTTGATGGGTTTATCTATCTTCACCGAGGTATGCTTCGATCGGGTGTCCGCTTTCCTGTTATCAAGGAGATCTGGGAGTTTCTGGCGTACCTTGGCATTACACCCGCTCAACTTGTTTCAAACGAGTATAGGACTTCGATTGTCATTCTGGTTAGGGCTAAGGATACTGGCGTTCGAGTGTCTTCGAGGGCGCTGCAATTGCTTACTTATCCTCGGATAAACGAGCATGTTGTTTGTGTGCTGACATCGCCAGAATGCTTTGGCAAACTGCCTGATGATTTTAAATTATGGCAGAAGTTATGTTTCATGGCTCCTGAGGACTCGAATAATTTGAACTTGTTGGTCGTTCGGTCGAGTGTGAATTTAGACTATGGAGTAAGTTGACTCATTATCCGGTCTTGCTTGTGTTAACTACATATTAGATTGACCTGGTTGTGGTTTTTGCAGGGAGATTCCCAACTTCGCCACTTTCCGCTGAAGATAAAGTTATTTTGGATGTGTTATGCGACATGCCTCATCTAGAATTAGAGGATGTTGTTCAGCCTTCTAATGTTGAGCGCAGTGATCTATGGGCTCATTGGGATGTGGCTCCCACTGTGTGTCGGGTGAAGAAGCCAAAGCTCGAAAGTCTGTCTGTTTCGCGGAAGAGGAAGTTTCCCTATATCAGGGTTCCAAGCCCTTCAAGGAGGGCAAAAATAGATGAGACGATATTTTTCCTGCGCATCCGAAGAGGTCTCGTGCTTTGTTTAGGTCAGTCCATAGGCGTTTAGCCTCATCCGGGGGATGTGATGATGTTGGGCAAGAGCTTGATGAGACTATTGTTTCTGAGGAGTGTGATGCTCAGGTTGTGGCCCCGATCTCCCTTCCTGACTTGGAGAGGGAGTATCCGCAAATGGTTGGCATGGAGAATGTGACCAAACTAAGCACCAAGCAGGCGGAGTTTTTTTAATAAAATACTGCTGCAGGCGGGCATGGAAGCTTCGGATGGTCGTCATTTTTTAATAAAAGACTTTGAGATCCGCCTTTTCTCGGGATCGTGAACCTGTCGAATAGTCGTTCGATCGTAAGCTTTTTGTCATCCGTATTGTGCTCAAATTCGTTTTCGTCTTCATATTCAAATGACGACGGGTCCAAAGAATAATTTGATTCCCTTTTCTCCGTCAACTGATTTTGGATCAATGCGTGAAATAGGGCATGTTGTTGCGAGCAAAGGGAAAGTTGTTGATGAGCGCCCTTATGCAGTTGAAACTGCTAAAGGCGATATTGGGGTGATTTCGATTCCGAATGATTTTCATCCGAATGCACGGATCAGTCTATTTGCTCCAGATGTAATAAGGATGAGCAATCAAGCTTGACATCAGGAGGTTGATATCTCTTACATTGCGAGGAAGCATATCAACAGGTGGAAAAATTGGTTGGCGAAATGCGCTCTGGAGCCAGTGGGAGAAACGCTAAGAGGGTGTTTAGATACATGGCAGAAATATCTTGTGCTGGGGATGTCATATCTAAATCAAGTGGTCGCAGTTGGAATTGAAGTCGAGGTCACTCGTAAGAGAATGTATATCATGGAGTGAGTCTTTGCAAACTTGCAGAAGTCATACTCTAATGCTCTCCACGAAATTGAATCGTTGAGAAAGCAAATTGAAGCTTTCTCAGATGATGGAATGGAGTACAGGTCCATGAGGTCAGAGGCTCAGAAGGCTCGCTTGGAGGCGCTTGAGTTCGACTTGGCAGAGGCATTGTCCATGAGGGATCGGTTCAAGAAAGAATTGAACATTGTCCGTCGTGACTTGCAACTTGCCCGTGAGATTGTTGCTAGAGTGCAGGTTCAACTGCAAGCTTTGAATGCTGACATGATAAAAAAGAGTCTGAGTGGACTGTCCGATGTCAGCAATTGGAAGCCGACGTTGAGTTCAATGCAAAGGGTTCGCGGACCGCTGGAGAGCAGTTCCTTTTGGAACAAAGTGAGTTGAATATCGCCAATGATAAACTAGATGTTGAGCAGTCCAAAACTGAAATCTTGTCGGGAAAGTTGGAGCGACTGAAGCAAGAGCTCGCTGAGTCAAAAGGGTGCGAAGAGAAACTTCTCAAGGCCCAGAGCACGTTTGAATTCAGCAGAGTCATGCATGGAAGGTTGGAGTTGTTCTCTCATATTATAAAGAGATTGCATATGCCCTCTGATTCGTCTGAAGCAAAAGAAGGCTTTGATGAGGGGGATCCAGAGGCAGTACCTACATATGTGTCTCCTGATTTTCCCTTGCTAAGTCTAGTTTTGTTGTATCTGACTCAACTACTGATGAAGGTTGAATCTTGTATTCAAGTTTGCAAATGAATAGTATTGTACACTTGTTTGTCTTCCTTTGTTTTCCTGGTAGCTTTTACATGCTTTATCTTACTTTGACATTAATTGTCAAACGAGGAACTTTACGGGGCTTGGAAGCTTTATGTTTGATCCGTTGTTGGGAGCTCTGACTTCTTGTGCTGCAATAGTTTGTGCAGTTTTGGTCAGACTCCTTTTTAGAGATCAGGGAGTGTAATACACACTCTTTCTGGCGGCTTGGTTGTCTATTGGACCAGCAGTTGTTGTTATTGTAAGCATATTAGTCAGACTGTGGTCCCAACGCTTGCACCATTGTAGATGATCGGACAATAGTCCTTGTGAGTCGTTTGGGTCGAGTGTTCAAAACTCTGACCGAACTTTTGACTCGTACTTGTTTAATATTCGTATAATAGCTTTAATTGGACCGGAGGTGCTTATCGGTGACCACTATGGTCCTTGGCAAGCCATCTTGATCAGGCATCGAGGGCACTGGCTAAACTCCCACTTTCAAACCCATCTTGATCCATTCGTGGCGGACTAGAAATTGGAGCGAGCCAACAATTATGATCGTCAGTCGTTCTGATTAAATTTTTGGCGGGGGTTCGACGATCATTGTCTGTAGTTGGCTAATGATCCCTAGCAAGTCGTTTTCCCCAGGCTGCGTGAGCACTTACTAAGCTCCCACTTTCTAGACCGTCGAAATCTGCGCAACGAACTAGGTTTTTCGAGCATACCAAAACCATCATCATCAGCGGCCACTGACTAAGCCTTGGTCGGGGTTCGACAAACATTGAATGTGTACGAGAAGTGATCCCTGGCAAGCCATCAGGCATCGAGAGCGTTAACTAGACTCCCACTTTCTAGGCCGTCAGAATTTGTTATTTGCGGACTAGGTTTCGAGCAGACCAGAAGCTATCATCGTCGGTCATCACTGATAAAACTTTGGTCGGGTTCAATCTATATTGCCCATGTTTGGACAATGATCCCTGGCAAGCCGTCTCGATCAGGCATCCGAGTGCTGACTAAGCTGACACTCTCTAAACAGTTGACACCCGTTTAATTTAACAGAATGGGTGTTTGAGCGTACCAAAAGCTATTGTTATAGGTCGAAACCGACTAAGCTTTGGTTAGGTTTGGCGACCATTATCTATAAATGTAAAATGGTCTCTACCAAGCCATCGCGGTCAGGTATTACAAACACTGATTAAGCTCCTACTTTCTAACCCATCGTCGTCCGCTTCTGGCGGGCTAGGTGTTAGAGCGGACCAGAAGCTGTTGTAATCAGTCGGAGCTGACTAAGTTTTGGTTAGAATTAGATTTTGAGCTTGTAAGTCTGACTTGGGTGTCCTAACTTACTTAATTTGCATGTAAGATTTTGGGCGTGTAAGTCTGATTTAGGTGTCATGACTTACTTAGCTCGCATGTAAGATTTTGGCGTGTAAAACTGACTTGGGTGTCCTGACTTATTTTGTTCGCATGGCGGTCTGATTCCATTGTAAGTCGGATCGATTGAATGGATTAATAATAGGTTGACCGGTTTTAATGAACGACAATTGAATAATAGTGGAGCTGATGCCTTGGATTTAGTGATAACACTTTGTAGGCGTGCTCGTTGTCCTGTTGGAGTCAGGGCCTTTGCTGTTTGTTCCTTTGCGTGTTCTGGGTCAGATGGCAGGGCATAAGCTTGGGCCCATTAGTTGAGGGAACCAATTAGAAAAACTCTTTGTAGATCAGCGTGCCAGGGATACGGCGCATTCTGCGAGACGGTTCAGTATCGATTCTTCCCCCAGTTAATGGGGCTGCTTATAGGGTTGTTAATTCAAAAGATGTGGACTTGTGCAGTTGCAATTGGAACCGTCATTTTTCTGATTTCCCGTATGACATTTAATGCTGAAGTAACTGCTTGTTGACGCCACTTCGTGAACCATTTCGCCTATATATGGACTAGCTATTCTGCGTTCAAGCACTGGAATGATAACAATAAAACATGTTAATCAAATGCATCTTACTAGAGAGTTTGCTTTGGGTTTTCTCACTGGAGTCTTCAAATGTTCTAACATTTGCGCCGATAAATCTTGATAAGAGTTGCTATTATGCAGTGCCGCCTGATCTGGGTGGGTATCTAATTGATCCCATAAGATCTTGTAATATCTTCTTATATTTCGTAAAAGAAGTACAAACTGTATTTTAGGGGACAAATTTGTCTTCCATCTTCTGCGGCTCCCAAGTTCTTATTCGCCACTGATGTTGGGTGATAATACCAGCAGCTAGTTTGTGGTGTTCGTTCTCTCTGGGATTCATGTGTGACGCTCCAACCGGAAGGTAGGTTGGCGTAGCAGAGTTTTGATGAATGCGACCTTTTTTCTAGTGACGTTAGCTCAGCCGCATTTCAGACACTTCCGTCTTAAAGGTCATCCTCCTTTTGCCTTCTTTTGCTCCAATTTATGTTCCTTTTGTAGGGTAGTCCGGCGGGTTGAAGACGTCTGTGTTTTGTTTCGAGGCTATTGTTGCCACATTTGATTCATCTCCGCAAGGTGATTTAACGAAGTAATGAATTGATTGTTTTCCTTCGTCTTCTGTCACAGATGTTTTACTTTAACCACCTTTTCTTCTAGAGGCGAATTAGTAGATCAAAGTCAACCCCTGTTTCAGCGGATAGATGTTTGCATCTGATTAGATACTTGTATGTATAAACTGATGTACTAGTTGGTCGGCAAGCTTTGTAATAACTCTCATTGCAATTAATAAAAATTTGTTTTATTTCTAGAATGTGTCTTGTACGAACAACTCTTCTAAATTGAAATAAAAAAACAGAAAACAAGAAACGAAATCAAAGTATCAAATAATTTAATTTCGTGCGGAGACTGAGCTAATCCGGCTCTGAAGGAGGCGCAAATGGTCCTGGCTTGAATTTTGTGGTCTCTTTAGAATTTTTTTTTTAAAAGCTAACAAAGTTACTGAATAGTGGACTTCGTGCTGGTGGGCAGTTCTTTGTTGATTAACAGCTCTTGGAGTTGGTGCATGTTTGTTGAAGTATCATTACTTAGCTCTTTATTAGTCTGGATCGCGTTACTAGCTTTGACTTTTGGATCTCCGCATAGTTGCAGTTTGGTTATTTGGGCCCCTCCACCCTCATAGAATGATTATCCTATGTTGTCTAGGCCTGATGCTTGACACGTTGATTCAGTTGGTCTGAGCTGTAACTGACAACAATTCAGCTACTTCAAGGCTGCATGATGGCAGTCTCTTGTTGCTAGCTGATCTCCTCAAATATTCCCTTGGGCATGGTTGACTGTATATTTTATGCATTGGTGAAGGGTGGATACCACTGCTTTCATATGATGAAGCCACGACCTTCCCAGAATGATGTTGTAGGTGGACGGGCCGTCAACTACCATGAACTCTTGGACAAGGTACTTTCGTAGCTGTGGATCTCCGGCCACCACCATTAGATTGATCTTCATAATGCGAGAGTTAGGTATTTCTACTGTAGCTGCATGTTGCAGAATATTTAGTGAGCTTTCAATGTCCACAAATGCTTTCCTTACCTCTCACTTAGCGATAAGGACGGAGATGACTAGGGGTGGGCACGGTCCGAATCGGTTCCAAATTTGGAGGAACCTAACTCGAACCGTTTAAAAATAACGGATCCGGTCCGGTCCGGATCCCCTCATTTTGAACATTGGAACCGAACCTAACTCGAACCGTTTGGAACGGTCTGGTTCCTACGGTTCCAAACGGTTCCAATGTTCAAAATGAGGGGATCTTCTTTAAAGAAAGTATATAAACAAATATCTCCCCAAAGAAAGTAATGGCTGAGATTTTATGCTTCTAATTCCAAGGAAAACTAAGAAAAGGAAATGACCTGACACTGTGTTCTCATCTTTCAAATTTTTTCAACTAGAAACATTACTTCCATGTTCCATCTTATACACTAGTTATACATGAACTTTTATAAAAGGGGATGCTTAAACAAGTTAAGAATCTCCAGTCACTAAAAGCATCCATAATTAGAACAAGAGAAAATACATCCAAATCAAGACTATAAATCTTATTATTCTTCTACAATAATAACAAAAATGACTAATGCAACCAATTGGATAAAGAAGAAGAAAAATGTCACCTTTGAGAGAAACCCATCGTAGGCGAGCTTATAGTTGCTATCTTCATGATCCTTAGGAACAACCCTCTCATCAACCCAGAAAACATGCCATCTCGACCAATCGATCGAATCACGATACGGCGATTCAACCAATTTCTTGAAATTCCAAAATCACAGAAAGGGGCAAAAATCTGAATCAAACATTCTAAACAAAAAGAAGAAACCTTTTGAACATAAATTCAATTGGGACTCTCAAGCAAGTCTCACCTGAGAGATTTTATGAGAGAACCCCCAGATACAACCACGGTGAAAGCGCCCCTCTCTTTGGTGAACCTGTCAGACAAATCGGCTGTGTATTTCGCCAAAGAAACCGAGAGTTCTTCTTCATTTTCGAAGATCTGCACGTTGGGTACGGATTTGTCTGTCGATGCTTCAGCCACCATGGATGATGACTGTAGTTTCCAAGTAGGGGTTTTGGGGAAGGTCAAAGGGAGGGCTTTTGTTCTTCTTGTTGTTGTTTGGATTGAAAAAGATGGGGTGGTTTTGGCGGGATGTAACGATCGGGTTAAAGGAAGGGTAGAGGGAGACGATCGGCGAAGAAGCTGGGTGTAGTGTGTGCGAGGACTAGTAGAGAAGACTCACTGCTCACTTCTCTTCTCCTCTAAAGACTAAAGAGTCTTAGACTTGAAGAGTAAAGAGTAAAGACTAGTCTTAGACTCTTAGTTGAGTTAGTTACATATTTAGGTTTTTACAACTAATGTGATTTGAAACGAGTCCAACCCAGACCGTTTCATTTTTAAAAATAGGAACCAGAACCAGACCGTTTTATAACGGAACCGGACCATTTTATAACGGACCCGGACAGATCCGAACCGTATCTAAAAACTCATAATTAAAATCCGGACCGTTTAGAGCAAAACGGTCTGGTTCGATTTGAACCCGCGGATCGTCGACCCTTTTTCCCACCCCTAGAGATGACCAGGGCGTCATTGTGAGGATAATGCACCCCTCGAAGATCCCTCTCCGTAAACGTCAATGGTGGGATCGGGCTGTGAACTCGTGCGTGTTGCACTTGTCGGTCCTCATATTGAGATGGCGTCTACATCTCGGTTAGTGTCCTTTTGCGGGACCTATTTGATTGATCTCCTTCGGTGCCAATCCCTTGGAGGACGTAAATGACGTTAGGAGCTTCCTTTTCAATCTCCTTGGCAACGTCTGCTCTTTCCTTTACTATACCTTGTTTTGTTCGAGCCTAGGAACTCTTTTAGCTTACCTTTTCTAATCCAGTCGACCTCTCCTCTGAGGTTTCTGCAATCCTCAGTATCATGCCCGTCTTTCTCGTGGTAGGCGCAGTATTTGTTGTTGTCGCGCCGAGTAGGGTTTCCTCACTGCTTACGCGACCACTTCAGTTCTTTCTAATCCTTGATAAAATCTAGGATGACAGACAGACTGGTGTTGAGAGAGGTGACAGACCAGGACCAAAAGTAATTCGAGGCCTTATCCTGCCTGGGGCGACTCGAGTCAGTCTTGTTGTATGTGTGCTTCTTCTTGTTATTGTCACCGTCCTTTTTCTTCTTATCCTCTTTTCTATCCTTTGGAACATAGAGTTTCTTCTTTGACTTCGCCTCTCTTTTGGCGGCCAACATTTTATCTAGAGTGATGTATCTCTAAGCATCTTTGAGCAAGTAAGGAAGCGTGTAATTGGCCGCCTACGAAGCGTGTAAGGAACGCTAATGCCAACGTCCGAAATGAATCAATGGATTTCGGAGGAAGGTTGTGAAACCATGTCAGTGCTGACATCTTCAGGTTAGCGGAGAATGATCGACACATTATTGCATCAGACATTTCCTTGAGCGCCATAACGTGTTGGAAATGGCACAAGTGATTGGACGAGTATCATGTCCCCTCGTAAAACTCCAACTTAGGTGGGGTGTATTTCTTTGACAACGATTCGTCCATGATATGATCCATGAACGGAGGGATCATGAGACTAAACAACACATCTGGGTTTGTGGCCCCGTTGTGGATGGGGTTGTGCGGGACGTGCCTGTTGGCTCTGGACGTTGGGTCTCTATTGGTCGCGCCTCTGCCTCATGTTCATTGAAAAGTTGCTAGGGCAGCGCAACTCTCGTGAACATGCTCTCTGGAACTATCTAGGGACCTGGCCCTTCGTTGCTCACAGTCTCCCTTTGCAGGTGGAGGAATTTGTTGTTTGAGGGCCTCCAACGTTTCCACGATTTGCTGCATCTATGTTGAAAGTAGGTCCACCCTTGGGTCTGCTGCGACCGCCACCAGCGCGGGGTTTGAGGAGGTTCCTCCCCTGGCAGTGGTGAAACGGGGCGGCGCTTTGTCGTTTTGAGCATTCGAAGGATAAGTAGCATCTCCATTGTTATGAGACCTTATTGTCATAATCTCGTTGATTTTCCAGAAAAGGTGGTACTACTGTTTTTTCTAAGGAACTCTGTTGTTCCCCACGGATGGCGCAAAAGTGATGTAGTTGATTCTTGCTCTCCTTCCTTGCTGTTTACCTAGACCTACCCATGTAGCAAACGTGAGTCAAGGACCACCGTGTGGCCGCCGATGGTACTTCGATGCTTAAGTTAGATAAGGCTTAGAAGAGGCTTACAACTGTAAACTAGGATTCTGTAGCATACCTCTAGTTCATCGATTTTATCTCCCTTGTATAGTGTAGAAGTCCTTGTTCGGATAGGCCTTTGGTGGCATAGTTAGGGAAAAAGATCTTGCTGTTGAGATCCTTTCCAAATTGGGAGCTGTCTATGTGGGATAATTTCCCTACATGACTCGTGCTCCTTAATCTGCGGGAGAGGTTTCCCTTTCTGAGTGTTGTCCATGCAAGGAAGTTTTCTTGCTCGACTTATAATCTAATATATATTTCCTAGTCGGATCCAATGTGTTGTTGGCATGTCAGTCTTGGGTAGATCTCTCAGATACTTGTCATAGAGATCTTACGAGTATTAGGTCTGATCGCTTGACGTGTGGGATTAATGGCTCATTGCAACTTGGACCCGTATGTCTGGATCCTACCAATAATGAGCTTAGTGTTGTTCGGGCTTGGCTGGATTGAGCATGCAATCGGGCTTGTTTCATTTTGTTGATAAGATTATCATGACACGTGTACGGTGCTGATCAGAGGACGGTTTGATGTATCATCACCTAACATATTCAAAGAAAAAACAATTAAATGTATATGTTATAATAGTTGATGCGTCCAAAAATTGTCCTCCTGTGAGTTTGACCTGCAAAATAACTGTTAGACTGCCAAGGACCACATTTTTGGTGGCCGAAGCACTCTAATGCTTATGTCAGTAACTCTGTTGGAAGAATGATGTAAATCTGGATAAAACTCAATTAAAGTTGCATACCTCTGTCGAATGTTCCCTTTTATCTTTTATAATGGTTGTAGTTAACTTTTTGCGTGACTTAAGCATGTGAGACACAACATAAAGAGATGTTTCTTGTAACAGTCTCTTCCTTAACGGTGATGCGTTCGTGGAGGTGTTACTCCCTCCACGGCTCTTTCTTGGTGCAACATTCCTCTTCTTTATGAGAGAGCCCGATTCATTTGGGCCTGGATTCGGGCCTTATTTACGTCTCCTTAGTGGTGGGTTTAGTTTGGGCCTTTATAATTGGCTTCATTCTTCCTGGGCTTTATGAGCTGACCCAATAGATTGGGTGTTATATTCTCGTGATGGGTATTTATGTCACGTGTATGGCTATGATGATTGGTCTATTTTGATGTATCATCAGCTACTCCCCCTTAGTTTGTGGGTATGTTCAAGTATCCACTAACTATGTGGCGGTTTTGCTTTTTTATTGCAACATTATGGCTTGGTTAGTGCTCTTGCTATCTGTCGCTGTTGTTTTCTCTCCGTAGTTCCATCCGTTGTTCGTTTTGGCACGATTTCTGGGATTTTTTGCGATTGTCACACTTTGCACGTTCTCCAAGAGAAATCCTTTCATTGTCCATTCCTATAAAAAGAAGAAGCTTTGTGTATGCTCTGTTTCCTTCTGCATATTCTCATTTTCTGATTGTTAACCTTTTGATTCCTTGCACTCGTTCTATAGTCATGTCTAACTCCAGGGTTTTGGGTGGCGATCCCTTGGTGCTTGCGAAGCTTTCTTTATGCCTAAGAGGGCAACACATGCGACTCTAGACAACATTCGTCATGACTACTTGTTGCCAAACAATCTTGAGTTTGTTTTCCCCAGAGAGGGAGACAGTCCTTGTCGTCCTAGGCATGGATACATTGCTTTGTACCCTGGTATGTTCCATTCCAATTTTAGGCTTCCAGCTCCTATTATCATCTGGGAGTACTTGGATTTGGTTGGAATTGCTATGGCTCAACTGGTCCCTAATGGTTGAAAGATAATGATTTCAACCTTGGTGGGGGCTGCCTCGGCTCGTATCCCTATGAATGTTAGGGTTTTACACTCTCTAGCAGGGTTCAACTTGGACCCCAGTTACACCTGTCTCCTGTGTTCTCCTCCCTGCTTTGAGGAACGATGAGTATGTGGGTTGGTTGAGGTATTGGTTCTACGCCTCTCTTTTTTGCAACCACTTTAGGTTTCATAGGAATCAGATTATGCGATCGTTATGGGAGCCTAAGAAGGTTGAGTTGTCACTGTCTTTAGAAGAGCACGAGTTCTTCCGTCGATTTTGTGATCTTCCCCGAGTATCGATGGAAGATTTCCTTGCTACGGATGCCATTGTCCGTGGTGGTCTGGTTTCACTGGGTAGGGCAGGCCTTGCTTCGGAGGTTACTGTTGTCCGCATTGGTGATGTAGGAGTCTTCGCTTCTGTCACTGCTCGAGGTCCTAGGAACACTTGTTCAATTGTTAAGAAAATGAATGTTCCTAGGTATCCCCCTCTCCAAGGTATTGGATGATTTCTTCTCGAAAGTTGTTGCCCTGCAGGTCTCGGATAATCTTATCTAATCTCTCGATCACACTGTTCATCTGAGCCATAAGCATCTCCACTCGGGGATCCGAGGGGATTCCCCATGATGTTAGGGATGTCTGAGCTGTTACTTACTGAAGCTTTCTTCCAATAGGTATGGTTGTTTCGATGGTTGTCTTTGGATCAGTATTGGGTAGAATGTCGTCAGGTTGATGATTTATGGAATATTCCATTGATCGTCTGCTCAGGTTGCGCGAGCTTTGTTACTGTGAATCTTAGATTTTTTTAAAAAGAAAACTCGTCGTTTCCCACGAACGTTGCCAAACTGATCCGTCCAAAAATCATCCTCCTGTGAGTTTGACCTGCAAAACAACTGTTAGACTGCCAAGAACCACCTTTTTGGTGGCCGAAGGCACTCCGATACTTAAGTTAGTAACTCTGTTGGAAGAATGATGTAAATCTGGACGAAACTCAGTTAAAGTTGCATAACTCTGTCGAATGTTCCGTTTACCTTTTATAATGTCATGGTTAACTCTTTGCGTGACTTAAGCATGTGAGGCGCAACAGAATGAAATGTTTCTTGTAACAATCTCCTCCTTAATGGAGATGCGTTCATGGAGGCGTAACTCCCTCCATGGCTTTTTCTTGGTGCAACGTTCCTGTTATTTATGAGAGAGCATGTATCGGGCCTGGACTTGGGCTCTGGTTCCTTTTGGCCTGGATTCGGGCCATGTTTACGTTTCCCCAGTGGTGGGCCTATGTTGGGCCTCTATAATTGGACTCATTCTTCCTGGGCTTTATGAGCTGACCGAATAGATTGGGCACTAAATTCTTGTGCTGAGTCTTTATGCCACATGTACGACTGTGATGATCGATCTATTTTGATGTATCATCAATAGTCATGGCAATTACTTGAATGAATACAAAATATTTTAGATTTGATATTTACTTATAATAGCATAAACGTTTAATAAACAAGTTTGTATTCATTTTACATTACTTTAAATGTGCATCTGAATACTTACAAAGAAGGGTTTATTTTAGTTTAACACTCATTAGCTTATAGTTATTAGAGTTTGACACTCGTTTTGAAGATTAATTGACACTCGTTTTTTGACAGATTAAGTCCACGTCATTGACTAGTCAAGATTAATTTTTGAACCATTTTACCCTTACTTTGGTCAAGGCTAAAAAAACTAATATTTATTATTATTTGATCCCGACACTTTTCCAATCCGTCCCTCCCCTTCCCTTTACTTATCCAAGTCACTCTTTCACAATGTTTAGTGTACTTCGAGGAACATTGTAGGCCGATCAGACATGTTGTATTTTGAGAGTTACAGAGAGAAAAAAGGGAGGGGAGAGGGGGAGATTAGAGAGAGAAAAAAGGTTTGTGAGAGGAAAAATTCTACTCAGCCTGATATGTAGCAATTCCAACCACCCCGTCTCTCTCTCCTTCTACCTTATTCACTGCAAAATTGGAAGTTATGGTGGCCGTGGAGTATTAAATTGGGAAACAAAGGCAAAAAGGAAAGGAGATGGGCCGTACACCAAAACCACATTTGCAAATTGCAAATTGCAAATTACAATAACAAACAAACTGCAAATTTCACCCAACAAATCGATCTAACAAGAAGGATACAAAACATGGCAAGTTACAATAACACTACAATTTATTCAAAGATTTCAGCAGCAAACAAAATTTGGAATCTGGGGATTGAAAATCTTGCAAAACCAACCAAATCAGCAATACCCATACTCCAATTTCACAAAAAAAAAAAACTATGAATTCGAACTCAAACACTCAAAATTGCACCCAAAAAAAAAAAAAAAAAATCAAAAAACATAAAATTGAAAATTTATACAGAAACGGATCAATGGGTAGGAGAGAAACACATACCCTAGCTTCTTATTTATTGCGAATCCTCATGAACTCGCTTCGCTAGTGGGAACCCGCCACCATTCCACCTTTGGCTTCCATGAATTCTTCTTTTGCAGTAGATACAATCAAAATTCAATCTTATGGGTGTAAAAGAAGTAAAGACTGTTGAAGATCAGATGATGAACATGTCCACTAAGAGAGATTTCTTTCAAAACAATGAAGGAAAACTCAATGGGCACTCTCTCTTACCGTCTTTGTTTTTTCTTCTTCTCAATTTCTTCGCCCATCAATCTTCCATTCTCTCTCTTGCTTTGCTTTATCTTCTTCTCAGTTTCTTTGCCTCAGGTGACACATCCACTAGGAGATCAAATTTTGATGGGATTCTAGTTGGGTGTATTCCAATATTTTCGAAGATTTCTTAGCGAAATCATAGTTTCGCCTTAAGATCGGTACAAAGATCAATGAAGAAGGTACAAGGACAGGGGGATGTGTGGGGATCAAATCATAATCAATTTGAGTTTTTTTAGCCCTGACCAAGGTATGGGTAAAATGGTCTAAAAATTAATCTTAACTAGTCAATGACGTTGACTTAATGGTTCTTTCAGAAAACAAGTATTCCACTCAATTAATCCTTAAAACGAGTGCCAAACTCTAATAGCTATAAACTAATGAGTGTCAAACTAAAAAAAAACCCTATAAAGAATGATACACTGGCATTCACTATCTTACAACAAACCTCGATTATGCTAGATTTAATTATAGTTTCAAGATCAGTGGTTTTGGAATAAATTTATTTTCTTTAGGCAGCATTGTACTCTTCCATATATTCTTTTCTAATATATTCCATATGTACTCTTCCATATACTCTTCCATGTACTCTCCCATATGTACTCTTCCATATACTCTTCCATATATTCTTTTCTCAGGGTATGTTTGGTTTGCCATTTTCCATGGAAAATGGAATTCATTTCCCCTGTTATGCAGATTTTTATTGTTTGGTTTTCTACTTGCTAACATAAAATCGATTCTTCATGAGAATTGTTTTCCCACTACTCATGGGAATCCAAGTTCGAGGGGTGGGCCTCGAAATCGAGTTCACGGAAACGGATTCAATTTCCATGTCTGCTTTCCGTTCAACCACACAGTACCTAAATGGAATTTTGTGTCAATTGCATATATTTGAGATGGATTTCATATTTCATATTGTGTAGGAGATTTTTTTTTTTTGTTCTAACATTTCTGGTTGTGGTATCAGAGGAAATTGGGGGTGACGTCTAATTTTTGCTAAATCTATGTCACACTGATGAAAATTTTGAAGTTTGAAAATATTGAATAGTCAATACAAAGTTTTTCATATAAAATGTATTAATTAATATAATTCTAACCCTATCATAGTCAAATATATTTTTTTAAATATATTCGTTATAATAGTCATGGTAATTATTTGAACTGAGTACAAAATATTTTAGATTGATAATTATTTATAACTGCATAAACATTTAATAAACAAGTTTGAATTCTTTGTGTTACTTTAAATGTGCATCTGAATACTTATAAAGAATGAGGCACTAGAATTCACTATCTTGCAACAAACATCGATTATGTTGGATTTGATAATAGTTTCAAATTTGGTAAGTTGACTTTGATATTAGTTCGAGGTTAGTCCATTCAATTTGGTTTCATAGTTTCAAGTTAGCCCTATTTAATTATGTTGGATTTTATATTACTTTTAAGTCTGGTTAATTATACTAATTGAATGTAAATACTTTTAAAATTGTCGCGAGTAATTTAATTTTATTAGAAAATATTTATATTCAATATTCAATACCAAAATTTTACAGGAAAATGATATAATTAATATGGTTTCATCAAATACACAAATTTTAGTTTTAGTAATATACTAGTGTACCAGTATATTACCAAATATGTAAACAAATTATTGCATGACACCCTGGTCCTTGGGTCGTTCTTTCGGCACTCCCCAAATAAGTCACTAAATTACCAAGTATGAAAACAAATTATTATTTATCAAAACATTGATTAGTTATATTTTTTTCATTCTCATTGATCTACTATTATAATTTATTTATACG
The DNA here is from genome assembly GCA_963556465.1 of Berberis vulgaris. Taxonomy (NCBI): domain Eukaryota; kingdom Viridiplantae; phylum Streptophyta; class Magnoliopsida; order Ranunculales; family Berberidaceae; genus Berberis; species Berberis vulgaris. Next base: position 75,356,659 of record OY747130.1, read on the forward strand.
CATCATCATTATAATATACTACCTTCACCTTCTCTTAGCTGAGGCTTTGCTCTCTGTCAATTTGACTGTCCTAACTACCTCAGTTAAATAAAACATGCTATTTCTAGAGGATTAAAAAATGCTTATTTTGATTTAAGAAGATGATCAAACTCAAAAATTTGATTGTTATGGGATCTCTGGCTTCGTTGGGCCTAATTTATAGGCTTGTAGGCCAAAATTTTGCTAATATGTAAGATTAGGTTGAACTGGCCTTATAAGAAAGAAAAAAAAAATTCATGTGAAACCAAAGTCTTGGGGAGGAGCATTTAGCAATTTGGCAAATGGGAATGGCAGGGGCATTTTGGGATTTGGTGAATGGGGGAGGGGCAATTTAAAAATTTTGCAAATGGGTAGGGGCAATATCATAATTTGTCAAGTGAGGAGTATTTTCGTAATTTGGAGAGTGGGGATGGGAGGGCATATTTGGGAATTTGTGAATGTGGAGGGGCAAGTTTGGAATTTTGTGAATGGGTAGGGTCATTATCGTAATTTATCGAGGGATAGGCATTTTTGTAATTGAGTGAATAGGGGGTTTTCAGGATTAGCAAAAGATTAGGAGGGCTTTTTCGGGGTTTCAAATTTTTTTAGAGGGTTTTTTGTGAATTTTTAATGAAACCACGCACATACAACATATTGACCAGTGAAGTTCACTTGTTGTTGTAGATAGAGATGTAGTAATTTTTTGAATAAATATAGAAAGTTTAGTTTTAGCCCCAAAAAACATTTCAACTAAGTACATGCAAAGCAATCAAATTGAAAAAATTGAACTATAGAAATGCAAAAGAAAAATTAAACCTTACATTTCTAAATATCAAAGAACTGCATAGTGACCTTGAAGGCATCCGAATACTTGGATATAATAGCACCCAAAGGACCAGGAACTGGTGTCGGACCCTTGGAGTGACGATTCTTTTTCTTGATAGTAAGCATAGTTGTTGTTGTTGCAACTAGAGTTCAATTGCTATCACAATCAGGTACCAACACCACCCCTTGGACTTCTATTCCGCCCACATTGCACCAAAACTTCACACAAGTCTCAAAACCACAACTTTTTTTTTAGATTAAATGGGTTTCTTGGTGTTCTCAGATCTGGGTATGTAAGCTCTCTCCTTTTGGAGCCCATGCAAAAGTGGAGGATTTAGATAGAGAATGTGAGAGGAAAGATGGGATATCTGAAAGAGACAATAGAGGAGATCTGAGGCATGAGAGAAAGATCGCAGAGGTGAGTAGCAGGGAGTCGATGGTCAGAGCAATTGAGTGTTTTGCAATGAAGAGGGGAAGGCGTCGAAGTCTGTTTTGTTTTATCTAGGTTTAGACCAAATTTTGGGGGAGTTGAGAGATAAAGTTCGCGCTAAAAAAAATATTTTGGGGGCGCCAAAAAGCTTGCCCAATTTAGATAACGTTTTTTTTTAAAATTTTCAAAGTCATAAAAATTGACCTTTTAGAACACAATTGTAAAAAATGTATAAATGGGGATGTGTGGTGTTACGTTTGGTACTCACATCACCCCTTCTTACCCCCATAAATCAAAATGTTTGTTACGCACAATTAAGAATTTGATCAAGTATAGTTACTTTTGTACTCTCTTTATATTGTAAGAAATAAAAAAAAATTAATGATTAATAGAAATGTACCATTTGTCCTAATAGAAATTAGAATTATATTGTACTAAGCATGACTGGTGTAAGTATCCACCCACTATCTTCTTGTGATATAATATTTGGTCAAAGAATTTCTCATAACTCATATGATGCATCCTGAAATCATCCTCTTGTGAGTTTGACTTGCAAAACCACTGTTAGACTGCCAAGGACCACCTTTTTGGTGGCTGAAGGCACTCCGATGCTTAAGTCAGTAATTATGTTGGAAGAAGGACTGGACAAAACTTAGTTAATGTTGCATACATTTTTCAAATGTTCCCTTTACCTTTTTATAATGATCGTAGTTAACTCTCTGTGTGACATAAGCATGTGAGGCGCAACGGAATGAGATGTCTCCTCCTTAATGGAGATGCATTCGTGGAGGCGTAGGTCTCTCCACGACTCTTCTTCTTTATGAGAGAACGTGTAACGAGTTTGGATTTGGGCTTTGATTCGTCTGAGCCTGGATTCGGATCCTGCTTACGCCTCCTTAGAAGTGGGCCTAGTATGGGCCTCTATAATTGGCCTCAATCCTTCTGGACTTTATGAGCCAGCCCAACGGATCAGGTGTTGTGTTCTCGTGATAGGACCTTATGCCACATGTACGGTGGTGACGATTGGTCTTTTTTGATGTATCATTAGCTACTCACCCCTTAGTTAGTGGGTATGTTTAAGTATCCACTAAATGTGTGGCTATTTTTCTTTTTGATAACAACATTACAGCTTGGTTAGTGCCCTTGTTATCTGTCACTATTGTTTTCTCTCCGTTGTTCCATCCACCTGTTCGTTGGGCACGATTTTTTGGATTTCGTGCGACTGTCACACCTTGCACATTTTCTAAAGCGGACGTCCTTTCGTTTGATAGTTCCTATAAAAAGGAGAAGTTTTGTGTATGTTCTTCTTTATTTTGCATCTTCTTGCTTTTTGGTTGTTAATCTTTTGCTCTCTCGTCTTCGTCATGTTGTCATGTCTAACTCTAGAGTTTTGGGTGGCGACACTCTTGTTATTTGTGAAGCTTTCTTCATGCCCAAGAGGGCGACACACATGACTCTGGATAGCATCCGTCACGACTACTCGTTGGCCAATGATTTGGAGATTGTTATCTCTGAAGATGACGTCAGTCCTTGACGTCCCCGGTCTGGATACATTGCTTTGTATCCAAGTATGTTCCATTCTTGTTTCAGGCTGTCGGCTCTTTCTGTCGTCTGGGAGTACTTGGATTTGGTTGGAATTGCTCATGCTCAACTTGTTCCTAACGATTGGAAGATACTGACTTCGACCTTGGCGAAGGCTGCTGCTGCTCGCATCCCTATGAATGTTAGGGTTTTGCATTCCCTAGTAGGGTTTAAGGTGGACCCTCATTACACTTATCGCTTGCGTTCTCCTCCCTGCTTCGAGGATTTGTGAGAGGAGTATGTGGGTTGGTCGAGGTTATGGTTTTATGGATCTCTTTGTTCTGACCATTTTATGTTTCGCGAGAATCAGATTTTGCGATCGTTCCAAGAGCCTAAGAGGGTTGAGTTGTCACTGTCTTTGGAAGAACAAGATTTTCGTTGTCGTTTTGTGATCTTCCCTAGGTATTGGTAGAAGACTTCCTAACCTCGGATGTTGTTGTTCGTGGTGGTATGCTTTCACCAAATAGGGCAGGCATTGCTTCTGAGGTTACTGTCGCGCGTCGACAATATAGGAGTCTTTGCTTCTGCTCCTGCTTGAGGTCCTAGGATCACTGATCCAATTGTTAAGAAAAAGGAAAGTTCATAGGCCTTCTAGTCGCTCCAAGATATCGGCTATCAGTTCTGGTCGTGTGTCGAAGAGGATGAATCTTGCTTCTTCTTTCCTTGAATCTACCAGGACCCCTTTTCATCTTGCCCTATTCATAAGGGGGTCGTGGTTCGTGTGATGATTTCTCTGCTCGTGAGGACGAAAAGGTAAACTGGGTTCTCGAGGTAAGTAAGAAACGAGTTTCCCGCCCTCTAGATGACCATGAGAAAAAGCTAGTTGCTTCTTATGGCTTGCCGGATTCTGTAAGCCTCTCAATTGATGATTCGCACATCATCGAGAATAAAATGTTTCAGCGGGGTGTTTTGCTGTTGAATAATCCGACTGGTACTAAGACTTTGGATGATTTTGATTATGATCCGTCAACAGAGGATCAAGTTGTTTATCATTCTCGAGATCACAAGCTTACTATTTCTTCTGTTGTGGCTGGAACTTCGGGATCTCGTGCTGCTCCTTCAGCTTCTCACCCTATTCCGTCTGTTCTTGGCGAGACCTTCTGGCCTTTCGAGTCCAATGTGCAGGAAAGTGCTTGCAACCTTATTGGCACCTGTCACGGGCGATTAGCGAACAAACTTCTATGCCTGTGCATCAACCACATCGTCATATTGATGATGGCCTCCAACATCTCATGGAGATGATGACGCATCTTACTTGTGTGCCGTCATGGGTGCAGATTGTAAGGCGTTTCGTGATCAGGCTATTCATGACGAGTGGAAGCTTTTGGGACACATTTTGGTTCTTTTTCCATGTCCTTCATCGAATGGATTTGTTGAAGGCGCAGTGAACGACACATGAGAAGGTTGCGGACTCTGTGCGGGGGTTATTGAGGGAACTGGATGCTATGCGTGATGCATTTTCTTTCGACCTCGAGACATTCGAGGTGGAATTGGGCAGGTTGCGTTCCCATCTGGGGATTGCTGAGAAAAAAGTTTTCTGACCGAAAGGACGAACGTGATGAGGTTGTTCGCTCCGCCAACGAGTATTCTGCCAGGCTAAGGCTGCTACCGCTTGCATCATTGAGCTGAATTTTGAGTTTTTTGAGACCAACTCGGCAGTTGCTGTTAAACTCACCAATGTTGATAAAGAGTTGTCGACTGTTAAAGAGAAGTTGAAGGCCAGTGGAGGGCGCGGATTTTAAGAGAGTGGTTGAGGGTCGCCATGATTTTCTGGATTTCCTAGAAACACAAGGTTTAAACATGTCCCCTACCGCAACCTTGCCGAGCAAGAGTTTGACAATGTCGAGGAGGTTGTTCCAGATTCGATGGGTGATCCGGATGTCAAGGAGCCCGTTGACCCTATGCTTCCTGAAGATGTTGTTCACGATAGTGATTCCTCCTAGTTGTTTTTTTTTGGTAATCTCCTATTTTAAAAGATAAATGGAAAATTTGTTATTTCACATTTTTGTATCCCGAATGTTTAGCTTTTACTTATGACATTTCTGGGAGATTTTCGACTTCAGTCGTTCAGATTTTCGTGAATGGCTTCGATACTCGACATTCTAGTTGTATAGAAGATTTAGTTTATGGAATCTTCTTTCTCATTCGGATTATGATGTCGTACTCTACAGTCGACCTAAAATTCCGGCTCTTATGTCCTGGTACTTTATTACTTTGTTGATCAGGCCAAAAGTTTTTATGTATAACTCGTTCGTCCAACATATTTGTTTGTTCGATACTCTAGTCGCGCTGAGTGTTTTCTCGAGTCTGTTTTTAATATGAATTTTTGTCCTAATCAAATTTGGTTGTTTCGAAATTGAGAGCGAAAGATTTTATTGATAATATTTTTTCAAATGCTTCACATTCCATGGTCGAGGTATCATTTTGCCATCTTTGTCTTCCAACCAGTATGTTCCGGGTTTGTTGATTTTTGTTACTCGATAGAGTCCCTCCTAGTTTGAGTTAAGTTTTCCTGTGCTGGCTCTTTCATGTTTAGTTGGACTTTTCGTAACACCCTGTGATACCCTTGTGTTGGCGGACCTGAGGAGCAGGGTGCGGGAGAGACCCGTGATGGCGAAGCCCAATAAGCTCGTGGATCCCAAGAGGGGTTGGACGAGCTACCAAGGGGAGATCATAGTCTCACATCGCCTAGGTGAGAGAATGGGATGTGTTATATATGTACGAGGTTGTATCTACAAAGTACTACGAGTTTTAAAATCGTGCGGGCCTTGGGCCCAAAGTGGATAATATAGTACTCTGTGGATCAGGTCGTGACACACCCAGTCTCCGAGGTAGGAGTTTCAGATCCGTACCTTCTTGTTATAGTACTCCGCCAAGCCCTGTTCTTATGATGTTGTTTTAATCGAGGCTGCTTCTCGCTTTTCTTCAAGGAGGTCCAGCCCGACTCTTAATTCTTCGACGTTGTCCTCGGCGTGAAATTCTTCGATTCAAAATGTTGGCATTTAAACTTCCACAGGTATCATCGTTTCTAACCCGTAAGCGAGTGCGAAAGGTGTTTCTTCAGTTGGAGTTCATTTTGTTGTCTTGTATGCCCAAAGGACACCAGGTAATTTGGACATCCATAGTCCTTTCGGTGCCTCAAATCTTCTTTTGATTGCCTCCAAAATCGTTCTGTTAGTGACTTTGGCTTGCCCGTTTTCTTGCGAAAGAGCTGGTGCAGAAAAGTGTTGTCGGATATTCATGTTCTTGCATAGCTCCCTGACCCTTTTGCCTTCAAAGTTCAAGCTGCTTCCCATTGTTCGTAACAATTACTTTTGGGATTCCAAATCTGCACATGATGTTTCTCAGAATTCTCGACTAGTGTTTTCCCTATCTTTGAGAGGGTTCTACTTCTACCCATTTGGTGAAGTAATCTACTGCTACGAGGAGAAACTTCTTTTTGTCGGAAGCTAAGAGTGGTCCTACGATGTCCATTTCCCATTGTGCGAACGGCCAGGGGCTGCTTATTGGAATCAGATTTTGTCTCGACATGTGAGTATATGGGGCGAATCTTTGGCATTTGTCGCATTTATGAACTAGCTTTTAAGCGCCCGCCTGCATCGTTGGTCAGTAATACCCTAACATGAGAGCTTTATGGGCCAATGTTCTTCCCCCCAGGGTGATTCCAGCATGTGACGTGGTGTATTTCTTCTAGGACGTATTCGGCATCTCCTGGTGTAAGGCATCTTAATACTGGGTTCATGGCAAATCTTCTGTATAGTCTGTCATTTACCATTATATATCTTGTTGCCCGATTTCGTAGTTTTCTAGTTTCCATCTTATCTGTTGGGAGTTCCCTGTTTAAAATGTATGTCAGGATTGCAATCATCCAATTAACACCTTGGTTTACGACGCATTCATTTTTTGATTGATTTTCCAGTACGAAAATCATTATGAGTGAATTGTCTTTATCCTTTGTTGTTGAGGCATCTTTAGCTAGCTTGTCTGCTCTTTTGTTTTCTGCTCATGCACATTGTCAGATGGTGGCGTTTTGGAAGCTTTCTATGAGTTCTGTAGTTCTCTACTGGTAGGCTTTCATTCGAGCGTCTTTCACTTGAAACTCGCCGTTTAGTTGATTTACCACCAGTCTGGAATCCATTAAAATGTTAATGTCTGCATCTACGAGTTCTTTAGGGCCGGATAGTTGATCTCTGCATCTACGAATGTTTTGCCGATTTAGTACACCGGTTTCTGCACCCATTTTTCTTCTTGTATCAGTGTTGAACTCACTGCGTGACTGGACATAGATAGGTATAGATACAGTGTTTCTTCGGTGCTTGGTTTTGTTAGCAGCTTCGTACTTCCCATGTATGTTTTAAGGTTTTGGAAGGCTCTTTCGCATTCGTCATTCAACTTAAATGTCTTGTTCCCCTTCAAGATTTTGAAAAAAGGCAGACACTTATCTGATGATCTAGAAATAAATATGTTTAGAGCTGTTATCCTCCCGTTAAGACTTTGAACACCTTTTATGTTTGTTGGCAATTGCATGTTGAGAAGCACTTGTATTTGCTTTGGATTGGTTTCAATTCCTCACTGGTTGACCATATACCCGAGGAACTTCCCTAACTCCATTCCAAAGGTGCACTTTGCTAAGATTAGCTTCATCATGTATTTTCGAAGTTGAACGAAAGCCTGTTCGAGATCCGTTACATGGTTTGTTCTGTGTGAGCTTTTGACGAGCATATCGTTGATGTAAACCTTCATCGTTTTGCCAATCTGATATTTGATCATCCTTTTTACTAGTCGTTGGTATGTTGCTCCAACGTTCTTCAACTCGAACGATATTACTTGGTAACAGTACGTCTCCCTTTCCTGTATGAAAGATGTTTTTCTTGGTTGGTGGTGGTGGGGGTACATTTGTATTTGATTATACCCGGAGTAGGCATCCATGAAGCTCAACATCTCGTGTCCGCCGGTTGCATCCACGATTTGGTCTATTCTTGGAAGTAAGAAGTTGTCTTTGAGACATGCCTTATTTAAGTTAGTGTAATCCACACACACCCTCTGTTTCCCGTTCTTCTTCTTTACTAGTATTGTGTTCGCTAGTCAATCCGGATAGTAAGCTTCTCTTATCATTCCTGCACTGAGCAGACGGTGTACTTCTTCGTTTATCGCCTAATTGCGCTTTGGGCCACTAATCTTCTTTTTCAGTCTAATAGGTTTCTTCTCTGGATTCACTTGCAATTTGTTGGAAGTGATGGATGGATCTATTCCCACAATGTCTTTCATTGTCCATGCGAAAATGTCTTGGTTATCTTTTAGCAGTTGGATTAGCTTCGCGACGAGTTCATGTTGGATTTTTGTTCCGATTCGAATTGCCATTTTGGCTTATTTGTCTAAATAGACCCCGACCATTTATTTTTCCAGTTGCCTGGTGTTGGGTAGATCTCGAGGACTAGTTGGAGCCATGTTGTCGTCTAGAGAATCCAAACTTGTTTCATCGAATCGCTGCATAGACTCTTCCAGTCGTTGTGGTAATTGTTATTTGTTATGAGTTTTTATAGCAGCAAAATGACACTCCCGGGCTGCTGGTTGGTCCCCTTTTATTCTTCCAACGACATTGTCGGTGTGGTACTTCACACATTAGTGCATAGTAGAGGATATCACACCCATCTTGTGTATCCATGGTCTCCCGAGCAGCATGTTGTATGCCGTAGGAGCGTCGACGATGAGAAAGTCTGTCATCAACACTCGCTGCTTTCTTGGTTCTCCTGCTTTGACAGATAGTCAGATCATTCCTAGTGGGTTACATTGTTCCCCACTAAAACCTACCATAAACTGCTCGCTTGGTGAAAGTATCTCAGTGGTGAACTTCATCATTCGAAAAGTTGTTAGGTGTAATAAGTTTGCCGAGCTGCCAGTGTTGATCAATTCCCTTTTGTTTTCCCATTTTGCTATCATGACCGAAATCATTAAAGCATCGTTGTGTGAGAAATTAACTCCGTCGGCATCCTCGGTTGAGAAGGTTAGAGTCATTTGCATTGTCTTTGCACGGTGTGCCGATGGTTCCTGGAATTAGATTTTTGTGCGTAAGTCCCTGACTATGCGCTTTCTGGATCGATTGGATTACTCCTTTTCTCTGCCCGTGCTATGCAAGACATAGATTGTTTCCCTCGCTTGCTCCTTTGGGACGATTGTTTTGTCCTCGAGTTTGGCGAGCCTTTTGAGTCGTTTTTCTTTGATATGGCGTTCAATTTCATCTCTTAGGTTGTGACAATCTTCGGTATCATGGCCATAGTCATTGTGAATAGACAATATCTGCCCTTATTCCACTTTTTCGGGTTTCCCCTCATCTTCAACGACCATTTGATATCTTCTATTATTGCCATCACTTCAAGAATCTCGCTTCGACTTGCTGTCAAAGCCGAGAATGCACTATCATATTTGGGCCTATCCATTTGTAGACTTTTGGGCGTTCTCTGATAGCATTGGGAACTATCGTTAGCCAGATGTTTCTTAAGTTGAATGATTTCTTCTTGAAAGCTACTGCCTTAAATTTCAGATGATCCTATCTATCATTTCAATCATGCTGCCCATCTGAGCCATAAGCATTTCTACTCGGGGATCCGAGGAATTCCCCATGATGTCAGAGACGTCTGAACTGTTACCTATTGGAGTTCTTTGCCGGCAAGTATGGTTGTCTAGGTAGTCGTCTTTGAATCAGTATTCGACGGCATGTCGTATCTGTTATCTTCAGACCAAAGATTTGTGGACTACTTCATTGATCTTCTATCAGGTTGCGTGAGCTTTGTCATTGAATCTTATTTTTAGGAAAAAGAAAGGAAACTCGTCGTTTCCCACGGACGGCGCCAAACTGATGTGTCCTGAAATCGTCCTCATATTACTTTGACTTGCAAAACCATTGTCAGACTGCCAAAGACCACCTTTTTGGTGGCCGAAGGCACTCCGATGCTTAAGTCAGTAACTCTGATGGAAGAAGGAAGTAAATCTGGACAAAACTCAGTTAAAGTTGCATACCTTTGTCAAATGTTCCATTTACCTTTTATAATTGTCGTAGTTAACTATATGCGTGACTTAAGCATGTGAGGCGCAACGGAAGGAGATGTTTCTATAACATTCTTCTCTTTAATGGAAATGCGTTCGTGGAGGCGTAGGTCCCTAAACGGCTCTTTCTTGGTGCAACGTTCTTCTTTTTTTATGAGAGAACATGTAACAGGCTTGGATTTTGGCTCTGATTCATCTGGACCTGGATTCGGATTCTGCTTACGCCTCCTTAGAAGTGTGCCTAGTTTGGGCCTCTATAATTGGCCTCAATCCTTATGGACTTTATGAGCTGGCCCAACGGATCGGGCATTTTGTTCTCGTGATAGGACCTTATGCCATGTGTACGACTGTGACGATTGGTCTTTTTTTATGTATCATCATCATATATTGCATACAATCATCAATATCACTTTCAATACAAATATTATCTTTCACCTAATTTCTATATCTAGAACATATAAAGATTACCTTTGTATTTTGGCAGAATTCAATCCGAACAAATTTTTGAACAATAGAAGAACTTTAGAAACATGTCAATAAAGAATATGTAAGAAACGTTCCAACTATGCGAGAACAATTTGCTAAGAAACTTAGCAATTTACAACTGATGCCAACAAAACTTAACAAAAATTTATTGAATATTTTTGCTACGATCTTTTATTCAATTTTAAGTCTATTACCCTATAAAAAGTTGATAGAAATATTGGTTAGAATAAATCATCTTATATGAATAAATAAAAATTATTTAATCCGTTATTATAAAAATCTGATGGTGTCAACACAAATTTAGCACTTGCACTCCGCAAATTTAGCATTTGCTAAAATTGTTGATTCATATTATACGATTTATCATATTATACTAATGCTATTTAATATTGAAAACACTAGACAATGTAGCAAATTCATTCTAGTATAATCATGGAAAATATAAAATAGTTTATTCTCGTACCTATAAAACGAATACATATTTCTTAAAATGCATATATAAACATTGGGTGAGGTGTAATCCGGTCTTAATTTAGCCATTTAACTTTTTTCTCGTATTAATTTACCATTTTATTAGCAAGAGTTCAAGTGTTATGTTTTGAAAATCATGGGTGGCTTTGACAAAAATGTTTTCAAATAAAATAAATGTTTCTGACTCCTAATTGTGTCTATCACTACTCATTAGGTTAGAAATTGGGTAGGTAGGAGTTCTACAAGTATTTGGTACTCGTGTCGACGTTCTAAATCACTATCTTTTTTTTGTTGTTGAAATGTTTTTAAAAATTCGTATAATGACTATACACTGTGGAAATATAACATATGATATTCATAATTTATTAATGATATTTATTTTAAATAATTTAACTTATATCTTAATTCAAATGAACATAAATGACAAGAAAACGAAGAACATTAATCATATTAGTAAATGCCAAACCCATCATAGGAATCATTTTTGTTTCAATTAATAATCATGTTTCTATTTGAGGGAAGATTTTGAAAACTAAAATAACAATGATTGATATGAGTTTTTCATTCCATTAAAAAACAATGAAAAATATTATAATCCATGTCATAGCAAATATATATATATAAACACAAAAAATTTCATCAACAAACAAACTTGTTGCTTGTAATAAACACAATTAATGAATTACAATGATGTCGTTCGGTCACCTCTCTAGTATTCTAGTAGTAATGAAATTTTAGGTAGTTTTCAATAATGGGAAGCTGAAAAGAACGATCTTTCATTGATGTCAATCTCATAGGTAATACATTTGTATATATACAATGGTTGTAGAGTTTGTTACAACTACTTGATAACTACATATTTGATTTGGTATACAACTCATAGTTCACAACAACTAGAGTTCAATTTCGATATGGTCTCCTAACACCCTCCCGCAAGCTGAACGGGTTGAGCAACCACGGAAAGCTTGGATTGCAAATGAGTGTAAAGATGTCAGCAACTTGGTCAACACTATTGAGAAACAACACACGAAGTTGACCTCGAAGAACTCGTTCATGAACAAAATGATAGTCCACATCAATATGGCGAGTGCGTGCATGAAACACAGGATTTGAAGCGAGATAAATGGAAGAGATGTTGTCACAAAATAAAATGGGGGGATGCCGAGCTAGCAAACCCAAATCTTTGAGAATATATTGAATCCATGCGAGCTCCGCAACTGTGGTGGCCAATACTTGATACTCAGATTCAGTGCTTGAGCGAGAGACAGTGGGTTGTTTCTTTGAGGTCCAAGATATTAAATTTGTCCCCAGGAAAATACAAGAACCAGACGTTGAACGTCTATCATTAGGAAATCCTGCCCAATCAACATCACTGTATGCTCTAAGAGTAAAGTCCAGAGATGGGCGAATTTGAACACCAAAAGCTAGGGATCCTTTCAAGTATCGAAGAATACATTTTACCAATGAAAGATGCACATTTGTTGGTTGGTGCATATATTGACATGCTTGATTAACGACATAAGAGATGTCTGGCCGTGTCATCGTAGCATATTGAAGAGCACCAACAATAATCGATAAAATGAGGGATCCATGAGGGGATCACCGTCATTAATTGACAGTTTCGAACCTGGAGGAACAAGACTACTCATGGGCTTGGCATCAAGCATATTGGCACGTTTTAAAATATCTAGAATATAACGAGTTTGTGTGAGTAACAAAGTGCTATTAGTCCGAGTCACTTCGATTCCAAGAAAAAAATGTAAGTCGCCAAGGTCCTTCATTGCAAATTGAGATTGAAGCGAATGAACCATTGAGTTAATCAATGAAGAGGAAGATCCGGTTAAAATAATGTCATCAACATATAATAATAATAATACCAAGATCTCGCGAGCATCACGACGAATGAACATGGAGGAGTCAGACCGACTACACACAAAACCCAATCCAATAAGAAAAGAACTTAATCTTGTAAACCAAGCTTTAGGGGCTTGCTTGAGACCATAAATAGCCCGATTTAATTTGCAAACAAAGTTCGGTCGTGAGGGATCCTTGAAGCCTGGTGGTTGTTGCATATATACATATTTGTCAAGAAACCCATGTAAAAATGTGTTTTTGACATCTAATTGGCGAATTTGCCATGATAAACTATGAGCAATAGACAACACAACCTGAATGGTGCATGGTTTCACAACTGGGATAAACGTTTCATCAAAATCGACTCCGTATGATTGAGAACACCCTTGAGCCACCAAACGGGCTTTGTATCGTTCAATTGAACCATCAGCATGGCGCTTTAATTTATAAACCCAATTGAACCATCAGCATGGCGATACTAGAGTCCATGTATTATTCAACATCAAAGCCTTGTACTCATCCATCATAGCAGCCATCCAATCAGGATGAGTAGATGCCTCCTGAAATGAATAAGGTTCGATCTGAGCCAATTGAGCTTGAAAACATTTGGGTAGTGGGTGCTTGACACCTAGATAGACTTTGGGTTTCAGCGAGCCATCTTTGATCGTGTAATCATATGATGGGTGGGTTGAGGTGATAATGGTGGTATTGAATGTGATGTTGGAGGTTCATCAGATGATGGTAAATTGGAGGTTGGTTGTTGAATATGATCATTAGGAGAAGAATTTTGGATTGAGGATGTTTCTAATATAGGAAAGGATGGATCACCCGAGAGATGTGGCACCACCACTACATCTCCAAATTGGGTAGTGTCAGTAAGTAGTGCGAGTTTGGAGCTGATGTATTAATTGATAAGGATGGCATATGTGCTGGATTAGAAGGCTTGGTTGGTAAAGAAAACACAGGAGGTGAACTAATAGATCCATATGAAGAGATGATATCATCTCGATTGCGTACTCCCGCCAATGGAAATTTTTGTTCATAAAAAATAACGTGGCGAGATGTATACATACGCCCTGTTTTGTAATCAAGACATAAGTAGCCTTTATAATTTGGTGGATAACCAATAAAAATACACTCCAATGTACGTGAATCCAACTTGTCTTTTGCATAAGCACCCAAAAATGGATAACAAGCACAACCAAAGACTCGCAAGGCACTATAGTCCGGACCTCTGGAAAATAAAACTTGATAAGGCGATCTTTTGTTAAGTGTTATGAATGGAAGACGATTGATCAAGAAAGTAGCAGTCCGAAATGCATCAAACCAAAATGGTTTAGAAAGCCCTGCTTGAAACAAAAGTGTTAATCCTGTTTCCTTGATATGTCGAATCTTTTTCTCAACTTTTCCATTTTGTTGTTGAGTATGAGGACACAAAATACGTTGAAATATTCCATGAGTGCACAAAAATGAAGAGAATGGACCACCTGTAAATTCTGTCCCACCATCACACTGAAAGCTTTTGATTTTAAAACCAAACAAGTTTTCCACCAATGACTTGAAATTAATAAAACAAGCAAGTGCCTCACACTTTTGAACTAAAGGAAATATCCAACTAAATCTTGAATAATCATCAACTAGCAATAGATAATATCGATAACCACTTCTACTAATAATAGGAGATGGACCCCATAAATTAGCATGAACCAGTTCAAGAGGGGATGAAGAAAAGGAACTTGAATCAACAAACGGAAGCCTATGAGCTTTCCCAGCAAGACAATCTGAACATAATTTATTAAAACTCCTATTGCCTGAATATTTCAGGACTTTATTCTTTTGCAAAAATGATAAAATCTTGGGATTAGGATGCCCCAATCTTCAATGCCAAATTCTCCATTGAAGTACGTTCACCATAGCAAGCCCTTGCCAATAAACATGAAACAAAATGTGGAGAAATGGCGAAAAGGCCACCATTACTCGGTCCGCTTAGAAGCACCTTCTTTGTCATTAAATCCTTGATAAGAAAACATGAAGGTGTGAATTCAATAATACATTTGTTGTCCTTAACAAACTTTTCCACTGATATAAGATTTTTAGCAATGGCAGGCACATGAAGGACATTCCATAAATGAAATTGTGTAGATGGAGTAGAAATAGAAATGTTACTTGAGTCATGAACCGGAAGTCCAATGCCATTTCCAATAATAATTTGATCAGCCCCACGATAACCAGATTTATTTGACATATGAGAAGCATCTGCAGTAAGATGGTCTGTGGCTCCCGTGTCAAGATACCAGTTTGGATCCGAAAGAGACATATTTGCAAATGATATAGGAATATTATCAGCTTGGTAATCAGGATCATAACGGTTAAAGCACTTTCCTGCCTTGTGACCTGGTTTCTCACATATTTGGAAAACAACATAATTAGATTGATCATGATGAGAAAAAGAGTTAGATGTTCCTCTTTTGTCATTATAATACCCTCAACCCCATCCACGTTCTTGAATGTTACGTCCTGTACCCTGATGAGTTGAACGACTAGTGCCTCGATAGTTCGGACGGCCTATGCCCCGAGCATCACATTTCTTTGTATAGAAAGCAACATGTTCATTGGGTTGTTTCTTCTTTAGCGAATCCAGTAAACGATCTTGACTGATTAACATTTCAGTCAAAGAACAGAAATCAGGAAATCCACCAAAACAAGTTGTCATCGAGGTGACGAAACTCTCATACTCAGCAGGGAGGCCATTAAGAGTATACAAAACTAGATCATTGTCCTTAATTGGTTTACTAGCAGCAACTAAAGCATCACTGATACTTTTAACTTTAGCAAGATATTCTACCATTGAAGTTGTTCCCTTATCAAGGGAATGGAGTTGTTGCTTTAGTAGTAAAAGCTTTGATTCAGAACGAGAGGAGTACAATCGTTCGAGAGCATCCCATGCTTCCTTTGATGTGTTAACACCAATAACTTGTGCAAGGACATATTCTGTCAAGGTGCCATTGATCCAACTCAACACGAGTTGATCAGTACATCGCCATAAGAGATAGGCAGAATTCATCTCAGGTAAACCACTTTCACTATTCTGGGACAAAAAATCATGTGGAACAGGATAGGAGCCATCAACAAACTTAAACAAATCTTGGCTTTGCAAAGCCGGTATCATTTGTTGTTTCCACATAAGGTAATTCCCACGGTCTCGATCTAACTTATTCGTCACTAGATTGGCAAGGGTGTTAAACGAGATAACCGTAGCATTAGCATTGGTTGGAGATGATGGAGTCATAGAAACTGAAGATGAAGATGTAGGACTCATGATGGCCACCAAATACACACAAAAAAATTGAGATGAAGACTACTCAAGTAGAAAGTCCAAAGAATTTGAGAAAGGGAAAAGACTACTAAAAAAAGAGTCCACACAAATTAGATCTCCAAGAACATATTATGGCTCTGATACAATGAAAAGGAACGATCTTTCATTGATGTTAATCTCATAGGTAATACATTTGTATATATATAATGGTTGTAGAGTTTGTTACAACTACTTGATAACTACATATCTAATTTGGTATACAACTCATAGTAATCTACAACTCATAGTTAACAACAACTAGAGTTCAATTTCGATATGGTCTCCTAACAGAAGCTACATTAAATCAATTATGACACTTTTAGTCAAACCCATAACAGACGCTAATAATCAGGGTCACATATGAACCCAAGCTACGTCAGTTGCCAATTACCAACTTATAGATATTGATGTATGTAACATGTATATTCATTACATAGAAGTGATATTTATTTTCAATAATTTAACTTTTATCTAAATAAATATGTACATAATAGACAATAAAAAAGAAAACATTAATATAGTGAATGCACCAACCATCCTAAAAAACAATTTTGTTTCAATTAATAATCATGCTTCTATTGAAAAGACTGTGATCTACTTATTATAAGGATTATATTTATATGTAATTCTCACTACTATTGCATCAAACAAAAGATGTGTCTACAGGTCAAATTTGTCTTAATATGTCTTTGGCAGCTGCTAATCTTTTGCGTCACACGTTGCCATAGGCTGTTAGACAAAAACTATAAGCTACATGGTCATTTGTTGCGACAATGGTGGCCGCCTTAAAAATGGTATTGTTCGAAAAAAATACTAAATCTAATATCTTAAGCGACAAATTTTTGCCACCGCAAAAACATACATACATATTAAATGTCACCACAAAATCCTACATTGACATTAAAAAAATATAAAACCTTTTAGCAACAATAATATTGTTGTTACTAAATACTCATTACTAAAATATTCAAATATAACAAAGCTCGTTATTTGTTGCTAATGACCTAGTTTTTGTTTGTTTGTTTGTTTGTTTGTTTTGTAACCCGTATGATCAGCCATTCGAGGTTGAGAATATATCTCATCAGAGAATGCCCTCCCGTTAGGAAAACTAAGTCATAATGTGAGGTATGTCTTGTTGTTAAAGTAGTAGGAGTTTTGAGTTTCCAAAAGGGAAAAACTAAACCATTGTGCAGGACATACCCCATAGGCACAGTGGGTTGTTCCTGAGGGGCAAGGGAAGAGTCATAAAACATAGGTCATTTTTTGATGCGCATGTTTTTTGTTTGTTGGTTTTGTAACTCATATAATCAGTTGTTCGAGGTTGATAACGTATCTCCTAGGTGACACTCCATCTGAAACACATGTGTACTTGAAGTAGTTGTTGATGCATGTATGAGGGTGAGTGTGGGTGAGACACATTCGGTACACGATAGGTGTGACAGGGTATGACATGAAAGTAAATTTACTTGTTTAGCTTCTAGCGTTTATTGTTGCAAATTCATACTATGAATTGCATGGAGGTAGATCAATTAATCATATTTGCAAGTGAGGGTCTACCTCGAGATATGTGTTAAACGTTAACACGTTATTTATTTTAGATGTTTGGATATACATTCTTGATTTTGATAAATGCCTTATGCATTTAGGCAAATCAATTAACTTTATTTGCGGATGATGGTTTAACTCAAGAAATGTGTCCAGCGTTGATCAGTTGGTATTTACTTTAGATGTTTGGATTTACATTCTTATTTGGTATTTATTTGCAGACGGTGTCCAGCGTTGACCAGTTGGTATTTATTTTAGTTGGTAAATAACTTATGCGGTGAGGTAGATCGGTTAACTTTATTTGCAGACGATGGTCAACCTTAGTACACATGTCGACAGTGATATGTATATTTCTACCTATGTGATTTTCTTAACTTGTTTATAGGCGTTCCACTACACCATAAGTGCCCATTAATAGCATTTGAATATAGCGTTTTTTAACTTGTGCTATGAAAAACCAAGTTTCAATAGCATTACACTATTGAAATGCTGTAGAAATCAAACCGCTGGATTTCACTAGAAATCATACCGCTGTAAAAAGGAAAGCGGGAAATAAAAAAAAGTCAAACTGCTTGATTTCACTCGAAATTTTTGAAAACCCCTCCTCTCTGTTTAACCAAAAGGCACCTACTCCATTTTCTTTCAATAAAGAACACGAGTGAGATCCATGGAGAATGCGAGATCCTAAGCATTTTCTTCTTGAACAACATCAAATCCAAGTTCGTGTCTCCTCATTCTCGCCATTTTCCGCTATTAGACATGTCCCCATTATCCTCTTCCTCCTCTTGGTTTCCGAATCCTCCACTCTCTGTCGATGCCTCAGCAGCGGTAGCAATAGCAACAACTCGTCTCCTCATCCCGAAGATGAATTCAACAAGGATTGCTCCGGCGACGCTATTGCAGAGGCGGTGCTCAGCGGAGGTTCGAGAGATCTGATTGCAGCAATTCGAGTCTTCAAGAGCGCCATGAATTGCTCACTTTGCAGGAGAAGGCCAAGAAACCTCAACAACAGATGACTGGTGTTTGGTTTCGTTTACGGATCTTGATGGTTTGAAGACGAAGACGAATAAGAACGAGGATAAATTTTGGGTGGATAGATGAAGATAATGGTTTTGGCTTTGTCTTAGCAGTAGGACACCTCTCTCTCTGCCACCACCATATTCTTCTAATCTTTTATTTTTTATTTTTCTTGCGTAGATTTTGCTATCACAGTGTGAATCTCATATTTTCTTGTTGTCTTTCTTCTTACAGTTGTGTTCTTTTGTATTGCTCCTTTTGTTCTTCCCTTCTTAGATCTCTGTCACACATAATACATGCTAGGTGAGAGTCAACCCCTTATCACCCACATGCTTGATTTCTATGGTTATTTTGTTTCAGGAATTTAAGGGGTTGAAACTTAGATTTTCTAACAAATTCTTTGTTGGGTTTCCTATTAAATAAGTGAATTTTGAATCTTGGTAGGGGTTATTTACTATTTGAGGTTTGGAGAGCAGAGAGTTGAGATAGTTTTAGATACTTGTGTTATTGGAGTTTTGATTCTTTGGTTGTTTGTTTGAAAATAGACTTTGGAGCTCAATATATCCGTGGAGGAGCTAGTGGAGTGGTCTTACTTTCCCCAAAATTTTGGTCTACATAAGATTTTGAGATTCTAAGACCTCTACCAACACATCAATGCCTCCGAATGGATCGATTTCTCCGCTCCCGAAGAAGACTGCTGTTGACGAAGCCTAGTATGATTTTCCGACAACACATTGAATAAGATTCATAATCTTTAGTTTAGATCTGAATTTTTAGATTCATAATATTTAGTTTAGATCTTGATTTTTAGCCTGGTATGACTTCTCAAGTTGTTTGCTTTCAAGTCCTTCAGTGACTTGATATTCATCTAGGAACACTGCTCTGTTATTTCTTTATTTGGTTTATCACTGTCAAGTCATCTTGACTACCTCTATCGCATTGTTTAGGTGCCTAGTTTCTTTGCTAGAGTGATTGCATCAGTTCACTTATCTTGAAAGATAACAATATGGGTTCCATGGAGTGAATGCTTCTTTTGGATTTATCAATTCTATCATGTGCCTGATGGACTACAACATGAATTGGTTTCTTTGTGAAAATTACTAAGGGTGTATCTAGTGACATTGTTGAAATCTCACTTCTGTGAATGAGATTTGTTCAACTGGAAACATATCGTCTTTTGTTAAATAGTATATAGTTTGTTTCAGTAGCCTCTTTATTTAGAATCTACCATGGGTGTCTTCTCACTCAAGATAAAAAAAAGTTTTGTAACCCCTAATTGTAGTTGCATGAATTAAATGGTTGCATAAAATGCAGCTTTATGGCACTACAAAAGTCTTAAAAGCAGTGATTATGTGAGAAAGAACTTGAAAATTCAACATTTGAAGGAGCGAGCAAACAAACAAAATGTAGTTGATAGACTGGATAGTTAGAGAATAGTGTTTGTTGTAACTTACAAAAGACATTAGTTTGATTTACTCTTGAACTATATTACAATTGGCAAGTTGAGGAACGAAACTTGTGCTGTGTTGACATTGTGATTATATATTTTATGCATTCACAGTAACATTGTAAGCAAAATTATTGAATGCAAAGTTTCATTTCTTTTGCTTTAGTTTCCCGGTCTAATAATGATGTATTGAATGCAGAGTTTCGCTCAGTTGTAGATTTTTCATGGGTTGAAAATGGTGAGGAAGTGTGGTGTACAACCAAGAAAAGGGCTAAGAGATTGGGAAATCTCTAAACCGATCCCATTTATGGAGCTGCTCCATAACAAGAATCTGAATCCTTTAAAATACACTTGGCATTGGTAGGACAAATCTACGAAGTTCTCTTTGAAAAGTTGTTTGGAACACCCGGTTAAATTCGACCGAGTGGTCGACATAGTAAATGGGTTTGACTTCTCTTAAGCTGTCCTATAAAGAAGCAAGTGCCCCCTTGAGCAAACTTTTTGGCATGGACAATTGCACATGGCAGTATACTCACAATACATAACTTGGCACACATGGGTTTGATAATCTCTAATGAAGTAACAGGTGTGCAATGTGTTTCTCCTAGTCATTCTCTATTTTAGTGATAATATGATTTGTTTGGCTGATTGAAAAACATTTGACTAGGTCAATTTTCATTTATCTGAAGTTGTTAATCATAGATTCTCGCATTCCCAGAAAGAGATTAGCATAGTTGTTGAATTATTGAATAGTTGTATGGGTATTTGGTAGTGGCCGGCCATATCTAGATTGTCTTACCAAATGCATTATAACTTGTTTGTTTCTCCTTATTATTCTAAGACAAACCATCATAAGATATGGCACTTGTGTTCCTATAGTTCATGAAGAATCGGAACTGTGGAAATAAGATTTGTGTTGCCAAATTGAATAATTGCAACAAATGATAATTTGAAGGAATGCTTTACAATATTCAATACTAGTCTATAAAGGTTGAATTCTATCTTGTTTTCATAGTATAACTAATTTTTTTTGCTTGGGTAGACTTGCATAATCTATTTTTGTCCAAGTTTTGAGCTACTAAGATGAGTTGAAGTACCATTTTCTTCTTCTGCTTTTCTTCGTTTCTTTCATTCCATCAAGTGAAGAAGAAGACTTGAACACACCATGGACGGTTGCATTTCATTACCTCAGACTCAAGGGGATGCTCCAAGTAAGTTTTCTTCCACCCTTTCATATCTTATTCATTTGTAGATGTGATATAATTTGGAAATGGTAGAAAGTAGGATGTGATGTTTTATGAGTGAATTAAACAAAAACATATTATGTTTGTTGATTTATGTTTATCAAATGAATTTTCATATTTGATAGAATTAATTACTAGGCTTGCCTTTTATATAGGTTTAAAGTTTTCTTTCTTATCTTGTTTCAGGAGACGAGAGTTACCAAAATCGCATTCGTCTCCTAATGGTGATTCATGAGATGGTACACCGAAGAAACCAATATGCAATTGCAAATACTCGCAATGCTTGAAGTTGTAAGTATAGTATCTCTTGCTATTGACTTTTCCCAAGTTCTGAAAATAGGTTAATATGTTTCCTATTTAGAGTTGATATTTATACAGTCTAGCCATGAATTTGGGTCTGGATAAGCATTTAATGTCCCCTCATTTTAGGTTTCCAGAATATATTTTCTAAAACCCAGCATAAAGTTGTCAATTGTAATATTTAGCCAAGGTTTTGTATGCTCCAGTGAATAAATAAGTAGTTTTACAAATCTTTTGCTTAAGGTGGAAGGGCCCCAAATGTAGCACTGTAGAAAATTCATGAAAAGATTCCAATTATTCAGCAACTAAGTCCATAAAGGAATCCTAGTATTTTACATTTGACCATTTTCAGAGTGAGCAGATTTTAAGTGAGTGTAACTTAGCTCATATCTTACATCTCTGAGCATAGATTTTATGTGACCATTTTCAGAGTGAGCAGATACTTAGTGGATATGTTTTGTATCAGCAATTTATGTTTACTTTCAAGAACATGGACTCACATAATAATGTGGAGGATCATTGCTTCATTAATACTCTAACTCATATTTGTAGCATTAGGTAGATTTTATTGGCAATCACTATTTGAAATTTCCTAGACATGAATGCCCCAGATAATTTGAATTTGGTTTGTTCACATAATTTCTTACAATTACCTCTTTATGGGATTATGATCATGGTATGGGCTAAATGACAAATGATTGGTTTAAGTAACTAGCAATGATGATTATGTTTCATGCTTGTGCTCTTATTTTCGCCGGCATAATGTTTATCCCTCTTTTGTTCCAATTTTCATAATGTTTCAGTTGCTTATAATTATTATGTCTTGCTTGATACGAAACTAGAGGTTGTACCTGTAAAAAGTGTGAAGGAAGTTCATATGGTTGCAAGTCTCATGCATGAGGGTAACTGAACAGTGAACGTATTACCTTGTTCAGGTTATGTCCAATGACAATCTTAACTCGCCGTAACATTTGTTCTCGTATTTGACTTGTTTTTTTGAATTATTAAATTATGAGTTTAATTTACAGAAATTGCATGGAACAAGTTCTACTCTAGCGGACCTGGTGATTGGACTTCCGTTCCCAAAAGGCAGGTCAGAAATTTCTTTCATTTGCTAAATCTGGGATTTTGATCATTATTTTTCCGTATCTTTTTATTTAAATACTTTTCAACAAGAAAAATTATCTACTAGTTTTTTATTTTTATGTGTGAATACTGAGATGTGAAACAGAACTTAAGAGATGTAGGAAAAGTTGCAGGCTTAGATGGACTAATTACCTGAAGCCTGATCTCAAGCATGACAACTTCACACCTGAAGAAGAAGAGTTGATTGTCAAACTTCATAGAGCCATTGGTGGTAGCAGGTGGGTGCAGTTTTTGCCATAAGATTTTTTTTGTTTCTTTCATTTTTTTTTACAGTATAATTTGAGGAGTTTATTTTCTCGTCTATTTACATTTAACTTCTTTAAGATACACTTCATATGTAGTTTGTATAAAGGAATTCTAGTGGTGCTTTGGTTTCCATTAGAAGGATTTTAGCAAGGGAACTGAAAACAAAGACATAATCAGTGTCAAGGAAACAACCATGCTTGTGAGCACTTGAATCCATGTATAAATGACTTGCTTGATATGTGTTATGGATTTTCGTTTTCCCTGGAAAAAATTTCAGCCGAAAATTCATGCCCTTTCTAGGGTTCAAAGTTTAACTTCTTCTCCCTTAAATATCGTAACTTAAATTGAAATTTATTTGCAGACAATTGTGACAAGAGCAGGGGATGAAACACTATGGTTTTGGAATGTCTTTCCTTCAATGAAAAACCCGGTAACTATACTTGTTAAAAACCTATAGATCTCTAATCACTATGTCCTCAAAAGTCATATACAAAAAACCTAGCTAGGCGTTGACCATATTTGTTTACTATTTCAGGCATCTGTTCGAGACACTGGCCTTTGGTCATTGGGACGAACACATATTTGATGAAATATATTGCTCAGAAAATAGAGAAATACTTGTAAATGGAAAGAATGAGTTTTACAAACTATACTTTGCAGGAGTGAAGGTGCTTGACCATAGCAATTATCTTCTGGAATCACCATGGTGCCAAGTATGAGACTGCCCAACAACTTTATGTCAAATTCATGTAATGGTGGGAGTGAAGAAATCAATTTTCATTGAGATATAGTGTAGTACTTTTGAGACAATGTTGTCATTGAGATAATATTTTTATCGTTTTGTATTCAAATTGTGATGGTAGTTCGTATGTTTATGAGATGATCAATATCTATTTTTGGATCATTTGGATGCTTTACATATAATATATGCAATATTATCTTCTATAGTTAAAGAAATCAGTGTTATAAAAAGTCATTTGATAGCACTTGGTGAGTGCTATAGAAAAAAAAGGACTTGAGAAATGCTATAGAAACTAATACAATAACATTTGTTAAATGCTACGTGAAGGAAAATAATAGCGTTTCAAAAACGTTATTAATAACTAGACAATAACATTTCTAAAGCGCTATTACAAGTTTAACCATAACACTTTTAAAACGCTATTACAAGCTAAACAATAGCATTTGAAAAATGCTATAAATGGTCCTACTTACAATAGCGTTTCTAAAACGCAATAAATAACCCAGTACCTATTATAGCTCCGACGGACACAGCGTTTACTAAAACACAATGATATCCTACAATAGCGTTTTTGAAACGCTATGAATAAGCATTTGTGGTGTAGTGTTCATATGGATATTTAGAGTATATATGTAAGAACCATTTTCTTTAGTTATAGTATTTTAACTTTAAAAGAATGATCGAGAAATATGGTAATATGATTGTTAGAGATATGGTTTGTTGATTGAACAACTTAGAAATTTGTAGGACACTTTTCATTTGCATCTTACATCACATGTGTTAATTGCATATGGGTTTAATATGTATATTTTCATAATGGACAGCTTCGGCATGACATCCTAGAATTGTATATTATTTTTTTTGTATCTGTAGTCTGCTCATACCAGTGTGGCTGACCCACATTCTTTTTAGTGAAACAGTATGGTACGATCTGAAATACCACTCACGGGTACCCTAAGATATGATGAGCAAGACTAGAGGGGTGAATAATCTCTTTTTAATTTTTTTTTGAAAAACTTTTCCAAAAGAATGCATAGGTCAGTAGACTAATTAAGCACTTTGTAAACTCTATGTTCAAAATAATCTCCTAGACCTTAACACCAATAAAACAGTCAAAGATAGATAAAAAAAAAAATGAAATGATATACCTATTGGTATGTGTGGTCTTATAATTATTAGAATCTAAAACATGATTCTTAGGAAATACTTTTGCATAGTAGATCCAAAACTTGATGCAAAAACCAAACGAGCTAAGCTATGATTTATAAAAACAATACAACATAAAACACACAAGATGACATGTTAAAGACATTAAGATAAGTAGACATGCATAAGTATGTGAAGAAAGGAAGAGACAATACCATACACAAATATAATGGGATTCACCTAAGTCAGGGTTTGATTGGCCTTGACCATTTACTTCCTCGGTGGAAAGGACTCGCAAGCCTCAAGCTTTTACTATCTTAACTCAAAACACATCCATGAGAAAAATGGTACCATGATTTCTGTTGGTGCAAGTTTACTCAAAACACCACCAAACTCACGATGCGAGCAAGCTCCAAAGCATTGGTACAACAGGCATTACAGTGGGGTAAAGACAATTGCACTAAACTAAGAATGCATGCACTACGAGTCTATACAAAGCTTAACATAACAGACGTGTACCAATTCTCAACTGAACAACCCTTACAAGTCCACGACTACACTCGGGTCCCAACATGACTCAAATTACGTTAATCAATTCCTTTGAATAGAACAAACATACGGGTTCAAAACTTGACATTCTATAGTAAAACACGCGAACTAATGTTACAACGGTCAAACTTGACAGCCTGACATGTCAGTACTAAAACGTATGCAACTTTCAAACCATTAGTCATATATGAGAAAACCAGGACAATATAGAAAGCACACTCGAATACAAAACTAAGGGCCTAGGCTATATATCCTAAGTCTATAGTCTTGCAAATGAAATTAGGTCAGTTGTTGGACATCTACAGCCTGACACATAGTTGTTCATTGCTAACAGCTCACAAACCGTTCACTCAAATGGAGTGAAACAATACTTACAAGAAACCTCATTCACAATATAAATAACGGCATAGAACTTAATATTAAATTCTACCTGTGCAATTACAAATTTTCCTGCAAAATCAGGTCATCAAATCTAGACACTAGTCCGACATTACCATACAAATTAGGTATTAAAAATCCGATTACAAGCTCAAATGGTGTTATACCAAAGCCCAAACACATCTACATTTCATACATGCAACTGACAATATAAGACTCTTGTCAAACCGATAAGTATAAGTCAACCAAAAGACCGATGCAAAACGGTAAAACTATTGTGCAAAAATCTTGGCTCTAGCCCGACAATATCATACAACTCAGGCTCTGAAACCCCGATTACAAGCTCAAATGGTGTTCTACCAAATCCTAAACACGCATACATTCAGACATGCAACTAAAGGTGTAAGACTCGTGTCATTTCAGTGAATATAAGTCTACCTTAAGATCAATATAAAACAATATAACTGTTGTCCAGAAATCTAAACATGGGTCTGACAGTGTCATACAAATCAGACTCTTAAACCCTAATTACAAGCTCAAATGATGTTCTACAAAAACTTAAACACATATGCATTCAGACAAACAACTAAAGGTATTGAACTCGTGTCAAAACTATAAATATAAGTCTATCAAAAGACTAACACTATACAGTGCAATCATTGTCAAGAAATCTGGACAAAAGTGGGGAAAACTCGAATACATTAGAGTCTCAATTTCATTCTCAGGGTGGGGAATCTTTCAGAACTTCATCCCTCAACTATGCAAACATACAAAGCATGATAATCAGCTAAATCACTCCATTTACAACACGCATGCCTCTAAAATTACAATTCTACACAATCTCCCCCAACTGGATACAATTTCATAACATGCAGCTCAATTGCAATCATGCATGACATAAATTCAAAAATTCAGTCCATAAATTAATTCATTCATAATAGAACCAAAATAGCAATCAAATTCTCCATAACTCCATATGAGTCAAATCCCTAACTTGGATTTCAATTGCATACGATTAAAGTCACATTGTAGCAATTCAATTCAAGAATTCAACATAATGTAACAATACATGTCATGAATTCAACATATACGTCTTTCTAATTAAACATATAGTTACACTCACATTATTTGAGCTTTAATGGAGCAGTCAATAAACACAAATCAACAACAAGATAGAAGCAAAAAAGAAGAAGAAGTGAAATTCAGCCACAATTCCACAATCCAAGCAAAAACCAAGACTCCTACTTCAATAATCCATTCACTCCATCAACATGCAAACATGAACAACCCCAACCAAGCAACAACTCTTTTACACCCTTCTTACAAAGCTCTCAAACCCAACAATGGTTGAGAAATAAAAAGGAAAGAAGAAGAAGAGTTTGACATCCTACATGCAAACCCAAAATCTCATAAGAATCACACCTTATAAGCATGCAACCTCAACCCTACCCTCTTGTTCTTTCTCAAACCTTTCCATGAGAACACAAAGGAAAAATGTAGAGAATGAATTCTCAATTCATCTCTACACCCATATGTGGTGGTGGTGGTTGACGATACACACCCCCACACAACTACTACCATATACACACACAAGGCAATCTAAGCTCCATCGATCATTTATCAACACATAATAACGACGACAAATGAGTCCACATACTAACAAGTGATCATGCATGTGGATCTACACTCACGGGGACCGCGGGAGTCAACAACTTTGGTTGGGCCCATCGAACTCAAACTCCGGCCCACACAACCTAAATGCCGGAACCAAAACTCAAAAAATAGAAAAAGCTCCTACTAATTCAATAATTGTTAAATAAAAGAAATAATCTGGAAATAGAATAACAGGATCTCACAATCATGCTCCACAAGATTGATTGATTTGCCAATGATCACACCGTCATGAAATGTGACACAACCAAGTCTTACCACATGCTTGAAATCACCAGGTGTCACTTACTCGTACGAATTTACTTCACGAAGTAAACTGAGTTTAGGCAAGCTAACACTTAAAGATGTTTCACCAGTAGTGTCTCTCTAATAGATAAATGAGAGAAAATTATAAGCTCAGACATCTCACTTCTTTATAGTGTAGAAGTGAGGTTCACCTTTACAAGTATGAAAGTTTTGGGTGACCAAAAAAGTTTTTTTCTATGAACTTGGCTTGGTCCAAATTTTTGGACTTCAACCATCATGGACTTGTCTCCTTCAAGCTTTGATAATACTTGATTACCCTTCATATCTCTTGATTTGTCTTCATCCTTGGTTGACATTGACTTTGATTGACTCATGAATTGATTTCATTTTCTTCCATTTATGCCTTTAGTTGAGCTTTCATGGTCCCATTTGAATGATCCAATTTCATTGATCACTCACAACCCAATATATACGACTTTATAATTCAGTCATAACTTTTTACCATAACACTTCGCTCAACCCATATTGGTTTTACTAGCTTAAGCAATAATTATTTTTCCTTTAATTCACAAATAAAATTTTCATTCGTGAGTGGAGTTTGGTTCGGGGTGGGCATCATTGGTGGTTAGGTTTGAGGGTTGAGTTGCAAGCAAGCATGACAACGTGGTGGTTTCTGTTTGGGTCTGGCAAATCTAGAACCCAGTTGAACATTCACCAGGTTGGGTTTGGGTCTACCCACATGTTCGTTTCGGATTCCCAGCTAAAACCACTAGGCTCAAGGCAGACCCACTTAAACTCTAGGCAGATCCATGAATGTATAAATTTTTTTTTTGTGAGACTAAAATAATTAGAAAACCATGTATTTTCAATAGTGTCATACGTCTTCTTTATTTTCTTAGCTGATGTGGGACAAAATCTCACAATATCATGTAATATTGTGTATAATATTCGATTTTGGGTTCGAATATGTCTTTTTTCACCCCCATTTTGCCCCCTCGCATTTCTTCAAATGGTTGGTCCATTAGTCCACTAATTCACATAATAATTAGTTGCCCCCCTTCCATGAGAATTCTAGCTCCACCCTTGGGTGTTAGATAGATAGGTGTTGGTGCACTCAGGATAATGGTGTTAGTGAGTGGAAATAGTGGTGTCACAAAGCAGCTACCATTGGTTATAGGCCTTAAAGCTTATCAATGGGTCATTGAATAGGCTCATGTTAAAAGTATGCCCAGTATTATTTTAGACAAAAATTATGCTCTTTTTGTTGGACTTATAAATTGGGCCATTTTTTTATTTCTATCCATGACCCGCAATAACATTAGATTCTGATTTCCTATGTAATGCAAAGCTTGGCTGTTGGAGCCACGTACAACTTGTTGGGCTGTTAGGCAATGTGAAGCCAAGAAACCTAACGAAGCCCACCCTTCACAGTGGATTTTTTTTTTTTGGTTATTTCCCATTTGGCCAAATTAGTTTATGCATATTCTTATTTGGCCTCCATTAATTTTTGTATCTTAGTCTAACACTTATGATTGTATGTTCAATTACGTTGATTAAATTAGGGGTGTGCAATGTCAGTTCGGTTCGGTTCAGTTTTGAGCCCTGAACCGATTTCATTCGGTTTGCCCAAAACTCAAACTAGGGCTGAAAACCGAACCGACGGTTCGGTTTTTCAACCAAACCGAAAACCGAACCGACTAGTATCGGTTTTGTTTTTTTCCAACCGAAACCGAACCGACTATATGTAAAACCGAACCGAACCGAACCGCCTATTAATTTATGTAAACCGAACCGAAACCAAACCGCTAACATATTAATAAAACTGACATAAAAACCGAACCGACCGCGTGATGGGATGCATTATTCTCCTCCTTGGTATGTGTAAATGTTTTCCTGTTATTTGAGTATGTTTGCACAATTGTAATATAAATCAAAACATTATGTTACAATGGTAATACAATAGATCACATGCCAATTCATGTCTAAATCAACTTACAAGAAATAGTCATTCCAACTAACTGCAAGTAACATGTAACTAAAAGACAATGTGTTATCCAATCATCCATGTTATGCAATCGAAGCTATGTATCCCATCAAAATAACATTCAAAAGCCATGTATTTCAACAAATTCAAATTCATAAGCCATGTATCCCATCAAAATATCATTCAAAATAACATTCAAGTGAAGATTTCCGTTTTTTACCTTCAATGGATGGGAGTGGGTCATCCTTAGTTGCTTCGTTGGCAGGCTTGGGATCATTTGTATTTTCTTCATTTGGACGATCGTTTGTAGAAGCCATCTAGCAAAAAAAAAAAAACGATTAAATGGTGTATTTCATTTACTTTCTGCATACAACACTAAAATCATAAAATTCTAAGAACTAACCTTGTACACTAAGTTCTAGAGACTAGGTGGTTTTCTGTATAGACACTGAAGATCGACGGAGCCAATGAGGAGTCCACTCTGCAAGACAAAAAAAAACTATTAGTTCCCCAATAAAAACGTGATCAGCTCAAGCAATATAAAAGTATGCTAAGAAGTATATATATATTTATTTTTATTTTTAGACGAGACCATGTGTAGTGGACCGCTGAAACATGTATCCATAATAATTACAAATTACAACATTTGAGAACTAATAATAATGCTGGAATTATTTGCAATGAAGATTGGAAAGCTACATGAAAATGAAATTATCCATACTTATTAGCTCATAGAAAGCAAACAATCAATATAAATGTACTTCAGTTTTATTTAAGTGTCTTTTTGACAATAGGTACCTTTTGTGATATGTAGGAAAGAAATGTTGCATAGAGACAGAGAAAATCAAACAACATTATTGGTGCTTCATGCTTGAAAGCTATTAGTAAATTTCTTTTAAAATAAAACAAAATTTGTACTTTGGCTTGGCAGTCACGTACAATGTCCTTTAAATGAAATGGACATTGTTGTTTTTGTTTGTATTCTATGTTATTTTAAGTTGTGATCACAAATTAAATGAAATTTGTACCTCTGTTTGATTGTTGTTTTTGTTTTT
Source organism: Berberis vulgaris (assembly GCA_963556465.1). Lineage (NCBI taxonomy): Eukaryota > Viridiplantae > Streptophyta > Magnoliopsida > Ranunculales > Berberidaceae > Berberis > Berberis vulgaris. The sequence goes on from OY747130.1 coordinate 75,387,439, forward strand.
ATTCTATGTTCTTTTAAGTTGTGATAACAAATAATTACATCAAAGAAATTATTATTGGTTTAAAGTACTAGCAACAACTATCAACAAAGACAACGTACTAGCAAAGTAGAAGTCATCCCCAACTAAATGCCAGTAAGCAGTCATGGGTTTCAGGTGGCCGTGCAAACATTACACTAAACTTCAAGAGCATAAAGCTTTTGGTATCAAGCTTGGTATAAAAAGGCCTGCTTATCATTAGAGAATACATACCCAAAGACGATGTACCAACTTAGGTATCTTCCTGCTGTTTTACACCCCAATCTCTCTCTTTCCTCTCCCTGCTGTTTTACATTATCTTTTCCTGGAATAGATAAAAAACAAGTTTTCACTTTAAACATCACAGCATATATAGACTGAAGTGCAGTGAACCCAAAGGAGAACATTATACCAACACGTAATAGAGCTTTGTTGACAAAAAAAAGAAAGAAAAAGTAAAGTAACAAATAAAACTTACCGGTTAGCAATTTGGCATTTGCAACTTCTTGAAAGGTTGAAATGTTGATAGAAAGAGAGCTTGAGAAGATGAAGATGAAGGGTTTAAATCCTTTGTTGTTTTTAGACTTCATACATCTACACTACCCAAAAGATGGCTTTTCATTTTCACTTTTGAGATGAAATCACATTGGAATCCGAGAAAGAGTAAAGTAGGAGGGAGGGTAAAGTGAGTGAGAGAAAATAAACTAATAAAGGAAGAGAGAGATTTGAATAATATAAATAAAATTTACTCTCTAGATATAGGTATCGGTTCGGTTCGGTTTTTTCGGTTAAAATCACTTACAAACCGAAAACCGAACCGACCCTATCGGTTTTAAAATGTGTCAAACCGAACCGATCCGAAACCGATTTTAAAACCGAACCGATCGGTTCGGTTTTGATCGGTTCGGTCGGTTTAATCGGTTTTTCGGTTTTTTTGTTCAGCCCTAACTCAAACCGAATTTTGTATTTGTAAACAGATGAAATCGGTTGAACCAAATTTTGGATTGATCCGGTTCGGTTGGGCCAAAATTTCGGGCTCAAGCACTTGAAAGGCTTTCATTAAAACATGCCCAATTTTTTGATAGACCCAAAATTGAAAACGGAGAGACAAATGGGTGATTCAGTGCAACAGGATGCACTGCAGTTCATTTGTTGCACTAATCAGGTATTGACACCTACCTATTATTTATTTATTTATATATATCTAATTAATCTGTTGGTTCAGTTATTATTCGGTTGGTTCAAAACCGTAGATCTATTTCAAACCATTTATAACCGGTTCAGTTTAAATTATTTTATTTCTATTCATATTTTGATTCGGTTACCAAACCAAATGTGAAAATTGATTCGATCGATTAACTGAATTTAAATCAATTTTTGCCCACCCCTAGATTAAACAGAGAAAAATCCAATAAAAGGTAAGCAGAAAAATTGTGCTTGCTTACAGAATAAAATATAATACTTTGTGCACACACTTTCTACTTGTAGCTTGTGGATGTGCCTTTGGCACTCCCCTAAAGAGCGATTCTAGATGTCGAGGAAACTGGCGAGGGAATTGGCGAGGGAGGGTGCCTCGCACGTGCCCGACCATTGTTTCAAAAAAAAAAAGCGGGAAAGTTTTTTGAATTTCATTGCTGAAATTTAAGAGGGAGAGAGGGACCAAAAAACAGAGAGAGAAAAGAAGAGAAGAAATAGGGAAGACCTCTCCCCAAACCCATCTCCACAGAGAAGAAATCAAAAGAGAAGAGAAGAGAAGATGAAGCTCTCCCTCTCCCCAAACTCGACAGAGAAGATAAAGCTCTGTTTTGTGAGAGTAACAGTAATGATTGGTAAAGTTGTTATGGTGGTTTAGGGCCCTTGAGAGTGTTAAGCTTGCGAAGGTGGTTCTATGTAAGGAAAGAAAAGCATTTAGTCAAGATTCTTTAGTAATGTATTTGTTTTTTTTTCTTTTTGGATACAGGTTGATACCAAGCTATTTGGAAAATATATTTGTTGCATCCCTGAAGGGAACACAAGGATATTTGGTGCTTGTATTGGGTGCAAAAAAGAAATATTTGATCATGCTGAACTATCTGAGGTGAATGGATTAGTTCAAGTTGATTCGAATCATGTTATGGTAAATAATATCTCTCAACTAGTAGAAGAAAACATAACTACATTTCTTCAGCAATGAGTCGTAAAAGGAAAATGCAAGAGGAAGGTAAGTACATGAATGTTAGTGTTCCACCGCCACAAGGAAAGGATGGAGATATGGATGTAGTTGTTGAACCCCCTCCTGCCCCCAACTAGAGGACATAAATGAAGAATGTGCAGTTTACTATGCAGAAGACACTTGAGGAAAGTGATGTTAATCATCTTTCAAGACTTGTATTGCGGAAGATTTGTGATGAAAACAATTCTCGTCTCGCTTTAGTGTCCTTAAGCAATGCACTCGTGATGATCAAGATGAAGGTGCCCTTGCTCCTTGTGACTTATTCTGTTTTTCCTTTTTGACAAGGTCGCAATTTGAGTCCTCTTAGCTTATTTTTTGATACTTTGAACAAATCTATTTTGGTTAGATATATTTGGTATTTTGCAGTAGAAACTCAGACTGATATGTACGTGATTCTAACATTAACTAGTGAAAAAAAATTGAATAAGTGATTTCATCAATGAAGTGCTATAAGCATGGAGGTTCTTTTTATCCTAATTTTTAGTTTATCAGATTATTTCAATCATACCAACAAAGTGACAAACAAAACACCAAGCAGAAAACACCAAATACCAAATCAATCTTCAAGATCACTGTGAGCTTGGTTTGGTGAAAAACACCAAATACCAAATCAATCTTCAAGATCAAGCAGAAAATCAATTTTTTTATTTAAGTACTACCCAAATGGAAAATTTGGTGAAAAGAAATTGAAAATTTTGGTTTCCATTTGGGTAAGTTTAAACAAGACAACTCCATTTCAACTGAGTTTAATATGATTATCTCAGAAAAACAGGTCCATCTCAAGTTTAAGCATATTTCAACTGAGTTTCCTCATTCTAGAGGAAATTTATTCACACTTCACTTTCCAACCATAACAGAGAGTCATACAACAAGGACAGAAGAAAAGAAATGCAGTTGTTGTTTGCATTCAGACCGTCGATAAGCAAATTACATTCAAAGTTCTGAACACACTCAATGAGAGATCTGCAGAATACAAGAAGCTATGATAATGATCCCGAGTCAGTTGGAGGTTTTTCTTTGGGATGTTTTGATCCATAGTGATCGTTGAGCTGGTTTTGATTTGCCAGCTGAACCTGAAACATAGCAGCAACAGAGTGTTACCGAACTGAATCATTCATGAAAACTAAGTGTCGAGGAGAAATGAGAAATTCTAAATGTCGACTATGTCAATTTTTATTTATAAAATGAGAAATTCTAAATGTCGAGGAGAATGAGAGGTGGTGGTGGTGATTGATGGAGGAGGAGGAGAAGAAGAAGAAAAGGGGAGGGAGGAGGAGAGGTGGCGATGGCGGGGTGGTGGTGGGGAGGAGGAGGATAGGTGGCGGTGGTGGGGTTGATGGAAAAGAAAGAGAGAGTTGAGAAGTGAGATAAGTTTTTTTATTTTACTTTGGTGATGTCCTTCGGCAGGTGGTGGTGTCCTTTAAAAATGTGGTGTTGTCCTTAAGAAAGTAGAGAGTTTGTGGTATCCTTCAATATAAATCATGGTATTATTTAGCAACAACCTTCTTCTAAATAACATGGAGTTGTATTCAATGCAATTAAGTATGCAGATTTGTTTGTCCAATGTTAATTAACTTAAAAGCCGAAGGATTGATCTATACACTGTCATTCTCATATATATATAATTTTTTTTTTATTAAACCTCCAGTGGGGAGGGGCAACTATGGGATGCCAGACCTTTATTACTTATCAAAAAAATTGATTTACAAACAAAACGGGGGTACATTACGACTTTACCCGTATTAAAAACCAAGCAAACCAATCTTAGACAAATTGCCTAACCAAATGACTAACACCAAAACCAAACAGTGTCCTACCACAGCAAATCACCGCCTGTTTCCAGCCCCAATCATTTAGGCGCACGAATAGACGCGGTACAAACTTTATCCAAATGGACCATGCCATCAATCTTGTGAGGGAGGACATGAAAAACACTACTAACACCCTCCTCCTGAGCTCTATTCGCCAAAGCGTCAGCTACCGCATTTGCTTCCCTGAAATGTGTATACAACTAACTTCCATATGTGAAGCCAAACTCTTAATATCTCGCCATACATTTTCCATGTGCCGCGGAATTTTAAAGTCCTCATAAAACCAATTGCAAACAATTTTAGAATCAGATTGAATGCACACCTTTGAAAATCCCAAACTGTTGCACAACTGAAGCATTACCAGAACCGCGCTAGCCTCCGCAAAGTTATTAGAGCCTTCACCAAGAACGACTTGTTTTGCCGCCAAACACTTGCCCAAATTGTTCCTGATAATAATGCCAGCTGACGCCTTATTTTTCCTCGATGACCCATCAACATTAAGAGACATTGAGCCCTCCATGAGAGCATTCCAATATACCACTCTATTTCCCTTCGTGACAACAGACGAGATAGGAAAACCAAAAGCTAAAATGCGTTTTTTGTTCTCACTCACCCGCTTGGGCGTGAACAAGGAATTCGCCAAATGAATGCTCCTCCTGACAAGGAGAATAACTGTGACCACATTTGGCTTTCTATTATCAAAAACACCCCGACACCGCTGCTTCCAAATTTCCCAAATTATGAACAAGGGTGTTAAAAAATAGAGTAAGCCAACTTGAGATTTCTTGTTCGACTTCCCAAACCAAACTCTCAAAATCGTTTTTATTTTCGCCAGTCTCCTAATATGAATATCAAAAATGGTTTCAAAATGACACCAAACACCTCTAGCCAGCTCACCGTCAATAAATAGGTGATTAATAGTTTCCATACTAGGAGAATCACAACAAACGCATCGTGACACAATACTGATCCCACACCTGCTAAGCTCCCCATCAACTGTAATACCTCTTAAAAGTAACTTCCAAGCAAAAACAGAGATTCTAGAAGGCAAAAAGGGAAACCGGATTTTGTCAAACAACAAATTTCTACCTTTTTTGTCACGGATCAACTCATATGCCGAATGTGAACTAAAAAGGCCATCCGAATCCGGTGTCCAAATACAAGAATCCTTGTCCCGCTCGCTCCCCTGAAATCTACCATCAAATAGAGATTTCGCCAACAATCTCAACTCGGGGCTAACAAGGTGAAAATCCCTACTCCGAACTTCCGCTATCGTAGGCCATATCCCTTGAGCCTCCAAACCACCCGTTCTCAAGAAAATTGACGAAGTGTTCCAGTTTGAAGGAAAGAAACTCGAATTTTCGCAACCAATACGCCAAAGACTATTGCCAACAAGAACTACTTTAAATTTCATGATCTTCTTCATAAAGGGCGAAGCATTATTCTTTTCTAGCTGATAAAAAACGGGGATCCTGTCTTTCCAGTATTTACACCTCATGTATTTTGCCCACAGAGAATCAGAATTAACCACACTCCAAAGAGATTTCAAACGAAAGGCCTTAATGACAGTACCAAGATTCCTAACTCCCAAGCCTTGTCACGACCCGATTTTCGAAGAAAACGAAAATCCCAAAATCCACATAGGATTATCTGTTTCCCCAAAACTCGGGACGTGAAATTCAATAACAACAAAAACATTTAGCAGCAACAACTTAAACATGATTTAATTACTGAAATAAATAAAAACTCTAACCAGGAAAACTGACGTCGCTAGCCCCACTAGCAGAACTCCCTTAACGTTGCTCAAAAGTCTCTACACCTGAAAGGCTAATCGGCTACATTCCCAAAAGAATGTACCCAAGAAGCAAAGCTCACTTGGGTCAGCAATAAAGCTGGTGTGAGTAACCTTCATCCCAAAATCAATAAATTCGCACGTGATAAACATAAAGCTAAACACAAACAACAAACCATCACACTAATGGGTAGTTCCTCAATGAGGCAAATGTGTCATGCAAGAAAACACAGTTCAAAGAATTTAGTTCCTCATCGAGGCCATCATATCATCATCCCAATTAAGTAAAAATGCATTTACTTATACTTACATGGTAAAAGTTGATTATGGCAAGTCTGACCTGCAGAAATATTAGTGGACTTGCCATCCTGCATGAAAAGGATTAGAAGTAATGGAAACGTAATTTATTCATTTTTATTTGAATTTGGTTCATCTTTTAACGGATTGATCACTTAGACGATACCACATTCGCACCACCTCCGTGCCGAACATACATGCCCGTATGCCTCTCTCATATAAAGGAGGACTGTTCTGTCATCCATGCCCAAGTGGGGACACATCACATACAGGCATGCATCACCGGATACTCCTAACTATATGAGTAACAAAAGCCACTCTTGAGCTATCAATGCGCATAAAGTCACGTCACATTTTTTACAGGATCAATATTAAGGCCTATCTTAGGCATACAAATTCACCGCATTTCCGCAAGACTAACCCGAAGGTTATTTTAGTTTCTCTAGTAGGAAATAGGCGCCCCACCTCCGCAAGACGACCCACTGGTCATTTAGTTTCTCTAGTAAGAGAGGAAAAATAATAAACAAAAGAGGTGTGGTAGTTCTAAGTGATACAATTCCAAGTGATTTAAATTTTTCGGAGTCAAGGTTTATCAATATAATTTATTTTTGATATTTCGAATTTCCTCCACAATGACACTTTGTCATTTATTAATCAATCCACCCATTCTTTCAGGGAAGTATAGCATGTTCATAAATCATACTCTATAACAACACGGAGATCGAGTGACATTTTGTCATTCATAAGTAAATCCATCCACCCATTATTTTTGGGGATATGTAATCATTTCAGATGCATACATTTAGTGTTGGCAACAATCTGAGCCACACACTCACCATCCTATAACATCATAACTAAAATATTAACCCATAGATTAGTATGACTTAGTCAAACAATAGATTAGGATGTACAATGGTAATTTTAAACAAGACAGTGGTATGCAATGAAATCTACATACAAAAGATAGACAACCAATGTAGAAGATAAACAACCACAAGGTACCAATCCTATACGTCTAAAATGTACCAATGGATACTTCATTAACAAAGGTACAAGTAAACAAGGGTATTCCCCCTTGTGAATCAAAACACACCAATCACTTTAATTTGAACCAATATAAAAATATATTACACAAACACCACATTAATCAAAGGTGGTAGTTTGAAATCCACAAAAATCTCCATCAAGAAATCAAATCATACAAGTGGAAATCACCAACAGAAATAGACCCTATTCCACTCCTCCAATCTTCCAAACATCAATTACTATCCAATCTTGAGGCAACATTGAACTCTCCCAAAACATAACAAATTCCGAATTTGTTATCCAATCCATATCCAGTTCTCCTCATTCATACTAGAAACATTAACACCCATTCACCATCCAATTAAAGTAGAACTAAAACTCAAACAAAAGTTATGAACCACACAAGTAATTGAAGTAAGCGAAAATATACAAAATGCGAAGAGGACTCACTAGTTTGGCATGCACTACTAGCAAACCCTGCAATAAGCCTTGTAATCACCCTGAAATCAACCTCGTAAACAGCCTGCTACCGCTCCTTAAGAGCCCGGTAACAACCCATGAAACCCCTCTAACAGCCCTTGACCACATACTCTGGATTAGACTCTGAATCAACCTTGATTCAGACCATAAACGCACCTGAATCAGACTCTTTAACATCTCTTATGAAATGCAGATTCCCATCTGGCAGATTCTCATAGCATTCATCGAAGTTGTTGATGCATTCCAATTTATTCTCTGACTAGGTATATCAAAGGTACCCTTGTTTTAGGGTACTCTTGTATATCAGCCCAGAATCGAATCCTATGATTAGTTACTTCACAAGTGATATTTTGAGAGAATTGGTCCTTTATTTGTTAGACTTCTCCGCAAAGGACACCACATAATCCAAATAGAAATAGGAAGTCCTAATTAATCAAACTTATTCCCAAGAAATATAGCTAAACAACTTAAAGAACCGATGGAACAGTACTTAGAGTAGTCATAATCAAAAGAGGGAACCAATATAAAAAGAAAAATAAACGAACAAAAAAAAAAGGCTGGAAAAACCTATCTGCAATGCAACTATTAGTTTGCATTAATGCCGAATTTGCTGGATCATTGCAAGTTGTTTGATAAATCTACAATGAGGTTCTTGTTACTCATGTTCCATAGTCCTTGTTTTCAGGCGTGTTCTTGTCCTTTCATGTTATATTCATTTAGTATTCTAAAACATCTTGGGATGTTCTGACATCAAGCACTAACATTCTCAGTCATGCTCGTATGGCTAAGATCTCCAGTGCCCTTTCAACATAGCACACACCAATATATGTTTGTGCTTCAACAAGTCACTAGTTAGATTTTAGAAATAAAATAAAGATTATTAAAATCCTTACAAGCATACAGACAAGTTTATATATAGATATTAAACAACAATCATGCAGTGCTCTCAAGCAAAGTGTACAATGAAACTTAATAGGTGCAAATCCAATAAAAATGGTAGGATAATTAAAAAAAACTCACTTTGATCTTCCCAGCCAAATGCCTCCTTCCTTTCAACCCCATAAACCCAGATGAAACCAAGAAAAAGAAGAACAAAGAGAGGAAGGAGAAGCTCAGGGGCTGTGGGATCGGCTGCGAAGAGAGCGTGCTCGCCGCCAATGAACAGAAGGGAAGAAACGCATAGAAGAGAAGAAGAAGGAAGAAGGAAAAAATGTTTTTCTCTTTATAAGGTGGGTGGCTATTCGCCCCCACTGAACTTCTGAAAGCAACCACCTTCTAAACTAACCAAATAAAATCCTAAAATTTTGAAATTTAAATTCAATTAAATGTAACCCTATTTTATTTAATGCAAAATAAAATAAATTAGTTTTATGAAATTTAGGAGTGTTACATTATACACACGTTAAATGGAATCTTGTCCCGAGATTCGGAAGGTAAAACAGTTAACTGAATTTCGAAAAATACGAGTTGTCAAACAAAAAGAGATTTAAAAATACAAATTTCAATTGGATTTTATGAACTTAAATATTTATTGTGATTGGAAAAGTAGGGGTGTCATAATATATACAACTCAAAAGGAATCTCGTCCCGAGATTCATGGAAAGTGCTAACTGAACACTGCGAAAATCAAAACCACTAAAAAAGAAATGATACAGAATAATGTCACACAAATATAGACATTATAAATAAGATTACTTGCGCACCCACAAGTCAATGAGACTTCAACATGAGATTCACGAAGAAAATGAAACAATACAAAATTTCCAAGGTTCACCCTTGTCACTTCGTCATTAAGACTTCTACACTCCTACACACCCATATCCACATTCCGAGGATCACCTAGACTCTACCCCAGCCTAGGCTAACCAAATGCTCTGATACCATTCTGTCACGACCCGATTTTCGAAGAAAATGAAAATCCCAACATCCACATAGGATTATCCGTTTCCCCAAAACTCGGGACGTGAAATTCAATAAGTGCAAACCCAATAAAAATGGTAGGATAATTAAAGAAAACTCACTTTGATCTTCCCCGCCAAATGCCTCCTTCCTTCCAACCCCATAAACCCAGATGAAACAAAGAAAAAGAAGAACAGAGAGAGGAATGAAAAGCTCAGGGGCTGTGGGATCGGCTGCGAAGCGAGCGTGCTCACCGCCAATGAACAGAAGGGAAGAAACACATAGAAGAGAAGAAGAAGGAAGAAGGAAAAAGGGTTTTTCTCTTTATAAGGTGGGTGGCTATTCGCCCCCACTGAACTTCTGAAAGCACCCACCTTCTAAACTCACCAAATAAAACCCTAAATTTTTGAAATTTAAATTCAATTAAATGTAATCCTATTTTATTTAATGCAAAATAAAATAAATTAGTTTTATGAAATTTAGGGGTGTTACATTATACACGTTAAATGGAATCTCGTTTCGGATGGTAAGACAGTTAACTGAATTTCGAAAAATACGAGTTGTCAAACACTAGGAGATTTAAAAATACAAATTTCAATTGGATTTTATGAACTTAAATATTTATTGTGATTGGAAAAGTAGGGGTGTTACAAGCCTCCTTCACCCTTAGGAAAACAATTTTTTCCCAAGAGATCCATTTCTTTTTTGATTTGCCTTCATAGTCGCCCCAAAAGAAATCCGCCAATAATTTGTGAATTCTAGAGATTACTTGAATAGGTACACACATGGCGCTTAACGTATAGACTGGAATAGAGCTCAATACATGCTTAATCAAAGTCAATCTCCCACCTGGAGACAAAAGTTTAGCCTTCTAGCCACTGATCTGTCTTTGAATTTTAATAACCAACTCGTCAAAATAAATAATTTTGCATCTCCCTTGAAAAATAGGCACTCCCAGATACTTCAAAGGAGACCCTTTAAATTGGAATCCAGTGAGAGTCTTAATATCAACCACACGTTCCACTGCTGCCTTTTCCTCCACCATGAAAGAACTTTTACCTGCATTAATTTTTTGGCCAGAAATCCTCGCATATTTTTTCAAAAAACTGATACACTTTGTAATGGAAGTCTTTCTCCCATTTAGAAAAATAAGTGTGTCATCTGCGTACAGAAGATGCGTTAAAGGCCCGCAGTATCTCGGCGTGTAATAGTAACATATGTCACCTCTAGCAAAGGCCCCCATTAAACCTCCACTAAGAACCTCCGAGGCTATAACAAATAACAGAGGAGAAAGATGATCCCCCTATCTCAGACCTCTGGATGACCTAAAGTAACCATTATAGACTCCTTGCAACAACACCGAGAATCTGCAATGAGCAATACAGTTGGAAACAAGATGACAGACTCTAGTCGAGAACCCAAATCTCTTGAGCACAGATAAAAGAAAAGGCCTCTCCAACCTGTCATAAGCTTTCTCCATATCAATTTTAAGCACCACATTACCACCTATGACCTTTTTATGAATATCACGCACCATTTCCTAAGCCAAACCAATGTTTTTCACAATGGACCTACCCCTAACAAAGGCTCCCTTTTCTTGGCCTATCATACCTTGAAGCAGTAAAGCTATCCTATTGCAAAGAATTTTGCTAAAACTTTTGTAAATAACATTGCACGGGCTAATAGGGCAAAAATCAGAGAAATAACCTGGCGAGTCTACCTTAGGCAACAAAGCAATAAAATTAGCCGAAAAAGCTGCAGGCAAGGCTTCACCTTCAAAGAAATCAATCGCCGCTTTCCAAATATCAACACCAACAACCTCCCAACAAGACTGAAAGAAACCCGCTGTCATCCCATCCTGACCTGGCGCGCTATTTCTCGGAATGTCAAAGGTCGCAGTCTTTACTTTCTCCAAAGACGGACTAGCAACAATACGGTCACACTCAAAAGCCGAGACAACCGAAGAAATGCAATCCAACAAGTCAACATCTACTCCTTGAGCTAGCTGAGAAGAAAAAAGCTGGTGGAAAAATCTATTGGCTTCACTAAGAATTTCCCCTGAATCAGAAATCGCCCTGCCATACTGCAAAGTGATAGAGGAGATCGATCTTTTTTTCTGCTTAGACTTGACCGAGGCAAAAAAATATTTAGTACAGGCATCTCCATCTTTAAAATCTTTCTCCCCCGCTTTTTGCATCCAAAACAATTTATCCTGCTTAAGAGCCAATCTGTATTCAGCTTGACATCTGCTCAAGTTACAGCAAACGTTGACGTCCCAATTAGCATCCACATTAGATCCATAACAGCCATTTGATTCCAAACCTGAAATAAGATAATTTTCCCATTGGCTCATTTCATCCTCTAAGGCCCTCAGTCTACTAAATACATTACCAAATATATCCTTCTTCCACTGAGTAAGCTCTTTGCGAATAGCTTTAATTTTAAAGTCCACAACACCCAAGGCCCTCCTATTAGAGCATTCTTGACCCCAGACCAATTCCACCAAGGTGTGAAAAGATGGATGAGTCATCCACATATCCAGAAATCTGAAAGGGGAGAAACCTGCCCTAGCCTGCATAGGAAACGATACCAATATTGGTGCATAATCCAAGAACGTGCACTGAAAATGCTCCGCCCTCGTGCTGGGAAAATTGGTAATCCATAAAGAGTTAACAAATACTCTATCTAGCCTAGCCCAAATATGGTCACTTCCACGCCTATTGTTACACCAAGTATACTTCGGCCCAATATATCCACAATCAATCAACCCACAATGCTCAATACAGTCTGAAAAGTTCGACATGCTAACCAAGGAAGGAGTGTTCCCACCAAGTTTATCTTGTTCATTATCAATGGCATTGAAATCCCCTCCCACCATCCAAGGGCCATTAACTTGAGCCGCCAAAAACTCCATTTGAGACCATAGAGTCATTCTTTCTTCCACTGTACACTTAGCATATATGAAAGTAATAAAGAAATACTGATTATTTGAAACAGTTACCTGACAATGAATGCATTGATCTGACACATCCAAAATCGCGACCGCTAAACCAGAATCCCAAAAAATCCGTATCTTTCCCCCCTCTGCTTCATTAGACGTAAATCCTGATAATTTAATCTTATTGCCAACCTCCAAGAAACGGATAGCTTCAATCATCGGTTATGCAATCATAATGAGATGCACTTTGAACTCTTTAACCATAATTTTAAGTCTACATTTGGTAGCTCTATTACTAACTCCACGGGCATTCCAAAACATAATGTTGTCAAACATCTTTTATGTGGGCTTTAGAACCATTCGTCCTCGCCATACGACGCTTGCCCGGAGGGTGCGCCAACCTGGTTGTTTTGTTCTTTTTCTTCTTAGCCTCTCCCGTCGACACTAAGCCTAAATCCAAATCACTAATCAAAGCTACCCGCGGACCAATCTCCGACTCTGAACCAATGTCATCACTGGTGCTCGCAAGCGTGTTAATGTTTAATTTCTTTCTCCGAAGCCGACGAGTTTCTCTAATCAAAGAAATCGCCTTATTCAATGTGTTTCTTACACAGCATCATGAATTTCAATATCCTGCAACTGATCAGAGGCTATGTATGAAGCAAGAACGACAACACTATCGTCTTGCGCAAGCGCAATAATTGGCTCCACAACAACCTCCCCTGCAACCCTATTACAAAACTCCACTGCCCCTGCTCCCAAAGCGTTTGCGTTCCTTGTAGTCATGCAACCATAGCTCACGGATCCTGCGCCCAAAGGTGCAATCAAACCTGCAACCTCGCTGCCAACGAGCGCTGCCTCTGTTGCCAATGTAACATCAGTGATCGCAACAGCCTCATTGATCTCAGCAACCACAGTGGATGCAACAACCTCAGGGATCGCAGCAACCTGGCCATCGCATCAACCTGCCCCTACTCCCAATGCGCGTGTGTTCCCTGTAGTCATGCAACCATAGCTCACGGATCCTACTCCCAAAGGTGCAATCAAGCCTGCAACCTTGCTGCCATCGAGCGTTGCCTCTGCTGCCAGTGTAACATCAGTGATCGCAGCAACAACAGTGAACGTAGCAACCTTAGTGTTCGCAACAACCTCAACATCTTCAGTGATCGCAGTAGACTCAGTGACCGCAACAACATCAGTGATCGTAGCAACCTCAGTGATCGCATCAACCTGGCCATCTAAACCTCACGCATCCTGCTGCCATCTACCACCTCATTGATCGCAGCAACCTGGCAAGCACTCGACCGCTTGCCAATTGACTCCTTTTCCACCATCCTGGAATTAGTAGCAGTCTTAAATGTATCTTCCCGAAGCTCTGCTTGGAGAGCTCTTTCAATGTCAATAGGAGAATATCCCACATTTCTACAATCGGCCATAAACTTGGAACTTAAATTTTTCTTCGAACTAGACAAGGAAACTTCTTCCTGCCCCGAAACATCAGTAATTGCTTTTGTCGAAACCGAACCAACCAAGATCTTGTTTGATGGCATTGGGGATTCTTCAACATCGGCCTCGACATTAACCGGTCCCACTTTTTTTATCAACAGGAACAAGCTTGGCAATGATAATTTCTCCTGCTAAAGAGCCAATCTGTATTCAGCTTGACATTTGCTCAAGTTACAGCAAACGTTGACGTCCCAATTAGCATCCACATTAGATCCATAACGACCATTTAATTCCAAACCTGAAATAAGATAATTTTCCCATTGGCTCATTTCATCCTCTAAGGCCCCCAGTCTACTAAATACATTACCAAATATATCCTTCTTCCACTGAGTAAGCTCTTTGCGAATAGCTTTAATTTTAAAGTCCACAACACCCAAGGCCCTCCTATTAGAGCATTCCTGACCCCAGACCGATTCCACCAAGGTGTGAAAAGATGGATGAGTCGTCCACATATCCAGAAATCTGAAAGGGGAGAAACCTGCCCTAGCCTGCATAGGAAACGATACCAATATTGGTCCATAATCCGAGAACGTGCACTGAAAATGCTCCGCCTTCGTGCTGGGAAAATTGGTAATCCATGAAGAGTTAACAAATACTCTATCTAGCCTAGCCCAAATGCGGTCACTTCCACGCCTATTGTTACACCAAGTATATTTCGGCCCAATATATCCACAATCAATCAACCCACAATGCTCAATACAGTCTGAAAAGTTCGACATGCTAACCAAGGAAGGAGTGTTCCCGCCAAGTTTATCTTGTTCATTATCAATGGCATTGAAATCCCCTCCCACCATCCAAGGGACATTAACTTGAGCCGCCAAAAACTCCATTTGAGACCATAGAGTCCTTCTTTCTTCCACTGTACACTTAGCATATATGAAAGTAATAAAGAAATACCGATTATTTGAAACAGTTACCTGACAATGAATGCATTGATCTAACACATCCAAAATCGCTAATGCTAAATCAGAATCCCAAAAAATCCATATCTTTCCCCCCTCTGCTTCATTAGACGTAAATCCTGATAATTTAATCTTATTGCCAACCTCCAAGAAACGACTAGCTTCAATCATCGGTTATGCAATCATAATGAGACGCACTTTGAACTCTTTAACCATAGTTTTAAGTCTACATTTGGTAGCTCTATCACTAACTCCACGGGCATTCCAAAACATAATGTTGTCAAACATTTTTTATGTGGGCTTTAGAACCATTCGTCCTCGCCATACGACGCTTGCCCGGAGGGTGCGCCAACCTGGCTGTCTTGTTCTTTTTCTTCTTAGCCTCTCCCGCCGACACTGCGCCTAAATCCAAATCACTAATCAAAGCTACCCGCAGACCAATCTCCGACTCTGAACCAATGTCATCACTGGTGCTTGCAAGCGTGTTAATGTTTAATTTCTTTCTCCGAAGCCGACGAGTTTCTTTAATCAAAGAAATCGCCTTATTCAATGTGTCTCCTACACAACATCATGAATTTCAATATCCTGCAACTGATCAGAAGCTATGTATGAAGCAAGAACGACAACACTATCGTCTTGCGCAAGCGCCATAATTGGCTCCACAACAACCTCCCCTGCAACCCTATTACAAAACTCCACTGCCCCTGCTCCCAAAGCGTTTTCGTTCCTTGTAGTCATGCAACCATAGCTTACGGATCCTGCGCCCAAAGGTGCAATCAAACCTGCAACCTCGCTGCCAACGAGCGCTGCCTCTGTTGCCAGTGTAACATCAGTGATCGCAACAACCTCATTGATCTCAGCAACCACAGTGGACGCAACAACTTCAGGGATCGCAGCAACCTGCTCCCACTCCCAATGCGCTTGCATTCCCTGTAGTCATGCAACCATAGCTCACGGATCCTACTCCCAAAGGTGCAATCAAGCCTGCAACCTCGCTACCATCGAGCGTTGCCTCTGCTGCCAGTGTAACATCAGTGATCGCAGCAACAACGGTGAACGTAGCAACCTCAGTGTTCGCAACAACCTCAACATCTTCAATGATCGCAGCTGACTCAGTGACCGCAGCAACATCAGTGATCGCAGCAACCTCAATGATCGCATCAACCTGGCCATCTACAACCTCACGCATCCTGCTGCCATCTACCACCTCATTGATCGCAGCAACCTGGCAAGCACTCGACCGCTTGCCAATTGACTACTTTTCCACCATCCTGGAATTAGTAGCAGTCTTAACTATATCTTCCTGAAGCTCTGCTTGGAGAGCTCTTTCAATGTCAATAGGAGAATATCCCGCATTTCTACAATCGGCCATAAACTTGGAAATTAAATTTTTCTTCGAACTAGACAAGGAAACTTCTTCCTGCCCCGAAACATCAGTAATTGCTTTTGTCGAAACCGAACCAACCAAGATCTTGTTTGATGGCATTGGGGATTCTTCAACACCAGCCTCGACATTAACCGGTCCCACTTTTTTATCAACAGGAACAAGCCTGGCAATGCTGCTCAACTTGTTTCCATTCTTGGCTATTGTTTCTCCTTCCAAACTAGGAAATTTATCAATATCTTTGATACCTTGACCTTCTAAATTCTGCTCCAGGTTCACTATCGAATTAGCAACCATATTACCATTGCCAAAACCGTCAACATCATGCTGATCCAAACATGTTAAAACTTCAAAAGAATTGTTCAAATACTTTCTTAGAGCCGCCACCGATTCCGACACCTCCTACTTGCTTACCACTCGGACTAGCCACATTTGATCTCGCACCTCCTATGCCAGTAACGCTGTTAGATTTCTTATTGACTGGTTTGTAGACTTGCTTGATTTCCTTGCCCTTCGGAAGTGCACCCAACTCCTTCTCCTTAGCGGATTGGTTTCTCATGGGATCCTCTTTCAACTTATTCATATCAATTTTATCATCTTCCTTATGTTTAGCCTTTTGAATCCCCAATCTTTTCCTACACGTTTCAAAAGTATGCCCAATCATGGCGCAATTTTCAAAGTATTTGAAACCAGGATAAACAATATTTTTCCAAAAACCTGTGGAACCAGAAAACTCCACCCATATTTTATTAGGGAGCTCCTCCGATAAATCCATCTCCACACATAATCTTGCCGCCCCGGGTCTAGTGAAACCCAACGTGCTATCGTCAAATCTAAGGAAAGATCCAATGGAGTCACCTACTTCCTTTAAAAATAATGGATGGAAAAATTGTAAAGGCAAAGAAGGTAAATCCACCTACAATGGGGCTAGCAATGGATCTTCCTTAAGGCTAAAACTTTGATGCCAATGGAACGCTTTGAATCTAACTCCTCGAATCATGAAAGCGTCCAGTGACAAAGCCTTATTGACTTCATCTTCTGATTGAAATCTAACAATAACATGCCTCGGATCCAATAAACCCATAGTAAACTCCCCTAAAACACCCCATGACCTATGAATGGATTCTCGGATAGCTTTGAGAGAAGGCCTATAGCTAGAGAACTTAAGCACAATAACAAAAGATTCCACATACCTCTCACATCGTTTGGCCTCCGAGATATTCATAGATAGTGTCGGACATCCATCCTTGCGAAAACGGTTGCCTTTCATTGGTTCCCCCGCAATAACACCTTTCTTCACTATTTCCAATGCTTGAAGAAAACTTTTTGGAGGCTTGCCATCAACGATCGAGGTGCCTCCATCCCCAACCGCTTGCTCCTCTCCCTTGGCGGCGGGAGCCGCCATGAACAAGATGAGAGGCCCTAGATTGGACGATCCAGATTGGAAGATCAATAAGAACTAACGATCAAGATCTATTTTTAATCAAAAAGGACCAAAACACCCTGGTGCTTCAAAATCGCCAAACAGAGAGCGTTTTTTTTTTTTTATATCTATCATTGGGTACGATTGCACTCCTTTCTCTTGAATTGAAATATCTAATCCTTGAAAAGTAATACACCCACAAATCTCTAAAATAAGTTAATGACTCATTTTGTAACTTTTTTTTTTTGGTAATAATAATTCATTTTGTAATTGACACAAGAGTTTGATACATTGCAACCGCTTCACTATTCATAAAGTTGCTTTTCGTTATTGATTATTTAAGTGTTATTATAAAATCAAAACACCTAAAAATATGTGTTAGCTTAGTTGGTAAAACCGTGACAAATTATTTAAGAAATTCATGGTTCAAAACTAATTAGCATTCCACATTATAAACTCAATATTCTTATTGTATTATAAATCACGTGGAAATAAATTTTCAAGTCAATTTGGTGATTGCGTTATTGAATCCTGGCCACCAAGGATTCTTAGATAATGTATCTTCTACGAATGTTAAAAAAAGAAAAAAAAACCCATGACGGATATACTTTTTAATTACTTTATTGATTAAAATTAAAGCAAAATTGTATCCAAAACTTCTACAAATAACAAAGCATAAAATCACTGCCAACACTGATCTTCAACTTCTGTTGCTTGGATGAAATGAAACGATGGAATGTTTTTTTTACCTCATTCCATAGCCTCTAACAACCTGACGGGACCTAACAAAGTTACGGGGCTTCTAGTCCAGTCATACATCATTGTTGGGAGCTTTCCAGTATCCGGGTTTACCCAATAAATCCACTGCTGGCTCGCAAACCACTGGCAATTGTGCCCGCATGCCCCTCCATCTGTTTTGGCATTATGTATCTGCATTTCACCTCTGACCAGCTGCCCATTAACATCATTCCACCGGAGATGGCACCAAAACTATGTGGTTCCAAATGCGTTAACTTTGAAGCTGAATGAATAAAATCCATCCTTGGGTATAGTTTGAGAGCCAAGATTTTTGTCTCCCGATATTTGCATTGGTATATTTTGATTGGGGCCAGATAGCAAATTGTGCATGGAAACAGTTACTTTTGCATCACCGGCGGAGTAGCATTGGAGGAGGAAAACTCACAAAATGCAATCACAAATGCAGTGACGCGACATTATTGCCCTTGCTGATTTTGTTATTGTGTTGTTCTTCTCCATGTTGCTTTCATGGATTCCTTCATCGTCTCTTTAAATACAGAAAATCTCCTCTTGGAATGTAACATCACCTAGTCACATGATTAATTAAGTATTTAACAAAAAAAAAAATGATAATTATAGATTGCTATTAGTAAATGATCATCCAAGTCAAGATGGTAAAATGTTTGACCCATTGAGAAACTAATCCTAATTACCTATTTCACATGTTACCTCTGTGAAAGAAGCCTTGATTATGGGTCAACAATTTGACTATCATTGACTGTGGATGAATAGTTTAGCTGAACATTAACTACCTCATACTGTGGGTCAATATACAGTCCCTTAATAATAATAATAATGCAGGTCATTTATTTGATTAGTACTTGACCCAGCTCAGTACCAAGATTATAATAGGGATAAAATGGAAATGGTAGATATGAGAGCGATTCGAAGCTTCACACTTGATATCATTCACACTTCAACTTGGGCGGGTAAAAGTAGTCATGTTTTCAGTTTTCAGGCAAGTTTTACATTGAGATGAGCCCTTCCAGCCGGCGAGGAAAGGGGCTAGGAAATGGGTGAGGGGGTGGGTATTACCACTCATCAAGGATGCACGGACTCGGACACGGACACGGACACGACACGGCGACTCGGCAATTTTCAAAAAAATAGGACTCGGCGACTCGGCGACACGGTCAAACTTAATTTTTTAATATATATTTTTTGTAACTCATCAAATTCAAACATATCAATAATACATTCAAATTCATTCATTCAAATTTACACATGCATCATAAAGTCAAGCTCAACTGCTCAAATAGTCAAGTCATACTCATAAAAGCATAATTTCATTAACTTGATACTGTAAATTGATATTGTAAATCTCATAAAGTAGTCAAGTAGTCAAGTCATACTCATATAATTTCATTAACTTGATACTGTAAATTGATAATTTTAAAAACTCACCAGTCACCAGCAAGGCGGCCATCTCTTCTTCATTAACTAGCTCATCCACTGTCACATTTTCTGCATCCAACAGTCCAGCCTCTAGCTCATGGTTGGATGCACCTCTAGCTCAGAAAGAGATAAGTTCTCCAGTTCTTTACATTCAACAAGTGGCAAAGAAATAGTTGGAAGTTCCTCTAAAATATGCACACCTGTGACCAACCTTAGACAGCCTCACTCTGAACGCCAAAACTCATCTTCCCGTAAAGAAACAGTACCTATCCAACCCGATAATATGCAGATGGAGGGACCCAGTTATTCATCTGAAGTTGATGAGATGGGGCTTGAAACCATTGGCACAGACTCCTGGGTTCTAAAAGACTTATCTTTAGAAACATTTGCAGAAGTGGAGAACAATAGTTTAGCCTCAAGTAGAAGAACTAGAAAACCAACTAATAAGCGATCTGGACAGGGTAATGAGGAGACTTCTCCCAGTCCTTCCACCCGATCTTCTTTTGCATATAGAAACACCAGCCAAGTTGCAAAATCTTCCTCCCATGGCCAGAGTTCTAGCTCAAGCAAACCATCCTCGTCGACTTCTAGCTCGAGCAGGTATGGTCTTAGAAATCTCAGATGCACATCCATATCTGATATCCTCCCACCAGGTTGCTCATCTTCAGACCTAAGTCACACTAAAAGGACTGAGATGACGACAAAGAGAAGACTTGATGGAGAGTATTCTTCTAGAGGAAAGATTGTGAGTGAATCATCAAGCATTGGAAATTCAGGCAGTCGGAAGAGTTCCTTTGGCAACACTAGCCTTTCTCTGTCTGAAAAATCGCTGTCTCAGCCATCGATGAAAAAAAAAAAAAAACAAAACAGAAATCGATGAATCGATGAAATCGATCGATGAAATGGGTCGATGAAATGGGTCGACTCACATAACAGGAACGATCGATCGATCGATCTCTACATCTCAGGAAAAAAAAAAAAAAAAAAAAAGAAATCGATCGATCGAATCGATCGAACGTACCTGGTCCTGGTGTCGATGAGGACGCCATCACTCTTCTCCTCCGCTCCGTCTGTCGATCTCTTCTCCTCCGTCTCTACTCTTGACCTTGGCGATCGATCGATCGATCGATGGCTGCGAAAAGGGTTTGAGTTAGGGTTTCTTTCGGGTTTTTTTTTTTTTTCTCTGCTCTGCCTCTGACTCGGTCTGTGTGGGAGGAGGAAAATCGGGCGAAATTAACATTTTGATCAGTCAACGAATTTTGACTACCCCCGGACCGTGTCTGACCGAGTCTGGACCGTGTCCGGACCGTATTTGACCGTGTCTGGACCGTGTCCAGATCAGTCAACGAATTTTGACCGTTGACCCCGTGTCCAATACGTGTCCAGCGCGTGTCGTACACGAATCCGTGTCCGACACGTATTTGACACGTGATTCGGGGGGTTTTCGGAGAGTCGGTGCATCCTAGCCACTCATCTCCCTCGAGATTTGTGAGGCTGTGCATCTTGAGGGCACATGCGCCCATCTTGAGGGGGATGAGCGGTCACACTCACCCCCTCGCCATTTAGAATTTTCCTATGGGGTGGCACCATTATAACAAGTTTGTTTTGTGACAGGTCGAACAAGTTATAACATCTTGTATCTAGATGCATAGCCTCGCGAATCTCGAGGGAGATGAGTGGTAATACCCACCCCCCTTGCCCATTTCCTTGACGGCTAGAAGCGCTCCAATGGGAAAATTCTAAATGGCAAGGAAATGGGCGAGAGGGTGAGTGTGACCGTTCATCCCCCTCGAGATGTGCGCATGTGCCCTTGAGATGCGCAGCCTCACGAATCTCAAGGGGATGAGTGGTAATACCCATCCCCCTCGCCCATTTCCTCGACGGCTAGAAGGGCTTTAATGGGAAAATTCTAAATGGCGAGGAAACGGGCGAGGGGGTGAGTGTGACCGCTCATCCCTCTCGAGATGTACGCATGTGCCCTCGAGATGCAAAGCCTCGAAACTCTCGAGGGAGATGAGTGGTAATACCCACCCCCCTCGCCCCTTTCCTGGACGGCTAGAAGGGCTCGTGCCCCATATGTAATATGAAGGCATGGAGCTTTGCTACAGAGCGAGGGAGGGAGCGAGGGAAAGGGGGCGAGGGATGGGTGGTAACCACCCATCCGCCTCGAGATGAGCGCATCAAATTTGAGATGTGCGATGACGTTCATCTCGAGGCGGATGGGTGGCTTTCACCCATCCCTCGCTCCCTCCCTCGTTCCCTCCCTCGACCCCTAGAATTTTCCGAAGGCATGTAAGTATATAAATGGGCTTGTCAATGAGTAGTTAAGCCCTACAATATTTTCGACCAATAGAGTCTGCTCAATCTTGGGTTTTCTTTAGCTTTAATGTAACCCGATATAGGCCGGGCTGAAAGTTCAAGGAACAAGTTGGACAGGCGAGATGTTAATTACTGCAATGGGTTCGGATTTGGACTCAACCGAAGCCCAAGAGACTATCGGATCCAGATCTTAGATTAGGGAAAATCCAAATTTTAATCTAATGAAAGGTAAGGCAATATGCATGGGACTGAATGCTCCCTAACTATCAGTAAAATAAAATCAAACGATTTTATGAGTAAACTGACGACTAACTTACATTGTGTACTAACCACAATTTATAACATTACAGAACATCAGATACAAAACACATGAAACCGTAAATGCAAACCTTATCAATAGCGAACAATTCTTCTGTATCCAAATAAAATCTAACCAAATAAAGGGTCCAAGCTTTTCTCATCTTTAACCCTAAACCAAAATTTCTAGCACTTTATGATCCAAATACAGATATCACTCCATTATAAGTGGCTAAGCTTCGACCATAATGCCATTTAACATGCAAAGTAAAGTTTTTACAAAAGAAGGAAAAAGCAGGATTTCATTTTACAAACTCCATGATTTTTTTCCTTATAAAAAACAACTTTACACAGAGAATAATTGAGTCGGTTCTCATTGGCTCAAATTATGGATCTCCATTATTTCATCTTTTACAAAGATAGTGGATTCAAAAGTAGATCCAGGTCCAATAAAAAAGCCAGGTGCAGGTGGTGGGTCATGGAGTGACTTTAATCATTAATGTAATGTCTCATACATCAAAGTGGATTATTAGGTGTTTGGTTTAGTGCCATGTTGCACCATGGAATGCTAGGCTAAAGTCTTCATGCAAGCAATGGCGGAGCCACGATGTTCACAAAGGGGGGTAGAATGGAGGGGGCAAGAAAAAAAAAACAAAATTATAGGCGGCAATTAGTTAAATATACCACAATTACCTACAATTCACTATACTAAATCTGAATTTAAAAAAATTTAGGGAAGGGGGGGGAGGGCCCATGTCTTGTATGTGGCTCCGCCGCTACATGCAAGGTTATTATTTTCTTCTAGAACATTCATTAAAGCCAGATCCATAGACAGGCAAATTTCTGAGATTTGAAAGGTTTTTAGTGGCGATCGAAGAGACGCGAGCATTACACGTTACTAGTGTACCAGCCATGCTATTCGCACAGTTATATGTTTTTCCATATAGCATGTACTCATGTCGTTGGTATGGGTACAATGTCATGTCTTCGACATGCCATTCTAGTCCTTGGGTTGTGCCGAAATAAGTTACTAAATTACCCAATATGAAAATAAATTATCTAACCTTGATAACAAAAATTCACTTGTTCCCATTATAAAGTAGATATTGTTTAAAACAAAAGAAAGGTGAATGCCTACAAATAAATGTATGGTGTAAATAGGATGATGGGGATAATGATAAGGGGTAGTATTGTAATTTGGTGAGGTAGGGTCATTTTTGTAATTTGTGAATGGGGATTGAAAAGACACTTTCAAAAATTTTGAAAATTTGTTGAGGGCATTTTTGGTATTTAAAAAATGACGAATTGACACACATTTCACTATTTATGCTACAGTGAAGTTGAATTTGTGTTATAAAAGTAGATATGACTAGGGGTGGGCATCCAATTCCGCGATCCCGAACCTATCCCGTTCCGTCTCAATTTTTTTGGGTCCTTTTGGGATTGATCAAACTCATCTCGATCTAGAGTGGGGTGGGATTGGGATGAAGATTTTCAATCCCGCCTATCCCGTCCCGTCCCGAATTTAAAGTTTAAGATGTGTTGAAATTAAATCAATGTAAGATGAATTTCTATATGAAATTTAAATTAATTGAATCATTAATTCTAAATGAAATTTAATATTTATTTGCATTCCAAAAAAAAATTTATATTTATTTATTTAATATCTATTATTATTTATGATGTTAAGTTATATGTATATAAATTTGAAATTATTGATGTGTGAGTAATGTGAGATAAAATTCTTTTTGTTATTTTTTATTGGAGGACTATTTAATACGTGTTCATCCTGTCCCGATCTCGTTTGAGATGGGACGAAGTCGGGATGAAGTTTATCCCGTCCCGTCCCGATCCAGAATGAACGGGATGGGATAGGGATTGGTCCATCTCGTCTCATCCCATCCCATCCCGTGCCCACCCCTATATATGTCAGTCCAAGAATAGGTTAGAGAATGCATATCAAATATATATTTAAAAAATATACCATTTACGACTATCTCTAATCATGGACTTACAATTATGTAAAGTATTGGTTTAAGTAAAATGATTACCATAACACCTGTCTCTATTTTTATCGAGATTAGGGAATCGCTGTGGATGATGGGTTCGGCTTGTAATTTGTTTAGAGATTTGGTTTTTGACATCTTCATGGTGTCTTGGCATTCCTTGATATAAAAATGTTTCCCTTTATATTTTGTTTCATTTTATTTCTTTAACAAACATCTTCGTGTTTAGCAAAAAAAAAAAAGATTTGTAGATATGTAAATACATGTAAATACTGGTTTAAGTCCAATACAATTCCTCAAACTTGAGAAGCTACTAGAAAAAATTGCCCTAGCAAATGTGTCTGGACAATTATTGGAGCTGCAATTTCTTAACAAATCACTCTAAATTGTAATTGAGCCTAAAAGATTTAATATTATGAAAAATGAATTTATGGAAAAATAATGAATTTCATTGTTTTGACATAAAACATGAGAATTGCAATTCAGTGGATCAATTAAATTAAAGGAAGCAATCAAAATGAAGTAAAGGGGAAGCAAGGAAACTTCTATTTATTGTATGAAAAAGACCCTTGGATCAATTATTGTGAACTAATCAAAACCGCTATTTCACCCACTATATTTGCTAAAACCTAGGGTCCTTTTTCTTTAATACCTTTTCTTCATCTCATTCTCGTCAAGCTCTAAGCCAGCTAACTAGAGGTAATTATTTTTCATGTAATCTAATCTACCTTAGACTCCGGGTTTAGGATTCTCAACTTCTATGCACTAAAGATTATGTTCAAGTCATTGAAGCATTTCAATGTGATTATGTGCAAATCGCCCTATATATATATGTATTCTAAGTGTTACCAAATTAGACTCTAAAATTAAACGATGATCTCTTTGCACCACGGTACAGATAATGTGGATTTCTTTCCAAAGAACACGACATCATACATGCATGTTTTGCCGTGGAAACAAGTTCTTCCTTCTTACTTTGATTGACATAATATACATGAGACTTAAAAAAGCTATCTTACTAATTGCCTATACCGTACAAGTATGTAGATTACGTGTGTACATATGGACAAGATTTATTCAGTATCAGTTCAACCCTATTTATTATATATGGGCCTCAATCTAGTCCCTTTCAAATTGAAAAGAAGTCAATAAGAAAAAAATAATTGAAACTCAAGCCATCGACCATAACTTAAATTCTTCAAGCCATCACAATTGGATGGATATAAACATACGGGAGACTCCATTTATACAATAGAATTAAATTCAGAATAGATTGTTTTTGGACCTATTTTTCATATCTACAATGTAATTGATAGACTTTCTACTGAACAATAATTGATATCATCTTGTCAAGCCGTGGACATCTCCAATATATCTAATTTTTAAAAATCCATTTTGATTTAATTAATGATGAAGCTAAGCCAGCGAAAGAAATTTGGTTTTTTTTATTTATTAAATGTATAGATTGAAAGAAAAAGAAAAGTACATTTTGAAATGGTCAAGATTGCTTGTTCCCATTCGGCTGCTTCAATTAGTACAACCTTGTAGCTTAGTCGTAATAATTAATGAAAAAAATGTAAGTAAAAAAAATATAACTATTTTTTAGTTATTTTGAATATTATCAGAATAAAATAAGCTTGCTTCATGGTGAGCTTAAAGTAAAATAAAAAGGACATACGCCAATGATAGTCTGATTAATTGGTTAAAGCTGTGGTGGTTTACTCTTGTTTCCTTCATCCCCTCATTATCTTATACAATTTTGACTTATTGGATTTATTTTGTTTCTACATATTTATTTAAGACCTCGTTAAACAACATTTATCAAACAAAGATACCACAACTGGCTTAACTTGCTCGTCTTATATCCATATGAAGTTGAAATATATCATAAACAAGCATTACTTATAAGACAGAGATATCAAATGCAATCAATCCATGACCTACTTCTTCAAGATTTTATCTCAACAAGGAATAAATTAACTTCAATAATTTGTTGCATACAATAATTATGCATGAGCTAGCATGACCAATTCAAGGGGTGACTAATGTTCAAATGATCATATGGATGATCTGATCTAGATCAACACGTGCACAACGTGGTTTGATATAATAATGTACCGTGAATGATTGTATGTCATTTCGATGATGACATCTACGAGTTTAAATTTTTTTGATCTTGATATATCAATTATTAGAGTTGAACATATCTGGTTTGGGGTTGTGCTTGTGCCATGGAACTGGTTAGTTTGTTGAAGTCAATGGAGTAAGTAAGTTTAAAATGTTGTTGTCTTTATCACCATGTACAAATAATTTCTTGTAAAAGGCATTATGTAAGGCTGATTAGGAGGAGAGTGGGGTCTGAATAACTGATGATAAAAAAATTAGGGTGCAGTCAAGTATAGATTTTGTTCACTAGTGATATTTAGTGAATTTTCACCCGATTATTAGGATTGCCTGTAGTTGGCTGAACAATAGTACATTGCAATCAGTACTGCTTACCACAATTGGTAGTGCATTAATTCTTCCTCAAAGAGAAGGCCATTGTGATTATTAATTGGATAATATTGATCGATCTTCATCGACTAGTGTCGTTTAACATCTAGGTGGAGGTGGTGTCATTTGACACACTGGTTTCACCCTCTAATCATAAACTAATCACCATTTCTATTTGTTATGAGAAACGGACCACACAATAATTTCAGGTGCATACTAACTTGTGACATTGAAGTTTCCAATGCATTTCATTTTTATGGAAATCAATTATATATTTGGTCGGTCGGTAAAGGGGAATTCTAATTGTCGAGGAAACCAGTGAGGGAGGGGGTGTAACCCTCTATCCCCCTTGAGATGCGCGGCTGCACATATCTCGAGGGGATGGAGGGTTCCACCCCCCTCCCTCGCGCGTTTCCTCGCTGGTTTCCTCGCCAGTTAGACAAACTCGTCGGTAAAACATGATTATACAGGACCACTGCAGTAATCTATTCAAAACTGTTCAAACTTACCTCCTATGACACTTTTTTTTTGTTTGTTGTTGCGTAAACTCAAATTATTGTTAATAGTTTTAGTTCATGGATCATTTGATTGAATTAATTTGTCGGTGAAGATATATCTAAATGTAGCAATTCCATAAACTCTCCTACATTCTCACTCTCAAGTTGCACTTGCACCTGCACCTGCACCGCAGCACCTGAGGGCCTCAGTTACTGTCCTTGTACTTGCAAAGATCATAGCTAGGTTTCTGTCATATATATGACGTTCTTGAGATGCATGTGATGAGTTAATTGACCGGCCATAGAATCATCTGCATCTACACACAATGTGAATCAGGTGAAAACCATGTTCTTAAACAGTTTTTTTCCAAATTAAACTAGTGATTTAAGAAAAGGCCGGGTTAGTATATTAATCGATGAATTGAGCATGTTATGCATGCATTGTGATTAAGGAACTTTCCCTCCATGAAGGGAAGCTACCAGAACTACTCGATCACTACCGCTAATGGAAAACGTTAAACATCAACAAGGATTGAAAACGACCACGATGTCTGTGACTGTGTGTATATATGTGCAAGGAAATCACTACATCATATTGATATTTTTGTAACAACTCTCAAAACAGTATCACTTTTGAAGTGTAACAATTCACCTAACAACTTTACACATTTTCACAAACAAAATGATACAATAATAGTATCACCATAAAGAGTATGATTATAAAAGTGATACTATTCATGGTGATCCAACTTATTGTATCATTTTTTTTGTGTTACTGTTTTTCATTTTTTTGACTAAATATTTAGTTTTGATTTGAAATTGTTTGGTGAATTGTAATATTTTAAAAATGATACTATTTTAAGAGTTGTTACAAAAATGTCAATTTGATGTAGTGAATAAAAGAAAAGTCAATGCCTTGAATGAATGAATGAGTTCATCCATCCGGCAAACAAAGCAATACAATGCGACACAGTATAACAAGGGGTTCCATTCCAACTAAGAAAAGCTAATAAAGAAAGAATGAAAAAAGCTACATTGTTTCCTCCTCACCAACTCTTTCAAACATGATTGCATGAAACGGATCTCTACCGCTAAAGAAAGCTCTACCTAACGCCTCTTCTTAATATTCTTAGTAGATTGCCAAAATTGTCCTTGTCGATGCGTGGTAATAATGTCAAGGTTGTTCTCATCCTCATCTGAAATAGTTGTTATCAATTATGATATCTCCAATATTGTTTTCACAATAAATGGAATGAATTATAACTCAATTCCATAAAATGTGACAATACAATTTTTGGATGTTGAATTTTCTCGGAAAAAAAATCTATGATATTTTGGGAATTTAATGCATTTAGCTGTTGAAGTTTTCGTCCGCAATATATATGTCACATGGAAACAAAGATAAACGCAACGATTTTTTTTTTTACTTATTTTTCCTTCATAATATTTTTGTTTTGAATTTTCTTAGGACCTGAGTAAGTGTTTGGATGTTGAAGTTTTTCAAATGCCACAAAATAATTAGTAGTGACAATGTTTATTTATGAAAAAAATTATCTACATTTTTTCCTTCGTCATTTTTCTTTTCATAATTTTAAAAAACAAAAATTTCAACGAAATTTCGTGAAATTTTCGCAAAATCACAATCCTTGATCCTACCCTATCTATGGGACTACCAGTGTTTATCCAATGAATTCTATGATGGATTATACGTATGATGATAGGAAATTAAATACAATATTATATAAAATCCAGTGATCCATCATTATATCTATTTAAAATTTAGCTTTTAAAGTTAACCACAAGAATAGACCAGGAAGAAAATGCTACTTGTAATTTCAGAAAACTCAAATTCTTTTGTGAGAATGATTACAAGAAGATTAAGTAAGCCGTGCTAACCCTAGTTTTCCACCCTTTTTATACTGGTCACTTTTTATAAAGTAAAAGGCACAATTACAGCTTTACTTATTTTTTCTTAAAAAGTAAAATTAAGTCAATCAAGCACGCCAGTTGTGATTAGCTCAAAAAATTGCTCTGCCCTCACAACTTTATTTTCATATATATATTTTTAATAAGAAAACTTTTACTCTAATTACAGATTAAGCTTTCTCTCTAATTACAGGTTATGTAACAGGTTTTTTTGACAGATCGAAGCGAAGTGCTGTTGATTGACACTGAAACATGTGTTAATCTAAATACAAATCAAATTGGCACTCTTAATTTATGAAGCCTTGTATTATTCATCCTAGCAAAAACTGCAAAACCACAAAGATTATTAATAAATCGATCTATTGACAAATGGCATTTTCACGTAAAGCTTTTCCCCTCCATTGCCCAAACCAAACCTCCATGACAAAGCTCTAAACTTTCACATTTATTATTATATCTAACTATCAACAATAAGAAAAAGAAAAAAAAAAAAAAAAAAAAAACCCAGAAAATTTACGGAAACTGTCACAAATTATTGCCGGAAGGGGTGAAATCTAAGCCGGGATCTGACACACCGATCCGTAATCATCTCAACTTGATACCCGAGGGCATGACCTACGATTCCGTGGTGTCTCCGAGAATGGAGCCTGTTTTTGCTGCCGGAGTTGCTCATAGAACCTATTGATAAACTCTTCAGCTTCCTTGTCCACATGACTGTCCTCTTCATTTTCCTTTAACGGAAACGGGGAATCCGTGATCCGTAACTGGCGAACCATGGGGCTCCGACCGAACCCAAACCCGGGCAACACAGGGGAGGCTTCTACTATTTCATTGTTCAACATCTCCAAGAGCTTCTGGACTGCGGTGACCGCAGTTATATCGTCGTTGGTGACTGTAGGATTATTTACGGGTGATGGGGAGAAGTAGCGGTGATGGCTCTTGTTCTTGTTGCGCTTGTTGTTGCCGAGAAAGTATGTAGGATAAGCTGGGCTATTGCTGCAGCTGAACTCGTACTCCCGGGGAGTGACAAAGGACATGTGTGCGTCGTGTGACCGGCAACTGAAGGCCGAGTGGTGGTGGAACATGAGGTTTCCGATGGCCTTGCTGGCTATTTTGCCGCGCTTCATCATAAGCTGGCGAAGGTCTACCATCATTTTGTTCTTGGAGATTCCTTTGCGTATCATGAAGAATACTATACGTACTATTTTCCATAGTTTTTTGGTTATTGCAGGTGGACCTGCTTCCATGTTTTTTTTTTTTTAGAGAGTGAGTGTGTTTTTAGAGAGAGAGAGAGAGAGAGAGAGAGGGTAATTTTAGAGAGAGAAAGAGAAGAAAACTCTGGGAATGAGATTCATGGGAGGGAAGGAGAAGGTATTTAAAGGGGGCATTTGGTGAGAGAATTAGAGCAATTTTTTATTTTGATTTTCTTAATTAGGATGGGAAATGAACATCCGGTTGTTGGATAGTTATCTAACTTCAATAATATCTTAAGTTTATGAACTTGTCTTTTTCGTTGCTGTGCATGTAGTGACCATAATACATTAGTAACCGTATTTGTGGACAATATGATAATAACAAAAAAATTTGAACAATCTTAGTGTATTTGATTAGCTTTAATAAATTATATCCAATTTTGCATGAGTGAGGTTAGGGAACTAAGTTTCGCAACCAAATTCTACAACCAGGATGATATGACATCATCATATAAGGTTTTTACAACTTCGAGATACATATAAACACTTTTGAAATTTCATTATTCTTTCAAAATCACGTCACGTCATCCTAGTTGTAAAACATGTTGCAAAAATCTGATTTCGTAACATTTTCGATTTCGCATAATTGAATTGTTTTCGGGGGAACAAGCAAAGCTTTCTTTGTTCTAAAACATTCAAAATCTATGGAATTAGTTGCTCAGTTGCCAATATTTCTTTAAAACAAGCGTTGTATGACTTATTATGACCTTTAAATTTTTACGATTGAAAAAATGAGACAAACTATATACCAAAAAACAAGTTTTTTTTTTTTTTTTTTCATTTAATTGAATTTTCACAGAAAAATTAAATATCATATTAATCAAGCAACTAAATTCTTTATTTTTTTTTCTCTGATGTGCATTGCTTTCAAACTGATCAAATTCACTAATGAAATAAATTACATAAAGGACTTGTGGGAGCATGGGATCAAGGTTTGAGAGTTAGAACGAAGAGGAGAAAGTGGTACCATTTGACTAAAACATCCCTTGAGTTTGCACTGAATTTCACACTGCATGATTTGATTCAATGATTATACCTTCGAAAATGACAACATTACCCACTTCAACACCCTTAAACAAGTTAACATGGCTATATTGAATGAAGAATCGCAAAAGCTGCCAAGGGGGCAAGGGTAAATTGGTCATTTGGAGGTGTATACAAAGTATTTAAACTTCCGGGGGTTGTTCCTGCGTGGCGAGACACGGAACTAGTGAGTTTGTGTGAGATGGCCCCGAAGCCAGCTTGACGTGGTTGGCACGAATGAATAGCATTACCTACTTGATCCACTTGCCACTTGCCACGCGGCTCACTTTGTTTTAATGTGCCGCCACAAATTTTAGGTCATCCAAAGCATGGTTTAAGTTTTATACACAAGTATCACCAAACTTTATTTTGGCATTCAAAATCCATATGAGCTGTTCTATCTGTCGAGGGAGTGGGCAAGGAAAACAGCGAGGGAGGGAGAGAGGGAGGGAGCCGTCCATCTCCTTGGGATGTGTGCCATCATTTTTTATGTGCGCATTCCGAGGAGATGGATGGCTCCCTCCCTCCCTCGCTGTTTTTCTCACCCACTTCCTCGACATTTAGAATTTTCGAATCCATATTCATTTTGATGAATGTGATGTGATATTCAGTTAAGGCGTTCTTTCACATATATATTTATTGGTTAACACTCTTAAAATTTTCATAAATATAAACAATGAAAAATATGTCACTCCAGTAGATTTTGAGATCAAAGGTTCAAAATCTGTATAAAAAACCACACCCTAACACTTTTGATTAAATTTTATTTTTTTGTTAAAACAAGGAGTAAGTATAGGAAGTCATGTTTGGTAGTCACTTTTGTTTTTTTTTACACTTTGTATTATTTTTTATTAAAACACAATCACAAACATCATTCATAGAAGGGGTAGAAGTGTCAAAAACCTCAAAATGACCATCAAACATAACTCTCTAGAATTGTTGTTTACAAAAATGTCCGATAGTTTTTTACTTTGACAAATGAGAGTTTAACATTATGAGAACAAACAATCATATGTGAACAACAAGTGACAATTAACCGCCAGGATTTTTACATTATGCCTCCATGTACTTTATATAGTTATTTTTTACTTCATCAAGAAGGGAAAAAAAAAAAAATGGAATACTAAGTACTTGACCGTGGTTATGAAAATTTTGGTTCAAATAGAAAGTTAATTCAAATAAATTGACTTGAGAACTGCAATGCATGGATCTTGTTTTTGTAAGTTTATGTTTAACTGGAACCAAGGGATTAAGACAAAGCTGTAGCTTAAAAAAGGACTAAACATCAATTCAATGAAAAAGAAATGCGAACTTACTGATGCGAAACGTACAGACCATTAGAGACAATTACAGTGGGTCAAGAAAAAAACCCCAAAATAGACGTTGTTAATTTAAAACTTTTGGTAAAGAAAAATTATCATAATCAACCGTCGCCTTCATGGAGAACAGAAGAGTCTCCACCCCACCCCATTATGATCCAACAACCCCCGACCCATCGACACCTTTTATTCTTTTCTCAAGTCAAGAGAAAATTCCCTGAAAATATCAGCTTAATTAACATACCTGATTTAAAAAAAAAAAAAAAAATTGTATCTTAATGTGTGATGCTAATAAGCGGCTGTGTGATGCTAATAAGCTTAATTAACATACCTGATTTAAAAAAAAAATTGTTTAGGGAGTTGGGTTTTGACACTTTCATAGTGTCTTGGCATTCCTTGATATAGGAATGTTTCGCTTTGTAATTTGTTTCCCTTTTTTTCATTAATAAACATCTTCGTGTTTGAAAAAAAAAATGCTAATAAGCGGCTGTCTGTTTTTGTTTCTTTTAATTTAAATGAATGTTGTTATTCCTCAGCATATACAAATTCATTTATAATCTATAAGAGCATACTCGTTTTAGATACTCTATTGTGTTTTAACTTGTGCAAATTGCTGGAATTTATTTTTGGAAGTTAGAGTAAACTCACTATTACACAAATTACATCTTCCTGCAGTTGGAGAATTGGCAGAGCAAAATGAATGAAAATGTTTTATCTTGCCCTAACACGTTCTTCGACGTATATTTATTTCATTAATATCCCATTCACCTTCTCTAATAGTTTAAAATTTTTAGAAAAGTCACAATTACCAAACTTAATCTATTTTCAACGTTCCCTGAAGATTAATGCGTGGAGCTAGCCATTGTTTTCAACCAAATTGATGAAGAAACGCAATGATACAATAACTAAAGTTTTAGTACTTTTTCTTTATGGATAGTTTATAATAGATGTGTAGAAATTTGATGGAAGAAGCCAAAAACTAGTTTCAATGATAGGAAGGATTTGGTGCTGAAATTGGCCCATATGGTAGTTCAACCCCTTTTAGAAAATACATTTTTATACAACTATATGTTATAAAGTTTACAACTTTATGGATGGTAGCAAGGTCCCAACGGTCTAAAATCTCCACATCACACACGTTAAATCAATCAATCGTGTTTATTATGTCCTACAAATGTGGTTTCCTAAGTATGAAGTATAATGGGGTACTGCATGCACCCACCATCCACTCATCTGGACCACCACTCAATAAGAAAGCAACATCTGTTCAAATTTTGCCAAAAAATTAGACTTTATTAACCATTTTAATATCATTAATATCTTTCTTTTAAATTTTATAATCACCAACTTTGCCACATTTATTGTTTGCTATCCAAATATTAGATCTACATGTTAAAAATTTGAGATTTCTTTAGCTAAATCCAATATTACTTTAGATGTTTGCATTTTACTTAGTTTTTTCACGTTTCCGATATGCAAATGGATTATATTTTTGTTGAACATAAAGTCAGTAGGGTTTAATCCTCACCTCGTCAACTATTAAGAGCATACCTGTAAAATGTGTTTTAGACATAATTTATAAGGTTTTGGGAAAAAAAAAAAAGGTTGGATATGAAAACAACTCTAGATCCTAATCTAGGCGTTCATGTTGTATCGAAACCTGTAATGTTACGATTCCCTTGGTAAAACAGTTTTTAGTTTGACTACGAATCTCAGTGCACAATCAACAGCTCTAACAAAGGCATGCCTCTAACTAAGAGAGCAGATAGTCCTCAACATAACTTGAGACATTCAAGCTTCGAGTTTGTGAGACTAAACCTAATTAAGATACACGGGTATGATAATTATAACTATGTCTTGGTTTTGGTTGCTAGGTGGGTCAGTGTGTAAATTAGATGAATTTGAAATTAATGAACAGCAAAACTATTGATTACTATGAATAGAGAAACACATGCAGTGGACCAACATACTGGTTAGACTCTTCTTTGATTAATGTTGATTTTATTGTTTCAATGTTTTAAATGATTCAAGTGCATTGTCGGAGCAAAGTGCACATTTCTTTTTAATTAATTATTTGGGTTGGGTTTGGCATGCAAGTAATCAATCTGAACTCTGCTGAAAGCCTGAAACTTAGCCACTCCCAACTAGACCAACCCGTGCCCAACTCGATGTTAATTTGAGCACAAAATGTTACACTTGAATTTGGATTTAGGTAAAAAAAAAACTCTCTGACCTTGAGCAGGCAAGTTATGGGTTCTAGCTGAGTTGCACGCTTGACAAAACTGATCTCTAGTAAATATAATTTTTTTGGTCTTTTGGGTAGGTTCCTAATAATTAGGGGTGGGCATTTCATCTCGCAATCTTGATTTCGTTCCGATTTTTTCGGATCTTAATGGGATTGAATAATTTCATCCTGATTCCGTCCAGTCCTGATCTAGAATGGGATGAGTTGGGATGAAGATTTTCAATCCTGCCAATCCCGTCTCGTCTCGAGCTAATTTTTTAATATTTATTATTAATATTTTTTTTTATTCATATAAACTTACAGATGACTAACAGAAACTCATGGTGTTTGCAGTGGTAACATAAATGTTACTTCAAGAAATAAATATTCATTAAGCAAGATAAATATAACAAACTGTTGCTTGAATTCCTAATAAAAGTGGCTCAAATTATTTAAATTTCAAATATTGATAATACCCAGGTGAAGATGAAAAATAACAATTAACTGATTAATACATATTTAGAATGGAACATTCAAGGGCGGAGCCAAGAATTTGAGATACCCCGGGCTGTAAAAATAAATTTTTTTAATTACAATATATATATTGATGGTAAACCATTATGAATATGTTAGAGCATCACCAATATGTCTATATTTATTCCCTAACAAAAGATGAAATGTCATTTTGTCAAGGAACCATGAATTTTGTTTCCCACAATAATGAAATTGTAAAATCAGTTGGGAGGCAATCACAACGACACAATACTCTTAGTGGGTCCCATTTATCATGTCATTTTCTAAAAGTCAGTCCACTCGACTTCATTGTCAGGGGATTTAGTGGTCACCCTTATATTTGCATGCCACAAATATATCTAATTATAAGAAAATTATTTTTCACGCTCTTATATGATGATAATCTTCGCAGCAGTCACAGGCAGCACGCTGATCCCGTTCCGTCCTGTCCCAATTCCGTATGAACGGAATGAGATAGGGATGAGTATATCTCATTCCATCCCATTTCATACCCACCCCTACTAATAACAAGTTTGATTAGCAGAAATGAAGGACTAATGTACGAACGGAGGGACAAAGGTTTGCCAGTACCTATCAGCCAGAGAGGAATTCTTCAAGTCCCGTACCAAACTAGCAAGTGCATAGGCCCATGAGACGACTTTTGAGCCTTAGCGTATGTTAAGTCAATGGTGAGCAGCATGCTGAGCCTCAGACGTGCATGCCCGCTTGCAAGCACCAGAGATGAACTAAGGTTAATGATGAATGAAGGTGGCTGTATGGGGTTGAAAATGTATATCAAACTCAGCAGTTCATTATTAATTCAGTAGATCAACACTATATGTATATTTTTTTCTAATTTTATTAATTACATTGATTTGACGAGTATTTAGCTGGTGACACCTGCATATTTTATTTTTTTAAAAGTTTTAAACATAGTTTGACATATTTGCACTAGACTAACACGTCACTCCCATTCTTATCTAAAAAACACTTGGGACGATTTTGAAAAGTAGTTTCTCCCAACTTTCACATTGTAAAATCTTGTACCTAATTCAAGTTCAAGAAACATGATTTACACACTAATTAATCTTTTTTCATTAAAAGTAATGCTTTAGTAAAAGCAAGAATCAAAGATTCCAAAAGGCAGATCTTAAAAAGTCTGAGACTTGGAAGGCCTTCCACCATTAGATAACCAAGATCACAACTTTATCATCCCGAATAATCGCTAAACAATCTAGCGGTTCGAAACCCTTTCAACCACAATACTTGTCAAAATCTCCATCTAGGAATCCATCCCACCCTTTCTCTTTTAACTGTTCCAACTCCTTTTCAAGTTAGTAAAAATTGGGCAATTGAAACACACGTACACATGGCCATGGGTAGCTCAAAATCAATCAAAGATTCAAAATGTGCCAACCATAGTCACCTTAGTTGAAAGAAAGCATTCAAATCCAATGACCAAAAGCCTTGAATATATAACTGATTTTGGTACATTAAAGAGTAGGTTGAACATCCATTAAAGAGTTCTCTAAAATCCCATATAAAGTAGAGCACCATTGCCCCTTGGAGAAGTAAAGAGAAAAGAAAGAAGATTCAACACTAAAAAAAGCTAAGTCTCATAAAGATGGAGCAAACCCCACCATTCTTTTGCAGATAAAGATCACAATAAGCATGTAGTTTTGATGAAAAAGAGAGTTTTAAAGATTGTTAAGTAAAGATTAGTTAGTTCAGGCACTAATTAAATTAAGTGCCTTTTTTTTTTTAACAATATATAAAGTGTGTCATGAATGCTAAGTTATCCCCTAGAGAAGGGAAAGCCATCCCAATCTCTCATCCACCACCTTCTCCTTGACCACCCTCATTAAAATTAGGGTTTACTTTATGAGAGACTTGGGTGTGTGTCTGATATTATTGGTGGTCCGCCTAAAGACATGTACTTAGAGTTGTTGTTTTCAGGTCACTTTCCCTTTTCGAATGCCTTAACAAACTTGTTTAATAAGATTAATCATCATAAACACGTTTTGGAGAATTGGATTCAATCATTTTGCCCAAGATCGTCCGATTCAATCATTTTACGGAGACTCAGTCGATTATGGTTGATCAACCAGCTGTTTGATACCGAGTTATTAGGTCAAGTTTAGCTTGAAGTTTGAACTGTGAAACCCAGTGAGTTTGTTGTGGCATTATGGGTTGGGAGGCCTAATTTCAAACTTTTTGGGCCAACAATTATGGGGAAGAAATCAATTTTAAACTTTTAATCACTAATATAATGTAGGTCCGATTGAAATGCAGGCTCGTGGATTAGATCAAACAAATATCAGCGATTGTTCTCGAAAAGCGACACTGATGCACGGATATTAGGATAGGGATTAGAGTAACTATCAAATGGATTGAATCCAACTTATGGGTCATATAGGATTTAGGATTTGATTAGCCTTTCTTTTATTTCCAATCTTATATATCTTCACAAAGAATCCATTATTTTAATGTGTTATTATTTTTTTCGCCAGTATTGCC
Source organism: Berberis vulgaris (assembly GCA_963556465.1). Taxonomy (NCBI): domain Eukaryota; kingdom Viridiplantae; phylum Streptophyta; class Magnoliopsida; order Ranunculales; family Berberidaceae; genus Berberis; species Berberis vulgaris. Next base: position 75,425,704 of record OY747130.1, read on the forward strand.
TTTCAATCTTCTTATTTGAATCCAATTTTCTGTGCTTAGCTCTATTAATTATATTCTTTCGTCTTCTAATAATATTTTAACAAATTTAGGTTTCATAATTTAATGACAAAATCCTCTTAGTACGGATCTGATTTCAAGTCTGAAAGTATAAAAGATAAGATAAGCTGATAAGCTCAGAGGACATTGGTTGTTAGATCAGTTTCTGAACCTTAAAGTTCGAATTCAATACAATGGTGTGACCTACATCAGCATTTCCAGTTCCAATGAGAGGTGCCCACTTAAGGGATTACCCATGAGGAAGGATATCACTCATAGTTTTTCCTTACAAGTTTTAAGAGTTCTATTATGTTTTCTATTATTTCACTTCATTAATTTTTCTTCTTTTGGAAGAAAAGGAGAATGCCTTTATCTACTCACTCTTTGGCGTTGTCCAGTCACTTGGCAACATTATAGTGCGTTTCTTAAAAAGCTGGGTCCAAATTTATTGTTTGTTTTGTCTGCTTAAAATTAAGGGTAAGGGTTAATTACGATATACCCCCTTATAATAAATAGCTAAAATGAGATTATTTCCACAATAAATCGGTATTTCAATCTCCTCCTAGGACTAGCAGCCAACATACTTTAACCATCAGTTTGCGAGTTGTTTTTAAAATTTTCATATTTTGATGACTAAAATACCATCAAGAAAAATAAGATTGAGAATGAATGTTTTATATCTCAAAGAGTTCATCTCGAAGAAGATTAAAGTGTCCAATCAAAATGATAGCTATATCTCGAGAAAATCTAACATTTATTAAAAGAAAACTAATCTCCCTAAGTCCAATCTTTTTCCTTCTTCGCCCTTCTTTTTCTTCTTCATATCTCTATTCACCATTGACCACTACTGCCTCCTTCATTTCCTTATCTGTTATGACAACATGCCACCCCCACCACACTCCCCGCCTCATCTCCTTCTATGTTAATGACACCACGCCACCCCGCCCCTTCCTCATCCCTTTCTATGTTAATGACAGTACGCCACCCCGCCTCCTCTCCCTCTGTTTCTATAGCCCCACCGCCCTTCCCTCCATTTTTGGCTTGTTTGCTAACATTATTGCCCACATATCCACCAGCTATTTCAGTTTCATCATGTTTTGAATCCTTCATGGGGTTTAGTGTTTCCTGCAAACATTTTCAGTCAAAATCAAGAAAACAGAATGGAGGGTGATGTAGTCGAATCCTGTTATCCTTGACCTTAACAGGGAACACAGGTGAGCCAAGGACCACCATTGTGGTGGCCGATGACACTCCGACGCTAAAGTCAGACAAGACTTGAGAAAGGCTTAAAGCTGTAAATTAAGTTTTGTAGCGTACCTTTATTCATCAACCCCGTGTCTTATTTATAATGTGAGAGTCCTTGTTCGGTTAGGCTTTTGGTGGCGTAGTTTAGGGAAAGAGATCTTGCTAGAGATCATTTTCTAGTTGGGAGTCGTCTATGTAGGAGAGTTTCCCTACACGACTTGTACTCCTAGATCTGCGGGAGATGTTTCCCTTTTAGAGTATTGTCCATGCAAGGAAGTTTCCATGCACGACTTATACTCCGGTGTTGTAGGGGTAGGCAAGATTCCCGGTCTCGAACCGTCCGACCCGATCCGGTATGGTCCTGAACCAGTTTAGATCGAGACCAACCGGTTTATGCTGATTTTATCCCGATTTCGGAACCGAACCAGTTTATACAAATATATTCCCGGACTGTTATGGTTCATCCCGGTCACTGTAGCGATTCCAAACAAATTCAAGCCCATATTTAGCAAACCCAAACAAAGCACTAGAACAAATATATAGGCCCATTTAAGTTTAGATATATAGGCCCATGGCAAAATATAGGCCAGATATGTTTGGGCTGTGCCTTAGCAAATTAGCAAATTTTCTAAATTTGTGTTGGGTTTGAAGTTTGTCAGGCCTGATCCAAGACATTTGGTGTAAGAAATCATCAGCCCAACAACAATTCGGGATGGCATGGTCTTGACCCGGATCGTCCCGCTTCAAACTGGTCCGGGACCAATTGGGTCTGTCCAAAAAAATGTGCAATCCGAACCGTTCTGGACCCGTTTCACTATACCAGCACCGGAACCGAGATAGGCTCAATCTCGAACCAACCCAGACCGTGCCCATTAGGGGTGGGCACGGGACGGGATGGGACGAGATATACCCATCCCGTTCATACGGGATCGGGACGGGACGGGATCAGCGGCATCCAAAAAATTTGAAGCAACATCCAAAAAATTTGAAGCAACATTTGCCAAAAAATTTGAAGCAATATATACCTGTAATTCTGTAAATAATTTGAAGCAACATCCAAGAAGTGATAAACTGTAAATAATGAGCTTCTTCACTGCAGTACAAACAAAATTTGAAGCAATATATACCTGTAATTTAAATACTGAGCTTCTTCACTGCAGTATCATAGAACACTTGAATAGTTGAATGCATTCTTTATGTAAATATGAACACTTGAAGTATTCTCGGCCAATATTTTCATTTGGTTCATGAAGAGTCAGGTTTTGGAGTCCAACATCTTTTCTTAAACAATTTATTGGTTATGTTGGCGTAGCATTGCTTTGTTCAAATGGAACCTCATCTCACCAATCATCAGATCATGTATGTGTTGCTTTGTCATTACATTTTCTGCTGACTGACTATAATTGCCAGTTTGGAGTTTAATTTTTAGCTTTTAGGTAACCCACTTGGAAGAAGTAGGAACTAAAGAACAATTGAAAAAAAGGACCTGAATGCCATACCACGTCAAGTAACTTTCAACCAAATTCATGATATCACCTTAATAATAAAATTACAATATTATTCAGTCTTGCAACAGAAAAATGTAAGCCAAAAAGGAAAAATAATAGCAATAATTAAAATGGGGACGAGCCCACCGTATGAGTATGCTAATCACGGTCTTACAAAAGAAATCAACTGTCAAGGCAGTCTTTTAAATCTAATCCTGTTTGCCATGCTTGCTAGTGTGCATCATATAAAAGGTATAACTGCAGTGCACATATATGCATACAACTCAAAGAACGGCATTGAAGTTGTATGGAGATTGAGTACTGAATGTTGAAACATATACGGAAACAGTATCTGTCGGATGGAGGTTTGATTACTGAATGAGTTGAAACATATACAAAACAGTACCTGTCACACTAAATATTCTGTCTGCTTCCCCAGTGGGAAGCTTAATCTACAGACTGTACAATGATCGAGTTCATAACTGTTAGCACACCACAATTTTAAAATAAATAATTAAATAAAAATATTAATAATTAATATTAATAAATTAGTTCGGGACGGGACGGGATTGGCGGGATTGAAAATCTCCATCCCATCCCATCCCATTCTAGATCGGGACGGGACGGGATCGGGATGAAATTATTCAATCCCATTAAGACCCGGAAAAATCGGGACAGGACGCGACGGGAACGGGATCGCGGGATGGGATGCCCACCCCTAGTGCCCATCCATAGGTGTTTGTTTCCTAGTCGGAACCAATGTATTGCTGGTCTGCCCGTCTTAGGTGATCCCCCAAATACTTGTCTGATTAGGCTTTACAGGTATTGAGCTTTACCATGTGACGTGTAGGCTTAGTAGGGCGTTGCAATTTGGATCCAACCTTATGGATTCCACCAATATGGGCTTAGTGTTGTCTGGGATTTGCCAAATTGGGTGGGCAATCAGGTTCGCTTTATTCTGTTGACGAGATTATCATGATGAGCATATGGCGCGGATTAAAGGACAGTTTGGTGTATCATCATCTGCTCCCCCCGAGTTAGTAGGCCATCACGTCGGTCCACTAAGTCACTTCAAAAGGAACTGTACAATTGTGATGATTGAGTCCGAAACATCGTCTCGAGCGGCGCACATCATTAAATGAGTATGAGACTGCTCGAGAAAGGGGCGTGAATCCCTGGCTCTATATAAGTTGTTGTCTCTGCAGAGGATAATTTCTTTACTTCTGTATTTATTTTCTTCTTAAACTCCTTATTGCTTCTGGCTTCGCAAGTGCATTCAAAAGTCTACACTTTCTTTCATGGCGGACAATGTCGAACTCACCTCTGGACATGAGTTGTCTATGTTTGCCTTGACTTTTACTGGGATAAGAAGGTTGGTGAATCTGATTTGGCTAAGCTTCGGAATGAATATTGAATTCCTGAAGACTTAAAACTTACCCCTTGGGCGCTGACCATAGTCCATTAACGCCTTCGCAAGGATTCATCGCCTTCCATAAAGGCATGTTTCAATCCGAGCTTCATTTTCCAGTTCCGGAGGATATTTGGCGCTTCCTGTCATATCTTTGCATTCCTCTCGCTCAGATGGTACCGAACTGGTTCAGGAAGTTGATCACTGTCCTTATTAGGGTGAAAGATGATGTCCTCCAGTTAACTCCACAGGTGATCCATCTGCTGACTTTCCCTCGGCTGAACTCTCACGGAGCCTGTCAGCTGAGTATGCCAAATTGCTTGGGTTCACTGTCGAACAATTTCAAATTCTGGCAAAAGTATTGTTTTCTGGCTTCTTCGGATTCTTTGTACTTTAAGCTGGAGGGGCGTCCGATTGTCAAATACTTCAAATTCGATTGCAATGAGTGTAATATCCCTTCTCATTTGTCTTGTCTAATCTTTGCAGATATTGACGTGTCGTTTTGTTATTTTTTGCAGAGAAATTTGTAACTCCGACCCTTAGTGAAGAGGAGTCGATGAAGAATGCGTTCAATAAGCTTTCTTTTATAACCATTGAAGAGGTTATGGCTTCAAACAACATCGTACGGAGCGGGTTGTTTGAGTACTTTCATGTAGCTCCTACTTTGTTCAGGTCATTGCCAAGAGAGGCTGGCAACAGTCGTTCAAGGAAGAGAAAAATCGCGGTACCTAGCCCTATGAGGCAAGCTGAGTTAGAGGTGGCCTTGCCACCCATCGATCGACCCAAGAGGAAGAGAGCTAGTCGCAAAACTGATTTCTTTTTTGATTCGCTGGATAAGGAAGTGACTGTCACGGAGTCTAGACTTTACCAATCCGCCCGAGAGATAGTTCTGGGAGAGCAGGGTGTTGTGCTTGAGCCTCCTACTTCCGTCGTTGTCCTTGAGGGGGATCGTTCGGAGGTGGGTGAACCTCGGCGAGGTCGGGGATTTGCGTTTTGCCGGGTTTTCAGATATGAATCCTGCCACCGAATCTACTGATGTTCCTCGGTCTACTGAAGCTCCCACTTTTGGGAGTGGATCTTTTCTCTCTCACCCTTAGACCCCGATGTTGAGCCTTCAGTTGAGAAGGCTTTAGCTCCGGAGCAAGTGTCTCTGAAGGGTTCCGTCGGGATAGTGTCGACATCCAAGGGCAATGCAGACGTGTTATTGGATCGGAGTGCGTTGCACCCCGACGCTCATAGTAGAATACATGCTTTGGATAAAGCTTTTGTTAAATTGCAGAAGTCATATTTGGACGCGCTCTATCAGACAAATTCCTTAAGCAAGCAATTGGAGGAGTATGGTGTTGGGACAGTCTCTGAATCGGTGCAAGGCACTCGGGCTGATCTTGAGGCCAAGCTAGAGGCCTTAAAGGCTAAGCAGAATACGACCAAGGTTGGCTTGGAGTCCGCTGAAGCGGAGTTGGGGCGCAGTCAATAGGAGTTGAAGCGCGTGGAAGATGTGGCAGGCAAGGCACAAGCTGATTTGCAAGCCCGAGCCGTTGAACGAGATCGAGCTAGGCTCGAGTGGACTGCATGGCGTCAAAAGCTCAAATCTGAGGTGGCTGATAGGCGTTGTTGTACCCATGAAACGAAGTATCAAGCTGCTTCTGCGTTGGCTGAGTTAAATATGTTAAGACAACAATTGACAAAAGAACAATCTCATATGGTTGCATTTTTAGAATGGATAAATAAGGCGAAAACGAGCCTAGCAGAGTTCGAAGCTTGGGAGCAGAAGTGGCATGCAAACTTGGATTTTGCTGAGATTGTCCGGGGCAGGCTGGAACCTTTAGGGCTAATCGGATAAGAGAATCCCGTCCTTGAGCTTGACTTTGTGCACTACAAGATGGCTGCTTATTGGAAGATTGATGAGGTAGAAGTTTTCAATCTTGTGTCCTCGACTGGCAATTTGGGACATGCCTCGGACGATGATGCTAACTTATCCCTCGTAATCCCTTCTGATGTAACTGGCCCTTCGGCCTCTGAAGCGGACTCTCCAAAGCAGTTGTAGTCGTTAAAGAAAGCTTGTTAAGTAGTATTTCGTACTTGTACTTTTTAGACCTTACTGCCACTACAAAAAAAAAGCCCTTTAATAGCGGTTCAAAAACGCTATGGTAGGATACCATAGCGTTTTAGTAAACGCTATGTCTGCCGGCGCTATAATAGACTCTGGGTCTATTATAGCGATTTTAAACCGCTATAGAAAGTTTGGCTTTTATAGCGTTTTAAAAACGCTATGGTAGATCCTTTTATAGCGTTTCTGAAATGCTATAGTAGAGTCTACCATAGCGTTTTTAAAACGCTATGGTAAGTATACATAGCAAATTTTTTTTTTTTTTAATTTTATTTTATTTATTTTTATCAACTGTTAATTATTTTCAACTCAAAAGTATAAACATTCGCATTATAGAATCCAAATAGGATCACTAACAACAAAATTATAATTTTTTTGCTATCAACTCAAAATTATAAACATTCGAATCATCATATATATTGTACTATTGGTGGACATTGACATTATAGAATCCAAATAGGATCACTAACAACAAAAACAGTTGTTTGCTTGCAGCACTTGTAACCCCAATTCCAGTTGCACCTGTACAGTAGCTATTCCTAATTGTTTGCTTGCAGCACTTGTAACCCACTGATTATCTTTCCACCATGAACCCCAAACAGTTGTGTGGTTATTAATGTAAACATCTTCTTCATACTTCTTTCTGGGCAATAATGCACTCGCCTGCAAATACCAACAAAAACATTTGTCTTAAAATATGAAAACGGAAGCATATGAAATTTGGAGAAATACTTCTACCAATAAGCCCGATTAGATTGGCAACCGCCTTACCTGTCCTAGAAGAAGCTCTCTTAGAAGTTCTTCATCAGGAGTTGCATTACCATACTTCTCCATAATTGAGTCTTCTGTTTTAGACTTCAAGCTCTCCTTTATAACCTTGTCATTCTTCAACAAAAATTCAGCTCCAATTTGTCCATTGCTATTTAGATGTAGGCCTGATTTATTAGGTAAAATGTTAAGTGAAGACTAGAAATTAACAACAAACTAATTGATGAAAATATGTATCTGTTTTTTCTGGATAGTTCAGGTCATTAACAGTAGATATGGCAGTCAATAACTGCATTAGCACTGAGACAAGCTATTAAACACAAATTCAAATAGACAATTTGTAGTAGGAAGAGGATGATATCATCAAGTATCAAAATAGATCACGACATTATAAGAACAGAAGAGGAAGCATACAAATCCAGTTTAAAATTCGTTCAGGTTCCAGATATCCAGATAATAATCCTAATAATATGCAAGGATGAGTTTTGAAATCTTACGCAACACGTGGACACTAACTTCTTGGCCAACCTTAAGTGCAGACACACTCTTTTTATAGGAAAACCCATCATCAGATTCCAATTGACACATTATGGAACCAAGGCTTTGAGTGATTATCAAGAAGTTCAAGGTTTGCATTTGTGAAACGGCTTTCTTGGCCAAAAGCCCGAATTGTTGCAGCTCCAGAAAGTGATTCGGAAAAGTGATGGAGAATAGGAGCCCTTTGAATCCCGTCTAAGCGCGCCAGTTCTCTAGCAGTTGGTATATAGTAGCGCTGTAGTGACCATTACCAAAAGTTAGCTTCAGATTCTGAGTAATAACATACCCAATCATGGCTGTTATAAAAATGTGTCATCCAATCTCCTATAGTCCTATTTGATACAAGGAGCTGATAGAAGTAACTTACTTGGTACCATATGCATACTGCAGTCACTGGAATGAATATGGCGAACACCTGCCAGGCTACTTGAGACATGACAGCAACGGTTCCTAGGATTCGTATTATTGAGAAAGCACACCAACCTATTCTGTTTGCTATTTCCAAGTCTAGCACACTTTGGTCAGTAGAAGCCTGTGATTGTGATAAGAAACAGCTATAAGTACTCAGAACTTCAAGTTGTATTTTATATCATGCATGCATTTTTACATACCCGATTTAAGATCCTTCCGGTCGGGGTTGCATCAAAGAAAGACATCGGAGCCCTGAGGCTATTTTTTGTAGCTTTATAGTACCGATCACTTGGTTTCTCTATAGGGTAGTTGACACCTGATGCTGCTATTTTTTTTGCAGTTTTACAGTGTAATGCAATTGTATTCTGCATGCTATGAGATGGCACCTGCTGCTGCTGAGGCAAATAAGGCATGGATTTTGGTAGGGAAGTTGGTAGTGGCTTCCTTTCATTGCACTGCTGGGACTGCATACCCTAAAATGCTGTAGAAGTTCATAACCAAAAAAGACCATTAATAAAGGTAAAATCATTTTTGAAAACTAAACAATAAACATGCACTCTAAAACCATACAAGGAGAAAAAAATAAGTGCATCCTTAGAGCTCTCAAGATATAGTATTTTAGGTTTACTAGACCACTTTCATGTCTTCAAATCACATGTATCACACAGTGAATCAAATAAACAAGTATTCCTGTGAAAATATCAAATTTGTTTTTTTTTTTGGAGACATCACAATTGTAGAAATGCATAACATAGCTAGTTCCAACATCTGTGCAAGATTCTTCAAACAATTGATTCAGACTATATGGAATAATGGTTTGCAACACGCGCTTGAAAGCTAGTGTATATAAGCAAGTTGACTTGTACACCATGGAGGGAGTCCATGTGCCTTGAGTAAAATAATCTCATCTCTTTAAGTATCAAATGATTTCTTCCATCTTAAGAAAAAATGAATGTAAAGTTCAATGTTAACATGATGTGAAAAATGAGGTGACGAGTTACCTCATGTATAAACAAATCTTTCCCTTAGAAAGATAGAGATTTCTTCAAAACACCACCTTTGTAACTGCTTTTCTAGTCGCCATTTCCATTGCTCATGTTGGTCTTTAGAAAGAGAGAAATTTCTTCAAAATTTTCTTTGTAATTATTAAACTGTGTCAAAACTACAACAGCTATCATGGTTGTTGGTCAGAAGCTGTAACCTTCTCTTGGATATGTAAATGACTATATGTAATTAATGTAGAATTACACAAATTCTTACAAGATATTCTTGGAAGTTGTTTGTTCATTTAGGATATGATAGTGTCTGTTAGAGGTAGTTGCTAAAGGATGTGATATGTATTATTGTCACTTAAAGCAACATATGATATAGGGGATGGCAGACTTTATTAATTACAAAAATTTTAACTACTGATTAATCAAAAACATTATTACAAGATTTTATGCTTGAGCACATGAAAATTTTTCTTGGCTTCCTTCCCCAGAAGAAAAAAAGATTGAGACAAAATGGTAAGGTTTTGCAATTAGTTTGAATGTATTATGCATGCCACTTCAAGCATTCTAAGAAGAATTATAGAAAAAGAATTTAACAGTTACTTACCAGATTCAAAAGTAGTAACACTGTTATGAGGTAAAAGCTGATAAAGTATACAAGGGTCCAAGAAGTTCCCGTCAATTGCGTATAGCCCTGAAATGGTGCCATATAAGATAATCAATGATTTCCAGTGACAACTTCAATTGCCATTGTTATGAATATAGAGACAAAAATAAAACATGGAAAGTATGGCTATAAAAGTTCAATGACATGGCGCATAAGAATTAAGCATGCTAGTATTTCCATTTGTTTAGAATAGGTTAGTTATCAAGTATTTCTTATTTCACATTGTTTCTTCAATTTCTTAGTTTTCTAGTTTAGTTCATTTGATAGAAGATATAATGGAAATACAAGTTGGAATGCATTCCAGGCTTATCTTCAGCATCACCTAACCCAATTACCCAACAACTTATTTTTCCTAATTCTTATTAAACCCAAAAGATAGCAGATAGCTTACCACAATATGGATTGTCATAAAAACTGCATAGATCTGCAAAATGCAAAAATCCATACATATCAATAACTGTTCTACATCAGGCAAGAGCCAGTTTTATTAAATGGTTATCAAGTAATCTATAACCCAAACTCAATCAAATGTTTCCAGGCACATTTTACCGTATAATTTGTCATCCTCTGAAAGACGGCTCGACTGGTCAATACAACACTTATGATGACACTAAGACCGGGTTCTGTCAAAACGATGTCAGAAGCACTGCGAGCTGCATCTGTTGCATCAGCAACAGCTATTCCATTGTCAGCCTTCTTAAGAGAAGGAGCATCATTAACTCCATCACCTGTCATTCCACATATATGTTTCCTAGCTTGAAAGCGCTTAACGATTTCATATTTGTGCTCTGAAGCAAAACCAAACAACCAGTCAAAAGAAGTAAGGAAAGAAGAAAAAGCAAGTTCCAAGCAAAAGCACCTAGCAGCAACTACCAGCCTCCCTCTCATGGACACTAGAACCTAGCTATAGCATGATATCAGAACCATACCAGAGAAAACGCCAGCAAAACCATCAGTTTTCTCTATAAGTTCATCAACTGGCAGGGCTGCAATTGACTCATCCTTGGCTTGGCCTAATAAAGCGGATGAGGGATACATGTTGGTTCCCATCCCAAGACGGTGTCCAGTTTCCTTTCCTATTGCCAATTGATCACCTGATAGAAGTTGAAAGCGTTAATTGGCACATGAATAAAACACTAGAAACTGAATTACCCATTCAAGGTTGGGTTGGGAGGGTGGGAAGAACATAATTTTATATTGTGAAACAGAGATATGAGAAAATGATGACGCTGCGCTAAGTGATTATAGAATACTTGCAAAATCAATAAGACATAAATAAAACCATCCTTACTCCATGTACGAACATAATGTGATCCACTATGTAATTGAGGGTTTCTAGGAGATTTCAACACTTGTGACTTCAGAAACCCTCTGAATATATCAATATGTAATTGAGGCTCATATCTCATTAATTTACAACCCCATTTAAAACACAGAATGTCACATATGTAAACTGAACAAGATGATGCTATATCACAAGACACACACCTGTGATCATTTTAACATTTACCCCAAGTGGAGGATAGCAGTTCTTTGAGCTTTAGTGGGATTGTCATTCTTAACATTAGCAGTGGAGCTAGGAAAACGGTTACGATACCGTTTCCTCCAAGTTCCAATGAAATGTAGCCTTGAGCTCTACATAGAAAACATATAATATGAGACAAGAAACTCAAACATGATAGTAACAACAACAGTTACTACAAACAACTGGGCACGCAAGTAACCCAAAATCACTGCAAATAATCCCGAATCTCAGTAGAATATGCATCAGGACAAATTTCAGATGTCAAAGAAACCTACTAATTTTTCACCTCACCCCACCCTTCGGATTTCCAAGACGAATGTCACACGAGTCGCAAAGTTTTCACAATTTCTGTGCATCCTTGCCAAAGTTCTACTATTTATTTCAAGAACCAATCCATTCTAAGAAGAGCAAGGAAGGAAAATTACGAATCTTGACCAAGGTTGCACCAAACAAGAATGCAATCTTTGGATTCTCCCAAAAACCCACAACAATCTCATGCCTCGTCGATGTCCAACCTCCTAAGATTCTAACTAACCCTTCATAGTTTGTGAGCTTGTTCCTTACAACATCCCACATGAAAAACAAACTTCTAGAGGATATGCCAAACTAAAAATGAAAAAACAAATAGAGATTCTCAAGAATGAGCATAAAGTAAGGCAACGAGAATCCAGCACAATCATCATGTGTACTCGTTGTCCCCAAGGAATTGATTGAGAACTTTCAGGTGGTGACTCGAAATTCCTTCCTTCTATGTATATACTTCGGTAAACCAAACTTTGAAAAGAACTTAGCCACAAAAATGTCAACCAAAATTTGAATCATTGATACATTTATAAAGATTTTAATGTCAAGTTTGTATTGGCATATAAAAGAAAATTTGTTACTTAAAAAAACACATGAGCAATACAAGAAAAAGGCATAAAAATAAACTGACCAGAATAACAAACTAAATACTTAAATGGGCAATTATCCCAATAACTCCATAATCCACAAACAGACTCCCCTAAATTCCAGAAAAACCCTACACCAATTGTTGGTTTCACAAGATAGTCAGAGGGTGGTTTTCCCTAAAACCAGATAGGAAGTATGGTAAGTGAAACAGAAACCAATGAGCAAAACAAACTTCATCTCGTTTGTGTTGAATCTTGATATCATTTTTAGGTTTCCCTGTTTCTTGAAATCCAGAGATACATTTAAGCTCATCCAACATCTAGGTCTATCCAGAAGGACACTCAAATAAGATGAAAGAAATGAGAGAATGATGGAATAATTGCAAATTTTAGGATTAAAATTTGATTTATAAAACCAGATCTACTGAAAAAGAAGATGTAGAAGAGTATATACCTTAACAGGACCAAAAATCCCAACATCAGTGGTCTCACCAACAATCACTTGGACTTCAGATCTTGTTTGAGAGGCTGAATCGAGCTATGTAATCCTTGGGTGTTGAAGTTGGAGGAGTGACGAATCAGGCTGGGCACGTCGTAGCCCTTGCTTTAGGTTGCAGATTAGGGAGAGAAGGATCCGAGGGCTTTAGATGGTGAGAGGTCGACCATGGTAGGCGATAAGAAGAAAGGGGGTTGTGGTGCTTGGTAGATAGGGATTTTTCTTTTATGGAGAGAGAGGGAGAGGGAGAGATGTGATCAAGAAGGAGAAAAAGATCAGTGCATGGGAGAGAGAGGCAAGCAGGACGTGGTTACTCTTTTAGGTTCAGTATACTTAAATATTTGAAGGAGACGAAGAGAGAAGTCGCGCTAATTGAAAATTTTTGGGGAGCGCTTAAATGCCCGCCAACTTTACACAACGTTTCTCATTTTCAAAGTCATTAAAATTGACTTTTCATAGCAGAATGGTAAAGAGCGCTATTAACAAATGCTATGAATAAACATTTTTCTTGTAGTGTGCCTTCGAATTGGGTTCTATTGTTACTAACTAGTGACCTTGGAATGCCGAACTTGCACACGATGGAGGCCCATATGATTTTTTCAATTTGATTTTGGCCTATCTTGGACACGGGTTCAACTTTGACCCATTTAGTGAAGTAGTCTACAACTACAAGGAGGAACTTCTTATTGGTTGAGGCTAGGAGCGGTTCGACGATGTCCATTCCCCATTGCGCGAAAGACCATGTGCTAGTCATCAGAAAGGGCTGAGTGGGCATGTGTGTATACGGCGCAAACCTTTGACATTTGTTGCATCTGCGGATGGTATCCTTGGCATCCTACTGCATCGTTGGCCAATAATACCCTAAGGTTAGGGCTTTGTGGGCTATAGTTCTCCCGCCAAGTGGTTCCCGCAGATGCCATCATGAATTTCTTTAAGAACATGAATCACCTATGAGGGAATCAGGCATCTGAGTAGGGTCCCATGGCTGACCTTCTATATAGTTTGTCGTTGAGGAGAGTGTACTACACAACCTTATTTTTCAGCTTTCTGGCCTCTGTCTTTTTGGCTGAGAGGACTCCATTTTTGACATATTCAATGATGGGATTCATCTAGCTTGTTTCTACGTCTGTCGCGTAGACTTCGTTGGACTCTTCTTCTTCCAAACTCGATTGCTCTTGGAACTCGATGAGCCCATCTGTAATCTCAGCAGTAGCTGAGGCCTGCTTGGCTAGTGTGTCGGCTCTTTAGTTGTCGTCTTTGGGACACTGTAGGAGTTTGGGCCTTTTAAATCCGCTCATAGTGTTGATTACCTTCTCATGGTAAGCTATCATCTTGGGATCTTTGCTGTTGAACTCCCCCTTGACCTGGTTGACTACCAGGCGTGAGTCATTGTATGCTGTTAGCTCATCTATCCAGATCCCTTTGACAAGCTTCAAGCCGAATAAGAGGGCCTCATATTCCGCTTCGTTGTTCGAGGTCAAAAATCTGAACCTAACAGTTGTTTCCAGGATGAAACTGCGTAGAGAGCGGAGTGTGATACTTGCTTTTTTTTTCTTTTATTGTAGATAACCCATCACAGTACAAGATCCATCCTTGGTCAACAAACCTTTGATCTTTGTCATCAGACTCTTGTTCTCCACCGCCAATAAAATTGCTGATGAAGTTCGCCAATACTTGAGCTTTGATGGCGGTTCTTGGAGCATAGTTGATATCAAACAGCCCCAGTTACACTGACCATTTAACCATCCCGTCTGACAATTCTGGCTTGTGTAGCTCAGTGCGAAGTGGATGTTTGGTCAAGACCGTTATGGAGTGGGTCTAGAAGTAGGGCTGCAGTATCCTAGAGGAGACGACCCGCGCTAGAGCTAGCTTTTCTAGGTTTGGGTAGTTTGCCTTTGCTTCTACAAAGATTTTTCTGGTGTAGTACAATGGTCTTTGTACTCCTTTATCGTTCCGCACGAGGGCTGAACTGACGCGTGCTTTGAGATAGACAAATATAAGTAAAGTGTCTCTCCTGGCGCAAGTTTCGAAAGTAGTTATGTACTTTACGCCCAAACAGTACACGCAGTCAAATGCAATAAAGATTGGGGTGTCGATCCCACGAGGAAAAGCGATCTACAAAACAAGGTCAAAGAAAATGAACTACGCGAAACTAAATTTAAGAAATTTTAGCAATTTTGAAATATGAAATTGAATTTAGTTTAATAAAGATCAAGTTTAGAAAAATCACAAGGTTCCAAGAATCCCTCCTAAATTTCACGTGCCAACTAGTATTGATTCGCTATGATAATTCAATTACGTGTTTCACATCCCAAACAACATAATCGGAAAAATAGTCTTTAATGCACCAATATATTCTAATGTAAATGGATTTTAGATTTCACTTTTTCTAGAAAGCACAAATATTGGTCATATATGATATCCTAAATTTACGATATATCCGGAGACAATAGCATAAAAAAAGACAATCACATATAACTAGCCTACTGGAATTAATTGATCTTTAAAATTTCACACATAAGAAAAGCACGACTAGACTTACATGGAGAAAAAAAAGACAACCACCGGAATAATAATCTACGGAGAAGTTGATGAGATCTTTGTCACTAAAATAACATAAACTCCTATATTAAATAAAAGTGAAAATCATAAAACGAATCAAATACCAATTAAGTGCGTTACATCTAGGAGTTCATCTCTTCGCCTTGCATGGAGTTTAGTGACACACGGTGAAGGTGATGACAGCAATAGCGGTGTGGAGCTTCATGGCAGTGCGTGGTGGATTAGCGATGCGTACTCGGCTGTTGATGCGTTGTGTGTGTCCCTGCTATTCATGCGCTCTTTGCTGTTCCTCCGTTCTTTGCCCGTGTGTTGCTGTATTTATGGTAGAAATAAACAACTCCTTATTGGAAACCCAATTGGAAACCAAATACAAATTGGAAATTAATTATAATTGGAAACCAAAAAAAAAGAAGGTTTGGCTATGTTCATCCATATTACTTATTTGTTCTACAAAAATTCAAAACTAATTTCCTTTTTTTTTTTTCTTCTTTGGTTCTCTTTATTAATCTTTGGCTTGAGTGTCTCCCGCTTCACTTCATGAATTTGTCTATGAATTTCCAAATTCGCTACGCTAATGCATTTTTGTCATATAAATTCCAAATCCTACAAAAATACAAAAATAAAATAATTAAACTAAAATACACTATTTGAAACACTAACAAATATAAATTAGGAGGTGTATTATGTAATAATTATGTGAATATCAAATACCCCCAAACCTATATTTTGATAGTCATCGAGCAAAACAAAATTAAGAATAAAATCATAACTCACTTTCGTAGGAATCACGGTTGCACTTACCTTAACGTGCAACAAGTCTTTAAACCCCTAGATTACCTCTAGTGGATGAGTTATAGTCTCATGAGGGTTTCCATAAATGTTACCCCCAAACATTACTGACTCAATAGAACAAAATCTATTTTCTAAAAACATAATGCAAGAACATGGGCATTCTTCTTTATTTCCCTTAGAGTAATTTTCTAATTGCTTAAAATTCAAGAAAAACAACAAACCAAAAATGTCACAATAGTATATCAATAGAGTGTACTAATTTAATAGTATCTAAAGGTTAAATAAATTTCATAACCATTCTCAACTCGACGTGTGTGTGTGAGAAATCTTATCAACATAACTCTTCATCTTATAGTAAAGATGTGACGAGATAACCTTAGAAAGTACACTTCGACTACAAATCTCTCATGTCACTAAAAAATAAAACACTCAGAGATTGGGCACTCAGTTTATATGTGAGGAAAATGATATAAACTATGGAAAATGCAAACGTCTCACATATAATTATCATGAAAAACGGAAATTTCAAAGAGTGAAATGAATATGATCTCATGGACAGGAATATTGATTACTTTTGAGAATGTTGAATCAAACACCATAGTTCTTGCCTATTCAATCTCCACATCTACTAAACCAATTTTCACTTAAGATCAATTAGGTCTTTACTACGTTGTAATGGGGTTAGGATTATGGCAAACAATAATGGACAAAAAATGATACAAAAATTTTCTTAGAATGGCTACACCCTTGAATAAACACATAGGGCATTAAAGAAAAAATCAATGTTGTAAACCATTAACTTTTTCTTCATTAATTTCTTCTTCAACCCTTTTTTTTTCTTCTTCAACCCTTTTTTTTACATGTTTTTCCCCGTTTATACAATCAAACACTTTTACTTAGAGGGCGCAGGAAATATCTATTTTCAACTCTTTCTATTTTCCCATTCCATAAATATATCTCACCTTATACATTCTCAGAAAATTGGATAAGGATAAAATAATAGAGGTATTACTGCTTGATTGAAGTAGGTAATGGGAATGGGAATAACAAAGAGAATGCTATTTAAAGGCTCAAAGGGCTGCAAATGGATATTTATTATTGGGTAGGCTAAAAGGCTACAAAAATGGTTTAAAGAAAGAAATGCCTATATAACTTCATAAGTTCTAGTTGGTACTAGGACATCTCAACTAAATAAAGCAAGAAGTTCTAGTGTAAAAATTCAATTTTTATATCGTTCTTAAAGCAACCAATAAGAAAATCAAGAATAATGAGATCATCAACGAAATAATGCGAACTCTAGAAAAATCATAGTGTATTTAATAACCCTCAAGAAATAAAGAATGGCTCAAAACTCACAAGGTTAAGTCACCACTATTGATCTAAGGTTTTCTAGTTCAATATCTCATTAATCAACTTCAAATCATGTTGACTTGGCTTATAGTGCACGAATAGTCGAGTTGAAAAGTCTCGCGAAATACATCTAACATAAGGACAATATCAAATATCATGTTTTCTACTAATATAACTATGTGACACGTGTTAGTATGTGTTTTCTCAAAATTAAAGGCAACAAAAATATTCTCTAATATTAAAAAGACTCAAACCCAAATCCCCCCCCCCCCCCCCCCCCCCGTTTTAAATTCACCAAGAGTTCAGATTTCGAATGCATTTTCATAAAGATTTTGCACAATTACCGTAATCATCTAAGTATTCAATGGAAATTGAGTAGAACACAAAAAAATGACTCGATTTAATTGTAAAATATGTTTTAAAAATACATTTTAAGCTCAAAGATTTTTGAAAATTGCACAAAAAATCTAATAAACCATATCACCCTCAAACCTAAACCAAACATTGTCCTCAATGTATAAAATAATAATCATGAAAAATGAAGGAAAAATAAAAGAGGAGGGTTAGAGTGATATTACCATGGTGAAGCTTTACCAATTTCAAATAGACAATGTCCTCACAGTCACCAAAATATAAGAAATCATACCGACGGGAGAAAGGAACACATGGGATTAGGGACTCCGAGTGACTCTAGGAGCAACACCTAAAATAACCTGAAACACTAAAAGAAAAACATAAAAGCAAAAACCTAAACTAAAAAAAATAAAATAAAAAACCTAAATTAAAGATAGGGTGGAAAACATCAAATCAAGTAGACAGGGGCAACCAGAGAGATCTCCTCTGGCACCTCTACATGCTCCACATAGTGCTTCAAACGTTGCCTATTTACTCTAAATACTCTCCCATCTTTTGGATCTTCAATTTCTATGGAACCATTGGGAAATACTTGTTTTAGCATGAATGAGCTCGTCCATCTCGATCTTAGCTTGCCAGGATGAAGATGAAGTCGCGAGTCATAGAGATAGACTCGTTGATTGGGCTCGAAATGTTTCCTCAGAATTTGCTTATCATGAGCTGTTTTCATCTTCGCCTTGTATATTCGGGAATTGTCATAGGCATCATTCCGCAACTCCTCAATTTCAGCTAACTGAAATTTCCGCTGAATACCTTCAGAGATACAACGCCTCATGATTTGGTTGGGGCAATACTTATATAGATAAGGATCGTCCCAATAAAAATTGCTTGCCTCGACCAGAAATTTGCTCTTATCTTAAGCACTCCATGATGATGGAACTTCGCCGGAAACCAAGTAATTAACAATGTGCGCATACCATGGTACTTGAGTGACGGCGAATAGGTGCTCATCAAGGAAGTCATCATGAATGGGTAGGCCATTGGCAGAGTCATTGAACTCCAGACGAGACAAGTGATCCTCCACAACATTCTCGACCCCCTTCTTATCCTTTATAGTTAGATCAAATTCCTGCAGAAGTAAAATCCACCTAATCAATCTTGCCTTAGCATCCTTTTTAGAAACAAGGAACTTAAGAGCCGCATGGTCAGTAAAAACAGTGATAGCTATACCAATCAAATAAGCCCGAAATTTATCTAAAGCAAAAACTACGGCTAGCAACTCTTTTTCAATAGTCGAATAATTCATTTGAGCATCATTAAGTGTTCGACTAGCATAGTAAACAATAAAGGGTTTCCCTTCCCTTTGTTGTCCCAAGACTACCCCCACATCATAGTTACTTGCATCACACATTATCTCAAATGGTAAATTTTAATCCGGTGGCTGCATGATGGGGGTAGAAGTGAACCTATCAATGAGTGTTCGAAAGACGTCCTCACACTCTTGTGTCCATTGGAACACAACGTCTTTGACCAGGAAGCTACTTAATGGTCTAGAGATGGCAGAAAAATTCTGTATGAACCACCTATAAAAACTCGCGTGCCCTAGAAATGATCACACATCCTTGACACTTTTAGGTGTAGGTAATTTAGAAATCAATTCAATGTTTGCTTTATCAACCTCGATTCCTTTATCAGAAACTATGTGTCCCAGAACTATTCCATAGGGAACCATGAAATGACATTTTTCCCAATTAAGCACCAGACCCTTCTCTTTACATCTACTTACAATAGCCTTTAAGTGAAGTAAACATGAATCAAAGGAATCACCAAAAACAGTCAAATCATCCATGAATACTTCCATATATTTTTCAACCATGTCACTAAAAATACTCATCATGCATCTATGAAAAGTAGCCGGTGCATTACACAATCAAATGGCATACGCCGAAAAGCATAAGTACCAAAATGACATGTGAAAGTAGTCTTATCCTGATCCTATAAAGCAATCTCAATCTGATAATATCCTGAATACCCATTTAGAAAGCAATAGAAAGAATGACCAGCTACTTGCTCTAAATTTTGGTCTATGAATGGAAGTGGGAAGTGATTCTTGCGGGTGGCAGAATTAAGTTTCCCATAATCAATGCACATGCGCCACCCCGTCACTACCTTAGTAGGAACATGCACCCCCTCATCATTAGTCACCACTGTTATTCCATATTTCTTAGGAACTACTTGAGTTGGACTAACCCACTCGCTATCAGAAATGGGATAAATGACGCCTGCATCTAACAATTTTAAGACCTCCTTTTTCACCACCTCTTTCATAATGGGGTTAAATCGTCTTTGAGGATATCTACGGAGGTTAGCTTCTTCTTCTAAGTGAATCCTATGGGAACATATTAAGGGGCTAATACCTTTGATGTCATCTATAGTCCAACAAAATGCAGATTTGTGTTCACGTAAAATATTAATCAATTCTTTTTTTGTGAGCCATCAAGCACGGAAGAAATAATAACGGAAAAGGTATCACATGGTCCAAGGAATGCATATTTAAGTCCCTAAGGCAGTGGAGCTAGGTCAACCTTCGGAGTTTCCACGGTGGATGGTTGTAGTTTCTGTCTTTCCTTTGGCAACTCCTTAAAGCATGGTTGCCATTGTCGTCCTCCTTTATCCTTTAACCCTGAAACAACAGAAATATCAAAAGCATTGTCAGGATAAAGTGAACTCTCAGAATCAGAAATAGAAAGGAGGTACTCTAAGGTTTTAGAATCTGCGCTCAGGAGCGCCTCTTCTGATATTAGCATGTCTATCATGTAGGTATGATGACACTCATCATCATCACGTGGTTGCTTGCTAATATTGAATATGTTGACCTCCAGAGTCATGTTCCCAAAAGACAACTTCATTAGACCGTTCCTGCAATTGATAAGAACGCTAGCTATGGCAAAAAAATGTCTACCTAAAATAATTGGAACTGTAGACTCCATATTAACCGCAGAATGAGTATCTAAAATAAGAAACTCGACGGGATAGTAAAACTTATCAATCTGCAGCAAGACATCCTCAACTATTCCTCTTGGCTTCTTAACCGATCTATCGGCCAATTGTAGTACCACGGATGTGGGTTTAATCTCTCCTAAACCCAGTCGCAAGTAAATAGAATATGGCATCAGATTTACACTTGTTCCTAAATCCACCAAGGCTTGGTTGAACTCATGAGTCCCAATCTGGTAGGTGACTGTAGGATACCCTGGATCTTTGTACTTGGGTGGTGTCTTCTGCTCAATCACCACACTTACCTGTTCTGTCAAGAAGGTAGTCTTCTTGACATGATGCTTCCTTTTGATAGTGCATAGATCCTTGATGACCCTCGCATAAGTTGGTATCTGTTTAACCACATGTAGCAAAGATAAGTTAATTTTAATCTGTTTCAAGTGTTCTAGAATCTCACCATGCATTTCCGATTTTTTTCTAGTAGGTCGTAGTGCTTGAGGAAAAGGAATGTTCTTGTTGGGCTCATCCTTAGGGATGCTCTCCTTTGCACTTGGGGAGGAGCCTATAGTTGTGGACGAGCTTGATCCATCTAAAATCTTACCACTCCGAGTAGTGATGGCATTAACCTCTTTTACATTCTAAGAGTCTAAAGCAGAAGTTTGTGCCATAAGTTGCCCATTCGGATTTGCTTGAGGCTGTGATGGAAATTGGCCCCGCTCTTGTACCGTTAATGAACTTGTCAGCTTGGTTATCTAGCTTTTGATCTCCTTGTTCTCTTCTGTCAACTGTGTCAATGCAACCTCAAATTTTTGATTAGTTTTACCTTGTGCCTCTATAAATGCATGTATTGTGTCTGATAAGGAATTTCTGTTAGATTGCGCATTGTATGGAGGTGTAGGGTATGACCTAGGTGGTTGTGCCTGTGAATGTGCAGGTTGGTCTGCTTCGGACCTCCAGCCTAAGTTAGGGTGATCACTTCAGCCAGAATTGTAAGTGTTCGAGAATGGTGAGTAAGGCTTCTTGTACATCCCCAAGGCGTTACATTGTTCCTCATAAACCTCTCTCATCTCAGTCAAGATCGGGCAATCCTGTGCTAAGTGTTAAACTCCCCCGCATATAAAACAGGCGTCCTGTAGCTCAGCTCTGGCAACAGTATGTGTGGGCCTACCATCCTTGGCCTTAAGTGTCTCTAACTCCCTAGTCACTCTATCCAATTGGGCTATAAGGTTGTCCTCTTTCCTAAGTTGGTAGACTCCAGCTGGGCGTGTTCTATCCATGCTCTCAGTAGCACTTGGACCAGTCCAAGTATGAGCCTTTTCAGCCAAGTCATTCAGGTACTCAATGGCCTCATCAGGGTCCTTATGCAAAAACTCTCTATTACACATCATCTCAACGAATTGACGCTCTCTATTGGTGAACCCCTCATAAAAATAACTGACTAAGCACCAACTCTCATACCCATGGTGTGGCATGTATTCAAGAGATCCTTGAACCTCTCCCATGCTTGATATAATGTCTCGCTATTCTTTTGGGTAAAGGTAGAAATCTTTCTCTTTAGACCGTTGGTTTTGTGGTGAGGAAAGTATTTATTAAAAAATTCTTGGGTCATCTCCTCCCACGAACCTATAGACCTTGGTCGCAAAGAGTATAGCCAACTCTTCTCTTTTTCCTTAAGGGAAAAAGGAAAAAAACCTTAGTCTAACCGAGTCTACAACCTCAACTTTGCTATGGAAAGTGGCCACAACTTCCTCGAATTCCCTAAGTGAACATAAGGATTCTCACTCTCTAGGCCATGAAAAGTGGGTAATAATTGTATCATACCCGTCTTCAAATCTAGCTTCAGTGTATTTGGTGTAAACATGATACATGATGGAGTAGCAGTGCGCGTGGGGTGGAGATAGTCCTTTAGCAACCGAACATGGTCATCTTCGTGATTACTCATGGTGTTAGAATTAGAAGTAAGACTTAATTTGGTCTCAATGTGAATTTGTGGGTGTTCTAAATTTGGGACCCTAATTAGTCTCCCTAAGTTGTCTCTATTCCAACTCACACTTCCCCAATGTCTTTTTTTGTTTTTTGCAAATTTTTTTAAGAAATTAAATAAAAAAAATAAACTGGACCTAAAACCTAAAAATAAAATAAAATAAAACAATGAGCAAGAAAGATAATACCCGAAACCTCCCTTATAAAATGACGCTTGTCCCCGGTAACGGCGCAAAAATTTGATTACTCCCAAACAATACACGCGGTAAATTGCAGTAAAGATTGGGGTGTCGATCTCACGAGGAAAAGCGATCTACAAGACAAGGTCAAGGAAGAAGAACTACGCGAAACTAAATTTAAGAAATTCTAGCAATTTTGAAATATGAAATTGAATTTAGTTTAATAAAGATCAAGTTTAGAAAAATCACAAGGTTCCAAGAATCCCTCCTAGATTTCACGCGCCAACTAGTATTGATTTGCTATGATAGGAAAAATAGTCTGTAATCGGAAAAATAGTCTGTAATCGGAAAAATAGTCTGTAATGCACCAATATATTCAAATGTAAAAGGATTTTAGATTTCACTTTTTCTATAAAGCACAAAGATTGGTCATATATGATATCCTAAATTTACGATATATTCGGAGACAATAACGCAATAAAAGACAATCACATATAACTAACCTACCGGAATTAATTGATCTTTAAAATTCCACACATAAGAAAAACATGACTAGACTTACATGGAGAAAAAAATGACAACCACCGGAATAATAATCTACGAAGAAGTTGATGAAATCTTTGTCGCTAAAATAACATAAACTCCTATATTAAATAAAAGTGAAAATCATAAATACCATTATTCATCGTGAAAGCATAAAACGAACCAAATACCAATTAAGTGCGTTACATCTAGGAGTTCATCTCTTCGCCTTGCGTGAAGTTTAGTGACACATGGTGAAGGTGATGACAGCAATAGTGGTATGGAGCTTCATGGCAGCGCGTGGTGGATTAGCGATGCGTACTTGGCTGTTGATGCGTTGTGTGTGTCCCTGTTGTTCATGCGCTCTCTGCTGTTCCTCCGTTATCTACCCGTGTGTTGCTGTATTTATGGTAGAAAGAAACAACTCCTTATTGAAAACCCAATTGGAAACCAAATACAAATTGGAAACCAAATACAAATTGAGAACCAAATACAAATTGGAAACCAAATATAATTGGAAACCAAAAAAAAACAAAAACAAAAGGAAACAAATGGGTCCCACCCCTTTGTTTAGATTATGTTCTAATAACAGGAAAGGTGGGTTTGACTATGTTCATTTATATTACTCCTTTGTTCCACCAAAATTAAAAACTAATTTCCTTTTATTTTTTTCTTTGGTTCTCTTTATTAATCTTTATCTTGACTGTATCCCGCTCCACTTCGTCAATTTGTCTATGAATTTCCAAATTTGCCACGCTAATGCACTTTTGTCATTTAAACTCCTAATCTTACAAAAATATAAAAATAAAATAATTAAACTAAAATACACTATTTGAAACACTAACAAATATAAATTAGAAGGTATATTATTTAATAATTATGTGAATATCAGCACTTCCCATGTATGCTTTCAGACTCTGGAAGGCTTGCTCGCACTCTTCATCCCATCTGAAGCCCTTGCTCCCTCTCAAAATTTTGAAAAAGGGGAGGCACTTGTCGGACGATTTGAAATAAATATGTTGAGTGCTGCCACCTCCCAGTACGGCTCTGAACTTCCCTTTCGGTGGTCGGGGACTTTATATCAAGAAGAGCCTGAATCTGCTTTGGATCGACCTCTATCCCTCTTTGGTTCACTATGTAACCGAGGAATTTGTCTGATTCAACCTCAAATGTGCATTTTTGCGGGTTGAGCTTCATCCGATACTTGCGAAACTGATTGAATGCTTCGGCGAGGTTGGCGATATGATCAAGATTGCGGAGGCTTTCGATCAACATATCGTCTATGTAGATCTCCATGTTCTTGCCGATTTGTTCCTTGAACATCCGGTTCACCAGTCGTTGATATGTTGCTTCTTCATTCTTTAAGCCGAACGACATCACCCGATAACAATATATCCCTCTTTCAGTTATGAAAGAAATCTTCTATTGGTCTAGGGTGTGCATTTTTATCTGGTTATATCCGGAATAGGCGTCCATGAAACTCATGAGGCTGTGTTCAGACGTGGCGTTTACAATTTGATCAATGTGGGGAAGCAAAAAGTTGTTTTTCAGACATGCCTTGTTCATGTCTGTGTAGTCTACACAGACTCTCCACTTCATGTTTTTATTTCTTACCAGAAGGTTGTTTGCCAGTCAATCTGGGTATCGAGCCTATTTGATCATGTCAACATTGAATAGTCTTTATACATCTTCGTTTATGACATGGTTTATTTCGAGAGTCACATGTCTATTTTTCTTCCTGATGGTTCTCTGCGTGGGGTCATCCTCCAATCGTTGAGTGATCACGAATGGGTCAATTCCCACCATGTTCCACATCGTCCAGGTGAATACATCTTGATTTTTCCGCAACAACTTTATAAGTTGTTCTGCTAATTCTTTGCTTAGGCGAGAACCTATCGAGATGGCTTTGTTGTTGTTGGGGCTGTCGAGGTAGATCGTGATAAGTTCCTCCTCTGGTTAATTGACATTAGGTCTTCCTCTTGGGCTAACTGGAGTCTCATCATCTGTGTTGGAAGATTCTTCTTCGATCACCGGGGTCGGGCTTTGAGAAGTCATAGTCACGGACTCGGACTGTAGTTGATAGTTGTTCAGCTGCTTCAGGACTGCGTAGTAGCAGTCTTTGGCTTCCGGTTGGTTTTCTCGTATGATGGCTACTGCTTGATTGGTAGGATGCTTGATACATTGGTGCAAAGTAGAAACCGCTGCCTCCATCTGGTGGAGCCATGGCTTTTCCCAAGATGATGTTGTAGGTGGACGAGGCATCAACCACCACAAACTCCTGGAATAGGACTTTCTAAAGTTGTGGCTCTTTTGCCACCAAGGATTGTGATTTTGTTTTTCGAGTTAATTTCGGTCTCTTGATTTTAAGAAATATTTTTTGGTGTGTAAAGAAAAAAATGTAAAAATTTCGAGGATACATGAAATATATAACAAATTTCGAGGATATATTAAATATGTGAAAAAAAATAATATGCAAGTATTAGGCATATTAAATGAAACCAAAATACCTATAATTAGAAAATCAAGGGGTAGTTTAAATAATCAATATATAACTAGAAGAAGTGATAATTAGGAAATTAGGGGGCGTTTCAAAAAGCAATAAATAATTAGAATAAATGATAATTAGAAGAAAAAAACTCAAAATTTATGGAAAAAATTCAAAAAATGTACCTTTTAGTAGCTGGATTTTGTATTTTTACGAAAAAAAAACTTTGAAAATTACGAAAAAACTCTCAAAAAAATGAAATTTTTTCTTCCGCCCTTTTTCTTTTCGTAATTTCAAAAAAATGAAAATTTCGTATAATTTCACAAAATCACAGTCATTGCCTGCTACTATTGTCAATCTGATCTTCCCGATAGGGAAGCATTTTACCCAGCTGAACCTGACCATAGAGTGACTGGAAGGCATTAGGTTATATTCCTTCAGCTGCATGTTGCGGAACGCGTTGAGGAATAGAACATTCAAGGAGCTCCCGGTGTCTACTATAGATCTCCTAACTTCCCAGTTTGTTATAAAGACCGAAATTACCAGGGCGTCATTATGCGGAATTGGACGCCTTGGAGGTCTTTATCTGTGAAAGTCAGGGGAAAAATTGGGCTCTGGGCACAAGCATGCTACACCTGTTGGTCCTTGTAGGTCGATCGGGTCCACATCTCTCGGAGCGCTCTCTTTTGGGATCTGTTGGACTGTTCGACTTTTGACCATACTCCATGCAGGACTTAAGCAACGTCTGCCGCCTCGCCTCTAGTTTCGATGAAGACCTGCTCCTTTTCCTTAGCCCAGTCATGTGTGACGTTTGGGCTCAAGAATTCCTTGAGTTTCTATCTCTTGATTCAGTGCTCAATCTCGTACCTAAGATTCTTGTAGTCTCTGGTATCATGGCCGCTGTCCTTGTGAAAGTAGCAGTATTTTCTATTGTTCCATTGTGAGGGGTTTCCCCAGAGTTTGACGGGCCACTTTACTTCTCTCCGATCCTTAATGGCTTTGAGGACATCGGACAGGCTGAAGTTGAGGGGAATGAAGGATTGGGAGTCGACGTAGTTGGGGGATTTATCTCGCCCAGTGCGGCCAGAGTTAGGCTTGTCGTCGTTCCACTTCCTCTTACCCCGTCGTCGCCCTCCTTGTTGTCTTTGGAACCAAAATCCTTTTCTTCGAACTTCGTATTCTCCTTGGCGGCTAACATCTCGTCGAGAGTGATGTATTTCTGGGCACTCTTCAGTAAGTCCTCCATATTAGTTGGAGGCTCCAGAGTGATGAAATCGTAGAACTTGCCTCTCCTCATACCTAAGGAGAAGGTATTGACCGCAGTGTCATCACTGCAGCCGTTGATGAGGGTCAGCTCATCATTGAAGCATTTGACATATTCCTTCAATGTCTCGCTTTACTTCTGTTTGATGGTTAGTAGGTAATGCAGGCCCTTTCTGATCCACTAAATGTCGACAAAGCGTGTGAGAAACGTTGTTGCTAGTGTCCGAAATGAGTCGATGGACTTCAAAGGTAGGCTGTGGAACCAAGTCAGCACTGACTTCTTCAGGCTAGTAGGGAATGACCGACACATTGCTGCTTCGGACCCTTCTTTGAGTGTCATTACATGCTAGAACTGACGTAGGTGATCAGATGGGTCTGTTGTCTCGTCGTAAAACTCTAATTTTGGAGGAGTAAATTTCTTCGGCAAGAGCTCATTCATGATGTGATCCATGAATGGGGGACAATGAGGTTGAACAACACGTCAAGATCTGTGGCCCTAGTCGGATGGGGTTCTGCGAGGTGAGTCGATCCGCTCCCCCACCTTTAGTATCATGCCTCTCCTGAACATGTTTTCTGATCTTCTGGGGAAAAAACTCTTTGCTGCTTCCGGTCTCCTTCTGTGGGTGGAGGGTTCTGCTGAGTAAGTCTCTCACCGCTCGTGCAATTTGCGGTGTTCCTCCAGTTCGAGCGTTCGAGGGCTCTGGGATGTCTCCATTGTTGCGAGATCTTGTGGTTACCATCTCTCTGGACTATGAGGAAGGGTGATAACACTGTTTTGTTAAGGAACTTCATCGTTCCACACGGACGGTGCCAAACTGTTGTAGTCGAATCTTGTTCTCCTTGACCTTGACCTGCACAGGGAACACACGTGAGCCAAGGACCACCATTGTTGTGGCTGATGGCACTCTGATGCTAAAGTTAGACAAGGCTTGAGAAAGGCTTAAAACTGTCAATTGAGTTCTAACGTACCTTTGTTCATCAACCCTGTGCCTTATTTATAATGCGAGAGCTCTTGTTCGGCTAGGCCTTTGATGGCGTAGTTTAGAAGAAAAAAAATCTTTCTGTAGATCCTTTTTTAGCGGGGAGTCATCCATATTGGAGAGTTTCCCTACACGACTTGTGCTCCTAGATCTGTGGGAGAGTTTTCCGTTTTAGAGTGTTGTCCATGCAGGTAAGTTTCCATGTACGACTTTTCTCTGGTGTTTGTTTCCTAGTTGGAACCAATGTATTATTAGCCTGCCCATCTTAGGTGATCCCCCAGATACTTGCCTGATTAGGCCTTACGGGTATTGGGCTTTACCATGTGACGTGTGGGCTTAGTACGGCGCTGCAATTTGGATCCAACCTTCTAGATTCTGTCAATATGGGCTTAGTATTGTCTAGGCTTTGCCAGATTGGATGGGCATTCCTGCCCGCTTTATTCTGCTGACGAGATTATCATAACACGCGTACGGCGTGGATTAAAGGATGGTTTGGTATACCATCAAGAGGTATTGGAATTCAAGAGGAAATTGAAGAAAAGTACCTTCCTTGAGAAGTGAATCAAGGGCTTCTGCCATTCCCACAGTGGTTCCATTTGCAAGCATTTGTGCTTCATGCAGAGAGTCTGTAAAGTTTTTATGTTCATTTTGTAGAAATCCATCTTTGTAACTCACAACCCAACACCACAAAAATCATAAAACCAACAAGAACAACAATACAAAGAAAAATGAAGAAGTGAAGCAATGGATCTCAAAGCATACATGTGAACACTACATTGGCTGAATTGAGAGAGGACAAAGGAAACACAATGTCTATAGAAGATAAATCCTCTGCACTTATTTTCATGCATCGAGTATAATGACCTAAAAATGAATATAAAACAAATGAAGACTCTTTAATTATATGGAAGTTCTTGAAGGACAAATATGACTATCAGAAGGCAAATACACCCTTTTGCCCAGGTTGAATGTTTAAACTTGAGGTTCCAAGACTTTTAACACAATGTCAAAATATAATTATACAATTTTCAATATTGTTTTTTGTCTTAAGTTTTGTGGAGGACGCTCAGATGATTGAGAAAACTTTATCAACTTTTAATACATCAAGTGTCCTCATGCATCATCAATACCGTGAATTTCAATTTACTAATTATTTAGAATTAGTGATTTGTTTCATTGTAGCAGAAGAAAATGTTAAGGTGTCGTGGAAGAAATAAACATTCTAGAAGAGGTGAAAACTCCGGAAGATGTAGTCACAATAATCACCCAGCAAAGATGGTTACTATAATCACACTAGAAGAGGTTGTTACCTCGGTATAGGTAGTCAGAACTATTACCATAAGTGGTCTACAACTCCTGCCAAAGATAATGAGAAAACTCCTGCTGCTAATGAGAGTCCTTATAGAAATTCAGCTAAGTCAGATGATACTTGTTATAGATGTGGTAAACATAGACATTAGTCACGTGTTTACCGTGCAACAAAAAAGGCAGTGGAGAAGTATCGAGCTTCCATTAAACCAAAAAGAGACAAACTTGATCCAATGGAAAGATACTAATAATCCATCTAAATATCCAATTACTATTACTCACTTGGATTTTCTTGAGTTTTTTCAAGATGTTGACAATGCATCTTAGTAATATTGTATTTTGATATCACCTTGTAAAAATCTCCTACGTGTTTTTGTGTGTGTTTGCTACATGTAAGTTATATGTAAAACATGGATAGTTTATCTAAACTTATATATGGTTTGAAGTATATTTACTAGTTTGATGTATTCCTTAACTCATATATGTTTATTCTTTAAACGTATGGATCATGACATGCAAATTTGGATGATGATACATGTTTGAATGGTATTGCTACTACCCATACAATACAGAGAAGTCACAAAATTTTCTCTACACTAGACCTTAAAACACAAAAGGTGCTTACCATATTCAAACCTATACAAATTATTGAAGGCTCTGGTAGAGCCCATCTTATGTTACCAAATAGTACTCATTTATTTATTTATTTATTCATAATGTGTTATATTCTAGTAGTTCCAGAAGAAACTTACCAAATTTAAGGATACACTTGAATGGGTATCATAGTGAGACTACTAATGAAGGCAACAAAGAATATCTATGCATCATGTCTAGTTTTAGAAATTTTTTATGTTGTCTCCTTAGGATTATATTGTATAACTACTGGAGTTGTCAAATCACATGTCATCTTAAGCCATAAGCTTAAGACACGCCGAAAACTCACTGACACAAACATTGCTTATTTGACATGATTATTTGCGTCATCTTGGATCCATCATGTTGCAGAAAATTATAGAGAACTCTAGTTGTCATCCCTTAGCTCAAACACAACTTCATTTGCTGAGTGGATACTTATGCATTACTTGTTCGCAAAGTAGAATTGTTATTATATCACATTATCTTAATATTACTACTGAGTCACCATCATTCTTACAGAAAATATAAGGTAACATTTGTACACCTATTCACTCTGTAAGTAGATCTTTTAGATATTATATGGTGTTCATAGGCGCTTCCACTAGATGGTTTTTTTTAGCATAATCTCATTTTTGGCATATTATTAGCACAAATTATTACACTTAAAGCCTAATTCCCAGGCTGTCATATCAAATCTATTCGACATGATAATGTAGCTGAGTTTACTTCACAAGTGTTTAATGATTTTTGTTCATCAATATGGATTGATATTGAACATTTAGTCTCACATGTACATCCACATAATGGCTTAGAAAAATCTATAATTAAGGGTATTCAAATCATTGTTAGGCCTTTATTTATGAAGTATAGACCATCCATTAGTGTTTGAGGATAAGTAATCTTGCATGCTATAAAGTTGTTTCGTCTTCGATTGAATTTGTATCATCAATATTCCTATATAGCCTAAACTGAATTAAAGTGGGTCCTTAATGTTGATTAGGAATTTATCTTGGTTACGATTCCACTTCTGTCATCCACTATTTAGAATCATTAACCTATAAGGTTTATACCGCCCGATTTGCAAATTGCCAGTTTGATGAGACCATATTCCCACCGTTAGGCGGAGATAAACAAAATCTCACAAAATAACAAATAGATGAATAATAGTGTAAATTATCTTGGAATACTCCCACTCTGTCTCATTTGGACCCTAGAACATCGCAATGAGATTATGAGATAAAAATAATATTACATATTCAAGAAACTGGGAATTAATTTTCTGATGCAGCTAAAGTTATAAAGTCACATTTACCAGCTATAAATGCCTCTGCTTGAATAAGGCAACATGTGAATCGGTTGCACGCTTGAAGCGTGACAACCTATAGGTTTCAAATATCAACTCCTCAAAAGAAAAACATTAATAAAAATTTATGCCCTAATGTTTCTGAAGAATAAATATTTGAAACTCCTTCAAAAGTTATATATGCTCAAGAAAAGTTGTATATGAAACTCTAGAAGTTGTTTTACATAACGCTCCTGACGATTTTATGTTTGAAATCCGATTTATCCATAACCTCAAAAGTGGTTGTCACATCCTTAAAGTGATTGAAAAAGCTCATGAAGAGGCTCAGGTACCTGATAATAATGAAATATCAAAAAGCCCCTGAAGAGGCTCAGGTACCTGATAATAATGAAATATTAATAAAACTAAGACATGATTTATACAGTTTGAAACAATTAAAAAGAATGTGGTGTAACCATCTTAGTAAATATCTTTGTAAGGAAGGTTATGTAAATAATCTTATTTATCCATGTGTTTTTTATAAAGAAATCTATTAATTATTTTGTTATAGTAACAGTTTATGTAGATGATATAAATCTAGTTGGATCTAAAGAAAACCTTGAAAATGTTGCCAAGCACTTAAAGAAATAATCTGAAATGAAAAACTTAGGAAAAACAAAGTTTTTGTTTCGCCATACAGATCGAGCAAAGTACTAGTAGGATATTAGATTATCAGTCAAGATATACTGAAAAGATTTTGCAGTGCTTTATTATATACTAATCTCATCCACTTAGAATACCTATGGTTGTTCGGTCTTTAGATATAAAGAAAGACCCGAATCAACAAAAAACAAAATGAAGAAATACTTGGTCCTGAAGTACCATATTTGAGTGCTATTGGTACATAGTTATATTTGAAACAATGTACAAGACCTAATATAACATTTTCTGTGAACTTATTAGCAATGTATAGTTTTGCACCTACTCGTAGATACTGGAACGATGTTAAAAACATATTTTGATTTCTTCATGGGACTGTTGATATTTGTTGGCTATGCAGATTCAAGCTATCCCTTTGACCCCAATAAGGGCCACTCACTGACAGGTTACAGATTCATGAATTGTAATGCAACTATTTTCCAACAATTTATTAAACAAACCTTAGTAACTACCTTCTCAAATTATTCTAAAATCATTGCACTAGATGAAGCTAGCTAAGAAGGTGTATGACGTAGATATTTAATTCAACATATAAGAAGCAGCTGCCAATTAACTATATTGATCAACTGACTATATTATATGAAGATAATGTTGCACGTGTTACCCAAATGCAAGAAAGTTTCATTAAAGGAGATCAAACCAAACATATTCTGGTAAAGTCTTTTATCCACACGAGCTTCAGAAGAATAATTTCCACTGAATTTTAATGACAAGGTTTTTAATGAGGTGACAGTGGTGGACATCCAAGGAGGAGTATCATAGACATGTGGATGTCCACCTCCTGGATGAGTTGGTACAACAACAATTTGGATATTGCCACATCTATAACATGAGGTGACATGACGTGTCTCCCATGATCACCTCCATTTTTCCCACCTAGTAGAGATGTGCTTATCTCTTCCTGGGAGGTGCCGACCAAACTATTGTGTAAATGTTTGGATATTATAATATGAGGATAAGAAATGAAAGACTAATGCATGGAACGGTAAATGAAAGTACAGTGGTAAATGTAAATGAAAGTACAGTGTAAATGAAAGTACTTTCAACTCTAAGACGTTATAAGCATGAAAGCCTCGAGCTATCGAATATTATCCTTGATTTGGTATTTTCATTCGATACGAGCGAATCAGATGTGAGTATTCTCAAACTTATGTTTACTCTTTTGTTCGAAATATTAGGTCTATTTTGTTCCAAATTGTGATATAGCATACATTTCAAATTGTTTGCTTTCCATATCATAGATTCTTTGGCATGATTGTTGGTCATCCTGGATCAACTATGTTAAGGAAAATCAGTAATAATTTGAGTGGAACACCTTAACTAGTGTACACCTTCATTTACCTACTGAGAATCTATGCACACTTTGTTCGCAAGGAAAACTTATCACTGGACCATCTATTCTCATAGTGGTTTCTGAGAACTATCTTTCTTACAGAGGATACATGGTGATATCAGTAGCCACATTAGATACTTTATGATTTTATTAGATGTTTCAACTAGGTGGTCCCATGTATATTTACTTTTTACTCGAAATTTTGCCTTTGCCAGATTACTTACTCATATATTAAACTTAGTGCACATTTTTCTCACCACCATATCAAGTCTATCAATTTGATAATGCAGGAGAGTTCGCCTCACAAAATTTTGATGATGATTGCTCTTCATTAGAGATTGATGTTGAACAACTTGTCCCGTATGTATAATCTTTTGACGATCTATCAAACAAACATTAGTGGCTACCTTCTTCAATCCATTGACAACCTTGTTGATCTCTTTACTAAAATACTACCTGAGTCAACTCTTCAAAAATAGTGTATAGAATCGGAATGCGCTGGCTCAATCATCAAACCAACTAAAGTTCATTGTAATGAGGGAGAATAACTATTAGGGTGAGCATCTTGAAGTATGCAATACTGGATTTTAGCTATTGTAGTCCTTTTCCTTTATTGTGTTTTATTCCACTGAATTTTCCTATCAAGGTTTTAACGATGCATCAATGTGCGCACCCATCACAGTTCGTGAAGAATGTTGTACTCTTTTTCCTTATCCTTTCTTTTTTCCCACTAGATTTTTTTCTTGGCAAGGTTTTAATGAGGCAACAATTATGGGCACTAAGGGGAAATGCTATGTGTATTGTGGCTGCCCACATTAACTTATGGATTGCACACAGATCTAGGGTTAAGTTTTGTACCTATGCCTATGTAAACCTGTATCTTCTTAGATTGTGTGGTGTTCTTGAGATAATAAAGAGTAACATATTACAACTATTTTCTTCCTCCAATGTTCTCTTATTTTCTCCATTGATTATTGAGCTAATTGGATTAGTCACTACAACATCTAGTTTCCTGATTTATCAGTGACTTTAACTATTCCTAGTTTTCCTCAAAAATTACTCAATCATATAATTTTAGCATTTCAAACCTCTCAACGAGCCGAAAAAAACCACCTTGTCACTCTCCCTTTTAAGGTGAATTGCCCTTTTCTCATAATTGAATTTTTTTTCCAAGAAGTACAAGCGTTAAACATGTTGGATGGTGGTTGTGATACAAACTAGAAGTAAAAATCAAATACGACAAAAGAAATGAGGGAAACATGAAGCTCATACAAGTCTATTACTTGATAAAAAAAAAAACACATCAGAAAGGAAAAACGAACACTAATTCAACTCCTATAAAACGAGACAACTAAAACCACTTTCAACAACCACGATAAACACTAACTTTTAAATAAATAGATCCATAAAGACTAAGACAAAATAATAAACTCCTAAGGATTAGAGCTTTCCACACTTATACAAATAAGGGTCATTTCCCATTTGGCCCCCATTAGCTTATGACTAATCCTATTTGGCCTCCATTAATTCTTTTATCCTAGTCTAATACCCATGACCATGTGTTCAACTATATTGACTAACAAACTCCATCCAATTTTTTCAAAGAGACCAACTTACCCTGCATGTATTTTGCACAAGTTTTTACTAAAATGACATAAATTATGTTGTTTGATTTTTTAACATTTGGATGAGTGTCCATCCAATTAGGAAAATAACATTCGGATCTATTTTTTATTTTAATAATTTTAACAAGAAGGTGTGCCAATTAAAATTTATATATAGACCTAAATCATGTGCACTCGTTTTACTAAGATCACATAAATCATGTCGCTTGATGATCAGGTTTGATCCAACGGCTAGGCAAATAACATTTGGATCTATTTTTTATTTTATTTTTCTTAACAAAGAAGATCGGTGCAAATTAAAAGTTATATAAAAACCTAAATCATATGCACATGTTTTACTAAAATCACATAAATCATGTTTAATCCAACGGCTAGGAAAATAGCATTTGGATATATTTTTTATTTTAAATTTTTAACAAAGAAAATGGGTGCCAATTAAATATAAAACCTAAATCATATGCACATGTTTTACTAAAATCACATAAATAAAAAAAAAAAAAAGATAAAGATGATATTTTATTAGCTGTTAGATAACATGATCATCAAAAGATGATTTATGTGATTTTAGTAAAAACATGTGCAAAACACGTGTAGGGTAAGTTGGTCTTTTTGAAAAAATTGGATGGAATTTGTTAGTTAATGTAGTCGAACACACGGTCATGGGTGTTAGACTAGGATAAAAGAACTCATGGAAGTCAAATAGAAATAGTAATAAACTAATAGGGGCCAAATGAAAAAAAAACCCTTATTTATTTATATTTTTTTACTGTCTAAAATAAAAGTCCTGAATGCACTTTTTTGTAATGAAACTCCGACCATATACTAGTCTTAACACAAAGAGGAGAAGTTTTGAAAGGGTCATTTCGAAGAAAACAAACTGTTTGGCTAACAACAATAAGCCTGAACCAAATTTACTTTTATCATTGAAGAATGGATCTTGCATGCACTTACACAAAAACAGGGTAACTTGTCATCTTCGAAAATCCTCCATTTCCTCCCATTTATGTTTATGCTGTAATTTTCTCTATTTTCTGTTTTTCGAGAAAATGACCCGAGCTACTCTTTACAAGACGGTAGTTTTATTACATGTAGAGGTTCATTGTGTTTAAATTAGGAGTGGGCACGGTCCGGGTTGAGGCCTATCCCAGTCCCGGTTCAGTCAATCGGGAACAATCCGGGTCTGGAAAGCCACTTTTTTTGGCAATGGCCCGGTTGGACACAGACTGTTTGGAACCAGGACAATCTGGGTCGGGACCATGCCTACCCGATTTGTTCATTTTCCAAAGTCAAACTTCTTCTCTGGTGGTCTGTTTGCAAGTATATCCAAGGGAAAAGTTGGGGTTGAGAATGCCTCCTTGCGCAGATCCTTGGTTGTAGATGTCGATCGAGACAGAGACTTGCTCGGATCCAGATTTGAGTCTGTTCAGTGTGAACTTCTTGTGCGCCATCACGAAAGGCGAGTCTGAGATCGCCAAAGTTGATGAAACGAAGACGAAACAAACAACAAAATATGCGAGAGTGTTCATTTACAGATTCGCCATAGCTGATTTCGAGTTCGACGATCTCTCGATGATCGTCATAGCTGATTTAAGATTCACCATAGCTGATTTCGAGTTCGCCATAGCTAATTCGATGATCGCCATAGCTGATTTCAGATTCGATGATCTCTGATTCGCCACCCATACAAGAATCGAACCTTCACCCTTAATTTTTTGTTGGAATCGAGCTGTAGGGGACGAAGGGTATGAGAAGGTGGGTTCTCTGATTAGAGAATTAGATGAGAAGGTGGGTTATCTGATTAGATGAGAATTAAATGAGAATGTGTGGGTTGGGTTGGGCTTTAGATGAGAATTAGAGGAGATTGAATGAATGTTGTTGTTGTTGTTGGGCTTTGGTTATGTTTTGGGTTGGGCTTTGTAAATGTTATAGTAATCGGGACGAACCGGAATAGTCCGGGACTGAATTTGTGAAAATCGGTTTCGTCCCGATTTCAACCGGTTCGGGACTGGACCGGGATGAAAACACTAGGAACCGATTGGTCGGGATTTGAATCGATTCGGGACCATATCGGTACGGGTCGGACGGGTCGGGATTGGTATTCATGCCCACCCCTAGTTTAAATGGTACAAGGTCTGTTACATTTAGTAAAACTGTTATAAGTTAGATTATTGTAACACCCCATATATATATTTTTATATATCGAGTTATTTAATTATTTAGGATGTTTAATAATATTTTTCTCCTTTCTCGGTTACCTTTCCCCCTTTGCTAGATACTTTTTCTTTTTCTTTTCGGCTTTATTTTTCCAAGTTAGGTGTTGGAGAGTGTAGGAACTTGAGAGGAAGCATTAAAAGATGTGTGTTCTCTTACGAGGTTTTGTTTTTGTTAGAGTTATTTCTATTTTAAAATTCTCCCCTTATATTTTTGATTTTCTTCTATTAAGCCCCCAAAAAATCATATTCGGGCTTGAATCCATTCAAGAAAATAAGGAATTGAATAAATAAAGAATGGATAGATAAAATAATTAAATAACTCTATAGAAAAAAAAAGGGGTGTGACAATATATGCACTTCAAAAGGAATCTTGTCCAAGATTCAGCAAATGAGAAACTCTACATGAAAGATATCATTTAGTGAATAATACAACTTAAGCGCATACATATGATAAACCAAACTTTAATAGATTTGTAATTAACAAATAGATCAATTAACCTCTCTCAAGGAACAAACCAAGTTGAACACGAAGTAAATCAAAGAATTTGCAGGCAAATAAAACATATACAGTTTCATACATTTATGAAGGTACAAATATACAAAAGTGAAACAAATATAAATATTAAGATTAATTTAAACAATAGGGGTGCTATAATATATACACCTAAAAGATAATTATAAAAAAAATTCAACGAAATAAAGATAATTCTAAGGAAAAAATTCTAAAGCCTTTCTCTTAACCACATCTTCTTAAATTCAAACCAACTTTCACTCGCCCATGTCCACATTTCGAGGATCACCTAGACTCTAACCCAGGCTTGGCTGATCAAATGCTCTTATACCAAACTCTCACACCCCAATTTTAGACAACTAAGCCTCAAAAGAAATGATATCTAGGCTTGAGTGCATTACATAAAACTAAGGAATTGAATAAATAAAGAATAATTAAATAACTCTCTCTCTCTCTCTCTCTCTCTCTCTCTCTCTATATATATATATATATATATATATATATAAATATGGGGCATTACAATGATCATCTAAAACGATTTGCCTATTTGAAGTTGCAGGTGATGAATTGTAACGTTTTTTTTGTGTGTTTAGAAGTACTGAGAGTAGAATCAAACTGAGCTTAAAGTTATTTCTTGCTTCTTGTCTCAGAGGTGAACTTTTGTCTTACAGATTGAAGTTCACATAAAAAACAAAAAGGAGAATACTATTTAAAGGAGATGAATGAACGTTCAAACAAAACAAAGTCCCACTAGAACAAATCCATACTTTGCTTATATGCGTGTTCTGAACTTTTTAATGCGTTATTCGTTATCGTTTCTTTTTAATGAGATTGAATGTTGTACTCTTTTTCCTTATCGTTTCTTTTTTCCCACTAGATTTTTTTCTTGGCAAGGTTTTAATAAGGCAACAATTATGGGCATGTAAGGGGAAATGCTATGTGTATCGTGGCTGCCCACATTAACCTATGGATTGCACACAGATCTAGGGTTAAGTTTTGTACCTATGCCTATATAAACTTGTATCTTCTTAGATTGTGTGGTGTTCTTGAGATAATAAAGAGTAAGATATTACAACTATTTTCTTCCTCCATTGTTCTCTTATTTTCTCCATTGATTATTGAGCTAATTGGATTAGTCACTACGACATCTAGTTTCCTGATTTTTCAATGACTTTAACTATTCCTAGTTTTCTTCAAAAATTACTCAATCATATAATTTTAGCATTTCAAACCTCTCAGCGAGCCCAAAAAAGCCACCTTGTCACTCTCCCTTTTAAGGTGAATTGCCATTTTCTCATAATTGAGTTTTTTTTTTCCAAGAAGTACAAGCGTTGAACATGTTGGATGGTGGTTGTGTACGAAATAGAGGTAAAAATAATATAAGGCAAAAGTAATGAGGGAAACATGAAGCTCATACAAGTCTATTACTTGATAAAAAAAAAACACACACACGAAGGGAAAAACTAACACTAATTCAACTCCTATAAAACAAGACAACTAAAACCACTTTCAATAACCACGATAAACACTAACTTTTAAATAAATAGATCCACAAAGACTAAGACAAAATAAGAAACTCCTAAGGATTAGAGCTTCCACACTTATACAAATAAGGGTTATTTCCCATTTGGCCCCCATTAGATTATGACTATATCTATTTGGCCTCCATTAATTATTTTATCCTAGTCTAATACCCATGACCATGTGTTCAACTACGTTGACTAACAAACTACATCCAATTTTTTCAAAAAGACCAACTTACCCTGCATGTATTTTGCACAAGTTTTTACTAAAATGACATAAATTATGTTGTTTGATTTTTTAACATTTGGATGGGTGTCCATCCAATTAGGAAAATAACATTCGGATCTATTTTTTATTTTAATAATTTTAACAAGAAGGTGTGCCAATTTAAATTTATATATAGACCTAAATCATGTGCATTCATTTTACTACTTGATGATCAAGTTTGATCCAACGGCTAGGCAAATAACATTTGGATCTATTTTTTATTTTATTTTTCTTAACAAAGCAGATCGGTGCCAAATAAAAGTTATATAAAAACCTAAATCATATGCACATGTTTTACTAAAATCACATAAATCATGTTTAATTAGGGGTGGGCATGGGACGGGATGGGACGAGATAGACCCATCTCGTTCATACGGGATCGGGACGGGACGGGATCACCGTGCTCTGATTATAATCAGATGGGCCTAGAATGTCACTCAAATGCAACGAGCCTGTTAGTCCGAACTCAATGACAGTTCAAGCGGTATCAATGCAGAATTATCTCAATGCAGAATTATCTCTGGTAACTTCCTATGGATAAGTGGTATCTGTCCTTTAACCAGTATCACCCAGGTTTTTTTTTATTTATATATGACCTATTATAAATCAAATTTGTTTGCAAGTTTGATATTTTTCTTTATTTTGTTTGGACAATCAACTATGATAACATATGCCAGGTGAACTTAAATTCCTTTGCATTTGTACATTGTATTTACTAGGAATTGCAGATTTGTGAAGCTAAAGTTTTTTATATCATAGTATTATAAGTTGTTACAGTAGAGCTATAGATTAGTCCTTTATAGTGTCAGAGTGGTTAGTACTCTGGCTGATTTCTTACAGTATAGTTTGTTTTGGTTACAGATTGAAGAAAGAACGCCTTCAACGGATTGAGAGGTATAAACAGCGGTTGTCCCTTCTCCTTCCTGCTCAGGTCGAGCAGGTTCAAAACAATGCAGCTGAAAGCTGAATGGCACTTGCTTCTTAAATCCTATTGGATTTTTAGCTCCCCCGTGTTGTATGTGAAGCAAGAAAATAATATAAGAGAGGCGAGGACGGAGAAAGTGATGCTGGTATGTCTACAAATCCAAGTTTTCAATTCGAGGATGAACATGTCATAGTCTTTCCAGCTCTGTACAAAATTATTGCTTGATAAAATATTGCAATCCTAAAATAAATAAATAAATAAAAATATTAATAATAAATATTGAAAAATTAGGTCGGGACGGGACGGGATTGGTGGGATTGAAAATCTTCTTCTCATCCCATCCCATTCTAGATCGGGACGGGACGGGATCGGGATCGCGGGATGGGATGCCCACCCCTATGTTTAATCGAACGGCTAGGAAAATAGCATTTGGATATATTATTTTATTTTAAATTTTTAACAAAGAAATGGGTGCCAATTAAATATAAAACCTAAATCATATACACATGTTTTACTAAAATCACATAAATAAATAAAAGATCCAAATGTTATTTTATTAGCTGTTGGATAACATGATCATCAAAAAAATGATTTATGTGATTTTAGTAAAAACATGTGCAAAACACGTGTAGTGTAAGTTGGCCTTTTTGAAAATTTTGGATGGAATTTGTTAGTTTATGTAGTTCAACACATGGTCATGGGTATTAGACTAGGATAAAAGAACTCATGAAAGTCAAATAGGAATAGTAATAAACTAATGGGGTTCAAATGAAAAATAACCCTTATTTATTTATATTTTTTTACTGTCTAAAATAAAAGTCCTGAATGCACTATTTTGTAATGAAGCTCTGACCATATACTAGTCTTAACACAAAGAGGAGAAGTTTTGAAAGGGTCATTTCGAAGAAAACAAACTATTTGGCTAACGACAATAAGCCTGAACCAAATTTACTTTTATCATTGAAGAATGGATCTTGCATGCACTTACACAACAACAGGGTAACTTGTCATCTTCGAAAATCCTCCATGACCTCCCATTTATGTTTATGCTGTAATTTTCTCTATTTTCTGTTTCTCGAGAAGATGACCCGAGCTACTCTTTACAAGACGGTAGTTTTATTACATGTAGAGGTTCATTGTTTAAATGGTACAAGGTCTGTTACATTTAGTAAAACTGTTATAAGTTAGATTATTGTGACACCCCATATATATTTATATATCGAGTTCTTTAATTATTTAGGATGTTTAATAATATTTTTCTCCTTTCTCGGTTACCTTTCCCCCTTTGCTAGATACTTGTTCTTTTTCTTTTCGGCTTTATTTTTCCAAGTTAGGTGTTGGAGAGTGTAGGAACTTGAGAGGAAGCATTAAAAGACGTGTGTTCTCTTACGAGGTTTTTTTTTTGTTAGAGTTATTTCTATTTTAAAATTCTCCCCTTATATTTTTAATTTTCTTCTATTAAGCCCCCAAAAAATCATATTCGGGCTTGAGTCCATTCAAGAAAATAAGGAATTGAATAAATAAAGAATGGATAGATAAAATAATTAAATAACTCTATAGAAAAAAAAAAATGGGATGTGACAATATATGCACTTCAAAAGAAATCTTGTCCAAGATTCAACAAATGAGAAACTCTACATGAAAGATATCATTTAGTGAATAATACAACTTAAGCGCATACATATGATAAACCAAACTTTAATAGATTTGTAATTAACAAATAGATCAATTAACCTCTCTCAAGGAACAAACCAAGTTGAACACGAAGTAAATCAAAGAATTTGCAGGCAAATAAAACATATATAGTTTCATACATTTATGAAGGTACAAATATACAAAAGTGAAACAAATATAAATATTAAGATTAATTTAAAAAATAGGGGTGCTATAATATATACACCTAAAAGATAATTCTAAAAAAATAATTCTGAAGCCTTTCTCTTAACCACATCTTCTTAAATTCAAACCAACTTTCACCCGTCCATGTCCACATTTCAAGGATCACCTAGACTTTAATCTAGCCTTGGCTGATCAAATGCTCTTATACCAATCTCTCACACCCCAATTTTTGACAACTAAGCCCCAAAAGAAATGATATTCAGGCTTGAGTGCATTACATAAAATTAAGGAATTGAATAAATAAAGAATAATTAAATAACTCTATCTCTCTCTCTATATATATATATATAATAAAAAAAAATATGGGGCATTACAATGATCATCTAAAATGATTTGCCTATTTGAAGTTGCAGGTGATGAATTGTAACGTTTTTTTGTGTGTTTAGAAGTACTGAGAATAGAATCAAACTGAGCTTAAAGTTATTTCTTGCTTCTTGTCTCAGAGGTGAACTTTTGTATTACAGACTGAAATTCACATAAAAAACAAAAAGGAGAATACTATTTAAAGGAGATGAATGAACGTTCAAACAAAACAAAGTCTCACTAGAACAAATCCATACTTTGCTTATATGCGTGTTCTGAACTTTTTAATGCGTTATTCGTTATGCATACCAACATGGTTACTTGTCGTTATAGTATTGTTCAACTTGCTTCGGTTTCAACTGCAAACGATTTAGACAAAATGTGATTATTTGTCTAATTGATCGAATAATGTTTCATGATTGAAAAAATGGGCTGCAGTGATTTAGATAAATGGGCTTTGGTTTCACTTCCCAAAGATTTAGACAAATTCGAATTGATTGAATAATGTTTTCCTGATTGAAAAGGTATGACTAGCATACTAGTTCTTTAGCTAGATTTGTCTCATTTTGTCTAAAATGGAAGCATTTAGACAAAACTTTGAGCAATGCTACGGAGCACTGGAGTTTCACCTGGAGTTTAGCCTGGATGGTGCCAAGCACGTGCACCCCGCGAGGTGCCAGTCACGTGGGCATCAAAAGGGCAAAAAAAAAAACCAAATCGACAGAGAAAGAAAAAAGAGACGAGCAACCTTCTTCAACGAAACCCTAGTTTTTTCTCCCTTTCTTTCAATCCAATCCAATCCAAGAAGAACACAACACAAAGGTATTTTTCTCCCTTTCTTTCTCTCCGTCGAAAGCAAATTTGGATCATACTTGTGTTCTTAGATTAGAGTTTATGCTCGACTACTAAGCAAATTTTTCTACAATGGGTTTTGCTATTTTGATTGTCCATATCCATCTTCCAAAGACGGTGCTCCGTGCTCACAACCAAACCAATCCACATATGCATACGACACACGTCCTATTAGAGTTTGATTGTATCGTTCATCTTTTTTTCAGAAAAAACCAATTCCTTCATAGTGAAAACGCTGTATTTGAAGTGCACCATAGGTTACATTTGACATTTTTACTAACTATATTTATATTAAAATCCAAAATAATTAGCTAATTTGGAAATTTGTGATTGTTAGCCTAGCTTTATTTTAGGCTTTCCTGGGTGTTGTATGATTAGCAATTGAATTGTTAGCCTATATATATATGATTGTTAACTTCAGTATAGTATAGCCTTAAACTTAAACCATTTTGGTTGAATGATTGTTAGCACAACATATAGTATTAGCAAGCATGTGGTTTCTTGAAGTTGTTGCCTCTTGATGTTGTATGAAGTAACCTTAGTGGTGTATGTCATTTGTATATTGCTAGTTTGTAATTATTTTGACACGCTTTGAGTTGCAT
Source organism: Berberis vulgaris (assembly GCA_963556465.1). Lineage (NCBI taxonomy): Eukaryota > Viridiplantae > Streptophyta > Magnoliopsida > Ranunculales > Berberidaceae > Berberis > Berberis vulgaris. Next base: position 75,469,743 of record OY747130.1, read on the forward strand.
TGATTCGAATACTTTCCTTACTGAATGATCTGTGATTGAATTCTAGAGTTGTGTTAGGTCATATAGTTTCTCAAAAATAATTGTCCAGCATACGTGACAGAGATTTAATGGGGTTTTGCTTGTGTTAAATTTTTCATATTTTCAGGGATGGATACATTAGAAAATAATGAATTTATAGAAAATGAAGAATTTTTAGATGAGATAAAAGAGCCTTGCATAGGGATGGAATTTAACAATATTGAAGAGTTTCAGTCGTATTATCATGATTATGGTAATAAAAAGGGATTTCCAGTGAGAGTAAGGGCGACTGAAAAAGATGAGGATGGAAATTCTAGATATGTTATTCTTGCATGTGGTCGGACTGGGAATTCAAAAAGTAAAGCAGAAAGTGTTATAAAATTGCATCCCATTGGTAGATGTGATTGTAAGGCTAAGATTAGAGCTCGTATACGCCCTGATGAAACAGTGAAAGTGACAACAGTAGCTGATGATCACAATCATGATTTGAGCCCTGGAAAATCGAGATATTATCACAAAAATCGAGTTATGAGCCAATATGTGAAGAAGAGGCTTGAATATAATGATAGGGCAGGCATTTGGCCAAATAAGAGTTTTACTTCGTGTCTGGTTGAAGCTGGTGGGAATGATAATATGACATTTTCCCAAAAAAGATTGTTACAACTATCTGCATAAAATAAGGCAGTTGAGACTTGGTGAGGGGGATGTGTCGGCACTTCATAACTACTTTCAAAAGATGCAAGCTAACAATGCTGAATTTTTCTATTTGATGGATTTGGATGACACAGGGAGGTTAAGAAATGTCTTTTGGGCTGACGCATGGAGTAGAGCGGCTTACAAGGAGTTTGGTGATGCCATTACTTTTGACACTACGTACTTAACTAATAAGTACGAAATGCCATTTGCTCCTTTTGTTGGGGTGAATCATCATGGTCAGTCAATACTTCTTGGATGTGGATTGATCTGTAGTGAGACAGTAGAAGAGTTTGTTTGGCTTTTCAAATCTTGGCTCGTGTGTATGAATGATCAGGACAGAGCAATGAAGAGAGCCATCGAAATTGTGTTTCCCAACACACGCCATAGATGGTGCCTATGGCATATTATGAAAAAGTTGCCTGAAAATTTGTCGGGTTGCAATCAATATGAGGCTATAGAGTTTGCAATGCAAAGAGCAGTTTACGATTCTCTGTCTCATAAAGAGTTTGAAGAATATTGGTATGGGTTCATTGAGAAATTTAACCTTCAAAATAATGATTGGTTGAGTGGATTATACAATGAAAGAATTCGTTGGGTACCAACATTTTAGAGGAATACTTTTTGAGAAGGGATGTCTTCAACACAAAGGAGTGAAAGTATGAATGCTTTCTTTGATGGTTATGTAAATTCAAAGACCACTCTAAAGCAATTTGTAGAACAATTTGTAGAACAATATGAGAATGCACTACGAAGTAAGGTTAAAAAAGAAGTTGATGAAGACTTTAGATCCTTTAACCGTTGGCTTCCTTGCATTACTCCTTACGAATTTGAGAAAAAATTTCAAGCTGCCTACACCACAAATAAATTTAAGGAGTTTCAAACAGAGATTGCAGGAAGATTATGTTGTGCAGTTAATCATGTCAACGAGTTGGATGGATTTCAGGTTTATTATGTTTCGGAAGACAGGTTGATAGGAAGCGCATACAGATCAATAAATTTTAAAGTTTATTTTAATGATGACGACTTCAATATTAAGTGCAATTGTCAGTTGTTTGAGTTTAGGGGGATCTTATGCAAACATATTTTATCAGTATTGCCTCAAAAGAGGATTAATGTTTTACCAGAAAAATTTATTCTTCGAAGGTGGAGGAAAGATGTTAAGAGGTGTCATAAGAAGGTTAAAATTGTATATTCAGATTGGGCAATGAAGCCTGAAAATGAACGGTTTGATGAGATGTGCAGTCTCTTTTATGAAATGGATGACATAGCTTCTGAGGATCAAAAGGAGACAAATAATGTTAAACATTGGATACAAATGAAGCTTGGTGAACTAAAGATATCAAAATGTGATGGTGATGTTAATGTTGAGCCAGAGGGGTTGTTGGAAGTTGGCTTTAAAAGTAGTGCTGAAATTCATAGTCCATTAGTTGTTCGTTGCAAAGGACGACGTTCTACTTCGAGGATGCAATCTACCATGGAAAAAGTTTGTAAAAAGAAGAAGAAGAAGAAGAAAGAAACACAAAAAGAGAATAATTTGGTAGGTTTACTTGTTTGTTTTACTTCAATGAATATATATATATTTTTTCAATTCAAGAAAATATATTTTTAATTTGACATGTCATTTGTAGGGTTCTACCCAAGTTGGATTTAAAAGTTCACAATTTAGGACACATCTTTCAAACAATGTTGAGTCATATGGTCAAATAAATCTTAACACGCAGGTTTGTCTTTAGTACAAAGATTTTTCACTTTTTATTTGCCCCACTATGATTGTTCACTATGATTAACGTGTTTGTCGTTTTGAATGATGAAAGTATGGGGTCATATTATTCACAACCTAGTGCTACAATTGATGGACTTGGTAGGGTTTACTCACTTATAACACAGGTATATAATTTACCTGCTTATGATCATTTTAACGACCACATAAAGATTGTAAGCCTTAATCATTTATTTTTGCGGCGACCAACTTCTAGCAACGACATGGAGTTGTTCAGAGATTGTATCTGAATTCTCCAACCCTGAAAGAGATCATTCAAACATAGTGTCAGAGAAATGGAAGCATTGAGGAGGATCCATTTTTCAGGGTTAATTTCCAGTGTTTCATGGTTGCAGTTCATGACAGAGAAACAAGTGACAATCGATGGCTTGCAGTGAAATGCAGTTTCATGGTTGCAGTTCAAGAGTTTCATATAATTTCAAGTGTTTGAGGGTGTAATTTCGGTTTATCAGGGTGTAAACTCTTATAATTTCAGTTCTTCAGTTTTTCAGGGTGTAAACTCTTAGAATTCAGGGTGCAGAGTTTCATGTAATTTCCAGTGTTCATGTTTGTACAGTGTTTCAGTGTTTTTTCCAGTGTTTCAGTGAAATTTTTCCAGAGTTTCGGTGTTTTTTCCAGAGTTTTTTCCAGCATTTCAGTGTTTTTTCCAGAGTTTTAGTGAAAATTTTCCAGAGTTTCAGTGTTCATGTGAAATTTTCAGTGAAGTTTTTCCAGAGTTTCAGTGTTTTTTCTGTGTTTTTTCCAGTGTTTCAGTGTTTTTTCAGAGTTTCAGTGAAAAATTTCCAGAGTTTCAGTGTTCATGTGAAATTTTTCCAGAGTTTCTGTGTTTTTTCCAGAGTTTCAATGAAAATTTCAGTGAAATTTTTCCAGAGTTTCAGTGTTTTTTTCCAGTGTTTCAGTGTTTTTTCCACAGTTTCAGTGAAAATTTCAGTGTTCATGTGAAATTTTACACTGAAATTTTCAATGAAACTCATTTCATGACTTTCAAAACAGAAAAACCACACCATGACTTTCAGTGAAATTTTCTTAGAAAAACACACCATGAAATTTTCAGTGAAACTTTCAGTGAAAACACACAGAAAAAACACACCATGAAACTCATTTCATAAAAACACAGAAAAAACACACCATGACTTTCAGTGAAATTTTCAGTGAAACTCATTTCATGACTTTCCACAGTTTTGGTGCTATATCAATGATTGTTTCAGTGTTTTTTGCCAGAGTTTCAGTGAAACAGAAAAAACACTCCATGACTTTCAAAACAGAAAAAACACACCATAGCATTGTCTGTTTTTTTTTTGGTGCTATAGCAATGTCTGAACACATTCATAACAAAACTCATTTCATGCAAAGCAATATAACAAATAACACTTTCAAAACAGAAAAAACACACCATAGCATTGTCTTTTTTTTTGGTGCTATAGCAATGTCTGAACTAGGGGTGGGCATCCTATCCCGCGATCCCGATCCCGTCCCGTCCCGATCTAGAATGGGATGGGATGAAGATTTTCAATCCCGCCAATCCTGTCCCGTCCCGAACTAATTTTTTAATATTAATTATTAATATATATATATATATATATATATATATATATATATATATATATATATATATATATATATATTTATTTATTTCAATCTCCTCATCTGGTTTGCTAATTCCTGATCAGTTCAATAGTGGGAATGCTGGAGAAGGAACGTCATCAACTACACTATTTTCTGGAAACAACATGGGTGATCACATGGATTCAAGTGTCTCTTCTCTATACAACGCTTCAATGCAAAGTGAAAATGTGCTCCCTCAAATGTCTGCTACCGCATTGCTTCAAAAGGCTGCTCAAATGGGTTCAACGACTAGTGGAAACAGTGGTGCTTCCTTGCTAAGAGGTTTTGGAAGCTCTTCTTCAAACAATGCAAGACAAGAAAGGCAAAAAATGTCTCCTAATAACTATAAGGGAGGTTTCAATGGGAGTGGAGGAGGAGACAGTCTAAGATCACAGATAGAGAATGAAAACCATCTTCAAGACCTAATGAATTCTCTTGCAAACGGGAGCTCTCCTATATTTGGAGTTGGATCTAGTTCATTTGGAGGTAATTGCAACAGTACTGGTGGGCATGGGCAGGATCAGACAAGCTTTTCTGGGTTCAACGCGAATAGGCTTACCTTGGATCAACAACAACATATGCATAACATGGACAAAGCTAAGTTGCATCAGAATCTGTCAGTAAGCATTGGAGGGTCTGATAGATTAACAAGGGACTTCCTAAGTGTTGGAGGAATGGTAAGAAGCATGAGTGGTGGGATTTTGCAAAGAGATCAACAACAACATCATGGCATTGACATTAGCTCATTGGACTCGGAGATGAAGTCGGCGGCTGCCACAGCTGGGAATCGATCTTTTGGAGGTGGGAATTTGCAGTGAGGATAAAATGAACATCAGGTAAGAGTTAAAAAAAAAATTGGTGAACTTATTTATTAGGTATGTGACTCAAACTTGGTGGACTTTGTTGGAGAAGTTTGATAATGTTGTTGTTTAATTTTTTTTGTTTCATTATAGTATGAACGTTTCAAAGTACATGTGCCTTGAGGCTTTATCCCCCTTGGAGGGTTTCAATTAGTTTCATTATGCATGTGATTAGATAAGAGTAAGTGTTTTTTTCCCACTTTGATACTTCAACTCTTTCTTTGATTACATGTTTGAGCAGTGACTTAGGGACACAAAATCATAAAAACATTAGTATGAGATATGCTCTCGTTATATTTTTCAACAAAACTAGTATTGTTTGATGCACAATAAGAAATGCTATGTGCTTTCAGTTCAAATGGTAGATTGTCATGTATAGTGAATGCTTTGTATTGATATGTCCAGATTAGCACGCTGATCCCGTCCCGAACCCGTTTGGGATGGGACGAGGTTGGGATGGGGTTTTTCCCATCCCGTCCCGACCCGATCCCGTATGAACGGGATGGGTATATCTCGTCCCATCCCGTCCCGTGCCCACCCCTAGTCTGAACACATTCATAACAAAGCTCATTTCATGCAAAGCAATATAACAAATAACAAAACAGAAAACAGATAACTCAATTCATAACTCAATTACATACAATCCAAAATCTTTTACAATTGTGAACAAATTCATTTACATCTCACATACCATCCAAGATTTTCAAAAACAAAAGTACAAGAATCAATAAAACTACCACTAATATACTGTTGATTAGGTCCTTAGTAAAAGCCCAAGTATCGTTGACTTGGTTTTCATGAGCTTGATTGCCACGACCCCCAGGAGCATTATTTGGTTGGTCCACCACCTCTTCAGTGTCGTTTGTTCTTGAATCCCTTGTTCTTGATTGGTGCTTTCTTCTCGACTCTTGTTCTCTTTCTCTTCTCGCCTCCAGCTCCTTCCACATTTCATAATCTTCAACCGCTTCTTCAATTGAATTGAAACCCTTGTAGACAACATCCGTGTACCCGTTTACTTGTAGTGCGCAACTTGACCAAGTAACATAAATTCCAGGAACATGCCCACGATAAACAACATAAGCTTTGTATGCCATTCCTGCGTTGGCAAAGCAACAGATGGTAGTCGTATGATAATTGTTAAAAGCTTATGGATGCAACACAAGTGTAGGTTCTAAACCAATCTAATGCACAGAAACCTCTGACATGAAATAAAACTACGAATCAAACACACTAATTGGTAATGGAAGAGATCACATTTTGACAAAGGCCTTCAAAAGCTTGTGTGTGTGTTTGCCGATTTGGGGTTTTTAGTAGGAGTAATTGCTCTATCCTAACATGTTATTCCCAATATTTTATGGTCCGGCAGTCTTCCACTGAAATTTGGAGATGCTCTAGTACAAAAACTACACCAATAATTACAATAAGCATAAAACCATACATGAGTTTCTTCTATTGATCAGTCAACAACTACAACATTGCTCAAGTAATCAAAAAATTTGCAATAAAGTTGAAGCACTTTCAAAAATACCTCTTAAAAAAACTTAGAAAACAAGGTCTAACAACAGAAAAGGAGTTTGGTTGATACCTAAACATACTTCAATTCACTTAACAATCCCAAAGATAGAAAACTCAGAAACTAAACAAAACCCAAATTCCAAAATCAAAATTTTTTTCATTATACCTCGCTTGCGATAGAACTTGGAAGCAGCAGGCAGAGACTCCTCACGAAGATTCCTAACCCGAAGAGCCAATCTTTGAATAGTCGACGAAAAGTAACCCTCTGAAATGATCCCCAGTCGATTTCGATGCCAATGCTTATCAACCGCCACGCGAAGCCGATCTCGCAGTCGCAGCTGAAGCGCCCGGAACTTATACTTCCACAAATCCCCTGTGTCTATCCACTTATACGAATCAAACACAGATTTGTGAGTGATTTGCGAGTTGCGAGCAGATTTTTGAGTGATTTGCGAGCAGATTTGTTTCGAGAATGGATCTAGGGTTTTGAATGAAGGATTCTAGGGTTTTGGAATGAGGGATCTAGAGTTTTGAATGAGGGATTCTAGCAAATGAGGGAGGGATCTGGGGTTTCTAGCAGATTTGTCTCGAGAGTGGATCTAGGGTTTTTTTTTGCAAATGAGGGATCTCCAGATTTGCTAAAAAAAAATTTGCCGACTTTTAAGCTCACGTGACTGGCATGCGCGGGGGGTGCACATGCTTGGCACCATCCAGGCGAAACTCCAGTGCATTTTAGAATTTTCGCAAAACTTTTTGTTGATGTTTCGTATGTAGTCTATAGGTATTGGATTAGCTCGGTTAGCTAACTGAACCACATAGTAAAGTCCGGGCTTTCAATCCACGGATCCGGGGGTGCGCAGGAAGCACAGGACGAGGTCCTGTGCACAGATCTGGGCCGTCGGATCTGATCCAACGGCTCAGATCGATGGATTTCAAACATTTTTTTTTTGAATTGTGTATTTGCCTGTATATGAGTGAATTGTGGTTTAGCCATTCTATAATCGATACTATGCAGATTTTTGGGTGGTCGTTGAACAATTTCAGACATGTCGAATTCAGATTTTACATTAAAAATTAATTCGAAACTCTGTTCCTTCTTCTTCTTCCCCAATTGGGGTTTTGCTTCAGGTTTCGTTTAGGGTTTTAGATGTGGTATGATCGGTTCGATCGATTCTTCAGGTAAACCTTCGTATCTTCATCATTTTGATTTCGACTACACAATTTCAGTTTGCTTCCCATTGTTCGTCTCCCTCAATTTGAAGACAAATCCACTATTTAATGTCCAAGAGGAACCGATTGATCAAGTGAGGGATGATCTCATACTGTTAGTCTCAGATGATATCACACTATTCGTCTCAGATCAATGTCAAATTTGAGTCAATTCACAAAGAGAAAAAAAGGAAGAAGACGACGAGTTGACTCGTGGTTCAACCAAGTTAACTCACATGCCTAGTTTTGTTGGGTAGGTTTTTGGGCTAGGAAGAATTTTTGGGCTTGAATGGGTTTGAGTATGGCTCGGTCCAATTGCCTTGGTTCGGTTCAGACAACTGGACCAGATCGGTTCAGTTAAGATAAACCGTTCAGTTCAGTCCAACTAGACCAGATGGCTCAAACTGGCTGGGCTAGTTTGCTCCAGTACATATGGATAGTTTAGTCCAGTTGATCCGTTTTGGTCCAGTTAGTCGGTTCGGGTCTTGTTTGGACTGTGTTAGGTCTGTTGGGCTGAACTAGTTGCATCTTTTTTTTTGGCATTTTTCACTCGTGGATTTGGAATAAATTTTTAAAGTTGAGGATAACTTTAAGGAGTACCTCAAAAACATTTTAATTAGCAATCTTAATTTTAAATTTAGGTGAAATTTTATGCTACGTCACCTAAGTGACCTCTTTCATGAAATTTTATTTGAGTTTCAGTTATTATTCGTGGATTGCATATGGTTGTGTCATGACCCATGTTAATAGCAATAGGTCCAAAAGAAGTTGTTATTTTGGCCGGTTCATTGACGGTTTAAGGTAATTAATTTAAGTAAAATTTTTTTAGATTCACTTATGAATTCAATGATCGGCCCAAAGGAAGGTCATTGTTTGGCCAAACCCGTTTTATTTTATTTCTATTAATTAGCCTTAGTTGTTTTGAGAAAACTACTTGCACGTTACTATACCAGCCAAAAGACTTGAATTGTAATGGTGAGCTCGGTTTCCAATAACGACCTATTATTAAAGATGTAAATTTATATGTACTATTTTTTGTCCTTCGTCCATTTGTTTGCTCCTTAATTAGACAAAATTTGCATGATGTTGATGACTGCGTTAGTTATTTTTTTGGTTATATACCAATGCATTAAAGTTGATGGGTTGTACATATATTGATTTGAGTTTTTTTATTTTGTATTGTTTAGTGAATGTTTTTTCGACATCTGCAAATCTAAACAACATTCCAGTACTTAATAGTTCAAATTTTGAAAAATTGGAAAGAACATATAGTGATCGTTATTGGGTGTATGGATTTGGATTATGCGCTTCGTGTAGATGAACCCACTAAGCCTACTGAGTCTAGTTCAGCTGAAAAATAAAGTTTCTTATAAAAAATGGGAGCGCTCTAATTGCATTAGACTTATGATACTGAAACACTATATTTCTAAAACTTTTAGTGGTGCCATGCCTATGGAGAAAAATGCTAAAGGTTTCCTACGACGGGTTGCAAATCGAGTTGCATCGAAAAATGTGGAAGCAAGTACGTTTCTTAGCAAACTTGTTACCATGCGGTATACTGGCAAATGAAATATAAGGAGCACATAATGAAAATGCCTAATCTTGTTTCAAAAATGAGGACACTAAAGTAGGAGTTTTGTAATGATCTCCTTGTGTACTTCATTTTGATTCTCTTACTACACAATTTTGTCCATTTAAAATCAATTATAATTCTCAAAGGGAGAAATAGACTCTTAATGAGCTTATTGCTAAGTGTGTGCTAGAAGATGAGCGACTGAAACGAAAATAGACAGAAAGTGCTCACATGACGACATTTTTCAATGGAAATTCAAGCATCAAGAAAAGGAAAATAAATATTTCTTTAATGCTAAGAGAATTGCATCTTATGGGACTTCACAGGTAGGGATGGCAGTTGGGCGGATTTGAGCAAATCCATCCCCGATCTGTCAGAAATAGTCAGTGTTTTAAAAATCAGCCTAGGCGCTAGAAGGTGGAAAATCGCCCAGATTAATGGCTGGGCGGGCAGTCTGGGTAGGCTCTGGGCGGCCTAGGCGGGCTCTAGGCGGTCTGGGCGATTTATTTTTTATTTTTTATTTTTTAATAAGGCTGACTATGTTCTTATTTTATTTTTATTTCCTCTTTTGTAAAAATAAACTATTTAATTATTTTTTATTCAATATATGTCTAAATGTAGCAAATGATGATTACATAATGAAATTCTCAAAGGATCTGCCGATACCAATTTTACTAACGTAGATTTTATCAAACATGACTGAGGTTATTCATGCAATTTGAAGAAAAATAAAAGAGTAGGTTTGGATATTTGTCCACAAATTCAATTTTATATAAAGTACTAAATTTTGTTCATGATTGTTAATTTTTCATGTTTTTAAATTTTGCATATGTATATTGGCATTAAATTGGATATAATTGATAAAGTATTATGCTTTACTTTTGTAAATTATTAAAGTTATAATACAAAACCTAAGACCGCCTAGGCCCCTGGGCGCTAGGCACCTGCGCGCCGCCCGCCCAGCGCCTAGCGATTTTTAGAACACTGAAAATAGCGAATCCCCAAATCCGCCCCGCCAATCCGTTTACGGATTTGCGGTTCTGCTGTTGGATTGCTGGTTCCTAGCTCCGATCTTCCCCGCCATATTGTTGAACTGGCTACTCCCTTGTTTGAACTGATATTGTTGAACTTGTTTCTCATCAAATGATCCCTTTTGCAACAAAATGAAACCAGAAACCATAATAGAAGTTATGGTATAACACCTGAGTCTGTTTCTGAACCGGCATGATCTTCATCACTTCAAATTTAAACATATCAAATGGAAAGGATCAGAGGTTGGTTATGGTTTGACAGTCACGATGCTTTCAAAAACACGGACCAAATATGTTCCTCATCATATCCATCTGTAAACAATAATCACAACTTGACAAGATTTACCAATTCAAGTTGCGCTCTTACTCATTCAATCTCAAACATGTGAAACTGAAGTTCTCCAAGCAACTACAAAACTGAACCCCCTATAACACACTTACAAAATTGAACTCCCCGCAACATAATTGACACCATTATCACAAGAGATTTGACATTTCAAAACTCGAAACATTTCAAAAATTAAGTTTTCGAGGATAATGGATCAGAGTCCTGGCTTGATAATTCTCTAAAGAGAATTAAAAACGCGTATTATATATAATCATTGTCGATCATTGGGGAAAGGATCATCACTTCCATCCTCTTGTATCTTAACCCTAAGACATTGATCCATAAGCATAAAATTCCTAATTCTACACCTAATTAAGCAATTCAATATAATATTGACAAGAGTCTCAGACATCCAAGGAAGGATAAAAGCAGCATTATCCCTCAAGCCCATCGAAGGGTGTCGATGATTTGGTGCTCCTTCCTTCACGGGGAGTGAGTGGAGGTAGATCTGTTCAAGGCTTTTGAATTTTCCCTTTTTCACCAGGCGGCCGAGCTTCGTGACGGGTACCCACTTCTCCTTTTCTTCACGACGGCCTCCTCGTCAACCACCGCGGCCACGGTCTCCACGTCCACCACGACCACCAAATCCACAGCCAAATCCTCCTCTTTCAGCACCTCTCTCCGCCATGATTGGTTTATTGAACTCTCTATTTCTCTCGTATTAGAGAGGCGCAAAGACAATTGAAATGCATATATGATGGATCATTTTCTCACTCGAGCCGCAGAGAGGGATCAGTTGTGTTGTCGACTGTCAAGTGAGAATGTGAGATGAAAGTGAGGTTGATCTAGGGTTTATTTTCCTTTATATAGTTCAAGGGTACTTTAGTAATTTTCCCGATTAAACGGATATTTGTGGCGTGGATACGGCCAAATAAATGGATACAATTTGGATATCTGTATCCGCCCCGAATAATAAATGTATATAGTTTGGATATCGGTATCTGCCCCAACCTCCATATAACATTAACCAAATCCGCCCCAAATGGGGCGAGTGGGGCGGATATCCAAATGGGGCAAATGTGCAACAGAAAGATGATAAGGTCGTCACATGTTTCTTTTGTAAGAAAGAGGGTCATGTGAAGAAGGACTGTCTCAAATATTAGAAGTGGCTCGCAAAGAAATGTGATAATTTTAGCATTGTTTGTCCTGAATTTAATCTAGCCGAGGTACCACGCCATTCATGTTGGATAAGTACAGGTGCAACTATTCACATTAGTGTTTCGATGTAGGATTGCATAAGGAGTTAGAAACCAAATGATGTCAAAATGTTCATTTACATGGAGAATGACAATAAAGCTTGTGTGGAGGAAATTGGAGTCTTTATATTAAAATTAGAATCTGGTTTTTATTTGAATTTAAATGAGATTGTTTATGTACTGTCATTTTGGCGAAATTTAATTTCTGTTTCCAGTTGGATAAATGTGGTTATACTTTTTCTTTTGGAAAAATGAAGTTTTAGTCTCTTACAAAATTTCAATGTTATTGGTAGTGGATCTCTAATTGATAATCTATATAAGTTAGATTTAGATTTGACACATAATGATATTTATGGTTCATTCCTTATGACTTCTTGGAATGGTCAACGGTAATTTATCATTTTTACATACGATTATTCTCGTTATGGGTATTATACTTAATACATGAAAAATCACAATCATTGGATGTGTTCAAGGCCTATAAATCTAAGGATGAAAATCAACATAGTAAGAAAATTAGGTCATTAGATCTTATCGTGGTGGTGAATACTATTGTAGATATGACGGTTCAGGCCAATGCTCAAGTCATGTGCGAGGTACTTACATGAATGTGGCTTCGTCCCTCAGTACACCATGCTAGGGACACCACTTCAAAGCGGTGTATCCGAGAGACGAAATCGATTCCTAAAAGATATGGTTATGAGTATGATTTGCCATTATACCTTGCCAGAGTCTATTTGGGGAGAAACCTTAAATACTGTAGTTTATATCCATAATAGAGTACTTAGTAAACAGTAAATAAAACCCCATATGAGCTATGGGCTGGTAGACATCTTAGAATCAAACACTTACATGTTTGGGGATGTCCAGCTAAGGCTAGGCCTTGCATGCCTCATAAATGAAAATTGGACTTTAAAACTGTTAGTTGCTACTTTATTAGATATTCGGAAAGATCAAGGGGATTCAAGTTTTATTGCATCTTTACTGATACATTATTGAGACAGATAATGCCAAGTTTATTGAGGATGTTGAGAATAGTGGGATTACACAATCCAGGAATATTAGTTTTGAAGAAGAACGTGTTGACATCCCTATGATGAATATTTAACATGTTAACGTGATCATGTCTGTTCTTAAACTGGATGCGGATGCAAATCGCGAAGATATAGTTGAATTGCCTACTGCTAATCCAAAAACACCTCAAGCTCCCCAATTACAAATGTCAATTAGGAGATCCAATAGGGAGAAGAGATATGGTATTTTGAATGATTATGTAGTTTATCTCGATGAGCGTGAGTTTGATATAGGAATGGAAAATGATCCTATCAATTTCCTTTTAGCCAAACAAAGTGGTCACTCTTTAGATTGAATGAATTCTATGTTAGATGAGTTAAAGTTTATAAAAGACAACGACGTTTGGAATCTTGGCATTCCAGAGGTGCCCCTCCCCACTGGAGGTTTAATTTAAATAAATAAATTTAAAAAAAAAAAAATTGGATTCAAATGGGTGTTTAAAACCCAACGAGATTCCAAATGCAACATCTAAAGATATAAGGCAAGTCTTGTCACTAAAGGTTTTACTTAAAAGGAATGCATTGATTATAAAGAGATTTTCTCTCCAATTTATATGAAAGAATCTTTCAGAATTATTATGGTCCTTGTAGCTCATTACAAGTTAGAGTTACATCATATGGATGTTAAGTATGCATTTATAAATAAAAATGTTGCAAAACTATTTATATGAAGCAACCATAGGGTTTTGAGATTAAAAAAACTTAGAGCATAAAGTTTGCAAATTAATGAAATCCATCTATGGCTTAAAGTAGACATTTCGTCAATAGTATAAAAAAGTTTGATCAAGTAATTTCCTCTTTCGATTTTGAGGAAAATTCTTTTGATCAATGTTTTTATCATAAGATTAGTGGGAGTAAATTTATTATTTTTTAGTGTTATATGTTGATGAAATCCTATTGAAAATTGTGTCATAAGTTTATTTCTTTCAAAAACAAATTTATTAAAGTTTTTTTGCAATAGTATATTTGGTGATAGGCATGCAGGCTAATTGCACTGATCGTCTATCACACCAAATATTTGTTGAATTGACACTTGGTAGGTTCTTTACACTAGGTAAAATACTCATTGTTAAAAGTGATAAGTTGAGTTTCTCTAATGTCAAAAAAATGATTCATATATGAAACAACTACATGAAAATTATCTCTCATGCGTATGGAGCATAGAGTATAATGTATGATAAAAGTTTATCCGTATTATGATATTATGTATATCATTGGAATGTTGTGGCAGATATTTCAGACTGAAGAATGATCACTAAGTAGATGTTGTTGCTCTATTTTAAAAGAACACAAGTTTATGCTCACATGCTACAGATCTAATCAATTGGATTAAATATTCATGTTAAATTTTTTAGTGCACTTCCCAAAATAATTATTTGTTTGATATAAAACATGTGATCAAACATTATGGTTAATTTTTTTTATTTTATTTTTGGGCTTCATGCTATAGGTTTCAATGATAAACGTTGCGAAATAAAGCCGTTGATTGTATTCAGAGAATGACAATCGTTCATTCTAAATTATATCTATTTAAGTTTTTTTTGTCGTTGAAGAAAAAGTTCATAATCATCTTATGACAATTAAGGATGTACAGCATAAAGTGTTCAACGAGCATGTTGCTTGTTTACGGCGTGGTTCTTATGATGTTTCTTATCAGTGGGAGTTTATATTACCATGTTTAATTGTCATTGGTGATCACCTTTAGTTTATTGATGATTCTGAAATAAAGATTTTTACCTTTTCAGTTATGGTTGCGAATATACATTTTGATTAAGTAGAATAAGACGATTCAATTTTGAATCATAAGGTCGGACCAGGTGAAAATGAACATGAACAAGGATCATATTACATGTCATTTTCATGCTTCACATCGGTACTTTGATCTATGTCGTTGATTGTATTGGTATTTGTGATATGGATGGGTCCAACCACGATAAATATGGTGACGGCTGCTAGAACCTATATTGATATTTTCAATAGACCAAATTGTTTTAAATCGACACTCACAACTCTCGAATGTCAAGTTTCGAGCTCATAAAGTTTTACAATATCTAATCTATGGATGATCTGTGTAGTCCAAGTGGGAGATTGTTAGAAAATTTCCTTAAGGTGGATCTACATAGTTTATATTATTATATGTGGTAGACTCTCAAACTATAGGTGAGTGGTGTTTGATTAGACTCGATTAGTTGTGATTATTAAGAAACAAGACTAGGGTCATAAACATGTTTCCAATTACATGTTTTATGCTTTGACATATATTACTAAATTGAGTATGGAGGTTATTTATGTGTAGATAGAAATTTAAGTCTCTTTCTAATTCTATTATTGATGATGGGCTAATAATAGAATTAGGGTTCTATATATACAGTTGAGGTCTCAACTCCAAACCTAATTTTCTATCTCCTACTTTTCCCATTTGGTTTGAGAAACACAAGAGAAAGGTTCTGGAGGTGAAAGATATCTCTGCTGCATATTGCTAGTTCGTGAGGATTACTACGGGATACTCTTCATCAATGGCGACTTCAGCTACGCATTGATTAAAGGTTTTCTTCATTGTTATTGACATGAAGTCTCGGTTTAGGATCTGTTAGATTCCTATAGATTCAACCTCAATCACAATGAAAATCTAGAGAGTGATGAAGCAGAGGTGGAATGGATAAGTTGTAGCCTACTAAAGATCTTTATAACTTTGTCCATTTTAACTTAACATCCACTTTGTGTAGCTATTATCCTTCATTTTCCACAAGCTGGCCCAAAAATGATGCGCACTGAAACTTGATGGGTTTTTTTTTTAAAGAAAACTAACTAGTAACCCATTGAACACAATCTAAATTTTATAAGGGCGCATGGCTTAAGTACCTAGTTCTTCAAACCTTTTCTTTAGGTTTGAGTATTTGGTATTTGTGTGGGTTTTAGAAACATGAGACCTATGGTATATGTCAGGATAAAAAAGTCTCAGACAATCAATCTACTTTATATCTGGTACTAAGTTTGCAAACACTGTATTGCATTTTTATGTAAAAATTGTATAGTAAACATCGAAGCATGTAGTTCAAAGCTTTTTTTAAGTCAACAAAATAAGGAAACAAATTTTCTACTAAAACACTAAAGTAATACATGGTGTTTGCATAGAAAACATCGATAAAAATGTTCAAAAGAAAGCAAATGTAGTTCACACTTCATCCTTGTAATTAAGTTACATCGTCATTAGGATAAGTTGAAGAATGTACACTATCAGACAAACAACCAAATCTTCTCTATTTTTACCATGAAAAGACCTTGGTAATCCCTCGAGTGTGTTCCATAAATACATGCTACCATGTTGTCATTGTTGAAATTAGAAAAATTTTCGTTTCCTAAAAGAGACGGAGAATTGTTGAATTAGAAAGTCTTGAAAGTTTGTAACTTGGATTGAAACCAAGTTGAACTAGAAACTTCTCATATTGGAAACCAATTTGAATTAGAAATTGTTGGTGGTAGATATTTTTAGTTTAATTTGAGGATGTGAACATGGTTTCCAAATTTGAATGACTGGAGTATTTTCTTCTACTCCAAGCAGTGGAATCTTTGCTTCTTCTCTAGTAATTGCTAGTCTGGTCCATCCATGGAGGCTTATAAATAAGACATATTTTGAGAGTTTCAGAGCATCTGTAGAGAATCTGAAATTTGGTTTTGGAGTATCAAAATTATGAGTTTTGGTAACTTGTTTGGTTTGAGTTTGTTAGCTCTTTCTCTAGTTATGTTCGTTAGTTCGGGTTTATCAGTTTCTTTCTAGAAACAAATTTGTGAGAGAAAAGTTGTTGGTCTGAGAGTTGAAGTTGTAATCTGTTTCTGAAGTAATAAGATCATGAATTTTTTTTTGTGGATGTAGGCAATCATTTTGCCAAATCACATTAAATCGGTATTATTTGGTATGTATTTGTTTCTTTAGTTCTTGTACCTCACATTGATTAGTTTTGTTTATGCAATTATCATTCTTTTCGTCGATTTGTTAATTTGTGTTTTGGATTAGGCCACTCTTTCACTTAACACAACAACTTTGGTATCGGAGCCTAGGTTGATTCTTAGATATGAGAGAAAAATCATATGCATCTATGAAGAAGAGTTAAACACCCGTAAAAATCGTGGTGTCGAACGCGAAGTTTGAGGTTGAAAAGTTCGATGGAACTAACAACTTTTGTATATGGCAATGCAAAGTTAGAGATGTTCCGAGTCAACAAGAGTTGGAAGTTGCTCTAAAAGGAAAACTTGCATATATGGATGATTGGAAATGGTTGAAGATCAACCATATGGCTTGAAGCACGATACGAATGTGCTTAGGAAAGGATTGGAATGACTTTGTGATGAAGGAAAACTTTGCAAGGAGCCATGGAGAAAATTAGAAGATTAGTATATGACGAAGAGTATAGAAAATCGACTGCATCTGAAAAACAAACTCTTTTGATTTCATTATTGATCTAGGATCTTGATGGCAGAGCATCAGAATGATTACAATAAGATTTTGGTTGATTTGATTAATTTGGATGCCGTGATTAGTGATGAGGATACTCCCTTGTTGTTGTTGAATTCATTTCTTGATTCGTACACGCATCTGACCACAACCCTGCATTATGGAAAAGATGAAGTGAAGTTTGAAGATGTTTCTGCAACCTTAATAAATAATGAATAATGAAAAAAATTACCAACTGGTTAATCGAGATTCGATGTCTAAGTTATTGCTTGCGAGGGACAAATCTAAAATAGCAACTCTGGTCGGTCACAGTCAAGAGGAAAATCTATGGACATAAGGTTTTTGGAAAAGAATGAACGTGCCTAGTGTCATGAGAATGGAAATTGGAATATTGATTGCGAGAAGTTGAAAGCAACTATGGAAAAGGAGAAAAAGAAGTTGGGTTTTGGTGAACGACTCAAAGTTTGATTATGATGATGAGTTTGCTTTGACAGGTTCAACTTTGGTGGGTCATTCTGACGATCCTTGGTTCTGGTTCTACATATTACATGTCTCCTCGTAGGGACTGGGTTTCTAGCTTCAGAGAGTTGGATTGTCAAGTTGTTAATATGGGTAACGATGATGGTTGTAAAATTGCAGGGATAGGTAAAATCAAGTTGAAGTTGTAAATGGACTTGTTCGTGTGTTGAGTGATGTTCAGTATTTACCAAATTTGAAAAAGAATTTGATATGTGTTAGTACTTTAGAATCTAAAGGTTATTTGATCTGTGGAGCTCTAAAGGTTATTTTCGGTTCACTAATAACTTTGAAAGCTATTCAGAAGGATAACTTGTACTTCTTGCAGGAGTGTACAATTACTGATCATTGAAAAGTTGATTCTAGTGGAGCAACCCGAGTTGTTAATAGCCCAGTGGATGTTGCTTCTGGTGGAGTTATTGATAACACCAAGGATGTATATTTGGATACTTCAAGAGTTTAGCATTTATGTGTTGGTTGTAAAGGTGAGAAGGTTCTCAATGAGCTGTTGAATAAAGGATTGTTGGAAGATTTGAAATTTTGTAATATGGTTGTTTGTGATCATAGCGATTTTGAAATGTTTGATTTGAAATCTCCATCTTGGCCAAGGTGGAGTTTCTTTGATGTCTTGAGCACCTTCGGGTGCATGGCGCTTATAAAGCGAGTTTGAAGGGGTGATACTTCTGTTGAATGATCAATATTTGTTTGCTTATGATCGTTGGTAATCCATTGTTTGCTTACGCTTATTTGTAGTATGCTCAGATTTGTGAAATCTTTGCCGAGTTGGAGAATTGTTGAAATTTAGAAAATTTTGTGTTTCCTAAAGAATTGGTCTCCTAGAAGTGATGGAAAATTGTTGAATTAAAAAGTCCTGGAGTTAGTTTGTAACTTGGATGAAAACCAAGTTGAGTTGGAAACTGAGGATGTTGAAAACCAATTTGAAATATAAATTGGTGGTATTAGTTTAATTAGAAGAAAGAAAAACGGTTTTTAAATATGAATGGGTGGAGTCTTTGCTTCTTCTCCAAGTAATTGCTAGTAATGGTGAGTGAATCTTAAATTAGCTTAGATGTAGATGGTTTCCTCGTGAATTCCCATGAAATAGGATTCCATGCAACCAAATACGCCCTAAGTCTCCGTCCATTTTATCATTAAATAATGGTTCTTACATGTAGTTAAGTGATAACATAGCTTGTAACTTGGAACATCCTTTATGACTTGCCTTGGATTCATCGCTAAAGTGTCTTTTTGGTTTGTTGCTTCAACTAATGTGTCAAATAGTTAGTGATTTTCTCTATGGATTTATTTGTTTCATTCTATTAACTAAACTTGCAGTCAAAATCATGTAGTTGGTAAAGTTCCTCCCATCTATTTTTTTTTCTGATACTAAGAAAATGACCCTAGCTACACTTTACAAAATAATAATTTTATTATGTATAGAGGTCCATATGTGAAAATGTTATATGGCCTCTTATATTTAGGTAAGACCATTGTACCTTAGAAGATCATCTATATTATTATTATTATTATTTTTTAAATTAAACTAGACTTTTATTCAATATCAAAAATGATTTACAGTCTGTTCGGGGGTACATTACGACTTTACTCAAATTAAAACATTTGAAAACTGAAAGAATTAACACTAGGAAAACTAACATAGCACAGAGGCTACCAATCGAAGCTTGCACAACCAAAACCACACTGATTTTCGCTGCCCTTTAAGACCTTAAGGTCTGCCCAAACATGCAAAAATCTGCCATAAGAATCAGAGTGGAATACAGGGCATATACATGTTCTCTTCCAGCAAAAATTCTGCAACCAACTGCAACCAATCACCGTTAGCATTTTGATTCGAAAAAATTCTGTCAATTGTGAATATATGTTATATGATTTTTATTCTAATAGACCAGTTTCGCAATTCCCATGGATCAATCTTTGTACTTATTGTTGCATTTCTTAATTCTAGAGGATATGCGAGGACTAAGCCTAAAGTCTTTGGTACAAACGTTTGAAAAACTCTTAGCAACCGATTCTCTTACAATATCTTCACTTGACAGACCTTGCTCATGTCCCTCTTTAGAGACCTCATAGTGTTCTTGACCCAACGTATTTCTTGTTCTCAATTTTTTCTTTTCAAATTTGTAATTTAAAAGTATGTAATCTTCCTTTAAACCTGACAGTGTTCTTGACCTGAGAGCGTTCTCTTTCCCTTTGTTTATATCTGACTTATTTGTATCAATCTCCTATTCATTTTCCTCAAATGATATAGAAATCTCATAAATGCTCTGCTTCGATTGAAACTGAACAACACTAGGCGCCGATACCTGTTGTTTAGTCGCCACCTCCCTATGAACCATTAGGGGTGCAACTTCTGTTTTATTCCTTTCCCATCAAAAGGAAGCGTACCAACCTGCATCGTTTGTTCAAAAGAATCTGCCACCTCCTCATGGATCTTCTTCCCAGCATTATGGCGTTCTGACTCTACCGACACACAATTTCCACGTTTTTTTTTGTCCTTTCCCACAGTTACCATAGCCTAATCAAAATTTTCTTGGTTGTCGTGAGTGGTTTTCTCAGATTGAGCCTGGGTGCTAGTCGCGAATCATGTTTGTCATGTGCCACTAATATGATAGTTTCACTCGACTACCCTGCCTCCTCCAAATCCTTTTTCCATCTTGATCTCGAAGATGCCACTGCCACCACTGAGTCCACTGATAGTAGTTGCTTAGCCAATTCCACCCCATCCAGCGCCATATTCGGTTGTCCACCTTCATCATGGTTGACCAAAGCATCCTGATTTCCATCGTTTTCGTTCCCTGTGTCGTTAGCATCCAAGGGTTCAACTTTTTTTTTCAACCAATGCAGCAAATGGGTTCGCCAACTCCAAACCTTCATTTTTATTTTCAATCTAATTTTTCAAAGGATATTTATTCGCCGGTAAACCTTTTTGACTCAACACTTCCTCTCCCGAAGGATTTTTCGAGCCACTAGCTTCTGCTTTATCCATTGTCTCAACTGAAATTTTATTCTCCTTAGTGGAATCACCTTCCTTCTCCATGTTCACTTTTATCACTGGCATGTATACTTGCTTCTGAACCTGAGCATTATCCTTGTTCTTTTGATCATTCAAGTCCACTTTCTCTTGAGATTTTACAACCCCTTTGGCTGCCTGTTTCTTGTGATTCTGGAGTGTCCCAAGCTTTCTACGACAAACTGACACATCATGGCCTATTAACGAACCCAAATTCTTGTGGGAAGAGGCTCAGTTAAATCCATCTCCACATACATACGGGCAACTGTAGGCCTAGTCAAGCATCTAATGTTGTCATCCATCTACAAATAAGCACCAAAGGAATCTCCTATATCCTTTAAAAGCGGATGGCGAAAGAATTGAAGCGGAAGATTGGGAAGTTCAACCCATAAAGGGACTATCATAGGATCTTTCCGTAGGCTAAAATCTGCATGACATCTGAATGCCTTGAAATGCACACCACGAATTAAAAAAGAATCACAGAAAAGTACCTTTTTCGCCTCCACTTCTGATTGCAATCGGACAAAAACATGCCTGGGATCTAGAAGACCCATTGAAAAGTCGCCAGCAATCCCCTAAGTTCTATGAATTGCATCCCGTATCGCTTAAACTTCAAAACTATCACATGTTTTTCCATGAAATTTACGCCATTACCTTCGGTCGTGCCCATAAAAGCGATGGCAGGAGATCCTTTCTTCTTAAAGCTAGTGCCTTAGATGGAACCCTCAATAGTGTCCCTAAGAATTTGAGCAAATGAACGGACTGGCTGAGTCGCCAAACCACTCCCTGCCTCTCCCGTATTCCCCCCACCATGGACAGCTGGAGGAGCCACCATGGAAGAGACGCCTACAACCTAGGGAGAGACCGTAGCAGCTGCATGAACAAGAGAGACCCTAGCAAGCCATCGTCACGCAAGCAACCATCACGCAAAAAAGAGTCGTCGTCCAAACCAAGAAAAAGCCTCAGCTATGCTCTGTCCTATTTGAAGCTGCAGGTGATGAATTTTTTTCTAGAAGTACTGAGAGCAGAGTCAAACATAGCTTTAAGTCTGTTTTCAGTTCTTGTCTTAGAGGACAAAGCTTCTCTTTTACAGAGTTTGCGTAAAAAAAAAAAAGGAGAATAACATTAAAGGAGATCAATGTATTGTGGATCAAACCTCTACGACACTTCAAGAGTCATACAAATCTACAACTCCTTCAAAATAGAGTTTGTTGGTGTAAATAGATCTTAGTATATCTATTAGTTGCAATCACTTAGATAACTCCTTATTGTTGCAACTACTAAGATGTAGTTACATTACGTGATTCATGTCATTTGTTACCAAAGATTAAGCCTTGGCTTGTAACTAAATTATGTATATAAAGAAAACTCCACAACTCATCACGGTGTGAGAAATTTACCTATTTCTAACTTGGTATCAGAGCATTGGTCTTCGGAGGTCGTGTGTTCGAGTCTCGTCCAGCACAATTGTTGCGAGAATTTTCAGTGTCGCGCTGAGGGGGAGTGTTGGAATATTAAATCCACTCCAATTATCCATGGGCCTAAAATTGCCCATGTGCTTATACATGGTAGTACCATGTGAATTTACAGTGTAGTTGTACAATTGGTACCCACCGATATAGTTTGTAGTCTTATGACCCCGCTCTTGCTTCCGCTTGATATATGATTGGATTCGCCTTCTCTACAAGTTCGAGCATTTAGAGAGTTGGCAATTTATCATGGTATCAGAGCACTACTAAATAATGCTTCCATGCCTTTTCATTTTTGGGAAAAGGCTTTTCAGACCTCTTTCTATCTTCTAAATAGGCTCCCTTCCCCCATTATCCAAAACAAATCCCCATTTCAAATGCTCTTTATCAAGAACCAACCTATGATCTTCTTAGAGTTTTTGGTTGTTTATGTTACCCTCACCTTCGCACTTATAGTCCTCACAAATTTGCCCCACGCTCACTTGCCTGTGTATTTGTTGGATACAACTCATCACATAAAGGATATTTATGCCTTCACTTGCCCACCAATCGCTTATATATATCCCGCCATGTTGTATATTTGGAGAATATTTTTCCTTTTGCAGGTGTTAAAACTGCCACCACCGTGCCAGACGATGTTTCCAAGATCATTCCAGCGACTATGTGTCCCCCACCAATACCCAGGTATTCTATTCACAATGACTCTGGTACTCACCTCAACTCACTATCATCTTCTCATGTCTCATCCACTTCCGTATCCAATATGAATGCATCAAATAATGTTTTTGTTGAGCCTAACCAAACTGCAGATACTTCCACCACTGCCTCATCTACGCCGAATTTATCACCATTTACTCCAATCTCATCACCATCACCACCTCCTTCTTCTCTGCAACCTCAAGAACCTCATCATCATATGATTACTCGTGCCAAAGATGGCATATTTAAGCCAAAGGTGTTGACTGCTACAAAGTATCCTCTCTATAGTGATGATATACATGAGCCAAGTTGTTACTCTCAAGCTGTTGATAGCCCAAAATGGCGTCAAACCATGGATAATGAAGTTAATGCACTCTTGAAAAACGGAACTTGGAGTTTAGTTCCTCCCCATCCAAATCAAAATATTGTCGGTTGCAAATGGGTTTTCCGTCTAAAAAGGAAACCGGATGGTTCGATTGACAAGTATAAAATGCGGTTGGTGGCAAAGGGATTTAATCAACAAGCAAGTATTGATTTTGGTGAAACATTCAGTCCAGTAGTGAAACCATGCACCATTCGCATCTTCCTTACGATTGCCTTGTCAAGAAGTTGGCCATTGCACCAACTCGACGTACATAATGCCTTCCTCCATGGCCATCTTGAAGAAGAAGTATTTATGAAGCAGCCGCCAGGTTATGTTGACAAATGCCATCCTGACTATGTATGTCACCTCCACAAGTCATTGTATGGCCTTAAATAAGCGCCACACGCTTGGTACAATAGACTCGGTTCTTTTCTTCTTCAAATGGGGTTTACAATATCTGTCGCTGATGCCTCATTGTTTATTATGAAAAGAACAAACTTCGTTATCTTTTTGCTTGTCTATGTTAATGACATCATTATCACAGGCTCCAACGTACGGCTGATTCAATCTATTATTGCGCAAATAAACACCGCCTTTGCTATCACAGATTTGGGGCCATTGCATTATTTTCTGGGCATTGAAACACATCGCCTTTCAAATGGTCTATTTCTCTCTCAAAAGAAATATATCACAGATCTTCTTCGACGGACTAACATGGATGGTGTTAAACCTGTTTCAACGCCTATTGCCATAAACTCTTGATTGTCTCAAGTTGGAGGTACAAAGTTCGGCAACCAAACGCTTTATAGAAGTGTTGTTGGAGCCCTACAATATCTCACTTTTACTCGGCCTGACGTATCCTTTGTGATTAACAAGGTATGTCAATACATGCATGATCTTACTTATGAACATTGGATAGTTGTGAAGCGCACCTTGCGTTATTTGAAGAACACCATCAACCATGACATTTTTCTCCAGACACCCTCGTCTTTCCATCTAAATGCCTTCTCTGATGCTAATTGGGCTAGTTGCCCTGATGATAGGCATTCCACAAGTGGATACTGCATATTCTTTGGTGGAAATCTTGTTTTGTGGAGTGCTCGAAAACAGAAAACGGTGTCACGATCTAGCACCGAGGCGGAGTACCGTGCATTGGCAATAGCTACAGCTGAGCTAATATGGATAGAGTCTCTATTACGTGAGCTGGGCTTATGTTTGTGTCCTTCCCCAACATTATGGTGTGACAACTTGGGTGCAACATACCTAACGGTGAATCCAATCTTCCATGCCCGAACCAAACATATTGAGATTGATTATCTTTTGTTCGAGAACGAGTTGCTCGTCGTCAACTTGAAGTTCGATTCATTTCTACAAAAGATCAATTAGCTGACATCTTTACTAAAGGTCTTAGCGCCACCCGTCATTGCCATCTTCGAAACAAGTTAACCGTCACTCAATCGCCGTTTAACTTGAGGGGGCGTATTGTGGATCAAACCTCTACGACACTTCAAGAGTCATACAAATCTACAACTCCTTCAAAATAGAGTTTGTTGGTGTAAATAGATCTTAGTATATCTATTAGCAATCACTTAGATAACTCCTTATTGTTGCAACTACTAAGATGTAGATACATTACATGATTCATGGCATCTGTTACCAAAGATTAAGCCTTGGCTTGTAACTAAATTCTGTATATAAAGAAAACTCCACAACTCATCACGGTGTAGAGAAATTTACCTATTTCTAACTCAATGGACGTTAAACTAGAACAAGTCCAACTAGAACAAACTGATAATTTGCTTATGGCATATTCTAAACTTTTATAGGTAATGCATCCGAGGTGCTAATTTGTGAGAATACCATTTTATGAAGCTGCATAGATATTCAAAGAAAACAAGTTCCAGTACAACAGGTTGATATTTTGCTTATGTGCATATTCTTAACTGTTGTATATTTTATTGGTTATGCATAGGGTTTGTCTATACAGCGAGGAAAGGGGCGAGGGAGGGGGTGCAGCCATTCATTTCCCTCGAGATACGTGAAAGTGTCTAGAGATACACACTTTCACGCATCTTGAGTGGATGAACGGCTTCACCCCCTCCCTCACTCGTTTCCTCGCTCCTTTCCTCGTCATTTAGAATTTCCCTTATGCATATGCATTATTATACCGTTAAACTTGCTTTGATTTCAACTCCAGAAGATGTAGACAAAATGAGATCTTTCTGCTGATTGAATAATATTTTCCTGTGACTGCAGTACGTGCTTTAATTAAACAGAGATCGGTGTTATCTATGCTGCTCTGCTTTCTAAATTAGTTCTTTTAGCTAGATATATATTTGTCTCAGTTTGTCTACAGTGGAAGCATGTGCTTTTTGTTGATGTTTCCTATGTAGTCTATGCATGTTAGCAATAAGTTACTGGATTAGCTCATTTGGCTAACTGATGCATAATGCTTGTGATATCATTGTTGCGAGCATATCTATTGTCTCATGCTCATTTGAAAGTGTATGTGTGTGTGTTTTTAACATGTTTGGGTGACAAAATCCAAAAATGCATGATATCTTTTCTCAATGTTAAGGTGAGAAATTCCAGTCCTGTATGCAGTACTAATTTTAGAATGAATAATTTACTAGTTGGAGGCTAATCTCACTTTATATATTATTTATGACTAGGGAAAAAAAAAAGGGTGAGCTCACCTTTATTAAACTTCAAATACATGTTAAAAACAAATTAATGAAATACATGTATTTCTCATTGATACGAATGATTCCTTGCGTTGTTGAGATAAATGCAACATTACACAAATTGAGAGAGTTGTTGGAGGAATTGAGATGGAGATTCAGCTCCAAGGAACTGAAAATCAAAAGAGTTATGAAGCAGAGGTTGTGTGGAGCAAGTTTTAGCCACCTAAAGAAATATTTTTTTAACTGAAACTCCGGATCATGGTTATCAAACTCATCATAGTTCTTTAGTTTTGCCAAGTGAAAAGCAGATAAGGGAAGGGGTATAGGCTTAATTTTGTTAGCTCGAAAAATAAATAAAAGTAATTAAAACTAAATTAATAATAAAATATCAACCCGGGAGGCAGGGTACTTTCTCCTTGCATGGTGATATGCCGAGTTACTAGATCTGAAGGAAAATAAATAAATAAAAACCCTTGGTATTCCAAACTGTTGAAACCAGGATTTAAAGCACTAGAGCTGTATTTTCTAAAATTTACCATATCCAAATGTAATTTGAAAACCTGGAATTCAAATGCAAGGCTGGTACTCTTTATTTGCATTTATCTGGCTATTACATATGAAAATTTATAAGATGATTTGAACAGTTGGCTTGACAGAAAATAATTGGAAGAAAAACAATAAAAAAAAAGGCAGGGGATGAGGAACAATAATAGATAGGAACTAGTGTGCTCCTTTTCCATCTCGTTCCCACCCTTCCTCCCACTCATTGTTTTCACACTCAAACTAAACTCGTCTGTAATGTAATTTAAGGCTGGAGAAAAGATGATCCTGGATAAATTTGCAGATGAAACCAGGACAGTAGGACACCACAACCAAAACCCAAACCTTTGTCATTAAATTAGTTCTTGGCATTGATAATTGATCTGATGAATTATCAATCCGGTAGTATTAATGCACAAGTAGTAGCAGAAGCAGTGTATTTAATACACAAACCTTTCACTTTGGACTGCGGTGGCAAGATTTTGCAGAGTGAACTACAAGCTGAGACTGGGACAAGGTCCTGCCTTTGCCGCTAACTAACTTTACGTGTGAAAATAATTTCCCCACTTAACTAAGTAGCATTTGATAGTGTCTAGTACGTCCCCTACGTGGAAAGCACATTCGATGCATTTATGTCACCATCAAACAGTCTGAAACTAACAATCTATTTATATATAGTTCTAATTTAGCAAACAATGTACTGCATTCTTTCTGTAAAGATTCTATAGTAAACATCGATCTTGAGTCAACAACAGGATAAAATAAAGCACCAAATTAATACAGTGTTTCCATAGAAAACATCGATATAACGGTTCAAAAAAACCAAAATCTGTTAGCACTTCTCCCTCTTAATGAAGTTACATCATTAGCAAAGTTGAGGAATGTACACAATCAGATAAACAATGAAATCTACTCTTCCTTTTTGGTGAAGAACCCTAGGTAAGCCTCCGAGTGTATTCCATAAAAGACATGTTACCATGTTGTCTATACCTGCATGCATGGCATGGATAAGCCTTTTTACTTAAGACTGTCCTGTTGAAAAACTCCAAATACCCCTTTGAATGTTATTACTGCTTGGTGTTTTTTGTTAGGGTAAACAAATTCGACAACAACCCACATAATCCAAACCACCCTGGATGACATCTGATTGGTTGTCAGGGTAAGACAGTCCAGACATTTCGAAAACGTCTGTATGACTCTTGAAATCATCGACTATTTTTATTGTTCTGCTGACAGTGTGGATCATATAAGAATGAAAACAAAATAAGCTAGGAACAAATTGTCATTTACTACTATATATATATACACACACGTCTTTCTTTTCTCATCAAAACAAGCAACGACTACTTGTTAGTAAGGTGTCTTGACCTTTAGCAAGAAAGTAAGCAAAAAAGAATACATAGAGATGACATCAATGAAGTGTGAAGTGAGTACGGGAAAACGTCACTTTTGCATGGCTGAAGGTAACATAACTAACAAGTGTGTTAAGAAAAGGCGAAGAGAACCCACTGCAAGTGGAATCAGGTTTAATGAAAATCAAAATGGCCGACAAGCAGATAAATCTGCTCCTGGTACCACCACTCTGAAAAGAAGTTCGAAGTTTCGTGGTGTTAGCAGGTCTGTGGTAAAAGCTCATTTTGTAGTTCATTGTTGGTGTTTCATTTCGCTTATAACATTCTTAGTTAACTAATCTGCCTATAATGAATGCAGACATAAATGGACAAACCGATATGAAGCACACCTCTGGGACAAAGGATCGTGGAATGTGACACAGAAGAAGAAAGGGAAACAAGGTAAGTTCAATGTAAAAGCTCAATTCCTATGTGATTCCTCAGTCTTTGTTTTATTAAATGCTCACTTTTGTAATTCACTTGGATTCAACAGTCTATCTTGGGGCTTATGACGAAGAAGAATCTGCTGCAAGGGCATATGATCTAGCAGCACTCAAGTACTGGGGACCAACAACAACTATAAATTTTCCGGTATCCGACTATGAGAAAGAGATCGCAGTAATGCAGAATGTAACCAAAGAAGAGTACTTAGCTACTTTGAGAAGGTAAATGCTGCCCTGAAATCGCCTGTAGTTATTTATCAGTGCAGTGTGATGGGACGACATTGTATAGGAGAAGCGTGTTTCGTTGTAATTCGGGTGTACTTCATCTCAATTTCTTCAGTAAAGTAACAAAACCATTTTATTTTCTTCGGTTACAGGAAGAGCAGTGGTTTCTCTAGAGGTGTGTCCAAGTACAGAGGTGTTGCTAGGCATCACCACAATGGGAGATGGGAAGCAAGGATAGGAAGAGTTTTTGGGAACAAGTACCTCTACCTCGGCACATACAGTAAGTTCCTCCTTTATTATAAATCTCTTTGCTGCATATAAGCATGTATAGTATACCGATGATTTGGAAGTCTGAAAACTGATTTTTTTCTTCTTCTGTATGTGCTAATTTAAGGTACTCAAGAGGAGGCTGCCCGAGCCTATGACATTGCAGCAATCGAATACCGAGGAATTAATGCAATGACCAATTTCGATCTGAGCACGTATATCAGGTGGCTTAGGCCAGGCTCCAATGCATTAATGATTTCTCAGGAAACACAATCATTTGTCCAGTCCCAAGAGGTGCCCGAATCATCATTCTTCCCTGCAAATCCTTGTAGTAATGTCGACTACTTCAGCTCCCCTCCAAAGCAAGAAGTTCTCCAAAGAGAGTCCCCTGTCCGCTCTAGTAATAAACCTTGTTCTCCTACTGCACTTAGCCTTCTCCTTCGATCCTCAGTGTTCAAAGAACTGGTGAAGAAGAACTCTAATTCAAGTGACGACGAAAGTGGTGTTGAGGACAAGAAGCAACGATCACAGAGTAGTAGTGATGAGTATGGTGGGATCCTATACAATGGTGTTGCAGAAATCCCATCTTATGATAGCAACTCATTTACTTTTGAGGTGGAAGAGGAAAAGAAGATCAGTCCTTTTTCTTTCTATGACAACCTTTTTGGACTAATGTCTTAATTACATGTTTTGCATCCATTGGTAAACTTATGTTATCAATGTAAATGCTTCTTTTGTTTCCCTAGGGCCAGATTGTATAACACACATTATGTACATTAATGAACTTCTCAATTCTAAAGAGTAGAGTTATTGGCTTTGAAGTCCTTTGATGGTTGACGGATTGAGGAAAAGAAGTCACTAAATGGAAAGGCAAACTGATCTTGAACATGCTTCAAACATTGCAATCTCAGTCCAATCAATACAATTCTTTATAGAGTTACATGCTACAAAGTAGTTTATCACCAGTGTTCATAAATAACATTGGTAGAAACTCTTGGAATTCAAGCATTCAAACAAACTCGTTTTAAGTGTTCTATTATCAACTAAACTAAAAGGTTAATCCAGAGCTGCAGCCATTCTCTTCCATGTTTGGCAAGTCAGAATGCAAACTGAGTTTTATCAAACTCTATGAGGAATTCTATGAATGCCTGCGCTAACTTTCATTGATCTATAATTCATTGCAATCCTATAGTTGTTATTGTTGGCGCGCCGAGCTCGTGCGCGCACCTAACACCACCATATCGGGCCTTCCATCTGGGCCTAGGTGGTGTGGGATTTTTATCTTAAAAGGCCTCGTTGCTATTAGGGAGTGGATCACTTCCTTATAAACCTCAATGACGACTCTTCCTTACTTGATGTGGGACTATTCAAGCCAACTTCATCCCAACAATCTCCACCTTTGGCCTGAATCGTCACACATCCTACAATACATCCACCGGTCTGCAACATCTCAAAGTACACCTCCTCCTCGAGTCTCATGTGCGACCACGATCCTGTGGGTAGCACTCGGTGTACGGGCTGCTATACCGGCGTTATTGGCTCTACCTTAGTCGCAACCACCGCACCAACTCCACCTCGTCCGGACTTGTAGGATACCTTCTCTTGGCAAGGTTCTGGAACCAAATCTTGATCTGGATCCATTTATCTGGCGCACCGCACACATGTGATGTTCTACCTGGCTCGCTACCTCACGCTTGATCCCCTGAACAATGTGTCACCTGCACCTCCACCTCGGATCGCGCACATGCGATGCTCTACCTGGCTCGCTACCTCGCGCCTGATCCCTTTAACAATGTGTTGCCTT
Organism: Berberis vulgaris; assembly: GCA_963556465.1. NCBI lineage: Eukaryota > Viridiplantae > Streptophyta > Magnoliopsida > Ranunculales > Berberidaceae > Berberis > Berberis vulgaris. The sequence goes on from OY747130.1 coordinate 75,500,573, forward strand.
ACACCACCTTCACCTTGCCAATTCCCCGCTGAACCATCGACTCTGATACCACTTGTTGGCGCGCCGAGCGCGTGCGTGCACCTAGGTCCACTATACATCAACGATATTGTCCCCAACTTAAACACCACCATATCTGATCTTCCATCTGAGCCTAGGTGTAGGGTTATTGCTGATGTTGCGATAGGATTTAGCTTGAAAGTTCTTTTGGCTTACTGATGTTGTTCATAAAGTGCTAGGTGTTATAAAGTTTGGGGCAAAAAGAGGGTAATTTCGATCTTTGAAGCATGTACAACTTGAAGCAAATATATTACAAGTCTGAAACTGGTGTGAGGGGATATTTAGTAATGGAGGTGTCATCTTGTCAGACTCAGTAAATTTGGAGCAAGCTATTAAGGGAGTGACCTGTTCTCTTCTTTTTTTTTTTTTTTTTTTTTTAATAAGTTTTAAATATCTATATTAAAAAAAAAGGACTCAATTACAAACTTGGGGTAAGTAACTCCTGAAGATTGAACAAAGAAGGGAAGCTTCTATTTTTTTTGCAACAAAATTAATCTAACAGATTTCTATAAAGACTCCATAAAATCCTACCAGAAGCAGAATCATGCCCTGCAGATACTATCCCATGCATTTTCGATGCAAATTCCATCGCTACACCAGTTTTTTTTTGTTAAATCTCCGCTATGGAGAGGCGGCTATGGGATGCCAAACCTTAATAACTTGTCCTAAAACGAGATATAAAAACAAAGTGGGAAGGAAAAACAGAAACTAGACAAATATATCAAAACTAGACAAACCAAACCCCTAGATCAAAGCTGTACTTGCTGTTGCATTTCTTCATTCTAGATGATCTTCGAGGAAAAACCTTGAAGTCTTTGAAGCAATCGTGATCCAACGTATTTTTTGTTGTCATATTCCTCTTATCGAATCTTTTCATTAATCGTATGTGAACTTTCTTTAAACCTGATACTATTCTTAACCTGATGGTGTTTTCATCCAAATCTTCTTCATCCAAATTGATGGTATCAGATTCCTGTTCGTTTTCACTGTTAGCTTGACGAACCAAATCCCCTGAATGACCAGAACTTCCAAAGGTCTCCACTAATGGAACCGGAGTCACCGAAATGGCATGCTTCGACTGAGACCGAACATTAGGCGCCGAGTCATGCTGTTTAATCGCCACCAACTTGATATTGCTACTTGAATACCTAGCATAAATAACCTTATTCAACGTGTCACCTAATTTGTGTGATTCATAATTAGAGCTTCTGTTAATCTCTCCGGCATCTTCTAACCTTACCTCAGGCTTAACCACATCCATAATCCTATTAGAATTGCCGAACTAAATAGCCTCGTGAATCACATTACCCTGCAGCGGACCAGGACTTGTGTAAGTCACATTAGCTGTCTCCTTGAGAACCTGCGGCGTCGCCAAACATACAGCCTTCACGTCCCCTACAACCTGGCTAACAGTGAGCATGTCCCCTGTCACAGCGACTGCTCCCACATCGCTTACGACCCCTGCAACCATGCTGCCAGTGACCACGACCCCTGCTCCAAACGCAACATCCCCTGCAACCTTACCAACAGCGTCCCCTGCTCCCATACTATGAACAGCAAGCACGTCCCCAGCTCCCACATTAGCAGCGCTCCTGCCCGAGCTAGGAAATAAATTGACAGCCGCTTCCTGCTCGACTACTATGGATGGTGTCACAATCTTATTCGTATCCTCCTCAGACCCTGCTTGAAAAACTTTTTCAATCTCACTAGAAGTGTACCCTGCCTCTTTACAATCTGATTTAAACTTGGAAATAATTCCTTCCTTTGAAATATTAATAGAATGTCCCTCGCCATCCGAGGTAGTACCCAATTCCAAGTCTTTATCACGTGAAAACGCTGATTTGGATTATAACTTGGGTTTTGAATCCAAATTGGCACCTACCAAGATGTGCTCCTCTTGCAAATTAGCGTCTAAACTTGTTAAAACATCAAACATTTTTTTTATCAAAGCGACACCGTTCCCTACTGCCCTCAGCAAGCCTGGCAAAACCTGGGCCTAGGTGATGTGGGATTAGATTGGCGTGGGGTCCAACATATTGGGACTTCTATCTGGGCCTAGGTGATGTGGGATTTTTCTCAAAGGCCTCCTTGCTATTAGGGAGTGAACAACTTCCTTGTATTCTTAGATTGCAACTCCATTTTAGTTGATGTGAGACTATCCCTGATTCTAGGAAGCGAGGGAGAGAGAGCGAGGTGGGGGCGAGGCCCGCCCACCACCATCCATCATCCATCATCCTCGAGATGTTGCCCATGGAATAAGTAAACTGGTATTAATCAAATGAACATCTAAGAGACCAAGAACACAGGTTTACCAAGCTACACCTAGCATTACGCTTGGCTCCATAAAGATGTTCCAGGTTATGGAGTTAGCAGGTCTGTCATACGTTTAATTCTAATATTTTGAACTATTCTCTATCATTTTTATTTTCTTTTCCCTACCAATGTTTTTAGATATCTAACTGGTTTCTAGCTATGAATAGGTAAACTGGTATGATGCTCATCTATGGGACATAGGATCATGGAATGTAACATAGGAAAAGAAGGGGAACAAGGTAACAGGAACACAATTTTTTTTATTCATTCGTCATTATTTTAATGTTATGAGATACTGACTTTTATTGATTTTCGACTATCTCAATTGTTCTACTTTGATTGGTCAACTTAGATAGCTCCTTGTATTAATTTCCTTGCACGGAAAACATGCTATATGCATTCTAATTCTCATGCATTTCATCTCAGTTTTTCCTTACTGAAGTAAACAAACTGTTTTATTTTCTTTCTTTACAGGAAGAGCTTTGGTTTCTCTGGAGTAACCAAATACAGAGGTGTTGCTAGGTAGTTTCCTTGAATCAAATATCTATTCTTTGCTACGTAACAAGAATAGGACATGAACTAAAATGTTATATGTTTGTTGCCAACACCATAACAATGGGGATGGGAAATCAAGGATCGGAAGAGTTTTTGGAAACAAGTACCCTACCTCAGCACATACAGTAAGTTCCTCTTTCATTTTCAACCATTTTGCTACATACAAGCATAGTCGCATAAGTAGCATACACACTGAGAACTTTTAGGAATCCGAAAACTGATTTTATGTTTTTATTTGTTTTCCTTTTATATGTTGTTTGAGGTACTCGAGAGGAGACTACCTGATGTTGAGCATCTAGGATGAATCTGGCTACAGACCTCACAACTCAATTTGCCGCTAAGAGCACAAGAGAACAAAAGATTGTTCTATTAAAATAAGTTTTATTATCCTTCAATTCCTCACAACAAAGGAATTACATTGCTTATATACAAAACCCTAAAATCCTAGAAAGCCAAAATAGGCAAATATTTTGGATATTCATAAAAACTCCCATAATGCCTTCCTACTAAAGAAACATCATATAAGCAAATCGACAGAAATTTGAGCTAAATCACCCATAATAAAAATTCCCATTTCACAAAAACTAATATTTGATACCCTTAAATAATTGAATTTGGGCTTGAAATTCCAATGCCAATGGTCTCGAGATAGCATTTTTTACTGGTCTTATGCCCAATTTGACTTACGGTCGCAAAGATGTGGTTCTCTGAAGTTCATTGCACATTGCCTTCCCAATTGGTAAAAAAATGATGTGGTGATGCTGCCATCACCGCATCACTACGTGTGCTTATGACATTGCAGAAATTAAATTCCAAGGAATCAATGCAGTGACCAACTTTGATATGAGCATATATCAGGTGGCTTAGACCAGGGTCCAATGCCCTTATTTCATCAGTCACTTTGTGGCGCCAGAAGCACACAAATGCCAACCCCTTATAGTAGACTACTTCTGTTCTCCTCAACTAGAAGTTCTCTCAAAAGAGTTATCTGTTTAGTGGTAAATCCTCCTCCTCACTGACTGCACTTAGTCTCCTCCTTTAATCCTCAGTATTCTAGAACTGGTGGAGAAGAACTCTAGTGCAAGCAACAATGAGAGTATGAAGCTGACAAAAGACGAAAATCATTGAGTAACAATGATTATGAGTATGGTGAATTCTTGTAAAATCAATGTTGCAAGCATCACCTCATATATATTTCCTCTGATACAAAATAATTGTTTAGTTTTGATGTGGAAGTAGGGGAAAAAAAGTCCATGTTATCATATAACAACCTTCTGTGCAAGAGCCTGATTGTACATGTATTATGCCTTTCTTTGCTTGGTTTGAGCTAAGATTTTAGACAAAATGTGTTATGTGTATCGGTTTTAGCTTGATTGGATAAATAATCACTGAAATAACATCAAAATGTTTTTTTTTTTTAGTAGAAGTTTAATTTAATGCTTCTGTTGAGCTGAAAATTTGAGAAAATGTTTGGGTTAATGTCGGTTGTAGACTGTATCAATTTCATACCAATTTGACAAACAGATCAATCAAATTTCTACACCATAAAAGGGTTTTTGTAATTGCTTTTACATGTTGCTAAAACTATTTGTAACACTTTTGTGACCATACCAAATGAGGTGATCATAATATTTGTATCATCAACCAACCCATACCAATGTCACAATTGCATCATGAAGCAGCTAATACTAACAAATATTTGTGTCATCAACCAACCCATACTAATGTCACAATTGCATCATGATGCAGCTAATACTAATAGAATATTGGTTTAATTTTGCAGCTCATACTAAATTTTAGAAACTATAGCTAATTAAAAACATTTTTCAAATAGAAAAAGAAGCTAAAAATGGGTAGTACACATCCAAATCTTCGTAGACTACTTCTACATTCAAATCCAAAGACACTTATAGCAAAATCTACACTTTAAATAAATTTCAAGGTAAACAAATAGTTCACAACACAATGCGCACAATATCCTCTTCTTTTTTTTTTTTTTTTTGCACATAGGAAAGACTGATCCCAGTGCCCTGGATCTTCTTACATTTCTTGAAAAAGTTCACAATGAGCTCACTGGCCTTATCACCTTGGTATGGATCAATATGGAAGCCAGATTTCCCTTGCACTATGATTCTGTCGGACCTCCATAAAGAGTGGCAAATGTGGGTAGACCGCATGTCATGGATTCCACAAATGTAAGCCCAAATGCCTCATAGAAGGCAGGTTGTACAAAGGCACCCTTGGTGTTTGATATTTAACGATAGAGTTCACCATTTCAAACCCTGTTCATTTGGAAAGAAATCCATCAAAATTGACCATTCAAGTTGTATTTCTCAATGAGCTCGTACATCTTCCTCATCTCTGCCTTTTTATTGAGAATATTATTGGCTTTGAGTGAACATTCAGCGCGCCTTTACATCAAAATCAACCAGTTTATTGAGTTAGTTCTAACTAAAGGAAATAGATATGAGAATTGCCAAATGAAATGAAAACTCACGTATTCTGTATTTTGGGTGGGACTGTAAAGAAGTTCCTCAATTTCTGGGTGGAGGGTCGTGAGCCGTTTTTACTCCTCTGTGTAAGGGAAGTAGACACTCATATCAGCTCTTGGTGAAACAATGTTGAGCTTGGGATCAAAGACATCAATCCTATAGACAACACGGTAGATCCCAGGGAGAGTGAACGCAGTGTGATTCTCATATTGTCCAATTGTGTCCTTGCTGAAAACACAAAACAAAATTTTATATTAGGTTAGAATGGTATAAAAAATGGGGTGGGAGGTTTAGGAACTAGAAAAGATCAACTAAAAATACCTTCCAGCAATATCTTGGAATGTACTAGTGATAATGAAATCAGTATGGTTCATATTTAGCATTTAGATCAGTTGTAAACTGGCACGAAGTGTACTCGTCTTCAAAAAATTTCCAGTATAGGTCAGAATCTGGCTACTTTATCTTCTCAAGAGCATGGGCAATTGGAAAAAAAAAAAAAAAAAAGACATTCAGCTTTTAGGCGCACAAAGGAGATACCACATCAAACAAAAAGCACAATGAGACTAAGTAGTTGTCACACAAACCTGTGTCACTTCTAGTTTCTGTGCGAGCAATGTTGCAACAAGATTTCCATCGCTATTAATTGAAGCTCACCAACAATTTCATTTTCTACATAGCTTTTAGGGGCCTATTAGTTGAAGCTCACCAGCAATTTCATTTTCTACATCCTCCATTATGTAAGATCTATTAGAAATCTCGTAGGTCAAACAGAACAGAAGAAAAAGATACTGGGCATTGCTTTTTTATTTATATTCTGAAATTTTGCGAACAATATGTTCAAGGAGAAGGGATGTTATGTTAAATGTTCTTAATCCCTTTCTTTAATTCAAGTTTCATAGGAGAGTAATAAACCAATGCATTCAGGAAAAGAGTAAATACATACTGGATTTAAGTTGAGAGCATCTTCCAGTATAGGATGACCAACAAAGGTTGCAGCTAGTCCATTTGATCTGCATACCTCTTCCTCAAATTATAGAATACACAAAACATGGTCGACAAATCCAGTGGGTCATTTTTGTTGTTCTTCACCTACTTTCCCTGCCCAGAATGATGGTGAAACATAATAATATGCACTGGACTGTCTATTACTTGTTTATCGTATTTAGCTGCACATTTATGAAACCTAGTTGTGAATAATAAGGGTGCCCGTCCTTGTGTGTTTAATACCACTATCAATAAAATTGCAATGTGTTTTAAATATGATTATCAACACTGATCAATTAGTATAATAAATATCACCAATACATCATGTACTGGTCATGTGTATTCTCATGTATTCAAAGGTATGTCAACCCAAGAAACGACACTAGCATATATTGTATTGCAAACAAGAAGCCTTTCTGTTCCGTTACATGTAAAGTACAATAGATCATATTACCAGGATGACCTAATAAACCTATCTGATAAAGAAAATTCCAAACAAGCAAGTTGAGTTGGCAATTGTACAAACAATTGACATATTATTATGGGAAAACAAAACAATGGTTCACTAAAAGAAGGAGCACATAAAGGCATACCCAGCTTGGAATTCTGAACAGGTGGTTTGTTCACCGAAGTAACATAAACATCAACTGGTCATGTAGCAGTAGTCCTAGCAGTTGATTTCATTCGATTTTCCTGCACAAAGAAACCATATGAGGATAAAATGTTTGTTTCAAACTTAATAATTCTTCAATTAAACACGCGAACTGAACACATGCCATTGAATTGAAATCCAGACCAACAAATCTAAGAGAACGCCATTACAAAGATCATAGCTGCCGAAAACCACGAATTCAAGCTAATGCATCAATCGAATCAAGAAATCGACAACAGATGATAGAAAGACGAAAATAAAAAATGAGAGTTTGATCGATAGAGAATCTCGTCAATTGAATGTCCACGCAAAGATTAAATTACGGTTTTGAGATAGTGAATTACATCGTCATCAGAGGAGGTGCAGAGCTCGCTATAAAGTTCTCCATCTTGCAAGTTCTCACTATAAACTTTCATCCCATCGGATCAAGCAGATCTCATTATAAACCTCATTGGTGTCCTGATTCGCTAAAAGTCTCAGCGAAATCACTCGAGAAGCACCATAAACTTGATATTGATGAGCGAACAGAGAAGCCGAGTACTCAGCATGACCTTGCGGGAAGTAGTAAACCCTAGAGCCAACAAAGTGGCTTTGGAGGGGGAATCCAGCGTAAGCGTTCCAAATCGACAATCGAGCTATCGCTACTGTGTTAATTGCGACATTGTTATTGCTAGGGTTTTTTTTTAAGAAGAAATAGAGAGGAGATTTTGTTAGGGTTTTAACTAAAACGATTTTGGCAAGGAGAGTTTGATGGATTGGTCCAGGTAGAGGACGTCATATTTATTATCACAAAGATATATCTAATGTTTTAATCATTCAGAGTCATGATTGTATCACGTACAAGCAGTAACTAATATAATAAACTAATACAAGTACTGCTACAGTGGAAAAATGATACAATTAAACTTTGCTTCGTGTTGCAAAACTGCCATTTTGGCGTAGTATAAAACATTGACGATAGCTTAGTTGGATCTGGGAGCACTCTATTTGTTTCAGTGAAGCGTAATGGCAACCTCGTGTCGTAGGTTGGTCTCCACGTGTTGTCTCTTCGGGGCAGTTAGTAGTGTACATAACACACTGGTGAAGGGTGGAGACTACTGCTTCCATTTGGTGGAGCCATGGTCTTCTCAAGATAAGGTTGTAGGTTGATGGCACGTCTACTACCATGAAGTCCATAAACAAGACCTTTCTTAGTTGTGGCTCTCCTGCCACTATTGCTAACCTTATCTTTCCGATGGGGAAGCATTTCTCCTCGCTGAATGCAATCAGCTGGTAATCTGAGGACGCCAGGTTTTCCCCCTTAAGGTCCATACTGTGGAACGCGTTGTAGAACAGGACGTTGAGCGAGCTTCCTATGTCCACTAGAGCTCTCTTTACCTCCCACCTTGCAATGGAGACCGAGATGACTAAGGCGTCGTTGTGCGGCGCTCGAACTCCTTCGAGTTATTTGTCCATAAATATCAAGGTGGGAATGGGGCTCTGAATCCTCGAGTGGTAGATGCGTTTGTCCTCGCCCACAGGTTGTGTCTGTGTCTCCAATAGAGTCCGCTTGCGAGACATGTACGACTGGTCTTCACTCGGTCCGACTCCATAAAGGACATAGATTATCCCTGGAGTCTCCTTCTCTATTTCTTTAACTAACTCCCCTCGATCCCTGATTCATTTCGATCGCTTCTTAGAGTTCAGGAATTATTTTAGTTTGCCCCTACGAATCCAGTACTCAACCTCATACCTCAGACTCTTACAGTCGTTGGTATCGTGACCACCCTCCTTGTGGTATGTGCAGTACTTGTCGTTGTTACGCTTGGAGGGGTCTCCACACTACTTTGGTGGCCACTTAAGATCTTTCCAGTTTTTCATGGAGTTTAGTACGTCCGACGGGCTAGAGTTGAGCGGTGTCACGGCTCTGGATCCAACGTAGTTGAAGGATTTTTTCTGGCCTGGATCGACTAGGGTCTGACCTGTTGTCACTGCGTTTTCTCTTACTCTTTTATTCATCCTCGCGTTTTTTTTCTCTATTTCTTGTCCTTAGGAGCGGAGGGCTTCTTCTCGCCTTCGATTTCCCTCTTTAAAGTCCTCAACTCCTCCAAGATAATGTGTTTCTGGGTGCTCTTGAAGAGATCTGTCATGTCCAGAGGGGGCTCCAAGGTGGGGTCTTCGTAAAGTTTTCCCTCCTTGAAGCCCGCAGTGAAGGGTGTCATGACTGTGTCATCATTGCATCTGTCAATAAAAGGCAACTCGTTGTTGAAGCGCGTGACATACTCTCTGAGTGTCTCATTGAACTTCTGCTTTAGAGAGTGTATGTAGTGTGGATCATTTCGAAAGCGCTGGCTCCCAACGAAACGTGTCAGGAACTCCTTTGCCAACATCTTGAAGGAGTCGATCAACCTCAGCAGAAGGCTGTGAAACCACGTTAGTACTGACTTCTTCACGCTAGTGGGAAAAGTTTTGCACATCACCGACTCGAATCCTTCTTTGAGAGCCATTACGTGTTGGTAATGGCAGAGGTGGTCGAATGGATAGGTAGTTCCGTCGTAGAAGTCGAGCTTCGGGGAGTGAACTTCCTCGGAAGGGCCTCATTCATGATTCGATCCACAAATGGTGGGATAGAGAGGCGGTACAACACATTCGGATCATGTGCTCAGTGTTAGCCACACAACCCCTTCTAATCCAATGAGAACTAGTGGGGGCTTGGCTCTCCTATGCTTGCTCTCTGTCATCCTTCGGAGACGGCGACTGGTGCTACTCCTGGTCTCCATTAGCAGATGGTGGATTTTGTCGCGTGAGAGCCTCCACCACTTTGGCGATCTGATGTATTTTAGATGACATCATATCTATTCTAGGGTTCGTCGGCGCGGGGGCGTGAGCCTGTTGTCCATGCATGATCGAAATCTTTGAAAGCAGCGGTACAGCGCCAGCCTTAGCGTTTGACATGTCCCCTTGTTCTTCGTTGTTGCGTGATCTAGTGGTCACTATTTCTATGGGTTTTGAAGAGAGATGGTGCTAGTGAAAAGTTAGGAACTTTGTCGTCCCCACAGACGATGCCAAACTGATGCAGTAGTTTTCCGCTCCCTGATTTGACCTAGTCCCGCTGACCTGCCAATCTACACTAGTAACACACGTGAACCACGGACCATTGTTGTGGTGGTCAATGGCACTTCGATGCTAAAGTCAGACAGAGATCTAAGGAAGGTGTAATGTTGTAAATAGGAAATTTGTAGCGTACCTTAGCTTACCAACCTCATGTCTTATTTATAGTGCATGAGTCTTGGTTCTACCAGGCCATCAAAGGCATAGTTTATGAAAGAAATTTTCGTGGAGATTCTTCTCTAATTAGGAGTCGTATTGTAGGAGGGAAGTTCTCTGCTATCCCTGTGCTCCTAGATACGCGGAAGATAATTCTCAATCTAAGAGCAATCCGTAGAAGTAAGTTTCCCTACATGGAATTTACTCTGGTATTTGCTTCCTAGTTGGAAGCATAGAGTTGTTGTAATTGCCTGTCCGAAATTGATCCTCGAGATACTTGCCTTAGTAGGACTTACAGTTATTGAGGATAGATGTGAGACGTGTGGGGCTAGCATGCTGTAAGAGTTCGGGTCTGTTTGGCGGACTGAATTAGGTGGGCTTGGAGCCGCTTGGGCCGGATCAGTATTGGACTGACGTTGGGGCCCGTAATTCCTCGAGATCATCATGACACGGGTATGAATCAGGGACGTGACCATTTTTTGTGTATCATCATGTGGTATCTTCAACTGCAAAATGTACTTTATCATGATGCGTGTAACACATGCAATATGAACAAATGCGCGTACAAATTTCTTTGTATATGGAGACTCAAAAGTAATTGTGTCTAGGGCGACCAAGAGTCACTGAGGGATTTAGTATTATACTACTAAGCTCGTTCCATGAATTAGTGAAGCTTTGCATCATCAAGATCTATGCTTTATCTACATGGTTAGGTAATTAATAAGTTGTACACATGATGCCACAATCTAATTGACATGAAACCGCAAGTCCAATAAAATATGTGGATGTTGTGGTTATCCATAAGGTACTAACTATCAAATCATCATTGACACAAAATAATTAAGGCTCCGCTTGGTACATTATAAAATAATGCATTTTGCAAATTGATGCAGATACATTAGTTTGCATTGCATAAGTTTGCAATGCATCACTTTACGGGTGTTTGGTAGTAACTAAAGAAAATCGATGCAAATCAGACAAGTGATTGTGGTTGGTGTTGATGATGGTAGTAGTTGTAATTGTGGTATGGTCATGGTGGCAGTGATTGTGGTGATGATGATTGCAAATGTGGGCATTGATGATGGTGGTGGTGTCAATGGCGGTGGTTGTTAAAATGGTGGTAATGGTGGCTACAGTCATGGTGGTGGTGATGGTGATGGTTGTGGCAATGGTAGCGGTGAAAGTGCTGGTGGTTGTGGTGATTATGCTATAGTGGTGGTTATGCTACGGTAGTTGTAGAGGTAGTAGTGGTGGTGGCGATGACAACGGTTATGGTGGTACTAGTGAAGTTGGTGATGGTAGTTGTGATAGTTTTGTTATGGTGGTGGCGGCTACGGTGATTGTGGTAGTGGCGCACAATGACGGTGGTAATAATAAATTGGTGTTGGTTGAGGTGATTATGCTATGGTAGTGGTGGTTATAGAGGTGGAGGCAGTGGCGATAGTGGTGGTGGTTGTGATAGTTATGGTATGGTAGTCGTGGTAGTGGCGACAATGATAGTTGTGAAGGTGGTGGTGGTTGGGGGTGTTTATGAAGAAATTGGGAGTGCTAAAGCTTTGCAAAGTAATGCGGGAGATGCAGAGGCAGTAAGCTTTGCAAAGTTTGCAGAATTTTATAACTAGGAGATGCGGAGGTGCTAAATTCAAATTTCAATAACAATTTTTCGTAAAGTCAACCAAGCACCTAAGTTTATGTAAATGTGGTAAACTTTTGCATTATGTATTCTTTTACCGTATACCAAGTGAAGCCTAAGAGTAAAACACTATCTAGAAATTTGAAAACTGGGTAGATCATTTTCCCTTTAGCATACACAGTACAAATGATTGCGCAATCGCAACAAACACATAAAAACAATAATAAAGAGTAGAGAAAAATCAAATCGAACATAAGTTCCCCGATAGATTGATGTCTATAGATTGTATATGAAACCCGCATAAACAATATAAAAAATATCAACTGACAACACCAATAATACCAAAAAGATACACTGATGCAATCCAAAAATTGAACTAATAATTTCTAAGATTTTTAGAAATAGGGACCACACTAAAAAGACTCGACGAATAGATTACCAACTCGTTAAGAAATTCAATCCTATAGGAAAGCAAAAATGGAAGAAAAAAAAAATCAATCTCAATTTTATGTAACTCTTAAATTTTTACACATATCCCATTGGAGTAATTCTTAGTACCCAAACTCTAATCCAGAGAATACCCAAGCAGCATAGGGACCATGATGGGCTACGGGCCCTTAGTTTGATGGGTTGGGCTGCGATTTCATTTTTGGCCCTTAAAAACCTAACTTAGACAGCGAGTTGTTTCCCTCTTAATCTGAATCTTCAATCGTTTTATCACAATCGCTGGCAACAGTTGGAGATTGGAGTTGTCGAGCGAACCTCATTGTTGGTTCGATTGGGGCATTGATTACTAGTTAAAGCTTCAGATTCAGTAGAGCAGAGCAGAGCACCTACTTATCAAAGAGAGCGTTCAATCAATAAGGTTAGGGCCTCTTTCTCTATCTTCATCTCGTAGTGCATATCTTGAGTGTGTGAACTTGGCTTGCCCACCAATTGCTTGAACTATTGCTTCTGAGTGATTAAACCCATTGACTAAAACAATGAAATTGACAAAGTACAGACTTCAAGGGGCGATTGATTTTTGTGTTGCAATAGGAGATAGAACAAATAGCCTAAACCTCTTGACTAGAAACTAGACAACATATTGCCCACCAAGTGTTTGAGCAATTGCTTATGTAGCTTTCTTTTAGATAAATTATGTGTGGAACACTAGTTTTTTGTTTTCTAGCAAATGGGTTGATCCAATTTTATGTATTGTAAAGATGCAGTTATGAATAATCCAGCCAAAGTAATAGAATTAGACCTAACACAATTCCAAATGGTAAAACTTCAATTATTTCAACTTGTTTGAAAGTGGAAAAAGGGTAGGTAATATCTCTCTCTAAAAATGAATGGTAATCTAAGTCGCTGATGAATCTCAACAACAAAAATCAAATATTGAAAATTGACATAAGAAGAATCATCAAGGAGGATTGCTCTTTGAACGTTGCATGTTGAACATATGATAAGCTTTTTTTTCTTTTTGGTGTCTGTGTGTGCCTTATTCTAATTTGAGGCAAATACATTGATTTGTTCCATCATTTTTTGCATTTTTCAATGTAGAGATCTCTGAGTTTGTTTGGTTTTCACAACTTCCCTCTTTTTTTTTAATGTCCTTACTAGTAGTTCTTAAGGTCTCTTGTTTGGAAATTTGTAAGATAATGTTCAAGATTTATGTTGTGGTTTAGTGGAAATAAATATATTTGGTTTGCAGGCTTTGTAGTATATAAGGAACATGTTACCTTCTTTATTTTTAATCAGTAGGAACACCTTAACCATGTAACCCTTCATGTATAAAATGTGACCAATTCAACAACCAAGGAAACTACTTATTGCAAGTAGCCTCATGTTCTTGCATTGAAACATGTTCATCTTCCATTTCCTTTTCTTTTGTTTTATCAATCAATTTTGATCTTTCTTATCTATTGATTTTGTAAATGTGAAGTATAAATCCATGGTTATGGTATATTTTCACTAGGAGTTGAGTGGTACTTGCATTTGGCTACTTGGTATGATGAACAAAGCTTTGCTTTGTGAGTGGCTTTGGAGAAGGTATGGAAAAGGAACGCCTTTTGGAGAGAATATATTAAAGCTAAAATGCAATCCTATGGGTTCGAACTGTATTAGTTCCTAGACATCTGATAAGGTCCTAGGGTACTGGCACATGGATGACTAACCAATTTTGGGATGATTATATCCAATGTATTGAGGAGGGCCTTGGACTGAGATGACAATGTCAAATTCTGGGATAGGAAGGGGATAACTTTTAAAGATAGATTCTCAAGGATTTTCAATTTAAGCAAGAAGAAGCAGGGAATGGTAGCGGAGTTCGGTGGGAGGGCAGATGGGGTTATGAGCTGAGACCTTTATTTTCATGGGGTATCCTTTTCAGTGGGAAAAATAGCTTGAATTCATGAATACCTTGAATTCATGAGTTTCTCCAGAATCTTGGATGATTTTTACTTAAGGGATGAAGATGATAGATGGTATGGAGTTTACCGGAAGAAAAGTTTCTCAGTCTGCTCTTATTCTCTAGATTGGCTATGACCAATTGGTGGATTTCAATAATTTCGCAATTAAGCTTGTATGGAAGAAAGGAGCCTTAGTGAGGGTGCATTTTTTTAAGTGGACAACAGTTCAAATGTAGAGATGCGGTGTGATTTGTATGATATAGAAAGGAGAGCACTACTCATCTTCTTCTTTTTTAATTGTAACTGAGTGACTAAGGTGTGGATGCACATTTTTTTGCCTATTTCCATTTTATTGGGCATGCTGGCTTCCATTGATGATTTGTTAAGATGTTGGAGAACTCGGAGGACTCTGTCATCTGGAAAGGGAAGATATTGTCGAAGATGTTTGCTTGTTTTTCAGTATTTGTGGATGATGTAGCCATGTAGTAAAGCCGACAATATTTGCATCGTTTATTTAGGTAGAGAATGAGATTTGTTTTTCAGATTGAGTTTTCCTTAAATACTGATTCCCAAATATGGGGGTTACCTTTTAACTGTAGTTTAGATGGTTTGATTGATAAAGGGCACAGATTTCAAACAAAAGGAAATTTTGAATCTCAAAGAAAAAGTTTAGCTAAAATAACATAGATATGTGTTGCATATCACAAGGTAAAATTATAAAACCCTCATATTCTCCAATCTGAACAAGCCCCACCCTCCACCACCACCCCCATCCCAAACTTTGCTCTCTTTGTGACCTCCTCTCTCTCTCTGCTAACAACCCCGCCTTCCTCACCACACTCTGACTCAAAAAAATTGATTTGTTGAATTTCAGGAATCCAGTTGAACTTGCAAAGGTAGCTATAATGTACCCACTGAAGGCTCTGCAAAAGTGGAGTTCGGTTGAAGAAAAAGCTCACTTTCCTGCTTTTCTCGCTCCTTCCAAGCCTATTCTTTTTCAGGTACTACGAACTCCTCTCTTAAACTAGGCTGTTTCTTTACTGGAAACTTATTCTTTTTAGTATGTCGAAAAGTCGAAAAGTGTTGTTGTGATTTAATCATTGTCAAACGGTTCAAACTCAAGAAAAGAGAAATTTAGTGGGTGGGTTTGGTTGTTAACAGCGATGGAAAGAGATGGGGATAGGATTGGTGGTGGTGATGGTTGAAGAGGTTGGAGCATGGTGGCGGATGGGTTGATGTGAGAGGGTGGAAGAGGGCGGCCCTATTGAGGAGGGTTTTCTTGAGAGAGGGTTGGTGGGTGGTTCAGTTGAGGGCGTTGTTCAAATGGGTGTGTAACGAGGGGATGCCTTTCTTATTATTCATTCAAATCCCTGCATGTGCGATCCTTAAACATCATGAGTGTGTTGATTTTGAAAATCTGAGCAAATTGATTTCTGAGAATTCAGAAATTTTGAGAATAGGACTAACAGATGGGTATACATCCCTAGATTTCTATATGGATTTGGGTTGTACTATTCAATCAGATATGACTATGTCGATGGGATATTGATCCTTTTTTTTGCACAATGGGGATGTTGATTGATGATTCACTTAATTGTGAGAACTGTTTTTTTTTTTTTTTTTTTTTTTTTTTTTTTTACAATCATAACAAACAAAAGAAAATCTGTATTTTGGTTTCCAGATGACGGGATTCTTTGTTTCCATGAAAAAAGTTCTTGCAGATTCCATGCTTAAGGAATTAACTTATCCCTTGTTGCAATCAAGCATAGCTTTAATATAAAAGCTTTTCTGTATAGCAATTTGTATTAAATGTATGATCTATTTTAAACATTTTTTGTTTCAATATTTGTTTTGTATTCTCAATGGGTCGTTCTTGTGACTGTTTGAGCAATTTCATTATTTTTATGAAGCACATGAGTGTTTATTTGATACAAAGGAAACAAGTTCGTCCTCTCTAACTGATTTCCTCTTATTTTAAACTTTTTATCTTAATGAAGAAAATTATCAATGAGGCTCTGTAGACATCTTATATAGAAATAAGTAATGCAAAAACCACATATTTTACAGTTCAATTGTTTCACTTGTATAGATAAATTGATGCCACAAAATGATATTGGGTTTATTTTATGTTTTTAGATTCGATTTTATTGAGTTGTAAACATTATCCTTTTTCCTTAACAACTTCAACTTTGACAATTGACTACGATAGTGAGCATGTTACCACTTTCTATGAATCACAATTATTTAGTTTGTGAATGTTGTATATCTACATTCCATGTGTTCCTTAGGTAGCTTGTAAATGTAAATTGTAAAATGTTTCCTTCAGTTTAATTGTGAGTTTTCATTGTTGATTGGATAACATTGATGCTTAGTTGTTTATACTGATTACAGTCTTATAATTGGAAACAGGTGGTTTTCACAGTACAAGTACCGAATGTATAGATATAGAGTCGATGTTCTTTTCATCTTTACAAGTAAACGAGGCCAATCTCTTATTCTGTATCCAATTCTAGGGGGTGATGAATAATAAAGTGGTTGGCAAACTCTGCTCTTTGTATCCTATATTATTCGGGACAAGAACCCACTTTGTCTCTTCCTGGAAACCTCTTGTTATAACAAGAGCTAACACAAGTTTCTTTTTCTCTTCTTCTGCAATTGATGTTGAAGAAGAAGAAGAAGCAAAGTCAGTGGAGTCTGCCAAAATCTTCAAGATGTTTGGTTATAATAATGATCAAATTTCAAAGATATTCATCCGACGGCCTGCCTTGCTCAATGCTGATCCCACAAAACTAAAGTCCAAGCTTGCGTTACTCCTTGATTTGGGCTTTACCACTTCTGACCTCGTCAATATCATCAACTGTCGTCCCCGATTTCTCTCTGGACGAATTGATCGACCAGATCTTCACCAACGCATGAATTTCCTCCAATCCCTCTTTGGCTCCAAGGACATGCTTCGCAAGGCCATTATCCGAAACCCCTCACTCCTCAACTACCACTTACACCACCGTATCAAACGTTTCATTGCTATCTATTTGCGCATGGGCATTCCTATACATGACTTGGTCTCTCTCCTCATCTCTCGCCCCATGTTAATCACTCGCACCTCACTCAATTATGAAAAAATTGAATTCATCCGCAGAATTGGTGTATCCAGTCACTCCAAAATGTACAAGTACGTCGTCTCACTCATTGCCATCTCCCGTCTTGAGACCATTTGGGAAAAGGTTACGAACTTTGAAAAGTTTGGCTTTTCATGTGATGATGTTATGGATCTTTTTGGTCGATCTCCAATGATACTTACCCTTTCTGTTGACAAGGTTCAGAGGAACATGGCATTCATTATTGGTGTCATGAAGCTCCCTGCCGCTCTTGCCCTTGATCATCCTTTTCTTCTGTATTGCAACTTAGAGTCTCTGTTGAAGCCACGGTTTCTTCTCGCAGAGAAGGTTCGGGTTATGAATTTATCTCCAGAAATTATAGGACCTTCCATGTTGAGAGCAATGAGGATGAAAGAATCAAGGTTCCTCAAGGCATTTGTTAACTGTCATTCAGAGGATATTGCCAAGCTATTGATGGAGTGTTACACAAAGGCTAAAGGCATTAAGCGATTGGCAGAGACCTCAAAGCGTTCTCTACACAAAGGATTCCCTTTTTGAAGTTCGTTTGCCTCATTAGGTTTGCATTATCTCTCTCATTTACATTTTTATTTTAACTTCTGTAAAGTGAAATTGTTATGTTTAAACTTTCTTCTGTTACCGATGCCCGACAATTAAAACACTTACACCCTATCAGGTTTATGATGTAAGTGCCTCATATACTAAATACTACCAAGTTTAAGTCGTCTCTTAGAAATGCTTGTGTTGAAATTATCATACATTCTTGGTTTTTTGATATCATAATGTTATTTAGGAGTCATCCTTTGGAACTCACCAGCATGCAATGTAACAATGATACTTCTAAAAAAAACATATAAATAATAATAGTAAAATAATGAAACAATAATAATAATAATATTAATAGTAATAATATAATAATAAATACATGTCATTCGACTCTCAGACACATGTTTGGGCACGCCACTTATAAATCATAAAAAATAAAAAATAAAAAATCACATCTTTCACGCGTTCCAATTCTGTATACATGTTATCATATATCACAACAAGATTGCAACAAGCAAGTAGCATAATGCAGCTAGCTAACAAACTGAAGTATGGACGCGTCCCAAAGTGAGGAGTTGTCAATGGCAAAAAGTAGTTAAGATGGGAGTCGTGGATAAAGCGAGCATTTCTTTTTTCCATATTGTGCAAATTAAGGGGAGAATAACAAGTCTGTAGTTGAAGTCATTAGTTAAGCTGTTGTGGCAGGCTAAAGCAGGCTTATTTTGTGGGCTTGAACATCAATGCTCAGCCAAAGTGATTTTTTTGGTACTTGTTTATTTTTTGCAAATCTAGAATTGGTTACCAATACTTATACATGCCTCTATTTATGTAGATTTAGTTGTATATATCTGTAAAGAAGATCCATATTGAATGTGAATAAATGTAGAAATGTACAAATTTTGTGTAAAATCTTTTATATGCTGATTTATTTGTTTTGCCGGATCAGAAGCTCGTGGATTTGTTTCACCCCATTTTTGTTGCTGTGACCGAGGCATTCACATACACCTAAGGCATTTAAAAGGTGTTTTTTTTTTCCTTACAATTCTTTTTGAATATTAGCACTATTATTGTGGAGCGTGAAATAGTAAGGCGAGAAGAGTAATATAGTGAAACTGATTCAATGGTTACTCCTTAGGTAAAATATTAGTTATCCAGCAACTCGCCATATGCACTATGTATGACTTGAAAAGAGAGAGGGGAGGGGGGGACCCATCAATTTATCTTTTTGACAGAATTGTGTATTATGTTGTATTTCTTTTATTTGTTTTTTTTTTCAAAATTTGACATTTTTCTATCTTTTACATTGTTCATTTTAAATATGCATTTATCCCTTTTGAATGAATTTTATTCTTTTGCATAATATCCTAATTATTTTTTTAAATACTAACATAAAATATCTCAAATAATCATCCCACTTCTGCATCTTCCATCAATCAATAGTGGAAAACAGAAAGTCTTTAAACCAAAAGCCAAACTCCTGATTGGTAAATCCCTTATCCCTTACTGGACGTAGAAGAAGTGGAAGAATGGAAAAGATGCCTCCCTGAGATTTCCATTCATAAGCTCTAGATAGGGACAATGATTGGGAGAGAGAATGAGAGGGACAACATGATGATTGATTTGTTTTTCCAGGCAAGGTAAAAGAAGACTTGGAGTTGTTGTCAGGCTAAACGAGGTTCTTGAAGGAAAATGAAAGTCCCACTCATGGTTTAAAATTGCCTCGGTGCCTCGCACTCAATGATCGAACCGAAGCATATGCCTTCACACATTCCTGATGAGGCTTACCCCCCCCCAAATTGAGGCTTACGTTCTGAGCCTTAAGCACTGAGGCAATGTCAGGTTTAAACCTCAATTTCAACGTGTTTAAAAAAAGTAAATAAATAAAAGTATTAGAACTTCAATTTTCAACCCCCTTCCCTTAACCCTGATGATTATGTTATATGGTAGAACTTCAGTTTTCTTCATAAAGTCAACCACAAGTCATTGAAAATTTGAAGATACTGATGGTGTCTAATTTGTTCTGGTTATGACTTATGATTGTGTTCTGACTTTTTATAATAATCTAGTAGTAATGTAGCATTAGGTGGTATATGAATATGTTATGTGTTCTCTATTTCTCTATATTATAGTTACTAACAATAGATAAAAGGCTTGAATGCAAATAGCTCCACGTCTCATTAAGGTATTGACTTATTTTGTTTTTAGTATTTCTGATCTATTCGTAATTTTTTATTTTTTTTTAAAGCATTTTATCAACTGAATTTCAACAAACAAGTGAAGTTTATGCTTCAATTATCTGAGGCCTACCCCTCATGCCTCATGAAAGGTTACTGCCCAGTGCTTGACTAAGCTTTTTTAAAACCTTGGTCCCACTTTCCCATGTAGTTAAATTCTTAAATTCTGATGATGGCCAGCAGGTCAATTTGACATTATTCATGCTAATGTTGAGAAAATATGTCAGGGTGGCATTTGATTTAAACTTTATCATCTCTCTCAAACCCTGTTCACTTGGGGATCAATGCTATTCAAATAGCGGGACCTGCAATCGCTTTCAAAATTTGGATGGGAATCATGAAGAGGAGGGGGGTTGGGGAGAGAGATGGGTGGTACCTGCTTCAACTCCTTCCTATAAAGCCCTGAGATCTTTGGGTGTTTTCAAGTGAAATGAATTAGTCTGTAATCATTCACGGCAAGTTCAGATAAGTAGACATTGAAAGTGATTTAAGTGCTACTGAAAAGAGGGAATATGAGTAAAGAGGAAATGGATGTAGCATGATGCATCCAGGAAGGATTAATAAATTTTCCAAAGCTGTTGATCTTCTTTCTCTTGGTAATTACCATCTAATAAAAAATTACTTAACCTGCTCTTATCAGAATGGAAAACCAAATTGAGGCGTCGGGTGGTACAATATGCATTTAAATAAATAGATCCAAACTTCTTAACTTGGGAGCTAAATCCCACAATGTATCCTTCCCCAATTATTTTTTGGTTCTCTTTTTTAACCTTTAGATTGTTCTTGCAAACTGCCATGAACACTACCGATCTTTTGTCACAAATTTTCACATTCGAATCGAATAAGTGTCAACTAAAAAAATGTCGCGCAACTTGAAATAACTTGATTTTTGAGCTGGTAGATGAAATGGGAATTGATATTAGTGGAGTTTGGATTAGTGAAAGTATGTCGAGGTATCAATAACAGTTAAAAAGAAGGATTTTGTTAGTTAATGCTTGAAGCATGACCCGACTGACATGTTGAGGGCATGGGGAGTGGGGTGGTTGTGTTGTACCCATGGAACAATATAATTCAAAATAGTGGCATGTCGTGAAGGTCACCCCACAAGTGTATGATCATGGCAAAAGCACAGGGTCAACACCTCAAATGTGCAGCCATGGCATTTGATTATAAGTTTTTCGGAATTTAAGATAAAAGTTTTGAAATTCATGTTTCCTTAAATGTGATTACTAACCTGCTGCAACAGGATCACCAACTATGTGCTGTCATGTCGTAGGCTCAAAAATCATGTCCTTGATAGAAGGGAGGATGTAAAAAAATATTTAATTCATCAGCAAAGCAAAGGCTCTGAGACTAGCTACAACGGAAATAGGGGAGACCGTGCATTCGTGCCAACGGCACGGATAATACACTTATATATCACAACAATTTCTCAACGTGCAAGTAGCAAAACACAGCTAACAAAGTTAAATTAGAAAATAACAATAGTGTATTATATATGGACATGTCCTATAACAAAAAGTAGTTAAGATGGGAGTCGTGGATATAAGTGAGCATTTCAATTTTTCTATATTGTGCATACTAAGGGGGAGAATAACAAGTTTGTAGTTGAAATCATTAGCTTAAGTTGTTGGGGCAAGCTAAGGAAGCTACTGGTTTCTGACATTATTGGGCTTGCCAAATTTTAGGGACAAGTCAACTCAAAGCATCTACTTGCTATCTATGCAGTTAAAACTGATAATGGACCCATAACGGTCCAGGAACGTTATGGGTTATAACGTGATATAACGGGATATAATAGTATATAAGGGAATATTTTTTTAAATATATTGTTTATATCCCCACTCAGTGTTAATGTATTATAGAGTAAAAAAGTAAATCATGTTCATAAAATTAAATTAAAAAACATCAAAACATTAATAAAAATATCTTCCCTTTGTATGAGACTGAGATTGCAACAAAGAGTGTGGTTGACTCTTTGTCTTCTTCCCTTGTTCTTTTTTTTCTTCTTTTCTCATTCTCTGTCGACCGACGAGACCTTATTCTCTATCGATTGGCGACGGTGAGCTTTGGTCTTTTTTCATATTTCGTCTGAGTCTAGGGTTATGATTCAATCAAGAATGAAATTGGTGAATTTTTTATTATTATTTATGTATTAGCACAAAACGTTAAAACGACGTTATTGAAAAAATGTTATCTCAATAACGACCGTTATATCGGAGCCATGATACCAAAATGTGATAATGTCAAAACCTAATGGCTCACACTCATTAAGCGTTATATCGGGGTTATATTGGCGTTATAACGTTGTTTTAACTGTATAGCTTGTTGTGGGGTTTCTTATACTAAGAATTTTTCATGCTTTGTGAGCATGAACTTCGCACATGAAATCTGGCAAATTATTTATTTATTTTCTATTTTGATGAATCTCGACTTTGGCTACCAATACCTATGCATGCCTCTATTTATGTACATTTTGTTACATAATATCTATAAAGAACCATATTGAAAGTGTAAAAATGTCCAAATTTTTTGTAAGATATTTTATATGCCAATTTATTTATTAATCTATTTATTTGTTTTACAGGATCAGAAGCTCGTGGATTTGTTTTACCCCATTTATTTTTGCTGTGACCGGTCCATTTACATACACCTAATGCATTTAAAAGGTTTTTGTTTTTGGCCCTTACAATTCTTTTTAAATATTAGCACCATTGTCATGGAGCATGAAATAGTAAGGCAAGAAGAGTACTTCCGTTCAGTATGATGAAAGTAATCCCCCACATTTGAAGCATAACTGATTCAATGGTTACTCCTTGGATAAAATATGAGTTGTTCATCAACTCACCATATGCATCATGTATGACTTGAGGAAAAATAAATTATCAATTTATCTTTTTGATAGAATTGTGTATTATGTTGTATTTCATTATGTTACTTTTTTCTCAAATTGAATGTGTTTGACATTTTTTTGTCTTTTAGATGGTTCATTTAATTTATGGCTTTAATCCCTTTTGAATAACATTGATTCTTCTTTATAATATATATTTTTGTAAGAATAACATAATTTTCTCAGATAATATCATCCCATGTGTGCATCTTATGTCAATCAGTAGTAGAAATAGAAAGCCTTTAAACCGTAAGCCAAAGGAAAATGCTAGATGCCTTGCCTATGTATCTTGTCTCAGTGACTTGCCATGTGTGGCAAGTGAATCAGTGAATCCATAAGCAATTTAAAAAAGGAAAACCAATTGCAAAACCCCAATTCACTTTCTCCCTTCTCTCACACACCAAGAACACCAAAGTCTCTTACCTCCTATGAGTCTTATCCCCATGTCTCCCAGATCTCGTCTCATTTATCCTTCAAATCATTTTTTTCTTCTCCATCTCAAAACTACACCACCATGTAAAAGTAGCACATGCGCATTGTAGATAAGGCGGAGGCGAGGCATACGGGCCTGAAAACGCCTGAGGCGCGGGGCCAGGAGGACGCATCAGCGAAGTGAGGCACTCTTAACAATTTTTAAAGATTTTTTTACAATAATTGAAACATATCAACATAGTAGTATACATCTTCATATTGATAAGTATCATAAACAAATATGTGCAAAAAGTGAAACTACCTAGAATCGAAATGGAAATATAATAAAGTTGTATAGCATAGCGAAAAGATGCATTACATAAGTGTCAAATAACTTGCAAACATCCACTAAATTATTAAAAATCAATAATCTTGAAAGAATATAAACTTGAGAATATTGAGCATTTGTTAAAAGAAATTGTTGGAATGGTTGGTAAAAATCCACAAGTATGATCACTATTGATATTCCAAAAACATAAAAATCATTGAACTATGCTATGAAAAATCAAGATTGATATTGATCAAAGACTGATCAAAGCATGATATGTTTTCTCCAAAAATAATGTATCAAAACTTAAAAACGTTTTATCTTGTTTTTATCGAATTTATCAAATATTACCCCAAGAAACATAAAACCCTATTATAGAGTGGGTTGCAACTTTTTTTTGCTGCAAATGGGCTATAAATGGGTTGCAATTGGGCTAGCTGCAACCATTTTTTGGTTGAGGCCAGGCGAGGTGGTTCGAGGCGGACGTCTCATTTCACTGCACTGCATTGCTTCACTTTGATGCGAAATTCTATAAAAATGCCTTGAGGTGCACCTCAAGCGCGTCTAGACGATCGTCTTGACTACACTGCACACGCATTATATATATGCAACATCCCATTTCTTAATCTTTTGGATTACAATGAGATTCGACCTTGTTTACGGTGAATAACAGTTAGTTTTTCGAGTTGTTCGTGATGACAAGTCATACAACCATAGTAAAGGATCAGGGGAGATTCAGGTTTGTGGGTTAATCTCAAAATGCAACCGTAGTGAAGGAAAGTGAGGGATTCTGCCACTTTGCTTTGCTAATGTAGGTTGCCACGTCAGGCAAGTTATAAAATTAAGATATTAAAGCAAATTCTATACCACTGCCCAAACCAAATCCCTGACTGATAAATCCCTTTCTGGACATAGAAAAAGTTGAAGAGGGAAAAAGTTGCATCCCATGAGATTTTCCATTCAGAAGATTGAGACAGGGACAAAGAGTGAGAGAGATAAAGAGAGGGACAACATGATAAACTGATTTGTTTTTCCAGGCAAGATAAAAGAAGCCTAGGAGTTGTTGTCAGGCTAAACGAGGTTCTTGAAGGAAAATGAAAGCACCACTCATCTTTTAAACATAACCTCTGCTCCCACTCAATGAAAGAACTTAAGCTTATGCCTCAGCTTAAGTACTGATACTTAAGCACTAAGGTGATGTGAGGTTTAAACCTCAACAAAATGTTTTAGAAAAGTAAATAAATGAGGTTCAAACCTCAATTTTTAAAAATATTAGAACTTAAATATTCAACCCACTTCATGTAACCTTAATGATTATGTTATATGTTGTGTGTATTTGTTTTTTTTTTTTTTTTTTTTTTTTATAACTTGTGGTTGTGATTACTTGTCGACTTTATGTTGTTTTTTTTTTGGAAATTTTAAAGATATTGATGATATCTAATGTGTTTTGGTTATGACTTGTGATTTTGTAGTAATGTAGCACTAGGTTGTGCATGAATTATATGTTCTCTATAATTTTGTCATTAACATTTGATGAATGCTTGATAGATAGACAAAGCTCAATTTCTCACTAAGATATTTACTTTTTATGCTTTTAGTATTTTTGTTTAGCATTTTATGAACTGCGTATCACCGAACAAGTGGAGTTTAAGCTCAACTGAACTTTTGTTTAGAATTTTATTGCCCCAGTGCTCGGTTAAGCTTTTTATAAGCCTTGGTCCCACTTTCCCATGTAATTTTATTTTGAGGTATGGTCAATAGCTCAATTCACGCTAATGTTGAGAAAAATATGTTAGTATAGCATTCGATTTTAAGTTTCGTTTATTAAAAGAAATAATAATAATAATAATAATAATAATAACCCAAACAGCAAGTGGAATTCAAATTTTACAGGAAAATGAAATCAAGCACACTCACAGAAGTATGTTGTCAATAAATAGGTTTTCCAAACAACAATTAGCGCGGTAGTCAAGGCGTTGGAGGAAAGGCGAAGTGAGAACCCTTTTGTTGCTTCAAGCAAGAACCGTTTTACAAAAAGTAAAATGACTGTATCAAAAAAGAAACCCTAATATATACTAAAAAAAATCTGTAAAATGCATTTTTCTTGTATCTAAACTTTTCAATAGAAAAACCAAGTTATAATGTTAGTATTAGCTAAGTATGATTCTCTATATAATTTGCATCATATTAACTAGTACCATTTCGCGCGCTATGAATGCACTATTCATAAGCATACATAGAAATTTATTCCAATGTGTGCGTGTGGTTTGCAATGTTAGATCTTGTATTGCATCATAGGGTACCATCTATTTTGTAATGCACTAATTTTGTAAATATCCGAAAGTTATAATTGTCCATGTGAGCATGCACATGAAATCTAATTCAACATTATAAAAAATTTTGGGTCTTATTTTGTATCATAAGTACCATCTATTATGTAGTGCTCTACTTTTGCGAATATCCTAAAGTTATAATCATCCATGCATATTTATCAAAATTAAAATTTTTAAAAATGAGTCCATGCTTGCACGTAAATGAAGTCTAAATTTTGTCGTAACATTTTTTCTAGGAAAATAACATTAAAGGTAATTCGTATAAAGAGCATGGCATAATAGTCATTTTCATTTTTAATAAAGGACATGAGACATTTGCAACATCACAAGCCCAACCAGACAGCCCTTGTTTCAGTCGTGTTACAGTGTCGTGTAATTCCAGTTACCACTGCAGTCACAACACTGCACAACCACCGTTGCGGCCTCTTCATCGCAGCCACAGTCACAGATCAGTCGTCCAAATCTTCAACCCTCCCACCCAATCAGTTTGTCGCAACCACCCCCTCCCTGTCGCAAGTCCAGTTGTGGTCGCCTCGTCGCAGCACCCCCCCTCAACCCCTTTTTCAGTTACAGGCTCGTGGAGAAGAAGGAATTCGCTCTGTGTAAATCAGTCCCCTGACCTGAATTTATTTATTAGCCCCTGCCTATTTTTTTTAACTCAAGTCCCTGGTCTCAGTAGTTATTTACACCCCCATTCTTATGAGAGCACCCTAGTGAAAAAAAAAAACGATTGAATGGCATTCATACCTCTATTATAAATACCCATATTCATCTTATTTCTCATCCCTGTACCAATACCAATACAACCCAAAGCCAAGTATAGTCCAGTATTCCATGGTGTCTTATAGCGATTATCCTCCAATTTATTATTTTTCGCCGCAAATCACCTATGTCCCCTCTTACACTTATCCTGAACATGTTTCTCCTATACCACCTCTCCTCCAGTGACATATGACATAAAACCACTATCACCTAAGCCAGCTTGCCCTAAACCTCCACCCTCAGCTGCTAGTGATGTGGACCCCACTACCACCACCATGATGCAGGTTGAGACGGACTCGGATTTGTCTTGGAACGAGATTGTAGAAATGTACAGAGCATTGCGCAAGTAGATTCGAGGGCTTCAGGCACTATTGGATGCAGATGACCTTGCCCGTATGCGTGAAGAACAAGATGAGCCCTATTGATTTTTTTTTTTTTTTTTTTATTTTTTTTTTGGAAATCAAGTGGGGTTATTTAGGATCCCCAAACCTAAAAAAGAACTGATTTATCAATTACCATCGCCAATAAGTCATGCCTAGTTTGTCTTCATGTACAATGTCTTTCAAGTCTTCTGCGAAGGAGCTAGGAATTATTTTCAGAAATTCCGTGCTAGGAAGGAGGCTCGCCAGTCGGTCTGCTAGTCTATTAGTCTCTCTGTATTCATGACAGATCTGGTAGTCCTCAAGGTGCTCCAACATAGATTTGATCCTATTGATGATATGTCTGAGATCCCATGCTGAGTTCCTTTCTTTAGTTAAGTATTCAACCACGGTGGTTGAGTCTATTGATAATTCTAACTTCCTGAGATGGTGTAAGCGAGCTAGTTTCAGACCAGCCTCGACTCCCTGAAGCTCATGTTTTAGAACAGAATGCCCTGAAGAGGAACCTGAGCACGCTGCTACTACACTACCAGTTCCATCCCTGATCACTGCACCGTAGCCCCCTCGATTACCTTGCATTGATCCATCTGAGTTCATCTTATGCCAATCATCTCTAGGCTTCTTCCAAGAGCATTGGATGGGCGTCTTGAGTTTAAACACTGTGTCCAGGTTCCAGTTACCTAAGAACTGTCTATTGGATGCGGTGTCCTCGACAACTAGCTCCTCTGCTGTGAATCTCAATCTGATGTCGATGTAGATGCGCTTTGTGAGCTCAATTCCTGTGCAGAATTGTTGCTCATATAGTCTGTTATTACGCTACATCCATAGTGCATAAACTGTGGCATTGAATGTAACTCTTTTGACTAAGGATATACTGGATGCGCCTGTGAGATGTTGGCAGCACCACCGTAACTCAGCATCCCAATCAGTAACCTGTCTATGGCAGTTGAGGTAGCGCAACATTCTAGTCCAGACAAATTTGGAGTACGTACACTCAAAGAACATATGTTTGGTTGTCTCTGGTTCCTGATTGCATAAGGGACAGTCATCAGACTGAGCTATCCCCCATTTCTTTAGCTTGCTAAGTGTTTTTAATGCACCATGCATGAGTAACCACGTTACAAAGCTGTGCTTGAGGATGTTCCCTTTAAACCACACCAGTGCAGCCCACTCCACCATGTTGTTACGCTTCCTGATTGCTTCATATGTAGGTTTCATTTGGAACAGTCCTGTATTCCCTACTTTCCATAGCACCTCGTCCTGCTTGCTTGAATCTATTTCAATCTCAGCCAAATAATTAGTGATTCCCGGGATTGAGTTCCCAGTACTTGGCGGAAGACTCCAAGCATTATCACTGATAATTGCAGAAACAGTCGCATTCATATGCAACGTGGAATCATACATCAGTTCCTGGGAATATGTCATGTAGAATACCGCTTGGATGCCAGGGGTCCTTCCAAAAGAGGGTCATTTCACCATTACCTATAGAGTGCGAAAGCAAGCGAGAAGCCTTTCTCCTTCCTTCTAGGATCCTTCTCCAACACCAAGAGGCCTCTTTAGGAGCATTCATAATCCAGAAGTCTTTGTTTTTTATCAAATATTGTCAGACCCATTTGACCCAGATTGATGCTCTTCGTGTGACAATACTCCATATATGCTTCATGTTGGCTGCCTCATTTGCAATACGGATGTCTCTTATGCCTAGACCGCCTTCCTTGTACGGGAAACAAATCTTCTCCCATCTTACCATAGACTTTTTAGTCGCCACATCTCTTCCTGACCATAAAAAACTACGAAGTATAGCATTTATGCAATCAAGTGTTTGTTTGGGAAGTCCGAAAGAGGCCGTCCAGTAGATATGCATACTAGTGAGCACTGACTTGATTAGAACTAACCTCCCGGCATAGGTAAGAAACTTGTTTTTCCATGAGCTTACCTTTTTCCTAATATTTTCTATTAGTAGAGCACATTGATGGTGAGAGAGGTATGAAGAGATCATCGGGAGGCCTAGGTATCTTACTGGGAGTGTACCTATTTGAATCTGGAGCAGTCCAGTGATAGAAGTGGTCTCCTCGGTTGAAACTCCTGATACAAATAGGGAACTTTTGTCTCGGTTCACCTCTAGTCCGCTGCATTCTTTGAAGACTGTCAGGGTATCATGAAGTGCCTTTGCTGATTGACTATCCCCATGGAAGAAAGCTATCAAGTCGTCCGCAAAGCATAAATAAGCATAAATGTGTAATTTCTGGGTCATGACATCTGTAGTGACCTTCTTGCACTTGTGTCCTTAGTAAAATGTGTAGGATCTCCATTACCATGACAAAGAGATAAGGTGACATAGGGCATCCTTGTCTAATACCCCTAATGGCCTTTATGTAGCCTTTAGGCGAGCCATTTAAGCAAATAGAAAAACTAGGAGTAGTGATGCATTCCTTGATCCATGCTATGAGCCGAGCTGGAAAATTGAATTTGTGGAGCATATGCAGAATAACATCCCAACAGACCATGTCATAAGCTTTCCGAAGATCGATTTTGGCAGCACACCTTGGGGGTCCTCTGTCTCTATGATAGTTACGGACAAGCTCATGAGCGAGCATTATGTTGTCCTGAATGCACCTCCCTTGTATGAAAGCGGATTGAGAATCGCTAATCACTGTTTTGACAGCTTCCTTCATCCTAGTTGTTAAGATCTTAGTGATACATTTGTAGGTAATGTTGCAACATGCAATAGGTCTGTAATCACTAAAAAGAGATGCATTAGTAATTGTAGGAATTAAAGTAACCTGAGTTGCATTTACTTCCCTCAATAGCTTAGACGTTCTGAAGAAATTGGACACTGCGTTGACAAAGTCATTGCCAACTATGCGCCATGTGGACTTGAAGAAGCACGCTGAAAATCCATCGGGCCCTGGTGCTTTGTTTGGATCAATGGCTGCTAGAGTTTCTATGATCTCGTTGCGGCTAATTGGTTTAATTAAGTCAATTCCCATGGCATCTGTGATTGTGTTTTCAACTTGTAGGCTGTCAAGGACACTTGGATCATAGGCTGAATCATGCGTTCCTGCAAAGATGTTCCCAAAATATTGGAGACATTCTTTTTCGATAGCATCAGGATCTTCCAGTTTCTCTCCTTGACTATTGTAAATGCTCATTATCTTATTCTGCACTCTCCTTTCTCTGACCATACTATGGAAATAAGCAATGTTTTGGTCCCCAACTAAGAACAGTTTGGACCTAGATTTCTGTTTAAGCTCGGATTTCGCTTGTCTAGTTGCTTGTGCATACTCCTTGACAGCCTGACGCTCGTCAATCAATAAAGGACTTGGTTGGGAAGACTGTATTGCAACTTGGGCATGATGCATTCTATCCCTGGCTAGCTCCACTGCCGAGCGTGCTCTATTGAAACTGTTCTTGCGTCATTCAGTTAGTTTGAGCTTTACATTTTTCAGCTTCTGCACCAGTCTATACATAAGAGTGCCAACCACTCGTAGCCTCCATGCTTCTTCTACGGTTTTGTAGAAGTCATGCTCATGAACCCAGTAATTAAAAAATTTGAATGGAATTGGACCCCGGTTGCTGTGTTCATAGCTATAATGAGCCCCTATTGATTGTCTGAGTCTATCCAACTTTTTGAGGAAGTTAAGGGCACCATCACACGCACACGATTTTCGACTTGTGAGCCCTTTGACTTATGCGACTTCTTTCTCATTTTTTTAGCACACAGAAGATGTCATACAGCGTCAAACACAGTCAGTGATAATGATTATTTTGATCCATATTGGGACTTTTTTTGTAACACGAGCTTATGCACGGGCGTCTTCTCAGGTTTCTTGCAACTTTCGATTCTGAGTCACCTTGGTTTATTTCTGAGTTGGTTCCTCGATTTTTAGCCAGTGTGTATCGTGGCAAGTTTCGGGGTATACTACTTTGAGTGCACTTCGCCCGAGGACGAGCTTCTTTAACCCGAGGAGGTTGACGTAATTATGATATTTAGTAATATTAGCTATAGTAGTATTTTAGCAGTATTAGGAGTAACAATATTATTGTAATTAGATAACAATTAGGACATTGTTTCCTATTAGGTTTAGGGTTTGTTTTAGAAGTTAGATTAGTTATAAAAAGGGCATAGGTTGCCCATTATTAGTTGATTGAGTAAAAGAAGTTTATTTTGTTTAATTCGTTTATCGTTTTATTTCTTTTATCGTCAATTTATTTTATTGAATTATTGCATTATTTTCAATTTAGTTTATTTTACATGTTCAATTCTCTCACTTTGTGAATGACTCTCTTCCCAATGCTCATGCTTTTTCAATAAGTGGGAGCAAATGGGTTCCTTTTCTACAACATTGAGTTCTCGGGGGAATAACCATTTTGACTTAACAATGGAAGTATATTATTCCATATTGAGGTTTCATAAAACAAACTCCATGTCTGATCAGACAGGTATGAGGTAACTTAGTTTGTTTGATTGAAATCTTAATAATATATTGGACAAGAATACATCTGTTTTTTTTTTTTAATGATGAGCTGAATCACTAGTTACTTTGCTTTTCTAATGCAATGTCAACCTAGATTCAATTCATGTATGATGACTTGATCCATTTGAAGGTTTCTCCTGGGAATTGGTCTGTGCATTGGTAGATATAATGAATTTATAACAATGTAATACTTAAGATGCCTTTTTTTTTTTTTGATGATGATGATGATGACCATCTTCTTTTGTAATACTTTTAAGATTTCGTTATTGAAATATAATTTTTTTTGTTTTCGTATGGATGATAAATTCAATCTTGGTTTTTAGTATATGGTTGAGGAATTAGGGATTAACACAAGGCATTTGTCACTTTTATTTGTAGATAGAGAATTGAAATTGGACTGAAAGTCAGCAATGCAGACTGCAAATGCTTGTAGCTCAGGGAGATGGAAGAGGAAAGTCTGTAAGGGTGAGAATAGGGTTGTGCCGCAATCATCCCCTTGTATCATTATCAACTCTGTCTGGTAGTTTAGACATCATTCTATGAGAGTTTTTGAACATCTAGCTCTGTATGTTGGTTTTGTTGCTTATAGAGCTTTGTTTTGTTTTTCAAAATTGGGTCGTTGACCATTTTTATTTATTTACTACACTCCAGTCCCCCGAAGGGTAATTGAAACAGTACTCAGTCTGTCATTATAGAGCTTTTCACTGTAGTTTGCTCTTCTAAGTTACGGGGATTTCGTTTACAAAAATGCAAAGCCTCTTTGGTCGAGCACAATACATTTCTTACTCGGGACATACCTCTTAGAATAGTTCCCTTAATACTAGCATACTCCAATGTGCTATGTCTTTGTTGGCAAATGCTTGAGCTTATCAAATGCTGGGCTCTGACAGAGTTGATTTCTGGTAGAGGTGGAAAGTCAGACTTGGACTAGGGTA
This sequence comes from Berberis vulgaris, assembly GCA_963556465.1. Classification (NCBI taxonomy): domain Eukaryota; kingdom Viridiplantae; phylum Streptophyta; class Magnoliopsida; order Ranunculales; family Berberidaceae; genus Berberis; species Berberis vulgaris. The sequence continues at coordinate 75,533,311 of OY747130.1, forward strand.
TTGGATTAGCGTAAAAATGGTGCTTCAAGCTTTGGCAAAGTTGATAGTGATATCAGTTTGGAGCTGTTCGAATGAGAACTCTGAAACCTTGAGAGATTTGTGTTCCTTTTCAAAAGAACTTTGATATTGGTTACAAATTTCAGAGAGAGCTTAATTGTTGTGTATTCTAACCAATATCCTGTGTCGCGACTTGAGAGAGTGAGTTCTCAGTGAATTATGTCAGCCTTCCATTATGTGCTTTATATTATTCCTAGCCTGTTGTGTTCTCTATTGAGAGAAACATTCTAGAATTGAAGCGTATGAGAATATACATAATTTACAACTAAACCAAATAACGAGAATAAATTGGAAACCTCTGGAGGGTTTTTTTTTTTTTAAGGACCTAGAAAATAACATAGTATATGTAATGAACTGGGCTAGATAACCTTCTGAAGATATGGAGCTATGGACGCGTTGGGGCAAAGGGCCCATGAGTGCATGTACATCATAACAAACTAAACAAATAAAATTATAAGGATTGGACTACAGTCGACCATAAACCACACAGAGGAATCAATCATTCGCAAGGAACAAAACAGGCAAATTTACATGCCATGGGAATTACAGATGTACGAAAGCTAATATTGCAAATGTGACACTAGTGTGATTGAAATTAATGTTATTAATCAAAATGTTCATGACCAATCAGTTTTGTTAGGAAAAATAAAATGTGTTAGCAAACATTCCCACAATGAACAGAATCATCATTTCTAAGAACAAAGAATATATATATATATATAGACTAATGGAGAAGAGCATTTGAGGATACAAAGACCCATTTACATGGGATGTGTGTCTGCTTAACGTCATGCAGACCTCACAAAAAGAAGGAGAAAAGTGTATATATTAGGGCCAATATGTATACACACAAGGAAAATAACTAAAATATTAAAAGTACAAAGAAGCACTTAAACCTTGTTTTGTATGATAATGCTAATCTATTCTTTTGGCATAAAGGTAGGAGTGATGGATTTAGTATTAGAAATATGAAGGGAATAAAACCCAAGACAATGGGATTCTGGCACATCTAATTATGCGATAACATAACTAAAGAAATAATTAAGAAGTGTGAAAGTTCTAATCCAACATGCGTGCACCAAGTGTCAGTTTTGTCGTGTTTTGAGGATCTATGGGGAGTGATTGCATGTGTGTTGTTGATTCATACAAACAAAAACCACTGGGAAACATGTCTAACAAAACGGATGTTGTTTCTTTCTTCCTTCCCATAGTTAGACACACTAGTAGTGTTTTTGATGATAGCCTTTCCCTATTGAGGAGCTGGTTTTAAAGATTTTTGGGCCTAGCTTAGAACCAATATGGTGAGTCTCTCTCTACTCTCATTTGCCTTTGAGTGGCAATAGTCTTTCAGGCCTGATTGCAATAATTAATTGATAAACAGATGAATAAGCATTAACATGATGGCCACATCACCCATGAAATGTTTTCGTGCTTAGGAGCATTTTAGTGTTTTCAAATGGCCATTTATAATCAGGGCCAAGCTTTTGCTAGCAAGTATCATAGGGGACGACATTAATCAGTCAACATCTTATTAGTGTTTTACTCATCTGCAGAATTTGTTGTTGATATGGATAATACGTTCATGTACACAGGAAAATGTAGAATGTATACTGCAGATAGCACTTATGAAACACTTATTTGGTACAAAAAAATCTCATTCCAGCTACAACATGCTCAACCAATGCCCACTTCATTGCCATCCTTTACTGAATAATGATGATAAACAAAACGAAGAACGAAAAAATAAAAAAAAATAAAAAAAAATAAAAAAGTTTGAGATTGAGAGGGATATGTGGAAGAAACCTAGTCTGATTCAACAGATATAAGAAATGCTTTGTCAAAAAAGGTAGTGTGGGGAGGAACCCTAGAAAATGGAGTTGTGGGGAGAAGAAGAAAGCATGCAATGCTGGGTGTGGGTTTGGGTTTTGACAAAGACCTCACACTGTATATTCCTTCGAGAAAGAGATGGATGGATGGGTCCTTAAAGGAAGGGGTGGCACCAGCACCAGCACCAGCAGTGCAGTGCAGTGCAGTGTAAAAGACATCCCACTTTTTCTTTTCTTTTTTTCACTCTCTAGAATCTGTTCTTTCTTCCCCCCTCTTTGTCGCGCCTGTTTGTGTTTGTGTACTCTCCTCTTCCACCCTCAAACTCCTAATTCATGCCCAGCTGGCAAGAATGCGATTTCTAAAAATACCGATATTTCACGAAATTTTTTTTTTTTTTCAGTAACCGAATTTTCTTTTGAAATTCGAAAATTTATTTCTTTCATTAATCCAGTATCATTCTCCTTACATTTTAACCCGTTATAACTTTTGTTTAGTATTAAAATTTTGTTACATGATCGATTTTTATGCAATATGTAGTTTGTATGACATTATGAATCTCGTGTGACTCTTTGTATAGTATGTAAGAGTTTAAAATGCATAAATTATATTGATAGCTTCAAAATTACAATAGGAATTTTTACGTTTTTTTTATACACAACGACATCATCATCATCATCATCATCAAAGCCCATTCCCGAGATTTTCATGAAATATTTCTTAAAATAAATATATTGAAATTATTTATTTTAAGAAATTTTTACGTTTTGTTTATACACAACGACATATTTCATGAAATATTTCTTAAAATAAATATATTGAAATTACCTCGAAAAGTGAAATCACATTCCTTGCTAGCAGGGATCCCTTTCATAATTTTATATTTTGAGTCCTTAGTAAAAATTTTAAAAAAAAAATTGTTTTTAAACTCATTTGAGCTAGGTTCGAGTTGAAATTTTCAGAAAAATTACACATTACGTGTCAAACTTTCGGACAATTTGAACATCATTTCTCGAGATACGTACTTAGGTATCGGCTCATTAAATATCTTGATCTTTATGAGTGTTTAACAGCACCCATGAGTGGGTGGTCTTGGACAATGGGTGATAGCCGACCTATCAGCCAACTTGTGTTGCATCTAGAGTAGGCCATCACTCGGATTGTGATATTTTAAGACAAATTCCCTTTGTACCACTTAGCGCAGATCTCGAATCACACAGGTCAAAATGAGACGAAACTTTGAAAAATTGTTGATTATGTTGGTACTTAAGTTTTTTTTTAATTTTTCAGTTCAAATGAAATTGTGAAAGGCTATAAAATTAAATACATGTTTTACAGTTTCTTTGACTTGAATTGGAAAAATTATTACTCTTCTACACAGTGCACAATACTGTAAATGAAGGACTTGGAAAAAAAAATTTCTATATGTAATATTAGATGGGAGTGCCACTTTTTCGAATTGGGTGTGAATGCTTATTGTCATACATTTTTAACTTATTGGATGTGAATGTTTGTTGTGTTACATTTTGAATGAGCCTTTAAAAGGAGTGGTTTAGTTCATTTTGAAAATCAATGGTTCACATACTGTAGTGTTAAGATACTCATGGTTGGGCACTTGGACCTTCAGCTGGTTCATCATATAATTTTTGAATCAATTGTACTAATTGCTTTGAAAAGCAATGTATCTTTGTTCTTATGCAGAGGGTAAAGATGGTTCATGTTAACTGGACTAATAGGTACATCTTATAGTAATGTAAACTCATATTTCAACATTTGAGGAGTGTAAATACATACATAATTGCTTCCAACCTGGCTAATCTTCAGTCAAATTAAAGTAGTTAATTTAGTTTTTAAGTCAAAAAAAGTTTATTAGGTCAACATGCAAAATGAGATTTCAAACATACAACCCCAATGATCATCACCTGATCAGACAATATCTATTGGTAACACACTCCAGGTTCCCTCCAAACATCAAACCAAATTATTACATTTATTGTTCCTTCACTAACATGCAAACCAAATTGTTCAGCCAGGATAGGTATGTATGTCCGTGATCAACCCAATCTTTAAACTACCGCATCTTACCAAAGTGGATTTTAGTAATTTAATCAAAAGGTTTTGCGACAGTTTTGTAATATAAGCTGTAATACCTTTCCTTTAGCCCCTCCTGTTGGATCAAAGTTGAGTCAAAGACCATATCGGCTCTTACCGACAGTATCAGCGTCTTTCTTCCAACATCTGTCCCCGAATTCCTTTTCAACCGTTAATTTATCGGACCCTCCTCCGTTCTTGTATTCAAAGCTGGTCAAGTTGCACTTTCGTGATTATCACCAAAATCATATCCATTTTCTTCTCTCTATTTAAACCCCCTTACCATTCCTACACACTCGACAATCTTCACTCTCTCCCATTTCTTCAGTCTCTCACTCACTCAATTCAATCTTCTCTTTCACTCCAAGCATTTTTTTTTTTCTCAAAATTATTATTAGGAGCTCAAATGATGAAGTTTTGGTTTGATATTAGACGTTTTACCTAAACGTTCGCCTTTAATCATTCCGTAAAAAAGAGCTTACAGAAGGTAAAAACACTTTTCTTGGATCATGCTTTATTAGGCTTTTCTTGTAAACCTTTCTATCATCAACTCAATGAGATTTTACTCCGAGTACATCGCACTTGAAACAGCGATTTCACGTTCTAGTTCTCATTGTTTGATTTTTCTAAGTTTCTTTCTAACATTTCATCATTTCCGCCAGGTTTTCATTGAGTGTTAGATGAAACAACAACAATAACAAGTAACAACAACAACTCTGAGAAGCTCACAGCGTACGTACCAAGAGATGGCAAGAAGAGGAACCGGAGCTTGTTTCCTTGTTCTCCTTATTGTTATGTGTTTCAGCTTCGTTAATGCCGCAAATGAAGAAGAAGACAACAGAGAACTCAACCTTCTTTTATCTTTCAAAGCTTCTGTCAATGACCCACTTCACTTTCTTTCCAACTGGAATGTCTCAGTTAATTACTGCAACTGGTATGGTGTCTCCTGCATCAACTCGTCTCATGTTTCGCAACTCGAACTTGTAGGAAAGAATATTTCTGGACACCTGCCGAGTTCAGTGTTCCTTCTACCTTTCATCCAAACCATTAATCTCTCCAACAACCAATTCTTCGGACATCTTCCAAATGAGACCTTCTCTTGTGTTTCGCTTCGTCATCTCAATCTCACCAACAACAACTTCACAGGTCCCATCCCTCGTGGAGCAATTCCTGCTCTCGAGACATTAGATCTGTCAAACAACATGCTTTCAGGAGAAATTCCCTCAGATATTCACCTGTACTCAAGCCTCCAAGTTATTGATATTGGTGGAAATGTTCTAAAGGGAGAAATTCCAAGAACCATTTCAAATCTGCAGAAGTTGCGGTTTTTTACGTTAGCTTCAAATCAATTAGTTGGTGAGATACCGCATGAGTTAGGCCAAATGATTAGCCTGGAGTGGATTTACTTCGGTTACAACAATCTCTCTGGCGAAATTCCAAAGGAAATAGGCTACTTAACTTTTTTGAATCATCTCGATCTTGTTTACAACAACTTATCCGGAGAAATTCCTTCAACTCTCGGAAACCTTTCCAATCTTCAATATCTATTTCTGTACCAAAACAGACTTACTGGTCCAATTCCTCCATCCATCTTTGGCCTGCAGAACTTGATTTCGCTTGATTTAAGCGATAATTATCTGTCCGGCGAGATTTCTGAACATGTAGGCCAGTTGAAAAACCTGGAAATACTTCATTTGTTTTCCAACAAGTTCACTGGCAAGATTCCAAAAGTTTTGGTTTCTCTCCGTCATCTTAGAATTCTCCAGCTTTGGTCTAATCAGCTAACTGGAGAAATTCCTGAAAGCCTCGGCAAAGAAAACAATCTTACTATACTAGACCTGTCGTCGAACAGTCTCACTGGAAGAATTCCGGAAGGACTTTGCAGCTCGGGCCATCTCTTCAAGCTTATTCTCTTCTCGAACTCTCTTGAAGGTGAACTTCCGAAGAACTTAAGCTACTGCAAAAGCTTGCAGAGAGTTCGACTAGAGAACAATAGATTCTCAGGTGAAATATCTCCAGAACTCACCAAGCTGCCACTGGTCTATTACCTGGACATCTCCAACAACAGTTTTTCAGGTAAAGTCGATCAGGAGAAATGGCAAATGCCTTCACTTCAGATGCTTAGTTTGTCTAAGAATAGGTTTGTTGGACATCTGCCTCAATTCTCTGGTGGTGACAAGCTTGAGGACCTAGACTTATCGGAAAACTACTTCTCAGGTAGTATTCCCGAAAGTTACGGAGATTTGTTAGAGCTCATGCAGTTGAAACTCAGCCAAAACCACCTCACTGGATCCATTCCAGAACAGCTATGCTCATGCAAGAAGTTGGTGTCTATTGACTTCAGCCGAAACCTATTAACTGGCCTAATTCCCGTATGTTTCTCCAAAATGTCGGTGCTAAGCCAGCTCGATTTGTCTGAAAACCACTTATCAGGTGAAATACCATCAAATTTAGGAGCAGTGGAATCGCTTGTTCAAATCAACATCTCCTACAACCAATTCCACGGTGGTTTACCACCCACCGGAGCTTTCCTGGCAATCAATGCAAGTGCAGTAGCCGGAAATGAGCTTTGCGGCGGAGATGCAATAAGCGGTTTGCCGCCATGCAGGACCACCAAGAAGTCCGTAAGTTGGTTTTTCATTACTTCTCTTATGCTGGTTGCTGTGCTGGTTGTTCTCTCAATTTCGATCACCATATGTATTAGAAGAAGGAACAAATCGAAACTGAAAAAGGTGGATAGAGATGAATATGGAGTTTGGAATTTGCAGTTCTTCAATGCTAAAGCTTCAAAGTCGATCACAATCGATGATATGTTATCTTCCATGAAGGATGAGAACATAATTTGCAAAGAACCCAATGGGATTCTTTACAAAGGGAAGTCTTCCATTAACCAAGCAGACTTTGTGATCAAGAAGCTAACAGACATTCGCTCCGTTAACTCAAATTTCTGGATAGAAATGGAAGAGCAAGGAAGAGTTCAACACCCAAATCTTGTTAAGTTATTGGGAATTTGCAAGTCTGAGAAGGACGGGATCCTCATTTATGAGTTCATCCATGATAGCTACACTTTGAGTGATATTGTTGGAGGTTTGAGTTGGGAAAGACGTAGAAAAATCGCCATTGGGATCGCAAAAGCGCTTCGATTTTTGCATTTCAGATGTTCTCCCAGTCTTTTGGTTGGAGATCTGTCAATGGAAAATGTGATCATTGATGCAAAAGATGAGCCACGCCTGCGCCTTGGCCTTCCTGGATCGGTTCGTACTGGTTGTGACTCCAAGCATTTCCTCTCCTACGTCGCACCAGGTATTTGACTAACTTACCCTTATTAATACCTAGAATAGGGTAAGCTGTTCATATTATTTGATGGTAATTTAGACCTTATGTTCATTATGAACATTCTTCTCACTTTAGAAATGGCTTTATTAAAAAGTTTACAAAAGCTTACAATAGTATGATCAGTTTCTGCTTTAGTTCCATATAAAAAAAAAAAAAAAAAAAGGGTTTAGTTGTGAGCCTATTGCAAAGAATTTTATGTTTGCATCCGTGACTAATTTGAAATAACGCTTAGATCGTTGAAGTGCTTTTTTCTTTCTTGGCCTAGCCAATACACAGCTAAAAGTATAGCAACTTTATGTTAAAGGTTTTTCTAAAGTTAATTTTTACTGCAAAAAATGGCATTGGCTTGGACGAAGTTTTACTTTTTTCTGATATAAATTATAATTTGGTGTTTAAAGTAGTCTTTACAACTGTTATGAACTGTTTATGACATTAGTTTTGTTAATCAACTTTGAAGCCGAACTAATTTGGAAGATTATAATACTAGTTTTCATATATAAAGAAATGTTTGGCCCTTAAAGTAGTTTTTTGCATTTTAGTTGATCACAAGTCCTCTGGAAATAAGTCTAGCATTTAAAATGGTAGTGGGAAAGTTCAAATTTTAAGCCTTTTACTCAAGCTAGCTAGTGCCCCGGAACGGAACGGACATATTATCTTCGCTGCCTGTTTTAAGCAAGTAGAGTTTTCATGGATCCTAAAACCTTAATATGTCATGGCAGAATTAAAACTCAGAACATGCGATACCACCTGCCACTAGTCTTATTAACTAATTAACTATTTTAGATACATTATACATGCAAAAGGGAAAAAGTTTAAATTCAATTGTTTCTTCAGCATCGTGATACTTAATAATTTTGCGCATATTTGACAGAAACTATAGAGAGGAAGGAGATTTCAGTGCAGAGTGATGTATATGCCCTGGGAGTTCTACTCATAGAAATTCTGACTGGGAAATACACAGCAGATGCAGATGCAGATGCAGATGCAGAGCTTGGAGTGCATAAGAGTAACATAGTTGACTGGGCGCGTTATTGCTACTCAGACTGCCATGTTAACACTTGGATTGATTCTGCATTGAAGGGACAATTATCAAGTTATGAGAAGGAGATGGTGGAGACCATGAATCTGGCTTTACACTGCACTTCTGAAGACCCCGCAACTAGACTTTGCTCTAATGATGTAGTCAGAACGCTTGAGGCTGTTACGAGGTCTGGATCATATATTTCGCAACTCAAGTCTTGGGTTTTTCTATGATTTAGTTTTCCACTATAATATTTTACTTTTTTATTTTTCTTGGAGTTTTAGTTATGTTTTCTGATCGATAGGTAGAGTCTTTACAAGAATGTAATGAGAGATGTTTCGTTTGGTATCATCATGATGACATGAAAGTATACTAATGAGTGAAAGATGTACATATAACTTAAGATGCCATTATATGAATTCCAAATTTTCTTCTATATATATTGTTTCTTCGTACAAAAACAATGTGCTTGACATAATTCCACAATTTTGAATTAAAATATGGCCATGATAAATTGAGCATCCTCAATTATTCAAAGTTCAAAGGATTTAGTTGCAACAGAGGAATGTTCTGGTAGTCACAACATGCTTTGAACAATCATTAGGAGTCGTCGATGAAGCCAACATTCATCCCCTGTGGATAGTGTAAACTCGCAATAATACAACCAATCAACATTTATCTCTTTATGCCGTAGTGGGTGAAATCTGACTATTAATAGTACCATAGTTTATTTTTTTTTATTTTTGAATTTCAGTTGAGCCGATGAAACCCTACACGATTATGGATCACTTAGCTTTTGGCACACATTTCATGTGCCTCTAGCAAACATTACTAAAAAATGTAGTATATTTGCGAGGTAGGTAAATCTATCTGGTCGGGAATGTGAAATGCGCCTCATGCACAGCACACATGCTACACAAGATTTTTCCCACATACTAAATTGATCATTGTACTGTTATAACATGCCTTTGGCACCCATGCCCCAAAATTCTGATGAAGTCTGAAAATGGAGAAACCATCTTCTTCTGGTCTTGTAGTCTGAAACCATATCCAACCCATTACCATATTATAATGAGACCAGTGGAAATCCTTGCTGGAAGAGTTCCATTCAATTGTATCATGCAATAGTGGGAACGGAAATACACTCTCAGAAAGTGGACACAAGTGCTCTGGAGTTGTTTCTCTGATCTTCCAAAGTGGGTAAGTGGATGAGAGTTGAAATAATAATTTTCTAGGAGCAAACAAGTACAAAGGACATGATAGATCTTTCAATTCAAAAGACAAACCACTACAATACCATTCAAAACCCAAGCATGCAATGGGATATGCACTTGTCTGACTTCTCATTCACTATCTAAATAGTGTATATTGTTTGTATGTCCATTTCTTCACTACTTTTTTTCTTCTTCAAATAACTTTGAACAAAGCGTGACAATAAGGCTTTATATATCCAGTAGTGGGAGTGCACGATCTGCTGAAATTACTGAGTCTATCATATGAACAATATCTATTTAGTTGTGTATCCAAGTAGAGATTAAATATTTAGAGCTTTTTGACACAGAAATTGTACTATATATAGTATTGTCATAAGTACGTTGTATATATATGAAGAATCCTACCAACAACACTTTGATAAAAATATATGATAATTCATGGCACGCCTGGGATGCTGATGCTGACTAACTACTGTAAAATTGCTGGTAGGTAGGCTGAGTTTGGTTTCCAGCGAACTAACTGAAAATAATTCGTTTTGCCTTTAGTTAGAGCTCTTGGATCTAAATTAGTGGAATTGTCCGTAAAGGAACACTAATGCATTCTTTTACGGTGTACCGGTACCAAGGGGAGTTTTTGATTGAGACAATCAAGTCTAATTTACTAATAATATACAATGAATATAGGAATTGAACACTATTTCAACTCATTTTGAGTCTTTAAAAAAGAAAAACCTAGCTTCTTTTTCCTCCACAATATGTTGTCTTGAAACGTTCTCTACTTTAACACTCCTCTTAGATACATTTTTGATGAGTTGAGCATACACTTTGTTTAGACACTAAATGGTAGAGCACTAAGAGTCAAAAGAAGAAGTATCTTTGAGAATCTTTCCAACCAGGCATTGACAACAAACCATTCTCCATTCTGGTCACCCCATTCTCTCTTTCAATGTTTTAATCATGATGTCCACTCCCTTTTCATTCATTCCTTCCAAGCAATCATGCTCTTTGACAAGAACCTGTACATGACATTCTTCTTTAGTTAGCCTAACTTTGTAAACTCATGGACTTGGTGATTCTTCCATGTTTAAAGATGAGCCAATAAGTTGACATTAATTTATAAGAAGAAAAACCCAGCTAAGATTTTGCTGTTTTATCTTGGAAGCCTCAAGAGATTGAATGAATGATTATGGTTCTTGGAGACCATGCAAAAGTTCTTTCTTCCATTCAAAATGCTCAAACTTTTTCTATGTGAAAGGGGATTTTCAAGCTCAAACGGGGGTTGTAGAGGTCCCCTCCTTGTACATAAAATAACATACAATCACATTTTTGGTGTCTTTGATTTAAGGCAGTAGTGATGATTTTGAATTGGGGCATTGCGTAGTAGTGCACACGTGCATTTGATTGGACTAGGCAACACCAACCCACTCAACATAAGTTCATTTAGTGCATTTGCTTAAATAATTTTTAGGGTTTGGGTATATTTTTCTAAATATCTGCCAAAAATAATTATATGGTTATTGAAATCGTGAGAATTGACATGCAATTAGCATCCACGCCCTTGGCTTTCTTCTTCTTCTTTAAAAAAAAAAAGGCCAAGCCTAGTCCATTCCTCGAAAGAATGATAGTGTCAATTTAGTCGTCCCTAAAACTTGCATCGACTTTCTGGCCAATTCCATGTGGAGTTATAGCCCAAACTTAGAGCTAGGGCTTAGAGGAATGAAGTTGTTCAACCTGTACCCAACCGAAGATTTTTTTTTTTTTTTTTTTTTAACCCTTAACCCCTCCCACCTCATGCCGTTGGTAGGTATTGAACCTCAGACATGAGAAACAAATCACCACAACCTTACTCAACCAACCTGGCTACCTTTGACCCCAACCAAAATATGAATGGGATAAGAAAGCTTCATTAAGAAAAGTTCGGGGTTGTCATGGACAAATTTCTTGGTTACCAACATTTGAATAACCCCGAGACATTAAGGTTGGATTAGTCGTGGCAACGATGATGCTTGCTTACTCAGAGGTTAGGCTGGCCATGACATGGGCATAGTGCCTAAAGATTGGGTTTAATCACATGTGGATGTTGTCAGTGGCCCAATATATCAAACCTAAGGGTCAGGGATGTTTCCAACATCACCAAAGTGACATGGGATCTGATACCAACACTTTAAGGATATCAACTCACAAATTCACAACTCAAACAGTAACAAATTAGCTGGACTTTAGCATCCATGCAAAGCCAATCAACCACATAAACGCAAAATTAACCCATTTTTCAAACTAATTCGCCCACAAATTCCTTTTGAAATGACACCCTAACCAATTTTAATCGAGGAAGCATTAATCTAACCCAAAGATGTCGTTACATGAATAATGGAGGGAATGTGGGGTTGTAATGTGGACTGAAGATGACTTCAACTATGGAACCATCCCACTCAAGTAACTATCTGCAATAAAGCCATATAAAGAATAAAGATTGCAGCTCTGTGGCTGTGAATGGTGTTTTTATTGATTTGGATTAAAGTTTTTTCAACATATTCAAAGAGATGCTAAAAGTCTTGTAGAATTTAGCTTTTCAACATGGTGTATTCTGGGCTTGATGTTACATTTCTGGGTCTGGTACTCTACCATCATTGAGTAAACCTTCCAATTCAATCATCAACTTTAGTTCAAATTGATGTTGTTGGTAAATAGCTAACTATTTGTCCAATGCTCGAAATTTACGGAGATTGCTCTCACACTAACTAAGACAACACCCCAAACCTATTCATTTTCCTGTTTTCAAAGTTTTGATTTGCGAAAAAAAAAGTTGACTCAATACTAAGGTGGTTTTTTTTTTTAACTACTTAGAAATTAATTTCTAACTGGAGTTAGAAGTTTTGAACGAGATTTTGAATGAGTTGTTCGTTTTGTTTCTGAATGACCTGCTAATTAGAAACTGTAAAATTAAATATGTTTATTTTTAGGTGCTGACTTGAAGTTGTTTGATAATTTTTCCCACAAATCAACATCATTAACCCTCTTCTCCAAATATTTTCTCTTCTCTAAATATCATTGAGACCCCTTCCACCACCACTAGAAATCACCCTACATTTCTCTTCATTCCTCTATAATCTTCAACAAAGAGGAAGAGAAAAAGTGAGAAAAAGGAAGAAGGAAGAGGGGAGACCAGGGAGAGTGGTGGTGGCGGCACTTCTCGCATGATAGAGGAAGGTGGAGAAGAGGGGGTGGTTTGAGGAGAGGAGTAGAAGTAGTCATTACAAATTTATTGTGAGGATATTATTGGAATGAGATTCCATTAAGCACTTTACGTGAAGAGGGTGTTTGTTTTTTGTTCTGAGTCAGAAGTCTTAATAAGAAGTAGAACACTCTCGTGTTTGTTTTTACTTCTAATTAGAAGTTGAAATTCTGATTGGAGTAAGCATCAAGAGACTGCTGATCACTTAGCACTAAATGTTTAATGAAAATTTATTTCAGTAATTACTTCACAATAAATTTGTAATGAATAATGTTATTTTTCTTCTCCAATGGCCATCTCGTCTTCTCCATCTTCTCTCTATCATGTGAGAAATGTTGTCTCCACAACCACTACTCCCCTTCCCCTCCTCCTATTCCCCCTCGTTACTCTTTATCTTCCTTCAGTTGTTGGAGATTTATAAGGAACATAAAGTGATATTACGTCGAATCTGCTAGTGGTGGTGGAAGGCGATACACAACTTCCTTCGTTGTGTTAAATTAAATGATGGTTTATTCAATTATTGGGCTAATGAACATTTGATGCATGTGAAACCCAAGCAAACTGATGGTGAACACCTACAACTCTCTCAAGTATTTGGATCACGTGAGCAAACCGATATGGTTAACTTACGTGATCATATTACAAACGAAGTATTAGTAAGAAATTAGGTTCGATAATGTTTTCTAATTATAAATTTTGATATTCTTGTAATGAAAGATATTGATACATTATCTAGGATTTGGATAATTATTTGGTATGATTTTAAGCACAATATTTATGTCATATTTTTATTCAGCTAATGGGGCAAAATTGTCAAATAGTTTCCATTCAGCACCCATAATTTTATAGCTTGTAGACATCTCATCCAAAAGTAGGGATGGCAATGGGGCGGATTTGGGTAAATTCATTCCCGCCCCACTGGAGATCGCGGACCCCCGAATCCACCCCGAATATTCGTTTATACTATTTTTCAAAAACCATCCCCGCTCCGTTCAGATTGGTGGATATCCGCCAAGCCCTGAAAATCTGTTTTTAAAAAAAAAATTGTCTTCTTCAATTCTTCTCAATAATAGAAGATTCGTATTCAATTCAATCGGAAAAAAAAAAATATATATATATATATATATATATATATATATTATGATGGCTTCTTCCATCGTTTTTCTGAGTCCCAACTCTACTAGCCCCATCAGCCTTCATCCACCACTTCTGCTTCAATCTTTCCAACTGATCAGAAATTATCCCCAAAAAATGCATTGCACACCCACTCCCCTTGTAGCCAAGTTCAACCTGTTTGAGATAATGGGCCTTTGCAATGGAGAGGAAGGTCTTCAACAATTACTTAACAAGCCGCCAACCACCACCACCACTGAAGCTGAAGACACAGCAACAACAGTTCCACACAACAATAGCAGCAGTTGACACAAGCAAGCAAGACCATAACAACAAATCCTTTTGTCGTCCTTAGATCTATGATTTTGCCAACAAATCGACCAGAGTTTGTTTACTTCGGTGCAAAATTCAATTTCTCCAACGGATCAATCAAGGTGAAAAGAAAGAAAAAAATTTCAATCTCTTCTTTGATATTGATTGATGAACAGAGGATTTGTTCTAGTTCTTGTTAAGAGAATCAGATGAAGGAGAAGGGAGGCGATTGGTTTGGAACAGAGAGAGGATGAAGAAGAAGTTTCTGGATCTCAGTTGATGAAAATTGGGTCTTCATTGTCGGGTCGACCTGAAAGAGTTGTAAGGAGGGTTGAAGCCCTAGTCTCGAAGTACTTGCCTCCGACACTTGTGGTGGTGGTAGGAGGAGTTGTGTGTTTTTGGTAGTGAAGGCATCTTCATCATCTCCTGATGCTCCATGCAGTTTTTGTCTTAGATGTTGAAAAGCCATCCTCTGATTTGGCGCAGAGGAGGAAGAAAAGATTGAAAGGCAGTGGCTGAGTGAGATTGAGATAGATGGTGGGTAGGGTTAGGGTTTTTTGCTTTTTTAAGGAGTAAGGGTATTTCAGTAAATTCAATACATAAATGGATATCCGCAGGGCGGATATGGCCATATCCGTATCTGCCCCGAATATTGGACGGATATTTGTATCCGGCTCGAAATTCATTTAGACACATCCAAAACCGCCCTATTCGGGGCGGATATCCATGAAAATCCGCTTCACTGTCATCCCTATCCAAAAGTGAAACAAACAGTTCATTCCGAAGTTGGTTCAGAAATTTAAACTCAAGTTAGAGGTTAGCTTCTGAATACTTAAAAAAACAACTACCACCTACACCCCCCCCCCCCCCCCCCCCCCCCCCCCATGGTGCTTATTCCAATCAGAACTTCAAGTTTTAACCAGAACTAAAAACAAGCGCTCTGTTTAGAGGGTACCATAGTCTATTAAGAACAAAAAACAAACACTCTCTAAAAGTCTTGACCGAGTGTTAACTCCGCAACAATTTTAGAAATATAGGGAACAAGATAGGAGAAAGTATTGAAGAGGCATCATGACTAACTCTTAAGGGGTTTGAGATCATAGATTCCAAGGCTCATAAAACGAAACTAAATTTCTTTTAGCGTTTCCATTACAAGCTTACCCTAAACTCTCAAATCTATCCCCAGGGGCGGAGCCAGGATTGCTGACAAAGGGGGGCAAATTTTTTTTTGAAAAGACCAACTTACCCCTAAACGTGGTTTTTCGAACCGAACGAGGATTTTTTTTTCTTTTTTAACTCCCAACAAACCCACCATCACCAACCCTCTCACTCTCTCTTCTTCACCTTCTCTTATATTTTCTCTCCCTCACAAACCCTCTCTCACTATGTAATCTCTCAACTCCGCCTCTTATCTCATTCCTCTTATATTTTCACTCCCAATTCGCTCAACTTCGTAGCAGTTGGCTATATCGAACCCTGAAACGCGAACATATCAGTAGTAGGGATTTGTATAGAAAGGGGGGGAGAGGGGAGAACCTAAACTTTTAAAATAATCCATAATTTAATTTTTAGTGGAATTAAGAGCCAAGATTGTATACAAAATGGGACAATCTAAACTTTTAAAGGGGGGGCAATATAAAAAAATATGAATAATTTAGTGAAATTTTTCAGAAATATAAGGGAGACAACTGACCCCCTTAGCCAAAGGGTAGATCCGCCCATGTCTATCCCCTTTCAAAGTACTATATATCCCTATAATCCTTTTATCAGAGTCTGGCACAAATATTCCACTATGATAAAAACAAAAATGAAAAAGCAAAAGAAATTTTAAGTCAAAACCATGGATGGGCATGTTCTCTAAATTGGGTATGTTTTCCTTTCAAAGGTTGAATTATTTCCACTCAATGTGGTTCAAGGTATCATCACTATGCATCCTTACAAATTCTTTTATCTAAGAGTGTGTTTGTTGCATGGAAACTTATGCAATAAGAATTTACGAGGGGAATTCTCATATGATTTTCATGTTTATGAGACTTTCACTCCCATTATTGATCACAAATCAAATGGTGGATGTGGAGTGATATCTCAAATTAGTCTAAAATATATGGATCATTTCATTATTTCTCATATAATAAGATTTCATGCAACCAAACACGGGTCTATAAGTGAGAAGTAAGGATAAAGCAACATGAAAAGATTGAAAGGCTTGGTCGATTCTGATAAGAGTTTAACTAATAATGCAATGTTAATGATGTAAGAGGCCTACATTATAAGTTGGTACAACCTCATTCTCTAGCTTAATGAATAATAAAGAAACCCACCAATGCTATTGATTGTTCCTTGTCCCGGATTATCAAATTGATGTTGCCATGAATAACTGTTTTATTATTATTATTATTATATCAAATGCACAAACCATTCTGCAATTTAAAACTTATTCAATCATCCACGTGAGGTCACTCACTCAACATTCTTAAAGGCTGTATTAAGCTAATAATTATTGTGCATAGAATTTCTATTTTATTTATTTTTGTAAGAAAAGCAAGCAGGGTTCTCAGGTATATTGTTAGTTTGAATACACATCTTTCACTGAGAGGGAGGCACGTTGCATTTAGGTAAACAAGTATATTATCTCAATTGCCTTTGAACAAACCAAGAAGCTCGCAGTGTTTCAAACTCAATATAGACTAAGACAAAGTTTAAGCCCAGGCACGTACAATAATGTTTCTAATGGTAGGCGGTTAAGGCTGTGGTGATTTAAAAATAATTTGTTAAGGTTTAATTGAATAACAACAAGTACCTCTTGCATGAGCGTAAAAGCGCAACTAATTTGGCTAGCATCTCAAACAACGCTAGTTGTTTTGCCCCATTTTGGAACTTTTATCATGGTTAAGCGTTTCTTTGCTCCATTTCAAATGGTTTAAAACCTCCGTTAATTTTTGTTTAACCCCCTGATTACACAAGAATTTCCGAGTTGAGAACTCTCCTCCTACAATAATATATGAGCAAATTGTTTGAGATATGAAGTCACCAACTACTCTTTCTTTTCATCACTTGACATCAACTACATCATTAAATCAAACACAAAGGATATACGATTGTAATTACCAAATAAAATCAGAATGTCTATAAAAGCCACACTTTCTTCAAAGCCTGACAGGGTAAAGGCTCAAGCTCGCATACCTACCGTACCAAATGCCCATCCAAACTGAGAAGCCCATATTGCCGCATCAATGCAGAAGACGGTACCATGACACATTCCGGTAGTACCATACCATAGATACGTAATCAATATTTAGTTCAGAGTTCCTAACCCATCCTCACTTCTTACTAGGCCAGGCCAGGCCAGGCCAGGCCAGGGTGTGTATGGACTAACCTATCACCCATCATCATTTCTTTTCTTACAAGCTAGAGACGATATCATCAACACACTTCACCATGACTCTTACATAATCATTCGACCTCACTCTCGATGCCTAGAGTTCAATATGATTATCACTCATCAACACTACACCATGACTTAAATAATCACTCACCCTCACTTTTGAAGCCTAGAGTTCAATATGATTATCTCTATTTGATTGGCCATTGCACCCACACCTCGGAATAAATATCATCCCAACTCTAACCACATCTCACCCAACCATGTCAGAACTGAAAGATGAGTAAAAATGAGAGAATATCACCCACACTTGCTCCTTTCGATATACATACACTCGTGAGATTTTCAACAGTCTTGAACACTCAGATTCTACAATTATAAGCAGCATACAAGAACATAAACACAGCCACTGTAATCGGAACTAAGCCATTCAAAATATCCAAAACAAACAAAGGTTATCAATCAGCACAAATGCCTTTAGTTTAGACCTCATCCTATCACCCAACCATATTCGTAGTGGAATCTTAAATATAATATAATAGGTAACATTCACTTAACACGCTGCTTTTGATTTTGTAAACAAGAATGCATATTAACAGAATACTCAAAAAATACACATGCTTGCAAAGCAATTTGCTATGGAAAGTGAGCCTTAGCTAGAATCAATGTCTACACTTATCCAAGGGAGTTCCAGACAGCACTAAAATATAAATAAACTTCAATAAAACATGTAGCACACAATCTGAAAGTGTGATCACAAAAGCAGGGCCCTTGATTCAGTCGATCACAGGGATTCACCCATAACAAGACAGGAATACTAGGGTCTCCACTCCCAATAAGGCAACAAAAACAGAAATGTAATATTTGAGTTTCTTACAACTGCACTTACAATAATAGTCTTAGACAAAGGACCAATTGACAAACATGAAACAAATGCAGTGTGCATTATCTTCCTCGTTTAGTACCTTCCACGCCACTGCTCTCTCATAGGAAATTGGCCTCCCCATGCTCGAAAGACAGATACCACCTTGAAGACAAGCAAAACCCTGCAAAACCGATTAAAACAGATAAGGAACTAACTATAATAATATCCTGACAGTTTGTGTGATGATGCAGGTTGGATCACATCACCAAAAAATTGAACTTTTCAGAGGTAATTTGTTAAATTTATTAAACTTCAAAATTTTGGGTTCCAAAATCACAAACTGTATCCCAAGTATGACTACTTTGTACGCAGCACTATAATTGTTCTATTCTGTCTATGCCATCTACTAAAACACAGGAACGCAAAAAGGAGTTTGTGAGCTTAAGACACTGAAGATCTTATCACGCACCAAGTCTCCACTCTATGACTTCTGCACTTATTTATGAAATTCATAATTTATGCAACTAGAAACAACTCTTCAACCTAACGTGCCAACAGTGTATGACACTTACAAGGCTCAAACACAAGCTTCCCAACATGCTGGTAAGTTTTAGCATGCAATACCTAAGTTACTTTCACACCTCGAGGCATAATCAGTTTATGAAACTCAAATTTTCTTGGAAAACCAGTAACATATCTATAAGAGATCCTGATCACATATATACTTATACAGCAATTCTAATATACCAAGATAAAATGCTGCTTTTTTAGTCTGCATCATAAAACAGAGCAAGAAATCTAGAATATACCATATTTATTATCAAGGGCAAGAAGCAAACCTGCTGCATTATCTGTGGGAATTCAGCACAGAGAGCTTTTCGCCCATGATCGTCGAATATCTTTTCCAACGTTATGTCTTGTAAGGCAACCAGGGTCGTTTCAAGCATGTCGAGACCAGCCTGATTTGCAAATGTAAAGACTGGCAATGCCTGCACAAACCAGAGATCCAACATAAACATGAAATTCCTAAAAGCAACATTACAAAAAACACATTAAAGGTTAGTGTGTGCAGGAGATGGGATATGAGCTCATGCCAAGCTCTCTGAATCCTGATTTCCGGACTTGCCTCGAAATGAGTTGCTGGGTTTTTTGGCTCAGAAGTATTGACTTTTAACAATGGTCAAGATGTTGGGTTGGTGTCGGGACTTCATCTCCTCAACCCCAGTTCCACCACCGCCTTATGTTTTGCATAGCGTGACAGGTTTGCACTCCCGACACAGCTAGTTTGTCAACCCAGTGATACCCACCCCTATAGGCACATTTCAGAAAAGAGTAAAATTGCTAACCTTCAAAGAACAGCACATGATAGCGTCTGTGTGATGCCAAAGGGCTTTCAGATTGTTTTCATTCCCATCACAGCTAGGCTTCAAGAGCTCCATGCCTAAATAGCACCTGATGAAAATGATGAACAAATTAACTTAGACTAGGCAAACTATGCCGGTAATGCCGTAAGAAATGCTTCTAAAATAACATAACTCTGAGTACAGTACTAGAAGCATTATCTTTTAAATTAGATAGAAACAGCTTTATTACACTACATGCAGGTTAGGGCCAAAGCTTTTTTAAATGCAGCAGTCAACGAGTCACTAGACAGTTCCCCATTACACTTGGTAGCAGCAATTACGAAAGGATTGCAATGAAAAAACTAAGATGACGTTACAGCAAATGAGAGACCGCTTAATAGATTCACAAGCAGAACTGAGCTTGGACAAAAGAACAATTTCCCCAGATCTCAAAATATAAGAATCAAACAGTTCAGAAATATGAGCATCTCCACACCTGTAGTTGTGACAGATCCACCGAGCAAGAGTCTGAGCTTCCGGAGATCCAGGAGGAGGGCGGAGACTCGAATGTGAATTGAGAAGCGAAGGAGAAAGAGCCAGTGCAACCCTTTGAACAGATGATACGATGCTACGAATGTACTGCCGAGCCATAGATGCCACATTTTCTTGCATATGAGTTTCAAATGCAAACTGAAAAGCAATAGTTATCACAGATCTCATACTGCCGGATCGTCCCAAATAATCGCCGGATGCTTTGTTCCCAACAGGACCAATCTCGAGAGCAGAAGCAAGGTCTAAGGTGCGATTAGGACTGGTGGCATCCTGCATCATTTTGAAAACAAACCATAACAATAAAAGAATAGATGAATGACTAAATAATAAAATAAAAATCATATAGGCAACAGACGTCATTAGGATGCCCACAAATGAGACCTGCTTCTTAAGAGAAAACTACTTACCGCTCCAAGATCAAGAGGAATGATGCGGAATCCAGATGGCAAGAGAGGTGCATCATCAGCAAAAGATGAATCAATTGGAGCAAAGATAAGTTCAGCACATGTACCAACAGCATTCTCATCAACCCCACTGCAGAGCTGTACAGCAATATAGCAAAAAGCATTAGCTGAATCCGACAACTTTAGGTTTAGCAATAATCTCAAGGTTTGTCGTGTAGTATGAGTGTTAAAAGGAAATCAACTTCCACACAAATTTATCTTATTAATGAGTGTAAGCACAAAATTTCGGTCGAAAACGTGCCTGCACCTAGATATTTCTTAAGCTACCTAACGCTAATTATTACTTGGAAATGAATAACGGGGCACTTACTTGCAGAAGGAACATATCTCGAGACATAACAGGGTCCTCTTGACAATGACCAACATTTTCCAGCTTAATAACCTCCAAGAACTGTTTACAACAAAGAAATTTGATATCAACAGGTCATCTAATCACGCTCAAGTTACGTCTTACATATCATTAGCAAATAAATACACATAGATGGTATGACAACTTGCCTCCTCGTGCTCAATTGTATGTGCCAATGGAAGGATAACCTGACTTCCAAAACCACCTACTCGGGACCCTGGTAAAAAACAAGGGCCAGCTTTCACAGCTGTAGCGGAATAAGCATCAATGTTACTGTCAGCCCATTCTGAGCGGTGCTCTCGCAGAAACCTTAGAAGAATTGCAGGAGGTACATTCTACAAAACAGTCAGCAAAAAGAAAGTGTTTAGATTGCTTCCACGTGACGATGAATACTAAACATTGAAGATAACTGGCAAAAAAAGGAACAAAACACAAATCAATACGCATAAACCATCACTTCCAGGAATATGTTAAAAAAATTTGTCCTTTTCAAAGGATGCTAGGATAGATTAAAAGCAACAAGGCCTCAGATGTTAAATATGGTAACAATACAGGAGCAAGTAAATACCATATCCAGATGGTGACAAATGCACTATCCACATAAAAGTAGACTGGTATGTTACAGGCTTCACATAATGCTCCACAATATAAAAATAAAAAACAAATCACACCATCAATAGCAATCCTCTTTGGAATCAAAGGCCTAAAAAATCATACTAAATTGCTAGAAAAATGCAACAGTTTCCACTCATATTTTTAATTGCAAGAGCAATGAAAGCATTACTAGAATGATAGCCAAAATTGAGGAACGTGCACATGAATCATTACCACATTTCTATTATTCTACAGATCATTAACCATAGCAAAATTTGCAGACCTGTAAAAGCATGGATGCCTTTGCACATAAGATGGAACTGTTTACCGCCGGAAAACCATTGACAACAGGAAGACTGCCCCCAGCTATCTTTCCAGGCGATGAATTCACAAGGATTGTAACATCATCAATACCATCACTACCCATCGCAGACCATCCCTCGTCAGTGAACCCATTAAGGGCTTCATTAAAACCCCTGCAACAAAGATAAATGAACAATCACTATCATAAGAATATTGTATAGATCCATAAGACGTGATCAAACCAATGAAAGACACCGACCTACTCAGCCTCTGACTCAATCCTCGCAGAGCTGCAGGACGTCTTCCCCAGCCAGTGACAGTAGACTGAGAGGCCTCTTGAGCGATCTGCCTCAGCTGGCGTAGGGCCTGGATAGAGCATAAAAATGCAAATGGGTATATAAGCATACAAAAACCACCAATGAAATGTCTAACAATTAACTTTGTAATTGAAAAAAATATTGCTTGGAAACTAAAGAGTGCTTGCACATATTTAGAGGACATAACAGGAGTCCTACCGCCATTGTAGTCTTCTGAGCAAGCACAGTCGGTGATTCATAGAGAGGCCGCAGCACTTCGGGTACACTACTTGGCTGTTCATAAAGATCCAGTAAAGATGTTCACAGACAGAAACATATAACATAAACTTGAATTGAAACAACATATGTACAGTCAGACAAAAGTTGCACAGCTATGGGGACCTGTACCTCCAAATCCATGTGATCAACAACGTGTATTATGGATCCACCCCCTTCACAGGGTCTTATCAGGTAACCACTAGGCAGCATCTCAACTCTCACAAAAGGCTGCACTGGTGGCATGCTCGGACCACCCTGTGCACTGCTGAGTGACCTTTCACAGACCTGAACATTTACAGTTCACATGGCAAAGGTAAATTCATGTGAAATATACTAATAAAAGAAAACATTAAAAATTATCTCACAGACGAAGCTAGGTTCATCAATTGCATACCACAAGACTACCATCCTCCAATACAGAGGTGTAGCGCAACAACCAAAAGTCACGAGCAGGTGCCAATGTTGTCGGTGCATATAACTAACATTTGATCCAACAAATCACAAATTGTCAGCACGTACTCTATCATAGCAGATATATAATTCTATTTCAACACTATGAAAATTATATTGAGCTGGCTACCTGCATGTATAGCAGTTCAATGGTTCCACCATTTGCAGTAGGCAGCACGTTAAGCACATCCACAGCACGGCAATCACGGAACCATGATGGCCGATCTTTAAGGATATCCGCAACCTTCAGTAGCACCAACAGATAAAACTTCTTAGAAATCAACGGGCATATGACTAAAACAATCTCAATCATATAATGCCAGAGACAAAAAGCCATAGATAGCACTTACCCGTGTAGGTTCAAGACCCACCAGGCCGCAGGCTCGTGCTGCTACTCCAGTGCAACCATGAGAAATAGCAACGATTCCAATGGAATCCGGACCAGGCTATCACAGCAAAGAAAAACAGAGAGTTCAGATAAAGCAACCACTTTTTTTAAGGTTAAAATATCAGATTTTTCCAATATTATAATAGTAAAAATAAAAGAAAAAAATTAAGAAGTCATATTAATTCAGTAAACAAAGAAAAATTTTGGATGTGTATTTTACTTATATAAACTAAAGATATAATTTAATAGGTTAGTGATAATTAGGCATTTAATTTCCGGAATAATTTGCATCATATTGATGATTATATTTTCATCTATAATATTCGATCAATTCCAATAACCTAATTAAAGTAACAAAACAAAATAATAGTAATAGTAATAATAATAATAATAATAATAATAATAATAACAATAATAATAATAATAATAATAGGTAAATAATTTTAAATTTATTGCACAATATCTGAGTAACTAATAATTTAATATAGATTTTCCTTTATTAATGTATTTGGAAGCAAATTAACAAGATAGTTATGTGTTTGTACTGAAAACAACTATTTGAAAAAAAAAATAAGACAAATGAGGATCTTTGTTTGAACTTTTAAGTATTTAGAAATTGAAACCAATCTCAATTGCAAAAATATGTAATCCTAACAATAAATATCTTTACCAAAAAAATTATTGTGAAAAAAAAAAACACCTTTTTTACACAAAGTAGTCAGCTTTGACCCAATATTCACTACCAAAACCATGGTAAAGATGGTAATGATTAAAGAAATGAATTTTGCTAAAAAGAAAGTAGAGAAATATTTTTATTGCCAAATTTCTTAATGTAAAGTTGACTCAAGGAATAGTCCAATGGGAAAACTGAGGCTACCTTAAATAAATTAATCAACATTGTGAGTTGGGTATACAGTAGATGCTAGGACAAAAATGACCTTTTGCACTAACTTAATTTAAAAATAATTTTTTTTATTACTTAATTTCTGTGCTAAACAGTAAACACATTGATTAAAGACAAGAATGAGGAATAAACCTTCATCCCAGGCATTTGGACCCACTCCACAGCAGTTCCAGTAGCCTTCGAAAGAAACTCTGTTAAAGTTTCCTCTGCAATGGACAAAAGTCTGGAAATTCACAAGAATAATTTCGTCAGTAATTAAAAAAAAAAAACAAAAGTCTGAATAGAGAAGAAAACAAAAGAACCAACAAGCATTCTCAATTACTCACCCAGCAGGGCTAGCATCCCTTGGAGGATGCTGGGATGTCGTCAGGTGGTGTTGACCACTGGTCACCACAGATTCACAACTTGTATCTGTGGTTGCAAGGGCCGTCTGCCAAGAACAGATGATACAAGTTAGAACTAAAATACCACTTTCTCAAGTCTCAACCATAACAACTATGTTTCAAAAACCATATTATCACTGAAAATAATAACAAAATTGGGAGTTGATATGAAGATGATTTTAGCTACTTACAGTTTGAGAATGTTGGCGAAAATACCCATTCTCATACACCAGCTGAGACACCTGTTTCTGCAACCTATCATTCTCCTCCATTAACAGCTTGTTCATTGCAGAAAGCTTCCGATTCACAGCTTGAAGGCGCGAAGCCTCCTTCCTCTGCTTCTCCCTACATCTGATGAACCAACACAAACAAAACACATCAATACATAAAATATTACAAAGTAAACAGAAATCTGTTCTACAAAACCTTAAAAATAAATCATTTTTAGTTCAAAAAAAATAAATTACCTTCGGTTCTGAAACCAAACTTTGATCTGTTTAGGCTCAATGTTGGAGAGAATCGGACACTCTCTGATGAGCTGTTGGCGGCGAATGGAACTCGGCTTCGGGCACTCATGATAGAGCCTTTCCAGTGCCTCGACCTGCTCAGGCGTATAACGGACATACTTTCCATTATCAAGTATAGACTTACCATCCTTGCAGGACGTCACAGCCATCATTTCTCCCAAACCTCAGATGCACAACTTCGCCAACCCCCAACAACCTCAACTTCCACCACCACCGCAACTAAAGAAAAAGTAACCAAAAGCGACTCCTTCTTACACCACCCCCACTTACTAATAATGTCGTTTTCCGAGCTCTATAGTTCAAATCTCAAACTTGGGGCATTTTAGATCACAGAACCAGAGATAAATCCCTTCAACTTACTTGATAAACTACTACTATAACTTAGGGACACATTAAAATCATAAAGAGATCTAACAGACTACACAAACTAAAACTTAAAAAAATCTTGAAATGTCCTTGCTCTTGTTTCCTCCACTAAGGGACAGCAGCAAACACAAGAAATATATATATATATATCCTTCGAGATCGGATGCACTTACCCACTTCTTCAAACACTCTTACAAATCTCTTTCTCTGTTTCCTGTAAGAAAGAAGAAAACCAAATAAATGCGTTTTAGGTTTCAGGAAGTCTATATGAGATAATTGTGAAGCTTCGAAGCTTTTTTCATTCTGAAACATCAAAATCGTCCTCTCTTTTCCGTCTGTAAAGCATAAGACAAAGCGGAAAAGTAATTAAAGAGAAGATGGTTTCATAACACAACTCAACACAGTCGGAAAAGTTTTCTCGAGATTCGAAATGGGGTGCTTTTTTTTTGCCCCTCCCAGGCAGCAAACCAGGCCGGTTTCCCAGGCCAGCTAGAATTTCTGGTGACAAAAATCTCGTCTCGTCTAGTCCTCTCTCTCTCTCTCTCTCTCTCTCTCTCTCTCTAGAGAGAAGGGAAACTGGGGGGAGAAGCGTTTACGGCACACTTCTGATTTCTGATATTTCTCTTAAGATCCGAGCTACTTCTATCTCTCTCTCTCTCTCTTAGTTAATTGTTCAAACAAAATAAAGTGCAAAAAAAAAAAACTACTAGGTTGAATCAAATCAACAACACTGAACTGAAACTACAACTAGTACACAAAACGATTTCGAGACTTGTCCATCTCTTTATTACCTGAAAATAAAGTGTGGGTTCGTACAAGGAGAGAGATCTTCATCGTTTCAGATATTAAGCACACTAGCAGTAGCAACATAGCCTATCGTCCCTAACCTCTGAAACATCTCCTCTCAAGCCACTATGCGAAAAAAGCACACAAAGGGGTCTTCAGTTTTCTTCTTCTATAGCTTAGGTTTCTCTTCGTAAAAACCTCCTCTGCAATGGCGATTCGATTTGATACACGGTTTCTGGAAGTGCAAATCTTGGGATCGATTCGAAATTAATTGAAAAGCGGATAAAGAGTGAGAGGTCAGTGTGATGGATGAAGGAAGAGGTGAGCAGAAGGTGATAAAGCCATTATTTGTGCTCTGTCTCTGCTTCTGCGTTTGCTTTTGTGCTGTTAAGCTTACAATGGTTCGGCATTTTCTCTCCTCTCTCAAAACTATATCTTTACAGCAGAGAGTAATGAACAAAACAGTGTAAGACTTTTATATCAGACATCATTAGACCAAAATGCCCTCTGTGTGACTTCTTGTCTAAACACCTTGTTTGTTAACGCTAATTTCATTAGCTGCCCTTAACATGAGTTACTCCAACTCACAAGTCACAACTATTCACCACAATTTCCATCTCTCCCCCTTAAGAGGTATAGATAGTTTGTTTGTTTAGCATTGGCCATTTTGGATAAAGATCAAAATAACCTAGGGTGGTTGTTTATGGTTTAGTTTGATTTTCTTTTGTTTTATTGAATCGACTCAATTACATTGTTTGATTTATTGTGAGATTTTAACTCCTTATTCAAATCAACACTATTCCAACATTGGCAATTGATTCTTATAAAAGACAACTCACTTTGGATGCTCTAAGAATAAAAAGAGTCCAACACACAACCCCCCCTATGTAGACCCACACCCCTTGGACGGACTTATGGATGATTGTTGGATCAACAAAGGGCATTTTTTGTCAAGATGAAATTGAGTAGTTGAAGATTAAAGTAGAGGGTAAAGCTAGTAATTAATACAACCAAGTAGGGGTAATTGAGTGGATTTAGAAGACTACAGAGAAAAAAAGAGAGGGCTAATAGTTTTTACATGCGTATGCAGGAATCCAAAAACTTGAAAAAGGCTTTTTGGTGTTTGTTGTATTGGTCAGTGAGAGAGAACAGAATCATGAGGGTTTTGCATGCGCCTCGATTTTCAGCCTATTTTTATTACCACCCACAGCATCATCTGCTTCACCATTATCAATGTAGCACACACTTATACATACATACATGCATATATGTCGTGCACACACAATGCATCATGTATTATGATAATGATAATGATAATGATATGCATGATGAACCCATGCACCCACATTACCGATCAGAGTGAAGAACAGAAGCCAACTAGTTTTTGAGAACTTGTGATGTAATGGTGGCTTATTATTTGTTTGTTTTCTTGATAGATATAGATAGATAGATAGATAGATAGATAGATAGATAGATTTTGGTTTGTGTTTTTGCAGGGTGAGTTTTTTGTTTTAATTGTTCGGGTTTGTATGGGGGCGGTGACAGCGCTTTTTCTTATTATCGAGAAAATGAGCGAGGGAGGAGTGGTGTTACCACTCATTTTCTCGAGATACACCCCTCCCTCGCCCATTTCCTCGCTGGTTTCCTCGATAATAAGAAAAGCTCGGTGGTGACAGAGAGGTGGAGAAAGACTTGTTGGATGTTCTGTTTGGTTTTTTGCTTAATGTGGATGACAAGAGATTTCCATCATTTCATATTTCTGTTTGATGTTATCACCAACTTTCTGAAAGAGAAAATTAGGTTAGCTCTAACTTACTCACTTGCATTAAATTGAGAATATATTGATCTGACTCTTGATTGGATTTCGATACGCTAGATCGCAGAAAATTGCATTAATTAAAATTGCATTAATTATCTTAAGAAATTGTAATTTGTGTGATTAAGATAGCTCATTATCTTCTGATGGGAATTAATAATTAATACAAATCTTATTTATGTCTCACTATTACAACGATACTTAAGAATTAATACAATCTGAATTCGAATAAGCGGATATGGATTCTCAATAGGATCGAACGGGTTCTTAACAGGCCGAAGAACGCTCGCTGATTTATGTTAGAATATGTTTCACTGGCTAGATCTGTCTTGAAATATATCAAGATACGCTCTTCACTCGTCACTGAACCTGCTAGCTGCTCCAAAAAAAAAAAAAAATTCATGTTTTTTAAAATCCCTCGAGTCTAATTAGGTGGCAGGATGGTAATAAGCATGAACTTTTGACCTGGTTTACTGTTCATTAGGGGTGGGCATCCCATCTCGCGATTTCGATTCCGATTCTGTTCCGTCTCGTTTCAATTTTTTCAGGTCTAAATGGAGTTGAATAATTTCATCCCGATTTCATCCCATCCCGATCTAGAATGGGATGGGATGAAGATTTTTAATCCCGTCCCGTCCCGAGCTAATTTTTTAATATTTATTATTAATATTTTTATTTATTTATTTATTTTTATTTATATAAACTTACAGATGACTGACAGAAACTCATGTTGTTTGCAGTGGTAACAAAAATGTTACTTCAAAAAATAAATATCCATTAAGCAAGAGAAAGATAGCATAATGTTGCTTGGATTCCCAATAAAAATGGCTCAAACTATTTAACTTCCAAATATTGATAATACCCAGGTGAATATGAAAAATAACAATTAACTGAGTAATACATATTCAGAAGGGAACATTCAGTGGCGGAGCCAAAAATTTGAAATGCCCCGGACTGTAAAAAAAAAAAATTTAATTACATTATATGTATTGATGTTAAACCATTATGAATATTTTAGAGCATCACCAATAGGTTTATATTTCTTCCCTAACAAAATATGAAATGTCATTTTGTCAAGGAACCATAAATTTTGTTTCCCACGGTAATGAAATTGTAAAATCAGTTGGGAGGCCATCACAACGACACGATACTCTTAGTGGGTCACATTTATCATGTCATTTTCTAAGAGTCAGTCCACTCAACTTCATTGTTATGAGATTTAGTGGCTACCCTTATATTTGCATGCTACATCTATATCTAATTATAAGAAAATTATTTTTGACGCTCTTATATGATGAAAACCTTCGCAGCAGTCACAGGCAACACGCTGATTCCGTCCCATCCCGAACCCATTCGGGATGGAATAGGGATGAGTATATCTCATCCCATCTCATCCCGTACCCACCCCTACTATTCATAATACAAAATACCTTAACCCATTTTAAGGCTAACGTGACGTGCATTGTGAGTCACAACAAACCAAAATTTCCGCCCATATTGTGGTTACTCCAATTGCATATTTAAGAATTGAAATTTGTGTACATTGGGGCCACATTTTATAATACTAAATCAAATAATGGAATGTACTAAGACGGAGTAGTCAATTGATAGGGACCCATCAAGTAAGGTTTCTACGGTTGGACTACATTTTCTAAATCTTGGTGGAATTTACCATTTGAATGGGTACTTGGCAAGTCCTGTTTGAGTAATTAAAAAACACTGATGGCTCCGAAATTCGTGGTGGGCTGCTAATTAAAAATAAACAAGGCATGTAAGACTATGTTGAAATTCTTCCAAATTGAAAGAGGACCATGTCAAAGTAGACTAATGGCAGACCAATTCTAGTGGTGTTAGATTCACCAAACTGATTGTGTTCAACATAGAGCAAGTTTCAACTCAAAGTCAATTGATAAAAATTCCTCCCCATTGTATAGAGTCTATGTTCTTAGTGAAATGAAATGCAGCAGAATTTTCGTTTGATAGGAAATACAACCTGAGCTTTGAAAATGATGTTCTTCTTATACTAATATACTTCTTTTTATTTAGAATGTGTAGACAACCTAATTCGGTGTACTAGAATTTGACTCTGAGAGCATCCACATTGGCTTTGGAAGTGAGAAATGGGAAAAAGTTTTCAACAATATCAGATGGTGGGATTTTTTATGGTTTGCCACTTTCGTGGATATGAATATCATCCTAGATATTACGTGTCCTCTGAAATGAAATGATACAAATAGTATACAACCGCAAAGAAAATAGAATAGTGTAAATAAACCCATAAGAGCATCCACACTCGACCATGCGCATTTGGAAATCCCTTGGCCTTTGGTTGACTCACTAGCTAGACTCGCACAAGTGGAAATCGTAATCAAATTGTAAAATGTGTTATCGCGCTAAATATCTCTGTTGACGCTAAATAGTACGAAATCAACCTAGTACTCGTAATTGGCAAACTCCATTTTACAAGATCATTATGTATTGCTATCAGATGGTGGCATTTTAGATGGTTTGCCACTTTGGTTCATCTTCCCAACTTTACAATAGGTCGTGGTTTGAATAGGTGAATATCATCCTAGATATTGTATGTATGCCCTCTGAAATGACACGACATAATGAATATTGAGTAGTGCAAATAAAATCTAAGAACATCCATAGTCGATCATTTGCATTTGAAAGCCCATCTAATATTATTTAGTAGACCCCAAATCAAATACAAAAAAAAAATTGCTAAAAGTAGGAAAGCACTGGCAAATCAATCCAACTATTGGTGTATAACAATACACCAATAAAAAAAACTCTTCATATGGGATAAAACTTGGTTTCTCATATGCTAATATTATCAAATAAATAAATAAACTCTTAAGAATGAAAGATTTGCTTAAGGTGGACGTAACCACTAGCTGTTATATATTCATGTCATCAAAACCTAATTATTAAACCATTGGCTGGATGAGAAATTAAAATTTATTTCACAAAAATGTTCTCATCAAAGGGAACATTGGATCCCCACGCTTGCTACATTGAACACGGTATTTGCCATTATCAATGATTGATAACGATTGCTCAACATCAAATGATAATTAGCCAGTAGTCATACAATAGACGAGTAGTCAAGGACTCAATGCACATCTAATGTCTCTAACCCACATTATTTTTTGTTTAGTTGTACCCGTAACCTAGTTATACCAATTAATCAAATCAACTATTATGTAAATTTGTTATGTAGCAACATGCATGATGGCATTATGTACCTTGTTAGGGAAGTTAAATGACAAATACATTGTTATTAGATGATTCCACAGCAAAATTTGTTGTGAAGAAACATCACCGCCTGGTGATCTAAGATTTTTCTTGTTTTGCTAGTGAAAGCTATGGGTCATGGATGAGAATAAAAAGGTACATTGATTGTTTACCAAAAATTTTGGAAATTTCAACATCCCAAATATGAATATGAAATTTCATCTAAAGTCGTACTACGAGGCATGCATTTTGATGTCACACACCCAAACAAACCTATTAGTTTTACTCCACATCTTTGATGGTAGTAGTCTTTCCATTCCCTTTAAGGTACTCGCGTTTTTGAAACCATTGTAGAACATGTAATTAGATTTGTCAAGTGGGTCTTCCAAGTTTCAATAATTTGCCAATGTAGCTTGATCGGATGGTTAAGGTTGTGGTGATTTAAGCTTCACGTCTTGAGTTCTATACCCACCGGCGACACACTTGCGTTTCAAAAAAAAAAAAAACTCCAACTATTCTTATTTTTACTTTGGTAAAACAACTTAACATTCCACTTGCCAAAACCAAAAAGCTGGCTCTTATGGCTATGAATATCTAGCAAATTCTCTTTTCACTCAAATTCCCGCAATTTACAAATGAAAGCGATCTAGTTCCCGGGCAAAAGTTTGACTCTCTTAACTAAGAGGCCTTCTGTGGCCTCCTTTGCTTGGAGAGGCAATATCACCTCTCTAACAGGGATGAAGAAACATTTGTTTTGGTAGATTCTCAAGGAACAATATTAACATTTGGACTGATTATTGGGTTAAGCCTAATCTTATTTTGGAAGACTGTGTTTTTCGTCCTATTCCCGCTGTCATGCCTCAATTAGTTTTGGATCTCTGGATTGGCAATTCCGATCAACTTGGTCGATGAAATGTTCATTTTCTTCAATCTATGTTTCCTGACCATGCCATCAATGATATTCTAAATATTCGCATCAGACACACTTCAGAACCGGATAAGCTTATTTGGTACCAGATAAAAGATGTCAGTTTCTCGGTCAAAAGTGTTGCCAATGCCTGTTTTAAGGACCTTAATGACAACTCCACTTCGGTTGTCGCTCCTTCCTCTTTTTTATCAACCTTGATTAAGGATATCTAGCGCATCAAAGCCCCGCCAAATGCTATTCACCTTCTCTGGAAAATCAGTTATGATATCCTTCGAACCAGGACCAAACTAGTCAAACTCCATGTTCCTCTGGAAAATGTTTGTTGTTTTTGCCAGAGATACGAAGAAGATGCTATCCATCTCTTATTTCCCTGCCCAATGGTACTCAAATTGTGGCTCCTTACCCCTATTCCCATTAATTGGGAAAGAGTTATCATCAACTCTCCACCTACTCCCCCGACTCTTTCTCACATGCTCGGATTCATGTGGACCACCACCAACAAACACAAATCTTCAAAACCAGAATTATTAGCCCAATTCGCGACAGTTCTGCACACCATTTGGCATGAACGTAATCACACGATGTTTGAACATCAGCCGGTCACTTCCCAATCATTCCTCGCTAGGTTTCGCACCACTTGGAAAGCCTGAAATAGCCAATGGTTCACTAATCCCGCTCAATTATATCCCTTGGGCAGGAGGCTATTAAGTTGGATTTTGTCGCCTCCATTCTCAATTTCTCATCTCCCCAACTTGTGCCTCCAATCAATAATCATTATTCTCCTAACATGGTATTTGGACCATGGACTGAGTTATAAACCAAATTTCAGAGTGTTATTCAGTTGCAACTCCAGTCAGTCATAACTCATCATATCAATGTTATATCTAATTGGCTTAATCGTGTTCCTCTTACTTATGATCCAGATACAGTTATTGTCACTTATGATGCTAGTTACTTTGACTTTTCTAAACGGGGAGCAGTAGGGATTTTTGTAGTTTCAATCTTCGGTGAAGTTCTAGCCAGAGTAGCATGTCATCTACCAGGAAGGATCTATGATAGCACGTTAGCAGAGTGTCTTGCAGCGAAAGTTGCTCTTTTGTTGATTCAGGCACGACAGTGGAAGAAAGGTTTTCTTTTCGGAGATTATGGCATGTTTAACTCCATTTTGCACGACGACAAGCAGGATCTCAGGACGACCATCAACTGGATGTAGTCTCCTATTATTCTTAGTATTAGACGCATTTTCTCTTCTAACTGTAACTGGTATTGTAAATATATTCCCGTAGCACTTAATGTTTAAGCTCACTTACTTGCAGCAACAACACAACTTAATGTAAATAGTTAACATATATATATGCAATATGCTTTCACCAAAAAAAAAGTGAGTCCGGAAGGTGGTTCTTTATTAAATGTCTGTGAGATTCATACAAACGCTCTCAAGTTACATTGCCACAATCTGCCAGATGTTTTGCCATGGAAGGGTCTTCTTACCATCCCCATTTCATTTTTATTTTTGAATATATATCTTTTTTACATATTGGGAGTTGGGCCAATATGTTAGATATGAATTTGTTTCATGCTGAAAACATATGAATTGCCTCCTTTGTCTGGAGAGGCAATATTGCGGCTCTTAAAAAATGAAAAACCTGATCGTTTAGCATGTCAAATCTGGCCAAAATATTGATATCTGAAAAGATTGTTGGGTAAAGCCCAATTTGCTCTTCAATGATTGTTTTCTTGACCAATCAACCCAAAACCACCCTGGGTCAATTTCTGATCTCTGGCATAATCATATTAATCATAATATCTGTTGGAATAATGATCATGTATGTAACCTCTTTCCAACTTCGGTTGCCAACGATATTATGAATATCATCAATCTTAGAGCTTCTGACACTCCGAATTCATTGATCTAGATTCCGGACAAAAATGAAATTTTCACAGTCAAAAGTGCAACCATAACTTTTTTCCAGTGAAGGCTTGGTTGGTTTATCTTCAAATCCCCAAAACCAGTCATTTGACCACAATTTATTTAGGGATATTTGGAGAATAAAAGTCCCCATTTTGTTCTGTTCTTAGTCTGAAAATTTTGCTAAAAACATAATTCCTACTAAATCTAATCTGGTTAGATTACACACTCCTATCAAGGATATCTGTCATTTCTGCAAGAATCATCAAGAGATTTTTTTACATATTTTCTTCCAATGCCACATAACTCACTACTTTTGGCAGATTTCGCCTACCCCCATTCACTAACTTGCTCGAGATTATCAATATCCTTCAATCCACAATTTTTTCAATTACATGTGGAAAACAACTAAAACTCACACGGTTAATAAGAACAGTTACTCTCCAATTTTGTTTTGTTCCTTCGAACAGTTTGGTGGACCCGTAATAACTGTATTTTCAAAAATATCAAGTTCTGCCCTAACACCTTCTTAAGAAATTACACAATACCTGACATACCTGGTATAAACAATGGTTCTCCAATTAGACTATTATCTTTGAGCGTACTGCCCATTTCCATGAAGTTCTGGAAAATGCCTACAAGGAAACCAAACTCATCCCCAGACCGACGCCACTAACCAAATCATTTTTTGCCCACTCACCAGATAAGGATATTCTCATGTATGTTTATGTAACGACCCCAATTATGAGTTATATTATAAAAAAAATAAAAAGGGGTGTCAATATAATTTGTGCAATTCCTAATCTTGTAGGGTTTTAACTTTGGGTTGGTTAAATAGGGATTTGATTTTTTCCAACCGTATAGAAAGTCTGTAAAAAAAATGGAAGAATAAGTGAATAAACAAAGGAAGAAGGAAAAGGGAAAGAGCAAGAGCAAGAGCAAGAGGAGAAAACAAGTGGACTTTGGCTTCTTAGGTACATTCCCTTGGGAATGTAGCCGACTAGCTTTGTTTCAGGACTAGTAGGTTCAGGCGATATTAGAGGAGTTCGTTTCATAAAGAGCGAACAATATTATATCATATGGATCGGGTTGTAACAGAATGGTACCAGAGTCGGACTCAGCCAGAAGTGTGCCAACAGGAACGTTTGGGACCTAATGAGAGTGAATTGTAACAACCTGTGTGGGTGAGCTCTGAGGCTGACGGGCTATCATGTGTGGGTGGACTCTGAGGCTGGTAGACTACTATGGGGTTATAGTCTCACATCACCTAGGTGAGAGAAGTATATGTGTTATATATGTGCGAGCTTTGATCCACATGACACAACGTGTTTTAAAGTCGTGCGGGTAGTTAGGTTGGGCCCAGAGCGGACACTATTGTATCAAGTAGATCGAGTTGTGACAATTTGGTATCAGAGCGTTTGGTTAGCCTAGGCTGGGGTAGAGCCTATGTGATCATCAGAATGTGGATATGGGTGAGTATGAGTGTAGAGGTCTTGAGATAAAGGGACAATAGTGAACCTTGAAACTTTGGTATTTTTTCTTTTTCTTCGTGAATCATGATGAGATTTTATTGATTTGTGTGCGCGAGTAAACATATTTTTTTATGTTAATATTTGCGTGACATTATTTCGTCTAGTTTTTCTTTTAGTGGTATTGTTATCCATAGTGTCGAGTTAGCCCTTGCATCGAATCTTGGGACGAGATTCTTTTTAAGGTGTATATATTGTAACACCCATATTTTTTTTTTGAAATTTTCTAAAATATAAATATCTCTGCATTTCGACTTAAACAAAAATTGATATTTGAATAATACCGCATAGAAAATTTGGGCTTGGATCCAATGTCAGGATTTGGGCTTGCGCTAGTTGTTTCATTAAAGTCTGTTTATGGGGGTTTAAAGAAGATGTGAGGTTTTCTTTTTCTCTCTTTGTACGGCAGAGAGAGTTAAAGAAAAATATAAAAAAAAAAACCCAAAAATAAACAAATAATAGAAGATGAAGGAAGAGAATGAATGGGGAGCAATGAAGAAAAAATAATAATGGAGAAGAGGGATCGGATGAGTTTTTCTTTGCGAAATTTGTTATGCGGTTGAATGGTCAGTTTTTCTTCATTTTCTTTTATTTATTTTTGTTTTTAAATAACCTATTAATATAATGGAAGGTTTTTTTTTTTTTTTGGTTGCGGGAAAATATAAGGTTTATGAGTATTTCTCATTTTTAATTATGATATATGTGTTATTATTTTAAAATATCTTCAAATTGTGTGAAATATATGTATGACATTATATTTCTTACTTTTAACATTTTATAGGACAAGCAAAGATACAATTCAACATGAGGGTATTAATTAAATGTGATATGTATATTCTAGTCTTATTATTAAAAATCTAAGTTATTATATTTGTGATGAATGAATAATGATGATGACCCAACGTTATATTATTGGCACCATTTTTACTATTAAACGATTGTTATTCCATTAGTAGTGATTGATGAAAATGATGACTCATTGTAATACCTGTCTAATTAAATAAATATAAAAAATTCTTATTTATTAATTGTGGCATATGTTGTAATCTCAATTATTGGGAAAAATATTTGTTTTGTTTGTCATTGCTAAATAAAATAAGGTGTGTACAAAATTTGAAAACCCAAAAAAATAAGACATTTGCCTTAAGTAAACTAATTAGTCACACTCTAAAAAAAAGGGTGCACATATACTTTAGTTAAACTCTAATCTTGATGGATTTTATTCAATTTTCTTGGGCTTGAGTTTGGGCTTTCATGAAAGTAATGGTTAGGGTATTGGTTAGAGAGAAATAAAGGTTAAAATAATAAGAGATGAGTGATGGTTGTGTTTAGCCAAATAAATCCTAATTAAAAACTCATTTAAGCCCTAGCCTCATTTTTTCTCTCTGGATACACACAGAAGAAAAGAAAAACTTGCGTTGAAAAAGGTGGGAGGTGCTGAAGGAAGAAATTTGCTCAAATCTTGGGATTCTTGCAAAAAGAGGCAAGTAAAACTCTATCCCTAGACATTTTGATTTTATTTACAGCTTTAATGGAGGAAAAAAAAATCGATTTGACATTGTTGGTTTGATTTATATCTTTAATGAAAAATCGATTTGAAATCTTTGTTTGATTTAAACCTTAAATGAAAAAAAAAATAAAATGAATTGACATCATTGTTCACTGTTCATGTTACTGTTTGACATCACTGTTCACTGTTCTGGTTTGACATCATTGTTCACTGTTCCGGTTTTACATCATTGTTCATGTTCTTGTTCAGGTTTTACATCACTGTTTTTGTTCCTGTTCTTGTTTGACATCAATGTTCACTGTTCCTGTTCCGGTTTTACATCACTGTTTTTGTTCCTGTTTTTATTTGACATCAATGTTCACAGTTCTTGTTTAACATCACTGTTCCCTGTTCATGTTTGACGTCACTGTTCAAAAAAAAAAATGAAAGTTATTGTCCTTATAGGGATAGTTTGCATGACATCATATGAGTATGTGGCTGTTCCTACTACTCAGTGTACATTTTAATATTAGTTCATTTTTTTTTATTATTTTTTTTATGGAGTATTAGATATTTGTGCACAACAATGATTTAAATAATAATATTATTTGCTTTATTAGTATAATAATCAAGTTTGTTTGATGTATGGTGTAAATTCCTTGATTTCTGGGTATGTTGATGTGGTGTAACGATCCTAATTATAGCCCATTCTAAATTTGAGGGCTTTATTAAAATTTTCTAAAGCTATGACTTTTGTCAGTGGAGGCAACTTTCTATGTGCCTCCATTATAGTGTGATTACTGACTCTATAGGAATTGGTGTAGTGAGTGGGACTTGGTACGTGGGCTCAGAATAGGTTGAATGGAAGTTTATTTTTGACATACAAAATAGTTTTGTACTAGTGGATGTGAACATTTTGAACTCCCTTGCTATATGTTGTAACGTATGCTAATGATAATTTGAGTATGGTTTCATATATATACATGTGTTGGCCTTTATATAGATAACAATGTTATTAAGTAATGGTGTTATTTAATCGATTGAATTGGGCTCAATAAGGAGCTATGATTGAAAGTGTGATATTCTTCATGCGCATAGGAAGATGAATCTTATATTGAATGAGTTTGATCCTTGTTGGGTTATAGAAAATTTATTTATGGAAATATTATTTGTTTCCCCAAAACAATGGTGGATACTGTGGTTGATTTATTTATGGTTGACAAAGTGTCACCATAAAAGAGTTTTGAGTTTTAGTTTTTATGCTCTTTTCCACAACTCTGAAAAAAAATGTGAAAAATGTGATTTGTATACAGACTTGCTTGTATACGTGTGATAGAATTATGGGTATGCAGACTTGCTTAAATATCGATGCACCGTTCCATGTGAGTTCGGTTGTACGTGTAGAGTTAGGAAATGCTTGCCCTGGATCGAACGTCGGGTGAGATGGCATGTTTCTCGATGTGGCACCCCACTTGGAACATGTACGCTCCGAGTGGTTTCGAAGGCAAGGGATGCACACTTGGGTGAGGTGTGTTCGGCACAAGGAGGATAGTGCGATTGTGGAAAAGAAACGAGATTTCTTTTTGTGTATGTGCATAATTATCTTAAAGGAAGAAACTAAATGCTCATTCAACCATTTAATGAGAACTATATGTCTTCCTAAAGGTAGAAAATGTGTTTTGTTAATATTTCAATAATAGTCTAATATGACTATGAATTGTATCATTGTTTAAAAATAAATCACATTTGTGAGGACTGATAACTTAGAAATATTATCCGGTTGCTTCTAACATTTTTGTGACGACCCCCCTCCCGCACTGTACCGATACTGTCCACTTCGGGCTACCATCCGGCTCTCGCGGCTTTAAAACGCGTCGATACAATGGGGAGCTGACCCCGCAATTATAAAGATCATCCTCCTCCCCTACCCAGGCGATATGGGACTATGATTTCCCTTGTAGCTCGTCCAACCTCTCTCGGCCTATTGGGCATCTTGGGCCTGTTGGGCTCCAACCCTCACCCTCACCTCAGGTCTGCCCACTCAGGGTCTCACAATCCACCCCCTTAAAGGCCCAACGTCCTTGTTGGCGACACAGGCACAACGTCCACGTTGCCCGAGGGCCCACCTCCACGTGACATACTTCCGGCTGGGTCAGACTCTGATACCAAACTGTGACGACCCCCCTTCCGCACTGTACCGATACTGTCCGCTTCGGGCTACCATCCGACCCTCACGGCTTTAAAACGCATCGATACAATGGGGAGCTGAACCCGCACATATAAGGATCATCCTCCTCCCCTACCCAGGCGATATGGGACTATGATTCCCCTTGTAGCTCGTCCAACCTCTCTCAGCCTATTGGGCATCTTGGGCCTGTTGGGCTCCAACCCTCACCCTCACCTTAGGTCCGCCCACTCAGGGTCTCACAATTTTCATGCAGGATGGCAAGCCTACTCATATTTCTGCAGGTCAGACTTGCCATAGTCAATTTCTATAGTTAGGATGATAACACATTTGCCTCATTGAGGAACTACCTGAGGGTGTGGTTGTTTATTGTTTTGTTTATTTTGATGTTGTCATGTGCGGATTTATTGATTTTGGAATGGAGATTTCTCACAGCAGATTTATTGCTGACCCAAGTGAGCTTTTGCTTTTTGGGTACATTCCTTTGGGAATGTAGCCGATTAGCCTTTCAGGTTTAGAGACTTTTGAGCAGCGTTACTGGAGTTTCGTTAGTGGAGCCAGCAACGTCAGAGTCTCTCCGGGTAGAGTTTTATTTGTTTCAGTAATTTAATCATGTTTTAGTTGTTGCTGCTATTTGTTTCTATTGTTATTGAATTTTTCACGACCCGAGTTTTGGGGGAAACGGATAATCCTACGTGAATTTTAGGATTTTCATTTTATTCAAAAATCGGGGCGTGACACTCATGGTGTAGATAATTTTGTACTATTTGAAAAGCAAATAAATAACAAACAATAATAATGGCTTTCTTAAGTTTATCTTCATGGGTTCTTAAAATTGAAAGGTTGGATTATGATATGTGAAAATTATTCAGGGGAAATGAAATTAAAGAAATGGGGTTGATTGAAATTGAATTTGAGTTTGGGTATTGTTTGGTTTATGAGGAAATGATAAACACTCATCTAAAATGATTATCATTTGTTGCAAGTGTTTTAAATAAATAAATAAGCTTTTGGGTTTGTGTCTGTGCTAAAGATTGGGATGAGATAGTTATCACAATGTTTATTGGTGTTTTGGCATTAATGGAACTAACTTAATCAATTTTTCATGCTTGTGAAAAATTTATAAACCACTATTTTGAAGGGGTATGAAATTACTCGACGAGGTTTTGACTTTAGCTAGTTACTTTTTTTTACATCTTAATTGAGGAGGTATACTTGGTACATTCCATGAGATTTAAATGAATGTACACAAATAAATAACAAACAATAATAGGTGGGAAAAAAAAGGTCAGAAAAGATTCATGTTATTTTATATAGTTTCACCATTTGTGAAATATGAAAGTAGTATAGTGGAGTGTCAACATTTCTACTGAAAATAAGGTGTTGAGTTTTTGTCAGATAAGCTTATAAGTAGTCTAGCCTCATTGCTACTGTTTATATTTAATTATGTATAAGCGTGATCGAGGTTCAGTAGAGGAGTCGATGAATCTTTGGTTCGTGTCTTTATGATGATTCATGTAAGAAATGTGTGAACTTTACACTTTTGATATATGAGTCTTGTATGGATTGATGAGTTTCTTTTTAGGTAATCCATTATATGATTTTAGGCATGTTTGAGATTGAGTTTGTGTTATTTGTCTCACAAATGTGTGAACTTTATTATTCTGATTTGTTTGATGTGTGAGTTTTTCCTAGCTTGATTTTTCTCATTAGACTATCATTTTCAGCTCATGTTCTAATAATTTGTTGAGAGAAATGTTAGGTTGTTCCCCAAAATAATTAGATGATATTGTGATTAATTGGTTTGATTTGACAATGTATCAAATGTTATGCTTCCCTAAAAGAATTGGTCGATT
Organism: Berberis vulgaris; assembly: GCA_963556465.1. Classification (NCBI taxonomy): domain Eukaryota; kingdom Viridiplantae; phylum Streptophyta; class Magnoliopsida; order Ranunculales; family Berberidaceae; genus Berberis; species Berberis vulgaris. Next base: position 75,574,697 of record OY747130.1, read on the forward strand.
TACATACGAATGACAAAATGTCATTGTGAAGGAATCTTGAAATATCAAAAATAAATGATATTGATAAACTTTGATTCCTAAAAATTTAATCACTTAAAATTGTATCACTCATAACTACCACATTTCTTGTGTTTATATTTTTCATTCTCCTATAGAGAAACTAAGTAACATTCGGGTTGGGTCTTGCGCAAAGGGTGTAGTTTTGAAATGTCTAATATGCTTAAATATTTATCCGTAAAAAATATGATGTGACTTTATGTGCATTGATAGCCCAATAGCGGCTTTTTGTTACTCATATAATTATAAGTGTCTGGTGATACATGCTTATATGTGATGTGTCTCCACTTGGGCATAGATGACGAAGAAATCATCCTTTATATGAGAGATGCATACGGGCATGTATGTTCGACACGAATGTGATGCGAATGTGGTATCGTCTAAATGATCAATTCAATAAAAATGAATAATATGATTAAGTCAAATAATGTACGAAGACAATTGTTTTAATTAATTAATACAAATTATTTAGAAATTACATTCATATTGTTTCTTACCATTTTCATGCAGGATGGCAAGTCCACTAACATTTAAGTAGGATTGACTTGCCATGGTCAACTTTTATAGTGTAAATATACGTAATTAATTAGTTATTGTCAGAAATTATTATAGTGAAACGTCTGCCTCCTTAAGGAACTACCTGTTTGAGTGGTTGTTTGTGTTTGGTTCGATATTATCACTTGCGAATTTATTGATTTTGGGAATAATTATTACTCATACCAGCTTAATTGCTGACCCAGGTGAACTTTTGCTTCTTCAGTACATCCCAGATACATTCCTCTTAGAATGTAGATAATTAGCTTGTCTCAGGTTTAGAGATTATTGAGCAGCACTATTGGAGTTTCTTTACTGGGACAAACCTCGTCAAAGAGTTCCCGGTTAGAGATATTATTTTGTTTATTTCAAATTTTAAGTTGTCTTAGTAATATTGCTAAATGTTTATATTGTTATTGAATTTTTCACGTCCCGAGTTTTGGGGAAACGGATAATCCTACGTGGATATTAAGATTTCGATTTTCTCAAAAATCGGGGCATGATAGTTTGGTATCAGAGCCGGACCCAATCGAAAGTGTGCCAACAAGGACATTGGACTCTAAGGGGGTGGATTGTAACACCCTGTGTAGGCAGGCTGATGGGCTACCGTGTGTGATCGTGCTCTGAGGTTGGCAGTTCCGTGTGTGGGTGGGCTATGAGGCTGGCAGACTACCTTATTTGGGTGGGCTCAGAGGCAGGCAGACTACCAAGGGGTTATAGTCCCACATCGCCTAGGTGAGAGAATGTTATGTGCTATATATGTGCAAGTTTGGATTCACATGACATAACACGTTTTAAAGCCATGTAGACAATTAGGTTAGGCCTCGAGCAGAAAATATTGTATCATGTGGATCGAATCGTGACAGTTTAATCTAGGAACAAGTACACTATGCCACATCCCACTATATCAATTGCCCCACCAACCACATTATTTCCTTCCCTAACCCACTTCACCCATATATGATCATTGTCTCTTATGGTGCCAGTTTATTTTTTGATTCACAACAGGGTTCTTTGAGAATTTTCGCGGTCAACTTGCAAGAGGATGTTTTGGCTAGAGTTGCTAGTCCGTTTGCTAGGAAGATCTTAGATAGTTTCCATGGCGGAGTGTTTTGCAGCCGAAACGACTCTTACTTTGATTCAGGCAAAACAATGGAAAACAAGTTTACTCTTAGATGATCCAGGCATGCTCAACTCTATTTTGAAGCAAGATCTGCAGCAAATGAATAGTGAAAAGTAGGGGTGGGCATTTCAGACCGAAAATTCGGACCGAACTGACAATCGGACCGATCGGGTCGGTTCGGATCGGTTTTTTATTTGTTATTAAATTTTCAGTCTTAAAACCCAGCCCCGCCCGATGTTTCTGGTCCGGTCATCGGTTACCCTTTCTGAAATCCGTCAGGTAATCGGCTCGGGCCCGATATGAAAAAAAAGTTAAAAACCCTAAAAAACATTTACTGTTCCTTTCCCTCTCCTCATCGGCTAATCCTTTCAAGTCTCTTGTGCGAGTGTGCGACTCCTCGACTCCTCTCCTCCCTGAACCTGTGCGACTCTTCTCCTCATCGACTCGACTACTCCTCTCTTCCTCGACTCCCTGTGCAACACTGCGACACTGCGAGTGCGACCTGTGACTCCTCTCTGTGCGATTCCTTTGTGTAAAACGATAATAACACAAACTATCGACATGATCTCTGTTTATAAACTAAAACACGATCTCTTGTTTATAAAGTTTATAAACTATCTCGACTGTCTCACCCCTAAGCTGAATCACTGTCTCCGCTTCTCTTCACAAATGTAGTTTATATTTGTGAGATACTGTAATGATGAGTCTTGTATATTTCTGCAATACACAGCCAAAACAAGTGGACACTTTCTCTCCCAACTTAGAGGAACACTAGTCACATATTTCTAATCATGAATCATATCCATATCTGTAGATTCAAAATAGGTTACAAACAAACAGCTGAGTTGAAATCCAGAAGCATCTATTGCTTCTCCTTTTCCTTTTTCCGTATTTAGTTCAATCCCTAGTTCTTCATTAATGTAATATAAATGAAAATTCGCATCCTTTGTAGTTTTGAAAATCTGGTGGATCAACAGGGGAGTACCTTAAGCTTCCAAACTGGCCTAGTAAGTGAGCTGGGAATATGGCCTTGTGCTTGTTGTGGAGTCCCCTGTACCGAGACTGAGAGGATGAGGATCAATGTTGTTCTGGTTGTATAATGAAGGAACCTTCTCGTTTCCACATTGAGTGCATCCTGTGGTTGTATAATGAAGGAACCTTCTCGTTTCCCCCGTCAAATTTGGGTTTTGTCAAATTTCTAAACAGTTTGGGCTTTATCAAATTTCTAAACTGTTTGGGCTTTGGACCGAGACTGGCTCAAAATTCGGTTAACCTAGCCTCGGTTAACCGGCCCAACTCGACCCGGTCTCGGGCCTCAGAATTGCGGGCTTAAAAATATCGGGGCGATTTTCGATTTTTAATTTTCTGGCCGGCCACCTGCACCTGCCCAGCCCCAGTGAAAAGTGTAAGTCTTCAACTCAAATTTTACTTTTCCATTTTGCCTTCTCGCGTTCTTAATAATTACATGTGAAGACAACAGACCAATAAACAGTGGCAAATATATTTTTGTCTGTTAATTAAAAATTTATTACACATTTGTCTTCAACCTAATTTTCAGTTTTTGACAATGCCCTCCCAACTTTATGATATTTACAAAAATAAATCAAAATGTGCTAAAAGTGACAAAGGGTATTTGTGTCATTTAAATTACTCATATATACAATTTTATCATTCCAAATTCAGATTATTTACGATAAAAAACTTGCCCTCTCAAATATTGTTAATTATATTTAAGCCATAATATCATTTATTTGAATCCCTTAATTATTTGTAAATAATTATTTAAAATCATTAAAATTACAAATAATTATTTTATTTAAAATTTCAATAATAATATTTCCGCTTATTATTGAAAGTTGTGTAATAAAATGAAAACATATTAAATATTTATACGTAGAGCGCGTGGGCACCCTAGTTGTTCGTAACAAGACATCCATTGCATAATCTTGAATAGGAAAATACGTGAATGTCAAAAGATGTAGTCTAACCAAACCGCTATTTACTGGTCTACCGTACCTCACTATCTTGCACTATTGCGGGGATTAGTGAACAGACAGCAATTACAAGGGAGAGTTAATGAATTCAATTCAAAGTATGAAGCCTTTTCCAAGTTAGAGGTGGTAAAGTAAAAGAGTCAAACATAGAGAGAAGACTATCAGTGAGTGAGTCTAAAAGGTGCCACATAAATGTAGTAGTGGCATTGGCCCCATAGGTTGTACAGTAAAATCAATACTGTAAAGTAGTCTTCATTTCATTTTACAACGCACAAAAACTGCGTGTATAGAGTAGATATCACACCATGATTAACAGAATCCCAAATAACATGCTGCACCCTGGCAGGCCCCCCCCCCCCTAGCCCCTAGCTGCCTCATCTCATCTCTGTGTGATCTCCATATTTTGTACGGCTTCCTGAAAGCATACATCAATATACCAACATCAATTAGCTTCTGTCATGCCATGGCATAACCCACATGACATGACAACACATACCGGTGGTGGTCAGTCTGAAAAAAGAGGGGGTCATCAGGCAGGGCACGCCCCAGGGAAAGAGAAGCGTGAAACATACTTACTCGTAAATCGTGGTGGAGCCCGCCCATAGAGTGTGGGGATTTGATGAGCTGGCAAGTAATGTGGGAGGTGGATTCATTAATTTAATAAAAAAAAACACACGCGATCTCATCTAGTGGCGGAATATTCCGCGGCGCTGCGCACACTAGCACCACAGGCGATTTTCTTTCTTTCGGCTCAAGAAAAAAAAACCCAAAATTTTTTTTTGTCTATGATCCAATTGCATGCGCGACAGCCGACAAGTTACTAACTTTTGAGTCATCGAGTGTTGGTGAGGCCTGCTACAATGCGCTCCACTTATTGTGCGCCTACACCCATCACAGGCGCCATTTCTTTTGAGGGCCCAAACAACTGGACCAAAAGATGAAGCCTATTTACGTGTTCACAGTGAGCTCCAGCCCATTGTTAGTTACAGGCCCAAGTGCTCAACTTAATGAAACACCATGTCAAATCACTATTTTCTACTCTTATGTAAATTTCCTCTCCACATGGCAATGGTATTTAATAATTGATAGTTGCTCATTTTTCTAATTACATGTTTTGCAACTTAATTAGTGTTTTTGGTTGTAAATAAGTGTTCTATAATTCAAGCATGGTCTTAGAATCAATGTCACGTGTTCAAGTTCGCCCAATAGAATCTAGTGTTTCCCGTAAAAGTTGTATTTAGCAGTGCCAATGGGATTTTCAAACCCTCATTGACATCGATAATTAGGAGTGGGTAAACTGGTCGAGGAACTGCAAATTCAAATTGAACTAGGCCATTTTGCTCTAAACGATCCGAATTTAAAATTTTTATTTTTGATACGATCTGAGTCCGATTCCAATTATTTACAATTATTTAAAATGAAACGGTTCGATTCGAACCCGTTTTAAAACCCCCAAATCTTTAGTCTCCTCTCTCTCCGTCTTTCAACTCTTTCACTTCTTTTTCTCTGCTACCACTTCTCTTCTTTGTTGTTTGGGTTCGAATTAGTGTTTGGGATTGAGCTGGCCTGGGTTCGAAGAGAAGTAGCGGTAGCAGGTTCGTGGTGCATTCGAATGTTAACCATCGAAAGGTTCGAGCTCTGACTCGATTTTGGGCGAAATTGAGAGTGGGTTTGGAGGGATCTAGAGTGGGTTTGGAGGGGGAAGGTTGAGATATTGTGGGAAGAGAATTAACTAACATCTTCTTCTTCTTCTCCCTCGCTCTCTCTGTTATTTGTTCCATCAATGGCCACAACTTCCATACCAGGAGCTTTTATCCCCTCCATCACTTCTTTCTCCATTTGCTTTATTATTGACTACTATTTTTGGAATTTATTGATTATTAAATAATATTGGGAGGCTGTCATTGCAATTATCGATCAGAGATTGTAAGTAGGTAATAATAATTCCTAAGGTTTGATTTAAAATTTTGATATTTTTTCATCTCACTTCTTTCCTTATGTGCCTTTAAAATGAATACTTCATTTGAAAAACTTATTTCTGCATTTCCATAGCTTGTATGTTCTTGAGGTATGATGATACAAATTTTAAGTATTGAGTTCATTTTATTTTTTCAATTTTACTTATTGAGTGTTCTGGATTTCTCATGATGTTAATTAATTTCTGATATGCTTACATACACAATTACTGAATTACAAGTTGATACACGCACATAAATATTGCAATAAAATATTGTTTGGTGGGTTGGAATCGTAAGTACAGGACCGTTCTAAACGGTTCGAGTTAGGTTCGGTTCAATGTTTAAAATGATGGAATTCGGACTTGATCGAATTCGTTAAATTTAAACGATTCGAGTTAGATTCTTCTAAATTTAAAACCGATCCGGACCATGCCCACCCATATCAATAACTTATATCATTATTCTCTACATGCCCACAACCTACTTAACTAGATAAATTACGTCTATGCTTCACTCGGTATATCTAACACCTCAATGAAAACTTCCCATTACTAAAGTACGCTACAATAGTTTTGGTCCGTCCATGTTTTTGATGGATTAAAATACCCCCAGCCAACTTCTGAATTTCAGTGAAATTCAAGTTATAGTGGTGCGAAGAGATCTCCCCAAGTGGAGAATCAACGCGCTTCTTTCTGCCATTTTTTACTCTAAAAACTTAGTCAAAATATACTCCCTACCATGACTAATTTGTCTAGTCTGCACACACCTTTAGATGATTGTTGTAAATGATAACTTTGGGGATCTCTCTCGTCCTAAAGTTCATGTGGGATATTGCGAAGACCCACCCCGAGTTTAAGGAGAAAATGCTCTTTCAGTTTATAGCTTTAATTCTGATCATATGGCAGACTCGTAACAATTGCATTTTTCAAAAAACCAAATTCTACGGTCAAAGGTTTAAAATGTCTTTTCAGAGTACCTGATTTGTTTGGAAACATCAATGGCTTTATACAAATTCCAATTATACAAGTCATTGGGGCGCCCTTACCTTTGAAAACACTAACGATCCCGTCTCTATTCATTATGTCCTTCAAACAACTGTCATTGACAATCGGGTTAGTTCCGTTTCCTTATTGACATCTCTTTTTGGCCCCCACATCGAGCTGGCCACTACTTGGATAGCAATGACACAGGCTCAAATCCATTAAGCTAGATGTTATAGACTTAACCTTAGACCCTTACAGCTCAAACTTATTCCACATTCTCTGGATCCAGACATGATATTGGTCATATGCGATGCTAGTTTTTTAACCCTATCTCAATAGGGAGCGGTCGGAATTTTGGCAGTCAACGTGCATGATGAGGTGCTAGCACGAGTTGCTTACCCAATCATAGGGAAGGTGATGGATAGTACCATGGTGGAGTGTTATGCAGCTGAATCGACTCTTCCTCTTATCCAAGCTAAGCAGTGAAGAACATGTTTTTTGAAGGGCGACTCAGGGACGCTTCGCTCTATTCTACATAATGATCAACGACAACCTAGAACAACCATGGAGTGGGTGTGGTGACTACTCATTAGTAGCATTCAGAGATTGCTTTCTCTTCACAATCTTTCAATCTTTGGTTTTGTAATTTTATTTAGCAAAATTAAGTGATGAATGTGGAGTGATAGTTCAATTTAACCTAAAATATAGGGATCCTCTCATAAATGTTTTTAACATAAGATTTAATGCAACCAAACACACCTTTAATTACGAGGCTTATTACCTCGCTGCTACAGCAGCCCAACATGACTGTAATTTTAATTAGCAATATATTTAACCAAAAAAAAAAAAAGGCGAGCGCACGTGAAGCCAACGGCCGAGATGGAAGAAAAGACGTGCCAAACAAGAGAGAACCGATGGATGGATGGGGGGCGTTTCAAGTAATTTGAAGACCAAATATACATTCGAAAACAACTTAAACTTCGAGAGAGAGCTCTTCTTCTCCAAAACAAATCGCGATCAGAAGCTCTGCTTATCTCTCTCTGGGCGTCACCAAATCAAATCAGGTACGAACTCTCTCTGCTTCTTTTTCACGATTTACGGTTTCACTGATTCTCTCTCTCTCTCTCGGTTTCAATTCGAGATTTATAGATCGCATAATTACATGTCAGATCTCACTTAGGGCTTTTGTTAATTCGATGTCCATCGCTTACTAACTAGATCTAGGGTTTTCATTTAATTTTATGGAACAAATCTATTGATCAATCGAATCAGGGTATCTATCTCCTCCTTTTACACTTTCATTGATTCTTACATGTATTGGGTTATCAGGAAATAACGAAATTTAGCGTTAAAGAAGAAAAAAGAAGAAGAGAGAGATGCCATCGCTGAAAGTTGAAACTGGTCACCAAGACATTGTTCATGATGTGGTTATGGATTACTATGGGAAGCGTCTCGCAACTGCATCGTCGGACACCACTATTAAGATAATTGGGGTGACCAGCTCTGGTTCCCAGCATCTTTCCACTTTGACTGGGCATCAGGGTCCTGTGTGGCAGGTGGCCTGGGCGCACCCCAAGTTTGGCTCTCTGCTTGCATCTTCTTCTTATGATGGGAGAGTCATTATTTGGAAAGAGGGTAATCAGAATGAGTGGACTCAGTATTATGTGTTCAATGATCATAAGTGTTCTGTTAATTCAATCTGTTGGGCGCCGCATGAGCTTGGTTTGATTTTGGCCTGCGGATCTTCAGATGGCAATATATCGGTTTTTACAGCAAGAGCTGATGGTGGGTGGGATACGGCGAGGATTGATCAGGCTCATCCTGTTGGGGTTACCTCTGTTTCGTGGGCTCCCTCTACCGCTCCTGGAGCTCTTGTTGGATCGGGGTTACTTGACCCTGTGCAGAAGCTTGTGTCTGGGGGTTGTGATAATACTGTGAAGGTGTGGAAGCTGACTAATGGGAACTGGAAGATGGATTGCTTTCCTGCTCTACATATGCATACTGATTGGGTGAGGGACGTGGCTTGGGCGCCCAACTTGGGGCTCCCCAAATCGACCATTGCAAGTGCGTCGCAGGATGGGACTGTTATTATATGGACTGTGGCCAAAGAAGGGGATCAATGGGAAGGCAAAGTTTTGCAGGACTTCAAGACCCCGGTTTGGAGGGTCTCATGGTCGCTGACTGGAAATATATTGGCTGTGGCTGATGGGAACAACAATGTGACATTGTGGAAAGAAGCTGTTGATGGAGAATGGCAACAGGTGACAACCGTTGAGCCGCAGCAGTGAAGGAGGAAGTTCATTTGTTTTTCTCCTGCTACTACCAAGTACCATCTCTCTTTTATCTTGGGTGCTTTGCCTTCCTTGAAGTATGAAATTTACCTTTTTTCTGATTTATTACTTTTGTCAAGGATTTAGGTTTTTGTTTTCTTCAGTTCTGTTTGAGACTATGTTTTCACCATATTTAGATTGAAAGAAATGAGGGTTGTTGAACTGAATATATATATTTTTTCCATATTATCATTTTATTTGGATGCTTTTAATTTGAATGATATTTTGAAAGACGTATTTCTTGTAGTTGATCCTACCTCAAGAGAGACCAACTAAATGCATGTATGAATAGTTTTAGTGTTTGAATGACTTGAACATGTACAACTGGTACTTTTGTTCTGTATGGAAGGAAATTATTTCCAATTTCCATTTATTTAATAAATAAAGCTTAGCTCATTTATATAAAATAAAAGAAGTAATATAATATTATAGCTTGATTCTCAGTTACATGCATAGCAATACTAAAACATATAAAACTTTTAGCCAAAACAAACTAGAAACCCCCGGGAGTTACTTCCCTATAACATTTTTCTATGCTACCTGACTGACTTCAAAACCAACCTATATTTTCAAGAGGTCAAACTACATTTTGATGACACCATAAGGTCTGCCGTTGTTGCATTGGCTTCCTGATATATATATATATATATATATATATATATATTCATCACTTTTACTTAGCTGAATGTCTGTAATAGCCTTATCAAAGTCTTCATCATTTGGCAGCACATTCATTGGGTGGTTCTTTTTCATTGATTTCCTGCGAAACCACTTGTTAGTCCCTTTACGCAATAAGTTCATAAAATTTTAGATTCCTAGCAAGTATCAAGCATCAAAATTTCTCATAATTCCACTGCCACAGTGACACTACTGGAGCAGTAACCGACACATTTGATAAAAGCTAATGCACTCTAAAATTGTTTCTGATATAACATCCTATTCCCTTAGGCTGCTGGTTTCCCAAGCTCGTGCCATCTACATTAGGAGTTAACCATTATTTGTTAGGTGGTTCCCACTTGATGAGTGTCCTTCCCCTCAGTGTTAACAGTATGTATTCTGTGCTAGTTTTTTTGTTGGTTTATCCATAGTTTTGTTTAACGCAAGAGCTTGAAAGAACGATTTTTCAGAGTCCAAGCTTTATTATCAAAACATTTATCAGTACGGTGTGGGTTTCTCCAGAGGAACCAGCAGATGTAAACATTCATAGTTGGTACTAAATCTTGGGGAATTTCAAGTTAAAATTAGATAGGAAGGACCATGAATTAATTCACCCCATTCATTGGAGCAAACAGACATCCATGTCACATCTTCAATGATATTATTGCAGAATTGACAGAAGTGGTTAGAGTTGCATTTTCTTTTAGGGGAAGATACAAGGATTATGTTCTCAAGGTTGCATGACCAGAGAATGTTCTACTTTTGGACTCACCCGCAACTTAACATCGGTCGGGATCCAGATGTAAGATTTATCTTCATCATTTTAGTTGATAATCCTAGCCTCTTAGGAAGCAGCACTTCAGAGGGTGGCAATAAGTTTCTGAATATGAAGTTGATATTCCTTTTATTGAAAACATCTCTGACCTTCCAATCCAGTCAAATGAGGGTGAAGTTTCAGAAGATAATAAGAGGTTATTGAAGAGGCCAGAAAAGAACAGATTTACCATCTCCCACTTCCAAGAGGACATCAGATTTAGTCTGCTTGTAAGAAGACTTGGTCTGTATTTCACAATCATTATTCTGTAGCAAAGCCCTATGGGTTCCTGAGTCCCTGTTCCTATTGTTGATACAAGTTTCATATAAACCCATCTTAGTTATATGATTTTGTGAGAACCAAGGAAGCACAAACTCTTTAGAAAATTTTCCGTATCCGTGTCTGAGATTTCTGACACTGACACTCGTTTGACACGCCTCCGATACATGTCAGACACTTGGTCAACGTGTTGGTAGGTGTCAAGACACATGGTCAACATATCGGACATGCCTCTGATACATCCGAAACTGATCTATAGCTTGGGTATTGACTACCTTAGGTTTTGAAAAAAATCTATCAATGTTTATACAATTTCAATCTTGCCTCCCTTAGAAATTTTATGTTGCCCCTCTTATAAAACCAACGATTACAATCACAGATCACATATCACAATTGAAGAAAAAAATCGAGTCGCCGCCTCTAATCTCCACCTCCACGCCTTCGGTCCTCAACAATAGTTTCTTCTCTATCCCTGCAAAACAAGGTGAGTTTGTTAGATTATGGGTTCTAAATGAAATCAACAGGACAAGTGGACAACAACAAAATCACCTTAAGCTTTAACATCTCTTCTTACCTTGGGTATCTGTCTCCCTCTTTGGCGATCCAAAATTGAAACAACGAATCAACTTTGAGAGATCAGAAACTTGAGAGAGATCAGAGAGAGATAAAGAAAAATCTCAAAGAGAGATCATGGAATCAGAAAATCGAAAGAGATCAGAAACTCGATCTCTCCTGGATCCACCTCAGAGTCTGATGAAACAAACTCAAAATCTTTGATAAAAACTCGATCTCTCTAGTCTCCGATGAAAACAAACTCGGTCTCTCGATCTCACCGAGTTTGATGAAAACAAACTCGATCTCAGTCTGAAGAAAATAAACTCGATCTCTTGATCTCTCTGAATCTGATGAAAGCAAACTCGAACAAACTCGATCTCGACCTCTCAATCTCTTTGAATCTGATGAAATCAAACTCGAACAAACTCGATCTCGATCTCTCTGAGACTGATGAAAACAAATTGAGAAATGAGAGAGATATCGGAGTCTCACTTTCTCAGAGATCATGAATGAGCTGAGATGAAAAGTGAGCTGAGTGACTCAAAGATACCAGAGTCTCATTTTCTCAGAGATTGGAAGTGGGTTTGGTTTGGCCGTATGGGGTTGGGTTTGATAAAAAAGAGAAAAGAGACGGAGATGAAAGAACTTCGTTTTATTAAATTTATTCAAAATATTATTCTAATCAATCAAAGAAAGAGATAGAAAAATCCAAGGGGGTAAATTTGTTTCTTTTGTTCCATATTTCTTTAAGCTTTGGTGATGTATTTCACGTTTGTTTAAGCATCTGATTTATCATCTTTATACAGGAGAGTTTCATATTTGATTTTTAATTTAATTTAATTTGTTTATTTGTTTAGGCTTTGACAAAGTGAGTATTTGATCATTGAAGCTTAAGTGAGTATTTAATTTTATCTGCTGAAAAGACCATTATCTCAAGTTCTTGGTATTCGGTGAGGTTCATTTTCTTTCAGGTGTTAATTATTGATTTACATTACAAATTTGATAATTTGGGAATCTGGGATAACATTTTTTAATATGAATATTGGCTTAGTACTTAAACATTAATATTACCAGTTGCAACTGCCAGTGTCGAGAGAACTTTTTCTGCTATGAAGATTGTCAAGAATCGATTACATAATCGTATGGGAGATTAATGGATGACAGATAGTTTGATTACATATGTTGAGAAAGATATATTTAATGACATCGATGATGAGGTGATTATGCAGCATTACCAGAACATGATAACCCGCAGAGAGTTTTTACCTAAATCTACTGCGCATCTACATTGACTCATTATGTATGTTTCTCTTGTAACACTTTTAAAACTCTATTTTAATCATATTTATCTATTTCTTTTAAGAATTAAATTATCAATAATTTTTTTGCCCCAATTTGTCTGCAATCCTAGATCCGCCAATGAGACTGATAACCCTTAGACATTACTTGCAGATAATTACTTGCAGATAACTCGAGAGCTGATTATCAATGTTTTTCTTGTATAACTGCCACTATTGTCAATCCCAATATGTTGATAAAGTTAAAACTTTATGTACGGAAATTGAATTGGAAATGAAGTATGGGTGAGAAACTAAATTCATGTAACCGACAGATTGGGAAAAAACTGACTTGTTCTTACGCAAGTGGATGAAGACTCGAGCGCTTCGGAATTCAACCTGCTAAGCAACGAATGTGTCATTATTCATAGTCACAAGGATGATCTTGTTGGAAATATGGTTTTTAAAATAAAAGAAAATGGGTGTGTATCAGGTTTCGATATCTGGATCTCTCTTTAATTTTAGTCCCACATCTACTATACAACTCATTGTGGAAGAGTTTATAAGGAGATTGTTTGGATTTGGGTTTGGACCCCTTGGGGGTACCACACTTTTGTGAGGAGGGGAGAGATAGACTCTCGCGCCCGCCGTCGTCCGGTCGGGTCATTAAGAGAGCAAGCCATTATTTTTGTTGAAAATTTATTTAAATGAATATAAATTTTGAATTTCTTAAGAGGGACTGAATCTGGACAGGATTTTGTATCATCTCTCACACATTTTCCACGCTGCAGTTTTCACGCCATACATTGCGCCCACGTTTTCCATGCGATTTTGTGTCCATGCATATAGACGGGACCTTGTCCATGTATCTAGACGTCTTCCTAAACCCCACATGTTTATCACGTTTTTTTTGTTAATTGAATTATCCACGCGATGTACCTAGTCGTGTTTTTGTATTTCAACGAATGTATTTTCTCCCTATAAATACAATACAATTTCAGAGTTTAGAAATACAAGAGAAAATAAACAAAGCATTTTGCAATTAGAGAAAACAATACTTTTGTTTGCAATCAGTTTTTTCGTTTGGTATTTTAATCAAAGAAGAGTTTTTCTTTTGTTGATTTGTATTGGTGATTCAGAGCAAACAAGAGATTAAGGGTGAAAAATATTCCGTTCATCAACAGTGCAATTGTTTGAACGAGACAGAGAAGATTCTTGGCTGTTTTATCCTGGGGACGGCGGGGCTACTAGACTGCTTGCACATTTTTTGGCAGAGCCGCTAAACGTCTTAAAGAGAGCGACCTAGTCTACGACTCAACCCAAGAACAATTGGTACCTTCGTTCCTATCTTTTAATTTTAACTTTTACAATATTTACAACAATTTTAAGACGTGTAATTTCTGCCATGACTACAATTATTGAACTTGCTGCAAAAGACCTTAACACGCCCTTTCGCTTTAAGGGCCAACATTTTAAAACATGAAGACAAAAGACGTTTTTTCCTAACAACACAAAAGGTTGCATATATTTGTGTAAGGATGCACACACTTGATCACACATAAAACTTGAGTTAATTGTTAAAGAAGTGAATTGTATATACTTGGTTATATATAGATTAGCGATGAACAGTTAATATCCTGATTCAAATAGGAAACAAGGTAATGGCGCTGTTTAGTGCAAAGGATCATGTTTCGAGTCTATTGCCATTATTCGTTTGTATTATGAATGAATTTGAACCTTAAAAATAAAAGAGGAAAAATCTGAGGATTATTTCCATAATAATGTACTGATAGTTCAATCCATAATAGCTAGTTGGTGCATTATGAATTGCATTAACAACTAAAGAATTTGGCTGAGCATTTTGCTAGACTCTTTGTGTCCTTTTACTAATGACTATCATGTTCACCAATCTATTGAACTTATTGTGAACATCAAGTTAAAAGATGCGAGTTTCCAGTATCTTAGTGCATTTGTAATGATAGAAATTGTATGGATTGTGGTATGATTGTGTTTTTCTGTAATTCCATTGAAAAACTCTAGTCTAGACTCTAAACCTATGAAGGACTAACTAGAGGAGATTGTGTATGAGTAGAACATCTCTTTGTAATTTCATACATTGTATAATTGGTTTTCATCACTGTGTATGTGGTGCTGAAATCAAGAGAAGCCACACATGAGGGTTTATCATTAAACTCAAATGGCTTTTTAGAGATTTTTCTTTCAGCAGTGGCAGCCCACTTGCACCTAAAAGCACCAATGAATGTTTTTAGGATTGAAGGACCACCCACATCTGCAATGAGACATCTTCATATCTTCTTCACAAAATATTCAATGTTTTACTATTTGGTTGTGGATACTCTTCACAAATCTTCAACTTTTGGGGAGGAAAGAAAGGTATAAGCTTTTAACATTGAATCAGTAAACCTTGCTGCGCCATAAAATTGAGTTTAATGATAGAAATTGTATGGATTGTGGTATGATTGTGTTTTTCTGTAATTCCATTGAAAAACTCTAGTCTAGACTCTAAACCTATGAAGGACTAACTAGAGGAGATTGTGTATGAGTAGAACATCTCTTTGTAATTTCATACATTGTATAATTGGTTTTCATCACTGTGTATGTGGTGCTGAAATCAAGAGAAGCCACACATGAGGGTTTATCATTAAACTCAAATGGCTTTTTAGAGATTTTTCTTTCAGCAGTGGCAGCCCACTTGCACCTAAAAGCACCAATGAATGTTTTTAGGATTGAAGGACCACCCACATCTGCAATGAGACATCTTCATATCTTCTTCACAAAATATTCAATGTTTTACTATTTGGTTGTGGATACTCTTCACAAATCTTCAACTTTTGGGGAGGAAAGAAAGGTATAAGCTTTTAACATTGAATCAGTAAACCTTGCTGCGCCATAAAATTGACTTCATGAAAAGTGCCTAAGTGAGTGTAAACTCCCCAATACACTCTTGAAATCTTTAGTCGGATGGTTGCTTAAGCGTGTGCTAGAAGCTAGAAAACTTGGGGTAGTTTAGCTTATGTTAGGATTCCTGATCCTAAAAGGTATAAGCTTGCAAATAGGGCACATGAATGTGTATTCATAGAATATGCCATGAACAACAAAGCTTATAGATTCTATAATCTTAAAGATCACGTCATTATAGAATCAAACGACGTTGACTTCTATAATAATAAATTTCATGTTATTTCGAGGAATAGTGGGGGTTATTTCGAAGAATAGTGGTGGTACATCCTCAAATAACGTGCCTATGATCAGGATGAATGAAACTGATAAAGCCACAGAATCTGAGCCTAGGAGAAGTAAACGGAAACGAACTTCTAAAAACTTTGGCCCCGATTACTATGTCTTTTCAGTCGAGGATGATTCCCTTAGTTTTCAAGAAGCCTTATCTTCTATAGATGCCAAATTTTGGGAAGAGGCTATTGATGATGAAATGTACTCTCTTGAGTCTAATAGAACCTGGCATTTAGTTGACTTGCCACCAGGTTGCAAAACAATAGGATGTAAATGGGTATTTAAGAAGAAATTGAAACCCGATGGTAATGTTGATAAGTTCAAGGCTCGTCTCGTAGCCAAAGGGTATAGACAGTGAGAAAATGTTGACTTCTTTGACACATATTCTCCTGTTACCAGGATTACATCTATTCGAGTGTTAATTTCTCTTGCTGCAATACATAATCTTGTATTGCACCAAATGGACGTTAAGACTGCGTTTCTTAATGGCGATTTGGAAAAAGAAATTTACATGAACCAACCTGAAGGTTTTGTTATTTCAGGGCAAGAACATAAAGTTTGCAAACTTGATAAATCACTTTACGGTTTGAAACAAGCTCCAAAACAATGACATGAAAAATTTGATAATCTTGTTATCGCACATGACTTTAAAGTGAACGAAAGTGACAAATGCATTTACTATAAAACTGAAAATGGCATTTGAACTATTATACGTCTATATGTGGATGACTTGCTTATCTTTGGTTCTAATATCCATACCGTGAATAAAGTGAAAGCTTTATTGTGTGCGAACTTTGATATGAAAGACCTTGGAGAAGCAAGTGTAATCCTTGGTATCAAGATTACTAGGTCTGAAAAGGGAATTTCTTTGGATCAATCACACTATATAGAGAAGATACTAAATTAATATAATTACTCTGATTGTAAATTTGCATGTACTCCTTATGATTCTAGTGTAAAGTTGTTCAAGAACACCGGTAACGGTGTTAGACAATCTGAGTATGCGAGCATCATTGGTAGTCTTATATATGCTACCGATTGCACTAGACCCAACATAGCTTATGCCGTGGGATTACTATGCAGATTTACCAGCAGACCTAGTATACAACATTGGCATGCAATTGAAAGGGTCATGAGGTACCTGAAGAGGACTAAGAACCTCGGATTACATTATCAGAAGTTTCTCGCTGTCCTTGAAGGATATAGCGATGCTGATTGGAACTCCCTCTTAGATGACTCCAAAGCCACCAGTGGCTATATTTTCAGTATAGCTGGTGGAGCTGTTTCTTGGAAATCGAAGAAACAAACCATTCTGGCACAGTCCACGATGGAGTCAGAGATGATAGCACTAGCCACGGCTAGTGAAGAAGCAGGTTGGCTAAGAAACCTGCTAGCAGATATCCCTTTATGGGAAATACCGATTCCAGCTGTCTTGATCCATTGCGATAGTACCGCGGCTATTGCAAAAATACAAAACCGTTATTATAACGGCAAGAAACGACAAATACGTCGTAAGCACAGTACAGTTAGAGAGTTTTTGTCTACTGGTGCTGTGAGAGTGGATCATGTACGAACTGATGCGAACTTGGCCAATCCTTTGACGAAAGGATTAGCTAGAGAGAAGGTTTTCAAAACCTCGAAAGAAATGGGACTAATGCCCTTAGATTGATGAGTTATTCATGACGGTAACCCAACCTATAGACTGGAGATCCCAAGAAACAGGTTCAATGGGTAATGACAAGTCGTGAATGATATGATGTGAATCTTGCTGACAAAATAACAATCTCATTCCTAGATTAAAGCATGAAATCCTGAAGCGATAGTAGGATGAGTTAAAAATTCTTAATGAGGTCTATACTCTATGTGGAGTGGAGTACCTAGCCACAGGAGTACTCTTGATAGACTCACCTAAGTGATTGTGGAAGTTTGGCCGCTTCCTATGGAGTTTGTGGGCAAAATTCCTAGAGCCTTCACTATACTGGGATATACGTGCATGGCCGTAAGGCACGGGTTTTTTAGACTTCACCCTGGTAAGGCGGTGCGTGTAATGTCTGTTAGAGATAGAGTTCAAAACTACGAGTTACTCTATTATAATCTAAAACATGAACACTACGCAAGAGTTCAAGTCGAAAGACACTTTTGTTTATGCACAATCTTATATTTTTTAGATTGCTCGATGAAAATTGTTTTTAAAAATCCAAGTGGGGGATTGTTAGAAATATGGCTTTTTAAAATAAAAGAAAATGGGTGTGTATCAGGTTTCGATCTCTCTCTAATTTTAGTCTCACATCTTCTATACAACTCATTGTGGAAGAATTTATAAGGAGATTGTTTGGACTTGGGTTTGGACCCCTTGGGGGTACCACACTTTTGTGAGGAGGGGAGAGATAGATTCTCGCGTCCGTCCGTCCGGTCGGGTCGGGTCATTAAGAGAGCAACCCATTCTTTTTGCTGAAAATTTATTTAAATGAAAATAAATTTTGAATTTCTTAAGAGGGACTGAATCTGGACGGGATTTTGTATCCTCTCTCACACGTTTTCCACGCTAACCCTCGCGCATTTCCTAGCCCTTTAGAAAAAGCAGATGATAATTGTGTCTATTACTAACTTACAGGAGAATCCTGGAGCATGAAATATGACAGTGAAAATTGAATCCATTCCTCCAATAGTGGACATTTCAGTTGATGCCAAGCAGAGGAAATGAGTACAGGAAACCAAAAACACCATAAACGAGTGCTAGAATCCAATATGGAAGAAACAAGGCACAAAAAATAACTAACAAGCCGTCTTTCATTTAACCTAGTAGACACCAATGAGAATCAAAAAGAAATTTAAAAACAAGTCTATAGAATTAACCAGCCAGAATCTTGATGTGTTGCCTTCAGTCAACAAGACTTCCAATTGCAGTGGTGTGAAATTAGTTGAATTACCTAGAAATTCCATTTAAAGAATATCAAAATTTAAAGATTACTCTATTCCTATAAGTAAGGAAATTGCACAGGTAGTTCGGATATAAAGGCAATTCTTAAAGAGTATGCTCTGTTATATTCATAATCAATAATACGGTTTACAAGCATCCAATTCAAAGCTTAGTATATAGAACTCAACTTTTTTGATTGATAGAATTAAACTTGCAAATAAATAGTAATTGAAATAAAGCAGAAATTGAAATAAAATTAAAGATAAATAAGTTAACGATAACTGAAAGACAAACAAAACATATAAATTCTTTTCACAACTTACGTCCCTTTTATAATTGATCCAACTTCTATGACAAGAAACAAACCCTAAACATAAATGAAAACCAACGTCCTAATTGGACAGTTACTAAATAGGTTCTATTACAATAATACTAGAACTTTTAATACTGCTAAAATACTAATATTGTAAAATAACCCGATTACATCAACCTCCCCGGGTTGAAGAAGTTTTTCCTCAAGTTTAAGGCCGAAGAAGTCAGACTAGCGTAAACAACCACTAAGATAACACACAGTGAAGCAAACAAGCAGAAGATAACCTCGAACTTTTCCTTGGTAATTGTTGTAGCATGAACAATCAAATTAAGAATGCGCTTCAAAAAATAATGTTCGAACATCGCAAAGGAAACCTGTTTCATGAGATATTGAGTGCAAACTTGTCCTCAAAATGTTCAATAACATTGACACAAAAGTAGATCATAAACACTGTGTAGTCTATGCAGCAGCCGCAAATAGCGACAAGAGCAAGTATTGGTAGTAGTACTGATAGATTGATGGGGAGTAAATAGTCAAAGGACTTGAGTAAAAAAAATTAATCAGGGACTGAAGTGGAGAATTTGAAGCAGAGACTAAATTTTTTTTCCCTTTTTTTCCTCAACATGATTGAAATAGAAGGGGAAATTTCAAAGGTTGCGACTGTGGAGGGTAGGATGTTGGCACTGTCTGCAAGGATGGGTGGAGGTTTCGAGGGGGGGGGGGGAAGGGGCTGGAGGGCTGATTGAAGATCACAGGAACAGAGTGAAGGGTCGCAGATTGTGGTGTTGATCAATGGAGGATTGTGGGGTGGCTAATTGTCGATCGAAGGAAGAAGATTGATCGAAGGGAATGATCGATGGGGTCTGTTGATAGATTGATGTTGAGTGGGGGGTTGGGACGGTCAGGGGGACGATCGACTAGAGGGGTGTGTCGATCGCTAGATTTAGGGGGTTGCAGGGGTGATCGAGTTGGTGTGTGCTCGGAGGGGTGCATCGATTGACGCCGGCAAGGGAAGCTCTTTGGGTCTGTTGATTGATGGTATGGCAGAGGCGATCAACTTGTTGGAGGGTGTCGATCGATGCAGTCGATTTTTGAGGTTGGATATTGATGCAGTCATTTTTCGCTTACTGCTCCAATCCGGTTCCTGCTGACCTGTTGACATGCACAAGTAGCATTTTTGACGGTCCCGGTTTAACGAGGCCATCGCAGGTGTAGATTAGGGAGGAGATCTTCGTGGAGATCCCTATCTAATTAGGAGTCGTGCTGTAGGAGGAAAATTTCCTATTAGCTCTGCGCTCCTAGATACGCAGGAGATAGTTTCCAATCAAATAGCATTCCGTAGAAGGGAGTTTCCCTGTGTGGAAGATACTCTGGTGTCTGCTTCTTAGTTGGGAGCAAAGAGCAGCTGTAGTTGTCCATCCAAAGCAGATTCTCGAGATACTTGCCTATGGAGGGCTCACGGGTATTGAGGACAGCTGTGAGACGTGTGGGCATAGCGTGTTGTGAGAGTCTAGGTCTGCCTAGCGGACTGAATTAAGCGAGCTTAGAATAGCTTGGGCATGTTCAGTGTCGGGCTGATGCTGGGGCCCGTATTTTCTCAAGATTATCACGACACGTGTACTGATTCTTTGAAAAGACTACTGTACCGTCACGATGATTGGACTCGAGGCATTCGTCTCGAGTGGCGTATTACATTAATGGGTACGCGATTGCTCAAGGAGGGAAAATGCAGTTTGCCTTCTCTATAAATATTCACCGTCTTTACGAGGATTCCTTCATTGTTATTCGCACTGTCTTTTTGAACCGTAGTGTTTGTTCCATCTTCCAATGGCTGACACTATTGAATCTTCTTGTAAGAACCCGTTATCGCTTGTTTGGATCAACTTCTTTGAAGACAGTTTGATTGACGAAAATGAGATGATCAGGCTTCATAGTTTGTACCGCCACCCAGAAGAATTGCAAATTGTTCCAGCGTTTGGAGTTTTGGGTCCGACTGTGCCTCCTCAAGGGTTCATAGGCTTGCACCGAGGCATGTTCGAGTCCGGGTTTTGGCTTCCAGCGCCAGATGACGTTTGGCGTTTCTTTACTCATTTTTGAATGCCTCCTGCTCAAATAGCGTCGAGCGGGTTCAAGATATTGCTCGCAATCCTCCTGAGGGCTCATGACGCTGGCTTTCATTTATTTTTGTTGGTGATCCATCACCTAACCAAGGCTCGGCTGGATTCCAGGGGTATCTGTGTGTTGAACTGCCCTCCTTGTCTGCGATTGGCGGCGGGCAATGCCGAATCTTGGGGGAAGCAATGGTTCTTTGCTTCGGCTGATTTTGGTTATCTCAAGCTCGGGAGTCGTAGAGTGTCTCGATACTTCCAGTTTGATCTTTGTCAGTCTTTTGACTGTCGTGATATGCACATTTCTGTATGTCCCTTCTGTGATACTGGTTCTGACATTTTTTTTGTGTTTTAGCGAGGGTCGCTATTCCATCTCTTAGTGAGGATGAGAAGCGGATAAAAGAGAAGTTTCTTAAGCTTTCTTTGACTTCTGTTGAGGAGGTCGTAATGTTAGGCAATGTTTCAAGCTGCGGTCTGCTACAGTGTTCTCATGGTGCTCAACCCGTGTCAGGTTCACCGGCTGAAGGGGTGGTTGTTCGTCGCCTGAGGAGGAGAGGTCTGGCCTTGCCCAGTCCTTCTGAGCTCGCTAAATTGGAGGCAAACGTTCCTTCCGTGGTAGTCCTGAGGAAGAGGCAAACTTCTGTCAAGGCGACCTCCCCCTAGTAGGTCACGGTCTACACGGGTGGCATCCTTGAGGGTCGCAGCCTTTCATGTGGTGCTCCGACTCCCACTGCTGACCTAGTGGGGGAGGAAGTTGACGCGCGCGTTGAGGTTTTGTATTATGGTGGCCTCAGAATGGCTACGCGTTCCTCGGAGTTGCATGGGCCTGTTTCGTTGTATCCTAAAGCTCGTGGAAGGGTATTTGCTTTAGAGAAAGCCTTCGTTGATCTGCGGACGTCATATTCGAGCGCTATTTACTGGGCGGACTCCTTGAAAGCTAGGTTATAGGCTTCTATCACCGTTGCTGACCGCGGGGGCATGGGGGCAGAAAGGGAGTGAGCAGTGGCTGAATGGGCTATCGAAAGGCGGTTGCTGGAAGTCGCAGTTGATGAGGGGCTTCGCCGCGCTTTGGAGGCAGAGCAGTTGCTGGCCGAGAAGCGTTCGCATTACGAGGCCTTGTTGGAGTGGTGGACTTCGACGTGTCAGGCAGGAGGCCTTCATCTCATTCGAGGTCGTTCATGACAGACTGGAGCTCCTAGAGCTGATTAAGGAAGAATATCCTGGTACTGACCTTGATTTCGCACGCTACAAGAGACTGTTTTCGGAATGATCAATTGAGGGGAGGGTTTCGCGAGGCTTATTGATGAAAAGGATGCATCTCCTTAGAATGATTGTAACGTCCTCTCTTGGACAGAATATATAGACATGTTTTTGAATGAAAGTCCTGTTTTTGTCTCATATTGTCGTGTTTACTTTAGTCGCTTCGTAGAATTTTTTTTATCGCCAGGTGGAATGCTTATACTTGTCATTCAAAATACATTGCTGCTTTAGGTTGTTCTGTTGCAGGTTAGTGTTTAACCAACAGAGACTGCTGTTGGTTAGGGGTTGACCAGGCTTATCCAGTAGCGACTCATTACGTGTTAGCGGACTAGTATTGCCTTCTGCTTTTTATTCCTTTTTCGAAGTGGATTATGCTTTGGGCACCAGAAGCCGTCGTCATCAGTCGCGAACTGACTGAGCTTACCTGGCAAGTTCGACGATCATTGTATGTATTGAAAGCAATTGATCCCTTGGTGAGTCGTTGTCATTAGAAGACCAGCGCTGACTAGACTCCCACTTCCTTCACCGTCATGATTCGCACGAAGCGAATTAGGCTTTGGGCACAAGAAGCCATCGTCAGTCGCGAACTGACTGAGCTCACCTGGCAAGTTTGACGATCATTGTCTATATTGAGAGCAGTGATCCCTTGGAGATTCGTCGTCATCAGCGGATCAACGCTGACTAGACTCCCACTTCCTCCACCATCGTGATCCGCGCAAAACAGATTAGGGTTTGGGCACCAGAAGCCATTGTCATCAGTTGCGAACTGACTAAGTCTACCGGCAAGTTCGGCGATCATTGTCTGTATTGAGAGCAATGATCCCTTGGCGAGTTGTCATCATCAGTGGACCAACGCTGACTAGACTCCCACTTCCTCCTCCGTCGTGATCCGCGAGAAGCGGATTAGGCTTTGGGCACCAGAAGTCGTCGTCATCAGTCGCGAACTGACTGAGCTTACCTAACAAGTTCGATGATCATTGTCTGTATTGAGAGCAATGATCCCTTGGCGAGTCATCGTCATCAGCGGACCAGTGCTGACTAGGCTCACATTTTCTCCACCGTCGTGAACCACGCGAAGCGGATTAGGCTTTGGGCACTAAAAACTGTCATCATTAGTCGTGCACTAACTGATCTTACTTGGCAAGTTCGGCGATCATTTTCTGTATTGAGAGCAATTATCCCTTGGTGAGTCGTCGTCATCAGCGGACCAATGCTGACTAGACTCTCACTTTCTCTGCCGTCGTGATCCGCGTGAAGTGGTTTAGGCTTTGGATACCAGAAGTCATCGTCATCAGTCGCGAATTGACTGAGCTTACCTGGCAAGTTTAGGGATCATTGTCCGTATTGATAGCAATGATCCCTTGGCGAGTCGTCGTTATTAGCGGACCAGCGCTGACTAGACTCTCACTTCCTCAGCCACCGTGATCCACGCGAAGCGGATTAGGCTTTGGGCTGATTGATATTCGAGTTTGGTCATAGCCGGGCCGGTGGAGGGTTATAACGGACAACAGTGAAAATTTTGGTAAAAGCAAAATATTTTATTGATAATATTTTTTGAGATGCTCTACATTCCATGGTCGTTTAAGCCCATCACCGTCGGCTTCTTCCAGCCAGTATGTTCCCGGTCTGTTGACTTTGGCAACTCTATAAGGTCCTTCCCAATTCGGATTTAGCTTTCCCGTTCCGGCTTCTTTGGTGTTTTGCTGGGTCTTCTTGAATACCCAGTCTCTCACATTGAATTCGCGTGGCTTGACCTTCTTGTTATAGCATTGCGCCATTCGTTGTGGTAGGCGACTATCTTGGCGGATGCTAGATCCCATTTTTCTTAGAGGTCTAGTCCAACGCGCAAGGCTTCGTCGTTGCCGTTTGGTCTAAACTCTTCCATCCGAAAGGTTGGCACCTCGAATTCCACCGGAACCATAGCTTCTGATCTGTATGCTAGGGCGAAGGGTATCTGATGCAGGAGGATCCAAGTTAGATGATGCTGAGCTGTCAGATAGCACGTTATTAGCACTAAGATATCTTGAATTAGCATATCAGCGCAAGAATGGCATGAAATCATAATTCTATTTCAAATTTGGCAATTTATGGTGCATTTTAGTATTTTGGCCATAACTTTGGCTACGAGTATCAGAATCGCGCAAACGACCCCAATTCGGAAAGCTCTTTTCAACGCGCACGTCGTGGTCAACTAGATAAGCTTGTTGCACATATTTTCGAGGCCAAAATCTACCATTTCCCCTTTCGAATCCACAAATTTAGTAATTTATTTTCCTTTATAATAATATTTCAATTATTGTTTAGGAAGTGATTCTAAACCAAATTTGGGCCAGATTTCTGGCAGTATATTTCTTTTATTACGTATTTTTTAGCATGATTATTGGGGTGTTTCCATTTTTGGTAAAATTCCAATATTGATGAGTTTTAGCTATAAAGCTCGGCTTGTGGGCTGATTTTAGAGATACATTTGATTTGAGTAATTTGATTAAACATTAGAGTTATTTTCTCTGTATTTTTTTGGGTAATATTCTTGTGTTCTTCCCTGTCAATTATCTGTTGCCATTAGCCTGCAGAATAATCGCTATTCTGCCCGCCTTCAGTATCTTTCCGATAGGGATTCTTTTAGTTGTTCGATATGCCCAGAGTATTCCTGGTAGCTTTGGAACCCATTTTCTTTTGACTGCATCAAGTTTTCTTTTGATGGCTTCTAGGATTGTCCTGTTGGTAACTTCCGCTTGACCATTGGCCCGGGGGTGTCCTGGTGAGGAAAAGTGGTGCTTGACTCCCAGATTTTTGCACAGTACGTTAACCTTGCTACCTTCAAACTGGGTTCCGTTGTCACTGACCAATACTCTGGAGATGTCAAATCTGCAGACGATGGTGGCCCATATGAATTTTTGATCTGGACCTGCCCTATTGTGGATAGGGGCTCGATCTCGACCCACTTGGTGAAGTAGTCGACAGTGACAAAGAGGAATTTTTTAACAGTCGACGAGAGAAGCGGCCCGACGATGTCCATTCCCCATTGTGCGGATGACTATGGACTAGTCATTGGGGTTAGCGACTGTGTTGGCATATGGGTGTATGGCGCGAACCTCTGGCATTTGCGGACGATGTGTTTGGCGCCTCGCTGCATGGTCGACCAATAATATCCTAGAGTCATGGCCTTATGGGCGAGGGTTCTCCTGCCTGAGTGATTTTCGCATAAACTGCTTTGGATGGCGCCCAAGACTTGGCTTGCCTCTGAAGGCGATTGGCATCGAAGCAAGAGCCCTGTTACCGATCTCCTGTATAACTTGCCATTCAGGAGTGTAACTTGCGACCCTGTTTTTAAGTCTTCGTGCTTCGACCTTCTCGGTTGGTAGGGCTCCGGTCGCTATATATTCTAGTATCGGAGTCATCCAATTTGGTTGTGCTTCCGATGTGTAGATATCTCTGTGTTCTTTCTCGTCAAGGCTTGATTTCTCTTGATATTTAATCAGGCCGTTGGAGACTTCCTTGGAGGCCGAGGCTTATTTTGCCAGCTCGTCAGCTCTTTGGTTGTCGTCTCAGAGGAACTGTGTGAGCTTGCAGCTTTTGAATCTGCCCATTATGCTAAGTACCTTGTCGTGGTAGGCTATCATGCGGGGGTCTTTGCTATTGAAATCTCCTTTGACCTGGTTGACTACCAGTCTTGAGTCGCTGTACGCTGTTAGGCGATATATGCCGATCCCTAAAGGTAGCTTTAGGCCAGGAATGCTTCGTATTCGGCCTCATTATTTGAAGCAAGGAAGCCGAACCTGACTGCCTTTTCGAAGGTGAAGCCGCTGGGGGAGCGGAGTGTGATCCATGCTCTGCTTGCCTTATTGGTCGAGGATCCGTCGCAGCGTAGGGTCCATGTTTGGAGATCTGATTTCGAGAGTTGGTAGTCTATCTTCGGCCCTTCTCTCCAAGTAAATTCAGCGATGAAATTTGCGAGTGCTTGGGATTTGACGGAGGTTCTTTGCACGTAGTTTATGTCGAACTGTTCGAGTTCTACCGACCACTTCACCATTTTGCCAGATAGCTCGGGTTTATGTAATACCGAGCGGAGTGGATGTTTAGTTAGGACCGTTATAGAGTGGGTATGAAAATAGGGCCTCAATTTTCCGGAGGATATGACCAGCGCCAAAGCCAACTTATCCAGGTCCGGGTAGTGTGTTTCTACTTCCATGAAGGTTTTGCTAGTATAGCACACTGGCCTCTGGGTTCCTTGGTCATTTCGTACGAGGGCTGAACTGACAACATGTTTTGAAACAAATAGGTACAAGTATAGTGTTTCACCTATTGTGGGATTTGAGAGTAGTTATGGACCCCCATGTATGCTTTCAGGTTCTAAAAGGCTTGTTCGCATTCGTCGTTTAATGAAAACCCTTTGCTCCCTCTTAGTATCTTGAAGAATGGGAGGCATTTGTCAGATGACTTTGATATAAATCTGTTGAGTATTGATACCCTCCCAGTCATGTTCTGAATGTCTCTGATATTGGTCAGGAATTTCATGTCGAGAAGGGCCTGAATCTGTTTAGGATCGACCTTGATTCCCTTTTTGTTTACTATTCGTTTCATCCAGTATTTCCTGAGTTGGTCAAATGCTTCGGAAAGATCTCGCACGTGGTCGTGGCTGCGAAGGCTTTTGATCAGCATGTCGTCGATGTACACTTCCATATTTCTACTGATCTGCTCTTTGAACATTTGGTTGACCGATCCTTGGTAAGTAGCTCCAACATTTTTCAGGCCGAAAGACATTACCCTATAGCAGTATATTCCTCTTTTCGTCACGAAAGAGGTTTTGTCTTGATCTGGGGGTGCATCAATACTTGATTGTAGCCTGAATATGCATCCATAAAGCTGAGTAGGTCGTGTCCCGAAGTGGCGTCTACGATCTGATCTATGCGGGGGAGTGGGAAGATGTCATTTAGGCAGGCTTTGTTGAGGTCAGTGTAGTCTACGCACACTCTCCACTTCCTATTTTTTTTTTACCAGAATGGTGTTTGCCAGCCAGTCGGGGTATCGCGCATCCTTGATCATTGGGTCGGCCTCGAGGACTTACTGGTACTTCGTCACCCGATGTCGTCCGTTCTTCCTCGATGCTTCAGGTTGAACAAAGGGTAGTCTTGGTCATTGGATTGATGGCTTGCTGAGGATGGCCAGGTGGCAAAGTTGTCATGTATTGACATTCTCTGGCCGCTGACTGATCCCCTCTTAATGTACCGACCGTTTGATTCGTTGGGTACTTGACGCACTGATGCAGGGTGGAAGTCGTTGCTCCCATCTGGTGTATCCAGGGTCTTCCCAGAACTGCATTGTACACCGAAGGCGTGTCGATTACTACGAACTTTTGAAACAAGGTTTTATGAGATGGTTGTTCTCTCGCGGTTACTGTCAGCTGTATCCTTCCCACGAGGAATCATTTTTTGCCCTTGAAGCCGATCACTGGATGGTCATCAGGACTCAATGCTGCTTCATCTAGCTGCATGTTGTGGAGCATACAGCGGAAAAGGACGTTCATTGAGCTCCTGGTATCAACCAGGGACCTTTTTACCTTTTATCCTGCTAGGGAAATTGTCACCACTAGAGCGTCGTCATGCGGGAGTTGTATGCCCTGGAGATCCTTATCCGTAAATACCAACGACGCAGATGGACCTCGTCTCTCATCGTGTTGTGTCGGTTGTTCGCCATGTATAGCTTGGATCCTCATACCTTGTAAAACCCTTTTTTTGGACCTGTTGGATAGTTTAGACTTTGAATGTGCCCCGTGAAGCATATGTATTTTGTTGCCCGATGGCACCCTGGGTTTGGTTCTTCTTTGTTCCGCTCTCATGGCAATGAAGTTTCGTGTTTGCTTTGTCAGGTCTGTCATGTACGCCGGAGGGTCTAGATTTAGAAAGTTGTAAGACTTTCCCCTTCGCAATTCGTTAATGAAGGCCGAAACAGTCGTTGCATCGTTGCACGTGCGGACGGTGGTTAACTCACTGTTAAAGCGGGTTAGATACGTCTCTAGTGTCTCATCAGGCATTTGCTTCATTGATGTGAGCGCCTTCATTGTTGACAGAGCGTGGTGCATGAAAAAAAACCGTTCATCCGATTCGGGGTTCGACGGTGCTATCATCGGCTCGGGGCCATGAGTTAGATGCTCGCGCACGACAAAAACCGTCGAAAGAGGCAGCACGGAGATGGCTTGAGCGTTGGACACGTCCCCTGGTTCCTTGTTGTTGCGTGACCTGGTGGTCACCATCTCTTTGTGTTATGAAAGGAGACGACGCTTAGTGTAAAGTTACGAGCTATGTTGTCCCCACGGACGACGCCAATTTGATGCATTCGTTTTTAGTTCCTTGCTCCGATCTGGTTCATGCTGACCTGTTGACCTGCACAAGTAGCACACGTTAGCCACGAATCACCGTTGTGGTGGCCGATGACACTCCGATGCTAAAGTCAGACAGGGCTATGAGGAAGGTGTAATGTTGTAACAGAGAATTTGTAGCGTACCTTAGCTTACCAACCTCATGTCTTATTTATAGTGCAAGGAGTCCTGGTTTAACCATGCCATCGTAGGCGTAGATTAGGGAGGAGATCTTCGTGGAGATCCTTCTATAATTAGGAGTCGTGCTGTAGGAGGAAAATTCCCTATTAGCTCTGCGCTCCTAGATACGAGGGAGATAGTTCCCAATCCAAGAACATTCCGTAGAAGGGAGTTTCCCTGTGTGGAAGATACTCTGATGTTTGCTTCTTAGTTGGGAGCAAAGAGCAGCTGTAGTTGCCCGTTCGAAGCAGATCCTCAAGATACTTGCCTATGGAGGGCTCACGGGTATTGAGGACAGTTGTGAGATGTGTGGGCCTAGTGTGCTGTGAGAGTCTGGGTATGCCTGGTGGACTGAATTGAGTGGGCTTAGAACCGCTTGGGCCTGTTTAGTGTCGAGCTGATGTCGGGGCCCGTATTTCCTCGAGATTATCTCGACACGTGTACGACTCAAGGGTGTGACCGTTTTATGTATCATCAGATATGGTTTCGATTTTTGAGAGATGTATCACCGCCGTTGGTGCTCTAGCAGGGTCCTTGTGGTGATGCCGGAGCTGGAGGTGGTGCTTGGGGGCCGGCGGTCACTTCTTGTGGGTGTCCATTGGTTGTTTTGTTGCCAGTGACAGGAGGTTCTTGATCCTATCTAGCTTTTTTATTATTCTCATGATAACTCTTTGAGGTCTACCTTAAATTTTTTTTTTCTATCATCTTTCAAACTTCTCTTCACAAAACTAACATTTTTTCAAATCTTATTATTCTCTTCTTTCAAAAAAAAAATTTCTTCAAAGTGAACCAAATAATAAGAATCGTTCGACTCTGATACCAATTGATAAAATTAAACTTGCAAATAAACGAGAATTGAAATCATGCAGAAATTGAAATAAATTGACGATAAATAAAGGGAATTGCTACGTGCACCCGACTATTTGATTCGGTTGCACCAACTCTTTGTTGCATCAGTATTGAGATTTTTCAATTTTGTTGCACCAACCTAATGTATTTAACACCAACTTACCGTATTTTATTGATAAAAATCATTTGGTAGTGAAATTTTCTCGTTTATAAGCGTTAATTGATTCTTGAATGAAAGAACAAATCTATAAAACAAATATCTAGTCCGCATTTGTTAAATTTCAGTAATCATAGAGGAGCTGAGAATACTAATACGTATTAAAAATGAATAAATATATTAGAAACTATAAATCAATACACAAAATTCAAAACTGTTGCAACTATTATATTATATTAAAAAATCCTACATCCAAAAATTTACATTAGAAACTTTAATACAAAGTTCTCAATCAACAACATAAGTAATTTTCTTCTCTCGATGTTTTATTTTAGGTTAACAAAATATGGTTGGGTACATCAAGCAATTCTAAAAAGCTAAATCTAAAAGATAAAATTGGGGACATCAAGCCGAACAATTGGGTACACACAACAACTCCCTCAATAAATTGACGATAACTGAAAGACAAATAAACAAATAAATGTTTTTATCAATCAACCTAATAACAATGAATAACCTACATCCCTTTTATAATCGACCTAAATTCTATGACAAGAAACAAACCCTAAACGGCTAAACCTAATTAGAAAACCAATGTTCTAATTGGATTGTTACTAAATAGGTCATATTACAATAATACCAGAACTTCTAATACTACTAAAATTCTAGTAACGCAATTACATAAATGCAGTACAAGTTACAACAATTCTTGCATTTTCTTTTGCGTGTGCGTTTGCGATATGCACTTGGGTGACAATCTACATTGGACTTGGATGAAGAGAAGCAACAAGCAATGCCTAGAAGCCCCATGGGAAGCAGAAGACACACCTGGTCAAATGTGGAACAATCATTAACAATATGCAACTCAGAGTGCAATGGCCAATTGATTAGGATTTTTCACAACAAATAATATAGATGGTTAGACACTTATTATATAACATTAACAATCCCATTTTCATTTTATCTTTTGAGAGAGTTTTGAGAAAAAAGTTATTTGAGTCTCAATTGCATAACAAACTCATATTTCGACTCTAGCTCCAAAATAAATTGTTTCCTACCACGGATCCGGGTTTTCATCCTGAGTTACAATAGTTATCTCCTCTTTGTTACAGTTACTTTCGCGTCTATTACTGTTTGTAACAGGTTCACCCCTGTTTGAGATAGTTCTTCCCTGTTTGCCATAGTTCTCCCTTGTTTGTAACAAGTTCTTCCATGTTTGTCATAGTTTCATAGTGGTTTATAGCAGCTGTATCGTTTCTTGTATAATAGTATCTCCTTTTCTTGTTTTCTCGATTTTGTTTTTTCTCTCACTGTTATCTTCTTTGTTCATTCATATATTCAATGTGTGATTAGCCTCATTCTCTATTCTCCCATAACTTTTCTCTTGCTCACAGTTCTCTCATGTCCATCTCTCATTTCTTATCACTTCCTCTTGGCCTTTTCCTTTAACCTTCTCAGTTACATCCTCTCCTTCTAAACAATCCTAATATCACCTGGTCACTTGCTTAGATGTCACAACGTTCGACCCACATCACAGTCATCCAGATTCCTCCAATTAATCCTCTACTACTCTAGGGGATGCCATCCAGGAAGCGGCTACCGCCTTCATAGGGTCGCCCAGGTCGCCATGATACTTAGTTGGAATGCAAGGGGCCTCGGGTCGCCCCACGCATTCAATTTTTGAAGGCCCTCTCCGGACAGTCCAATCCCGACAATCTTCATATCTGAAATGAAAGCATCTTCGACCTCTATAGAACGCATACACATGAGACTGAGCTACAAACACGGAGCTTCGGTGCCAGCTAGCGGTCTTTCAGGCGGTCTTGCTTTGTTTTGGAAGGGAAGGAAGGTATGCATTTAAATATTATTTCTTCTTGTAAATATTTCTTTTATTGTACTATTGATGATTTTTATTCGCTTGATACCTGGGTTATTATTTTTGCTTATGGAGAACCAAACCCCTCTCTCCGTGCACCTTTCTGGGATGCTCTTTCCCAGATTTTATCGCTACCAAAGTTTCCCACTATGATTATAGGAGATCTCAATGCTATAGCTTCTCAGGATGATAAAATGAGTGGTAGGAAGGTCACAAAACATAATGTCAGCCATTTCATGGATTCACATTGTGAGACCCTAGAGTGGGCGGACCTGAGCGTGAGGGTTGGAGCCCAATAGGCCCAAGAGAGATTGGACGAGCTACAAAGGAGGGCATAGTCCCACATTGCCTGGGTGTGGAAGGGGGATGTGCTATATATGTGCGAGGTTGGATCCCCATAGTAACAACGCATTTTAAAGCCGTGCAGGCCGGTTGGGCCCAGAGCGGACAATATTGTTACTGTGTGGATCGGGTCGTTACAATATGGTATCAGAGCATGTCCCAGCCGGAAGTGTGACGACGTGGACGTTGGGCCTGTGTGCCAACGTAGACGTTGGGCCCTAAGGGGGTGGACTGTGAGACCCCGGAGTGGGCGGACTTGAGGGTGAGGGTTAGAGCCCAATAGGCCCAACAGGCCCGAGAGAGGTTGGACGAGCTACAAAGGGGGACATAGTCCCACATCACCTGGGTGTGAAAGGGGGATGTGCTATATATGTGCGAGGTTGGATCTCCATAGTAACAACGCGTTTTAAAGCCGTGCGGGTCGGTTGGGCCCAGAGCGGACAATATTGTTACTGTGCGGATCGAGTCGTTACACACATAACCTAATTGACTTCCTCTGAACGGATCCAAATTTACATGGCACAACAAAAGACAGGATATTCATGGAATCAAATCTAAACTGAATAGAATCATAGTCTCTACTGAATGGATGACAACCTTCCCCTCGGATGTTGCTCGATCCATTCATACATCCTCCTCGGATCATAGAGCCATTTCCTTACAACTAGTGTCTATTGTTAAATCTGGTCCCAAGACTTTTCGGTTCTTTCATATGTGGACAAGAGATCCTCGTTGTCGTCACTTGGTTCAAGCCTCCTGGGCGTATGATCATCACCCCCACCCTGCTCATAATTTCTCTACTAAGACTAAAACTCTTAGCTATACACTCTCTAGGTGGAACAAAACTGTTTTCCGAAATATTGATCAGAATATTGTTGAAACCCTTGCAGATTTGGATAGGCTCCAAAACTCCCCTTCCTCACCTACAAATGCCTCGGCTATCTCTGTCCTAAAAGCTCGGCTCTCAAAGTTATATTACAGACAAGAACTCTTTTGGCGGAATAAGTCCGAGGATTCTTAGCTTTGAGATGGTAATAAAAACACCCGGTTCTTCCATCTCTCTGCCCTGCTCCATCGAAAAAGGAATCAAATCCTTAGGCTTCGAGATCCGACTCACATGTGGCACTCCTCCCGGGATTCTATTGGTCAAATCCTTAAAGGATATTTTAAGGATATCTTCCAGTCAATTTACCCTGAACCTAATCCGGGTATTCTTTCCTTATTTGCCTCTGTGATTTCGCATACAAATAATGCGCTCCTTCTCCAAGTTCCCAACGAGGAAGAAATTCGATCTACCCTCTTTGGCATGGGCAATCATAAAGCCCCGGGCCCAAATGGTTTTCAGGTTTTCTTCTTCCAACACTGTTGGGACATTTTCAAACATGATGTCATTAAAGTTATCACAAACTTCTTCCAATCTCGGTCTCTTGACCCCAAACTCAATGAAATGTTTATAGTTTTAATCCCTAAAGTGTCACACCCGGCCACTCCAGACAAATTCAGACCTATTGGACTTTGCAATATCGTTTACAAAATCATCTCGAAGATCTTGGCTATTCGACTAAAACCTCTACTTGACAATATTATTTCACCAAATCAAGGGGCTTTTCTTCAGGGATGACCCATTTCTGATAATGTCAATCTTGCTCACGAAGCATTCTTTCAAATGAAACATTGTCGCAAGAAAAAACAAAGTTGGATGGAGATCAAAATCGACATGTCCAAAGCTTATGACCGAGTTGAATGATCATTTCTCCTCCAAATACTTAAACAGCTAGGTTTTGCTGACAATTGGATACAACTTATTGAGCAATGCATATCAA
Organism: Berberis vulgaris; assembly: GCA_963556465.1. Lineage (NCBI taxonomy): Eukaryota > Viridiplantae > Streptophyta > Magnoliopsida > Ranunculales > Berberidaceae > Berberis > Berberis vulgaris. Next base: position 75,608,696 of record OY747130.1, read on the forward strand.
CATCCTTTCTGAGAGTACTTCTTAATGGCTCACCCCTTGAGACAATCAAACCCACTAGAGGTATTTGTCAAGGTGACCCCTTGTCCCTGTATTTATTCATTATCGTCGCATAAGCGCTTTCCCGTTTGTTAGCTCGAGCTGAAGCTAATAACGCTCTTAAAGGCATCAAACTTCAACGGTGCTCCTCATCCATCAGTCACTTTCTTTATGTGGATGACCTCATTTTCTGTAGACCTTCACTTGCGGAGGCTCATTCGGTCAAGGATGTTCTTTTTAATTATTGTGATGCTTCGGGGCAGGCAGTTCATTACGACAAATCCTCTGTCTTCTACAGCTCCAATGTCCATAAAAAACATGCCAAAATGATTAATTGGATTTTTGGCTCTAAGTTGTATAACCCTAAAGACAAGTATTTGGGTTTTCCTAGCTTTCTTTCAAAAAAGAAGGCAATAGACTTCCAATTTCTTGTGGATAAAATCAACAACAAATTGTCCTATTGGAAGTCTAAAGTTCTATCTCAGGCTGGAAGGACGGTCATGATCAAATTGGTCATTCACTCCATCCCGGTTTACAATATGCAAACTTTTCTCCTTCCCACTTCATTCACCACTCAAATCGACAATCTTGCTCGTAAATTTTGGTGGAATGGCAGCAAAAATGGAAAGGCAAAACATGTGTAATTGGGAACAAATTGCCTGTACACGCCATCTGGGAGGTCTTAATATCGCACCGGCACGCCTCAAAAACCTGGCACTCAAAGCTAAGCATGTATCGCAAGCTATAGTGCAACCACTCAACCCTTGTAGAGCCCAACTGAAAGCCATTTATTTTCGCAAGAAGAATATCCTTCAACTCTCAAAACCTCCCAATATAGCTTCTTTTGCTTGGTGCAGCAATCTCGCGACCCTCAATAAAATGAGAAATCATCTCATTTGGCAAATTCGATCAGGTAATGAGATTAATTTATGGAATGACTGTTGGGTTAAACCTGGCTAACCTGGCTTTCATGTAGAAGATTACGCTCTATTACCTGGTCTTGCACACTCTTTCTCTTCAATCCAAGACCTCTGGCTTTGGGACGCCAACCACCTGCCCACATTATCTCATATTTATTTTCGAAACCGGTGGCAAAAGATATTATGGATATTGTCATTCGCCCCTTCACCGATCCAGAAACCTTGATCTGGAATTTCAACAAACGGGGCCTTTTCTCTGTTAAGAGCACCACAAAAGCCTTTGTTCTCTCAAATCTGGAAACTTCAACCTCGGAACCCCAGGCTAGCTCCTTTCTCCTAAAATCTCGAGAGAACTTCGGCGGATCAAAGCCCCCGCTACGACTATTCTCTTATTGTGGAAAGTTTCCTGAAATTTGTTGCCGACCTTGTCCAACTTAGCTCGGGTTCATTTCTCGGTGGATAATTCCTACAAATTTCCTCATAACCAGATAGAGGACATTGAATACCTACTTTTTTGTGTCCAGTGATCCAACAACTCTGGCTTCTCACCTTTTCCTTCTTGATTGGGGAAGAGCAAACCTTCCAAACCAATAAGTGAATGTATTTCTTACATTTCTTTGGGAAACTATGGGGGCTCATCCCCTCAACCGAGATGAGATGCTTTCTCAATTTGTAGGGGTCATTTTCTCAATTTGGCGCCTTCGAAATGACACGATATTTAGAACACACAAGTTCTCCAGCCAGAAATTTGTTCAGATCATCAACCACACATGGCTAACATGGCAAAAACAGTGGTTCCAGACATCTCACTCTAGTCATCAAACAGACTGACCCACTTCCTTACACCATGTCCTTGAAAATGCAAAATGTGCCACTCAAACTCCTGACACTAGTATTAACCCCATTAGCAACCCTTCGTCAGACCCTTTACCGGAGGAACAAACATCCAGAATTCACATTATTCATGACCAACTTAGAGCTGCTAGGGATCACAGACTTAACTCTTTTACCCAACCAATCCCTAACACTATTTCACATGATATGATGCTTGTATCTTATGACACCTGTTTTTTTTAATCCACTCAACATGAAGCTTTTGGTGTATTAGCGGTTGACGCTTTTGGGAGAGTGCGTTCTAATGTGACTGACACAATCCCTGGTCGGGTTAATGATAGTATCATGGCCGAATGTTTTGCTGCCGAAGTTATTCTATTATTTGTACGGGCAAGAAACTAGACATCAAGGTTTATCTTAGGAGATTCTGGGAATTTGAACACTCTTTTGCATTCTGAGATGGAGGACCAACGCGTAGACTCGAGGTGGATGTGATGGCCTATAATCTGTAGCATCCAGTCACTTTTATCATGTCTATCTGGCTGATCTTGTAACTTTATTCCTAGAACTATTAATCATGAAGCATATAACTTAGCTACTATTGCATGACATCAACTATGTAATCATATTAGTTATATATAATATTTGAATGATTTTTTTTTTTACAGATAGTTAGTCTTTCAGTCCTTCCACTAATTGTTGTCACAGTAGACTAGAGCCTTCTTTAACCAATTGGGTCTTCAGAAGGCCTTTCAACCTCTTGAAGGAGATTTCACTTCCAATCAATTGGAACTTAGCCCAATTGATTGGGAAACATGTTAGTTATATATATTTTCAATTATGGCTACGTAATGGGGACCCTAATGGATACCTTTAAGCTTTGTTTGCAAATGGGTGTCAAGTAAATGAAAGTATCCACCTTTGAAGCCCTTATTTATTGGTTTCTTTCCTCCTCAAGTCTCTCAACTTTCAGGGAATTCTTGAGTTATATATTTAGACAGTTCTTGTGTTATCTAGAACAATCAGAAAAGTATATATCGTCCAAATTGAGGAAAGGGTCCATTAACACAAAAAGGCCTCCCATCAATTCATCATCATCGTTTCACCACATCATTCACCCATTATCTTCCCAGCTCCATCACTGCTACATTGTTAGGGGCTCCACCGCGACTCCAAAGGTCCTTTTGTTTTCAAGCGCTTACCTCAGCCTTGAAGTGCCCCAGTGCCACACCTTAGACAAGGTGGCTGGTAGGGTGTGTGCACGGTTCGGCTCGGTTTCGAGGTGAAACCAACAACCAAACCGACACCCTTGGTTCTCATTTTTCCCTAACCAAAACTGAATCGCAGAGCAATGGACACCCTCAGTTCACATTCGGTTTCAAATCGGTTTGGTTAAATTTCAATTTACTTTGGTTTTGCACTGAATCTATAATGAAGAAGACCAAATATAGGTATAGAAGAGAACAAATTTGAACAAAATTCATATAATTTTAAATCTGTATGAGTAGAAGATGGAGAAGAAGTGAAACCACATGACAGATATGTATTTACAACTGAATTAAAACTAATAAAAAAAATACAATTTTTCTGCTAAGATCCTGCAATCTACCTCGGTGGGAAAATAGATAAAGAACATGAATCTTAGATTTAGAAAGGGTTCCATCAAAATCATCAGTTTTCCTCACAATATACATATCTACCTTCATGAAAGAAGAAATCAAGATCTGAATCTTCGATCTGGAGAGGGTTTCATCATAAATCATCAATTTTTGATTCGTAACCATGGATAAAGTAATTTTCATACACTCTCCCTTCTAGATCAAAGAATAGTAAATGAAGAGAATCCTTCCCTTTAGATTGATTTGATGAAAATTGAAGACATAAAGATGAATCCCCCACTTTTGCCTCCCTCTCTACTTCACACCAGTTCTTCAGTAGATTTGAGAAGTGGTGAAACAAAACCCAGGGTAGAGACTATGCAAGAGTGGGAGGGTGATGTTGCTCCAGGTTAGATGGCTTCCAAAGTAACATTTTTCTGAAATGTTGGGACTGTATGCTGGCTGATGTAATGGGGGAGTGCTTGAAGACTTTAATTACAACAGATTTTAGGAATGGATATTCAACACTACCCTCATCTCCCTAAAGTCAAGGAGCCTTATTCTATTGTAGATTTTAGGCCTATCGGCCGACTTTCCTCAATCTACAAGGTCATATCTAACATGCTCTCTATCAGACTTAATAATGCCCTCCCTCAGCTCAGCTCATCTCTCCTTTCCAATTTACTAGGTTGGGGAACAACTAGTTGATTGATGTAGTATTGTTGATGACATTGTCCTCCTCTATATTGATGCCAACTAATTTTCTAAAGCAGTGCCAACTCCCAACCAGTGTCCATGTTGCAGTAGTATGTTGATGACATCGTCCTCTAGATTGATGCTTGCATGGAGGAAGTATTCGTGGTCAGAGATATCCATTTTTGGTTTGAAGTGTGCTCCGGTCTCAAGGTAAACTTCTCCAAGTCTCAAATTTTTCTTGTCGATAATGTTTCAGAGATCAATGAATGGGCTAGCATTCTGGGAGTGGGATGTACAAAAGACACCTTTCCTTGTACATATCTTGGTCTTCCGCTCTCAATTCAAATCATCAGGGTGTGGGATGCATGACATAGTGGAGAGGATTAAAAGTAGATTATATACTTGGAAGAAGAAATATATTTCCAAGGCAAGCAAAACTACTTTGATTCAAAGCACAGTTGCTTCCATCCTTGTGCATATGATGTCTTTTGTGTCATCCTTGTCTTATAAAATTGAAAGATGAAGTTCTAATTGGAAAGATGTATGAAGAACTTTGTGTGGGACTCCCCTTCTTCCAAGAAGTTTTATCTACTTAACTGGAAGAAAGTCTGTCAACCTAAATGTAGAGGAGGTCTAGGCATCAAAAGAATTAGAGATTCAACAAAGCTCCTCTATTAAAGTGGATATGGAAATTTGGGGTTGAAACAAAATTGATTTTGGAGGCAGCTAATAGCAGAGAATTATGGGGCCTCTCAACTTGACTGGCTTATGGGTGTTCTTTGTGGAAAGGCACAACGAAGAAAAAGGCTTGTGCTGAAGACTGGTTCCAACCAATACTTATGGGAGTTCTTTGTGGAAAGGCACAATGAAGCAAAAGGCTTGCTTTGAATACTGCATTTCCATCGAATCTCACAATGGGCTAATTGATGAATGATATATGTTTACGTTTTGAGAACCCAGCTGATGAAAACTATGCAACTTCATTCAATAAACTCACACAGACTCAGACAGTGGAAGAGTACTTTGAGAAGTTCGAAGAGCTCAAATCCTTAATGCTATTTCATAATCCTTAATGATTGATATATCCTTAATGCTATTGAGTTTTTTGAGTGGGCTAAAACCAGAGATTAAACTGGTTGTACAAATGTTCAGACCCTCCACTATAGCACAGGCATTTGCACTAGCTGAGCTACAAGAAGCATGTGCACCACCCCTCTCCATCACCCAACGAAAATCATTTCTATCTACTTCTTATACATCAGTATGGCCAAAGACTCACATTGCACCCTCAACCTCACAGCCATTCCCACAGCAATCCACCTCCCATATATCACCACCATCCGTAGCTTCCAATACTCTTTTTCCCAAACCATCTTCATCATCTTATACACCTCATACATCAAACCCCAGATCTACAACTAATATGCCTCCAATCAGACGCCTAACTGCGGCTCAGATGAAACTAAGAAGGGAGCAGGGCTTGTGTTATAACTGTGATGAACGGTACAGGCAGGGTCATTTGTGCAAGCAACAACACTTATACTTACTAGTGGCGGATGAAGAAGCTGATCCAGAGGAGTCCAACACTAATGGGGACACTGAAGACCTGGCCCGGGAGATTCAAACAGATATGGAATTGTCTCTCAACGCTTTACAGGGCAGTGTTTCTGCAAATACTATCTTGCTCAAAGGTCTGGTCAAGAAGAAACAGATTTCCATTCTTATTGATACGGGCAACACGCATTCATTTATAGACCCAAGGGTGATTAAAGAGATACAATGGCCTACCATCCTTACTCCTCAAATGGTGGTACGAGTGGCCAATGGACAACAACTCATTAGCAATGCTCTTTGTTCATGTCTCAAGTGGACTATGCAAGGGCTCCAATTTGAAGGAAAAATCAGATTTCTACCTCTCGGGGGATATGATATGGTCCTAGGGGGAGATTGGTTGAAACCTTTCGGGGATATTGTGATCAACCTCCAAAAGCTCCAATTGACTCTCACTATCCAAAGGCAGCCTGTGACTCTACATGGGATCTTTAGAGAAACTTCCTTAGCACTCATTGACGCCCAAGGTATGGCCAAATTCATTAAGAAGTTTGTTCCTTCCTGTTTTGGACAGATTTTCTCACTCACCACTTTAGAAAATAGTCCATCTATTCCATTGGCACTAAAAGATATGCTCCATAGTTTTGATGACATCTTCCAAATACCTACTTCCCTACCTCCCCATAGGCCTTTAGACCACAAAATACCCATCAAACCAAATTCCATTCCCCCCTCACAAAATCCCTATAAAATTCCTTATATGCAAAAGGGAGAGGTCGAACAACTTATCAAAGAGATGTTAAAGTCAGGACTTATTCAACACTCTACTAGTCCTTTTGCTGCCCCTATCCTTCTTGTCAAGAAAAAAAACAGTTCATGGAGGTTTTGTGTAGATTATAGAAAACTCAATAACCTCACCATTAAGGATAAATTTCCCATGCCATTAATTGATGAGCTATTAGATGAGCTCCATGGTGCTACAATTTTCTCAAAACTTGATTTAAGATCAGGTTATCATCAAATAAGAGTCCATTCCCCAGATATACACAAGACCGCTTTCAAAACCCATCATGGACACTTTAAGTTTAGAGTCATGCCTTTTGGGTTGACCAATGCCCCGACCACTTTTCAAGCTTTAATGAACCAAATCTTTCAACCATTCTTGAGAAAATTTATCCTAGTCTTTTTTGATGATATCCTTGTCTATAGTAAAAATAAGGAAGAACATGTGTCACACTAGCACACTACTTTTTCCATATTGAGACAACACCAACTTTTTGCAAAACTTTCTAAATGTTCATTTTTCCAACCTAAACTTGAATACCTTGGCCACATTATTAGTTCCAATGGTGTCGAGGCCGATCCCCAAAAGATAGAAGCTATGCACACTTGGCCTACTCCTACCACACTCAAACAACTAAGGGGGTTTTTAGGTCTCACGGGATATTATCGAAAATTCATTAAGGGTTATGGCCAATTGGCTCAACCTCTCACTAACTTCTCAAGAAAAATTCATTCCTTTGGTCACCCATAGCCACCCAAGCCTTCCTAGCTCTTAAAGAGGCCATGTGTCATGCTCCCGTACTTGCCCTACCCAACTTCAATGCCCCATTTTTTCTTGAGACCGATGCATGTTCTAAGGGTGTGGGAGCTGTCCTTTCTCAAGGGGGAAGGCCAATAGCCTATTTTAGTCGAGCATTGGGGCCAAAAAACCTGCATTTATCAACCTATGAGAAAGAGCTATTGGCAATTGTATTTGCCGTGCACAAATGGAGGTCATACTTATTGGGATCTAAGTTTTTTATGCACACTGATCATCAGAGTATTAGATACCTTCTATCTTAAAAGGTCACCACAGTGTTGCAATAAAAGTGGTTGTCCAAGCTTTTGGGCTTCGACTATGAAATAGCCTATAAGAAGGGCATTGATAATAGAGCTGCTGATGCTCTTTCCAGGCGTGATTATGATGATCCCCAGTGCATGGCCTTGTCAGTTGTGACTCCTGTGTGGTTACAAGAAGTGTCAGCTAGCTACAATGGTGATTCTCATGCCAGCAATCTAATACAACAACTAATAGTTGACCCCCAGGCTGTCCCTCCTTATTCTTATGCAAAGGGACTGCTTCACTACAAAAACAGTATTTACATTGGGTCATCAAGTTCACTAAGAAGCCAGATTGTGATTGCTTTGCATTGCTCTTCAATAGGGGGCCACTCGGGAATTACTGCTACCTAACAAAGGATGAAGCAACATTTTTATTGGAAGGGAATGAAGACATTTCTAATTCAATTTATAACTGAATGTGATGTTTGCCAGCGCAACAAGCAGGATCAGTCTGCTTATGGAGGTCTTCTTCAGCCCTTGCCAGTACCAGATCATGCCTGGCAGCACATTACCTTAGACTTCATCGAAGGGCTCCCTCCATCCAACCACAAGTCAGTGATTCTGGTCGTGGTGGACAAACTCACTAAGTTCAGCCATTTCATGGCCTTGTCACACCCTTATACATCCTCCATGGTAGCTGAAGTATTCCTTCAAAACATCTATAAGTTACATGGACTGCCTACATCTATTGTGTCAGACAGAGATCGCGTGATCATTAGCGCTTTTCGGCAGGATATTTTTACTGCATTGGGCACTAAACTCTCCCTCAGCACGGCCTATCATCCTCAAACGGATGGCCAGACAGAGAGGACAAATTCCTACTTGGAAACATACCTTAGGTGCATGACTGGAGAGATACCAAAACAGTGGTCTAAGTGGCTCTATCTTGCGGAGCATTGGTTCAACACCACATTCCACTCAAGCCTCCAAACCACTCCTTTCCAAGCTTTGTACGGGTATAACCCCCCACTCTTAGCATTGCCACCTATTACGTCCACTTCAATTACTGATGTTACAGAGTATTTGAAAGAAAAATATCAGATGGTTCAGCTCATGAAGGAGAAATTGCATAAGGCCCAGGAACGCATGAAGATGTACGCGGATTAAAAAAGGTCTGATAGAGTTTTTGAATGTGGAGATTGGGTATTCCTCAAACTCCAACCATATCGTCAAACGTCAGTTCACATCAGAAAAAACCTCAAAACTCTCTGCGAGATATTATGGCCCCTTCCTCATCTTAGAAAAAATTGGGACAGTGGCATACCGATTGCAATTACCTGCTTTATCTAAGATACATCCAGATTTTCACATCTCTCAGCTCAAGAAGCAACTGGGTAATTCAGTTACTCCATGCCCTCACTTGCCATTGGTCGATCATCAAGGTCAGTTCAAAGCAGAACCAGTGGCGGTATTGGCTCGCCGATTAGTCCCCAGGCACAACCAAGCTGTCACACAACTCCTGATCCAGTGGAACAACTCAACTGCCCAAAAAGCAACTTGGGAAGATTGGACTCACATTCAGGCCAATTTTCCTCATTTTAATCCTTGAGGACAAGGATTTGCTGAAGGGGTAGGTATTGTCACGATTGAAAGGATTCCAAAAGGAATCCAAAAGTTCTGGCGCAAAAAACAGGGAAAGCAATAACAAATCAAAAGTTTTAAATTTTGGAGGGAAGGGTATAACAGTAAAATAGCTATGGGTAGTTAGAATAGCACATGGGGTATCCACGTGTATGAAATGTATTGGGTTTCATTTGTAATTCCGTTGGGACTTTAGCTATAAAAAGATAAGAGAGGGACAGAGTTCAGTATGTAAAATCCAGTGGATCTGAGGCTCATGTTCAAGGAACATTGAGAGTTACTTGTATCTTTCTTTTCCATTTCAATAGAAATCCCTTTCAATTCTCTGAATTGCTATAGAAGTGTGACATTATTCAATCAACTTTCTTATCTTATTTCCTCTTCTTCAAATAACCAATCAAATTTTCTTCCTTCAAACCTCTTTCCAAACAAGTTAACAAATGTTCGGCTTTTATACCAATTTACGATTTCTACGCTAGAACTAGAGCTAAAACTAAACTAAATCTACGATAAACCCTAAATAATAAATAAACAAAATAACATAAATTTCATTCAATCAATTCACCACCTACAATGCTCAACTCTATGCCTTATTTATAAGCTAACTAACTTCTTTGGCAAGCAATCTAATCTAACCTTATCCCTACTTGACTAATGCCCTAAGTAATAAGGGTTAATTATATTTGGCCCAATTACAAATAATACTAATTAATTACCCACTTACATCACCCTCCTTGGGTTGAAGAAACTCTAATACCAATTGATGATTTCTACACTAACTAAAACTAAGCTAGAACTATTATAAACCCTAAATAAGATATAAACAAAGTAACATAAATTTTATTCAGCTTCTTTGGCAAGCAATCTAACCCTACTTTGGCTAATACCCTAACTATTATGGCCTTTATTATATTTGGCTCAATTACAAATAATACTAACTAATTACCCACTTAAATCACGACACTCCTCACTAGACTGAGTTACTGGCACTCCTAATATCCTAGACATTCTCCACATTCTGGGAATTTGAAAACAATGCTATCGGAATATAGTTTACACTATAATCAAGATAACAAGTGTGATAAAAGTCTAATACCACAACGATCATGTCTCATTTGACGGTGTCCCAGCATCTACCGAAGAACAGACCCTTTGTCTCCTTCGTCACAGTAGAAAGATTTTCTTCCCTACTAAATTGTCTTTCAAAATGGAGTCAATCTTGAGATTCGAATTTATTCATTTCTTCCTACCCTTGTATGCTTGCTAGATAGAATACGCAATAAAGCTTATGCATTATGTTTTGAGGAAACAAAACAAGGGTTTAGACTAAACCAATCAACCGCATCAAATTTAAATTCAATAATAGGCATGGTTCAGCCCAGTTGATCAGTTTTATGTTCAGTACTTGTTGAACTTGAATGTCAAGACATTGCATTTGCATTGCACATATAACATACCTAAGAAGCCAATACCATAACAGACGGCCACGTGATAGTCCAAGATCAAAGCAACTAGAAGAAGGAAACCCTGCCAAACCATACAACCCAACCCAACCCATTATTTAAGCTCAACAACAGCAAATAGTGCAAAGGCAAAAAGAAAGAAACACACCTTTGCGAAAAGCAAAGTATCGGCGACGAAGGACTCCCAAGGTTCTTCTTTGACCAACTGCACGAAGTTTCAAATTAAATTATCAACGAAACCAATTCAAACAAAATGTGATTTGAAACCAAATGATGCACAAATAAAAAACCTTCCCTTTACTACAACCAACACGGGGAAAAACAAGAGGAAATGGAACAAGTAGAATAATGCCTCTCAGACCATCAGATTCACCCAATCCCCACTACTTTATTGCTGTTTTTTTATTTAGATTTCACAAAATCATCTGCAACTCATTTTTCACTTGGTGGGTGATTTGGTTTATCGTCCAACTAACTACTGTATATATGTTATATGCACCAAGGTGTCTATTAAAACAACCCACCAACCGGTTCCTGGAACCACTCACCTCGAAATGCAAAACCAAGGCCACCAATACTATAATCGGTTCCGAAATTCTAGCTGGCCTGGGAAAAACCAGCGAGGTTGCTGCCTGGGGGGCGAATTTACACTTTTGCCCCCCCCCTCTTTAACAACCTTTTGGAAAAGGTGTTTAAAAAGGGGGGGGGGGCAAAAGTGTAAAATCTCCCCCAGGCAGCAACCTCGCTGGTTTCCCAGGCCAGGAAGAATTACTCAATCGGTTCAGTTTGACAAACCGTAGGTACATGGTTGTAAGCTAACAAACTGAGGTAGATTTATATCTAACACATGACTATTCTTTCAAAGAGAGATTTCGAGGTTTTGCTAGAGAGGGGTACTATAAGTTAAAGAAATGAAGAACTGGGTAGGTTTTGCTAGAGAGGGGTACTATAAGTTAAAGAAATGAAGAATTGGGTAGCAAAACCTAAATTTAAGGGTCTCCTATTTCTTCACAACTTCAACCACATCTCCTATTTTAACTTTTTCATCATTATTTTAATATATCTTCAACTTTTCTATACCAATTTAATTTCAATTATACTATTACTAATTTCAACTTAATATAATTATATTAGTTTCAATTATGTTATTATAATATTATTAAATATATATTATTATTAATTTCAACTTAAATATATAATATTATTATTTTCAATTATACTATTATTTAGATGAATTTTTAATTATACTATTATTAATTTCAACTTAATTTAAATTTGAATAATTAAAAAATTTGGGAGTTTTAAAAAAATAGTATTAATAATTAATTTTTTTATCATTATTTAAATATATTCCACTTTTTATGTCATTATTTAGATAATTACTTTTTTTTAATTATAATATTATTTAAATTAGTATTAATGATTACTTACTTTTATCATTATTTAAATTAGAATTAATAATTACTTTTGTTTAAATTAGTATTAATTTTTTTTAAATTATACTATTAATACTTTTTTTAATTAATTACTTATCATTATATAAATTAGTATTAATAATTACTTTTAAATTATACTATTATTTAGATACTTTTGTTTTTATTTTGATTTGTTTTTAATTTAGAAAGTTAAATATTAAGAATATTTTATTATTAAATGAGATATAGGGGATGGTTAACTTCCCCCCAAATTTAGGGTAAAGTTGGAGGTTGAGCTATTATAGGGGATTGTTAAGGGGATGATTGGAGGGAGAATTTTCTCTATGAAACCTCTGAAATAGTTTTTTTTGGCTATTTTAGGGGGATGATTGAAGATGCTCTAACATCCAAGACTAGCCTTAAAATTTTAGATGCCCAAAGCAAACTTAAAGCAACAAGGACCCTATTATTAATTCGTCTAAATTAATTTCTTTGACGGAGTTTGAACCTCGTACTTTTTGATAAACAACTAAAAATTTAGGCCCTCGAAATCAACATTTTTGCAGCCCTGAAGCAAGGCTTTGTTGACATACCCTCATGTTAGGCCTACGTATGAGGATATATCATTTATTTTTCTTCACTTTTCCTATTTAGTAAAAGGTAAAAGAGTTTTTTTTTTCCTTAAAGAAAGGTAAAAGGGTTTTTTTCTTGGTGTATGCTTCACCTTCGCATCTCGATGAACTCAAAATAAAGAATGCAAGTGATTGTCAATCACACCAATGGTGCGTCGTGAAATTATGCATTGCCATAGAGCATTTGTTGGAATGTTAAGCCCACTCCAGTTATTCATGGGCCAAAAATTTTCATGTGCTTATCCATGGTAGTACCGTGTGAGTTTATGTTGTACTTATACTATTGATACCGAACGATATATGTTGTAGTTCCACATTTGATATGTGATTAAATTCACTTTCTCCATATATTCGAGCTTTTAGAGAATTGACAATTTAACAACGTTGCTCCAAAAACAATTACTAAGGCACCCCTTTATTGTGAAAGAAGTCCATGCAATGGCATTTTTGTTGGAGTTACAAACTGACTTCTTCTAGTCCAACACAAGTTCAGTTGAAACCCAACCAAAATATGGTGAGGCCTTTTGGGATAAGCATAAGTATGTTACATAAAATAAACAAAAACTTATTGTTGAGTTGTTTTTGTTATTCCTCTTTGATGCATCCAAATCTCGTCCTCCTGAGAGTTTGACCTGCAAAACAAATGTTAGACTATCAAGGACCACCTTTTTGGTGGTCGAAGGCACTCCGATGCTTAAGTCAGCAACTCTGTTTGAATAATGACGAAATTTTGGACAAAACTCAGTAAAGTTACATACTTTTGTCTAATAATTAATTTACCTTTTATAATGGTCGAAGTTAATTCCCTTGTGACTTAAGCATGTGAGGCGCAACGAAAGGAGATGTTTCTCGTAACAGTCTTCACCTTTATGGAGGTGTTCGTGGCGGCGTAACTCCCTCCACGACTCATTTTTTTTGCAACGTTCCTCTTCTTTATGAGAGAACTCGTGTGGGACCTGAATTCGGGCTTTGATTTGTTCGAGACTGTATTTGGGCTTTGATTACGTCTTCTTATGATGGGCCTTGTTTGGGCCTCTATGATTGGCTTTATTCTTCTTGGGTTTTACGAGCTGGTCCAATAGATAGAACATCATATCCTCGCGATGGATGATCTTTGCCACGTGTTTAGCCGAGGTGATTAGTCTATTTTGATGTATCATCAGCTACTCCCCCCCTTTAGTGGGTATGCTGACGTGGCCACTAACTTCATGGCGGTTTGTTTTTCAATTTCATTATTGCCTTGTATTTAATGTTGTTAGTAACTTTTTGCGGTTTGGTGTCTCGATTTTTTATTTGCCCGTTCATTTTTGCGCACATTTTTTGGAATTTCCGTAGCCATCATATCTCGCACGATGTCCCATTAGCAGTCCCTTCGTTGCTTGGCTCTATAAAAGGGAACGTGATAGGTTTATTTTCCCTCTTTACGCTATATTTGAAATTAGGGTTCGTTTCTTTCCCCACCTTATTCATTATCTTTGTTTTGTTGTTTTTTAACAATGTCTATTGGTGATAAATTAAGCGGTAAGTCGCTAGCTATTTGTGAGGCTCATTTTTCTCCCAAGAAGGCTTCTTAGGCAATGCTGGACAATCTTCATTCTGACTACAATCTGCCGCCCGGCCTTGAGATTATCTTGCCAAGGCAGAACGACAGTCTTTGTTGTCCAAGGTCTGGGTACATCACGCTGTATCCGTGCATGTTTTCTTCTCGCCTTCGATTCCTAGTTCCAGAGCTATTTTTGGAGTATTTGGACTTCTTGGGCATTCCGCCTGCTCAAATGGGTCCCAATGGTTGGAGAGTAATGGTTTCTTCTAATGCGAGGGCTATTCTATCCGACATTCCTTTGACTGTGAAGATTCTACATTCATTGGTTGGTCTGATGGCGACCAAGGTTATCTGTTCTTCCTTCCACTTGAGTTGTTTGTCTGGCATTCCGATAAACTCGTCGAGTCATCCTTTCTGAACCCAGTGCTCGATTTCGTCTTTTAGATTGTAGCAATCTTCGATATTGTGCCCATTGTCGTTGTGAAAAGAACAATACTTGTTTTTGTTTCTTCCTTCAGGATCTCCTCTCATCCTGAGTGGCCAGTTGATGACATCCCCTTTACTATGTGTTTCAATATACTGGCTCGACTTGTTTCCAAGATTGTACATGGCTTGTATATCTTCTTCATTACGCTTGTTATTCGTTCGTATCGAGGTCGTGTCGACTGCGTCTTCTTGGACTCTTGCTTGTTTGAATTGGTTCCTCCGCCGTTCTGATGCCTCTTAGAATGAGCGTTATCCTCCCGTGATCCATCATCTTGCCTTTTTCTTCATTCCTTTCTTGTTTCCTCGAATGGTTCTCCCTCTCTTGGTCATTTTTCCTCCTGGTTGTTTTCATCTTCTCAAGAGAAATGTGTTGTTGTGTTATTTTCAATAGGACCGCATTGCCTTTAGGAGGTTCCAGGTTGAAAGCGTAAAAAAAGGGGCATCTCTTCAGTCCAGCGATGAAAGTTGTGGCGGCTATGTCGTCGCTGCATCCATCGATCATCGTTAGTTTGTTGGTGAAACGAGTGATGTATTCTTGTATCGTCTCTTCGAGCTTTTGCATGTTATGGAAGAGGTAGTGTGGCTCGTTCCTCATCTGTTGGTTGCCGAAGAATCTGGTGATAAAAGCGGAGGCTAATGACTGAAAAGAGTCTATTGACTTCGGTGGTAGACTGTTGAACCAATTCATTGCTGTGGAGGTAAAGCTAGTCGGGAATGTTCTGCACAAGATCGACTCGGCGGTTTTCTTTAATGCCATCATGTGGTGGAAGTGTCTTCAATGATCTATTGGGTCGGTGGTACCATCATATACTTCGAACTTTGGTAGTGTAAATTTTTCGGCATGAGTTTTCATAAGGGCGTCGGAGAACGACGACTTGGCTAATTCGTACAATACATTGGGATTAGTAACCCCGATTTCGAACGGGATTTCACCAAGCGTTCCGTTACACCATGGAGTCTTGCACTGGAGGGGTTCATTACTCTCGAGGTTTCCTTGTTGGGGCTCTGTTGGAACTTCGTCACTCTTTCCAGTTCGGTTGGTGGAATTTGTTGGGTCGGTGCCTAGACAGGGTCTGCAGGCTGAATGCGCTACTGGGTGAGTTTTTCTAGCATTTTCGCCATGTAGTTCATATGGACCATAAGCAGGTCTACCTGAAGATCTGGGGCAGAGTCGTCGGATGTCTGGGTTGTTGCATACTATGGATCTTGATTGTTGGGTGCTACTGGCCCGATGATCTGAGTTGCGTCTTGTTCGCAAAATGCTTGCAATACATTGTCGCCAGTAGGAGAGTTGTTGTTATCGTTGTCGAGTTGAGGATCTGCAGGGTGCGTCATTTGTTCTAATAGCTTGTCGATTGTTTACTAAATTTTGGTGAATTTTGTCACTATGAAATTCTTTTTAGAAAGGAAACTTGTCGTTTCCCATGGACGGCGCCAAACTGATGCATCCAAATCTCGTCCTCCTGAGAATTTGACCTGCAAAACAAATGTTAGACTGCGAATGACCACCTTTTTGGTGATCGAAGGCACTCCGATGCTTAAGTCAGTAACTCTGTTTGAAGAAGGAACTAATTCTGGACAAAACTCAATTAAAGTTACAGACCTTTGTCGAATGTTCCATTTACCTTTTATAATGATTGTTGTTAATTCTCTGCGCAACTTAAGCATGTGAGGCGCAACAGAAAGATGTTTCTCGTAACAGTCTCCTCCTTTATGGAGATGTGTCCGTGGAGGCGTAACTCCCTCCACGATTCATGTTTTTGTGCAATGTTCATCTTCTTTATGAGAGAACTCGTGTCGGGCCTGAATTCGGGCTTTGATTCATTCAAGCCTGTATTTGGGCTTTGATTACATCTTCTTATGATGGGCCTTGTTTGGTTCTCTATGATTGGCTTTCTTCTTCTTGGGTTTTACGAGCTGGCCCAATAGATGGAACGTCATATCCTCGTGATGGATGATATTTGCCACGTGTATGGCCGAGGTGAACAGTCTATTTTGATGTATCATCACTCTTCATTGCATATATAAGAAATTGAGAAAGTGGAAGATAAGCTTAAAAAAAAGGCCCAAGGCATATGTTTACTAGACTCCGAACTCAAAAATGTCAAAGCCCAAACTTGGCCCAAACTAAAGATGACTATTGGTTTGGATTGACATTCTTCAATAACCCAACCAATGCAAATCTAATACTTGGCTTAGCATTCAAAGTTTCAACACACTCCCTCCTTTCCTAGTAAGGAAAAAAACACTCGTGTGAGCGTTAGGCATGGAGGGAAGAGTTTAACAATTGAGATTTTTATTGGTAGGGGGGTTAAGACAAAAAAAGGAAGAAATTAAGGAGTTCATGAAGACAAACTTGTTTTAGGCCCAAGTCCACTAAGGCATTTAAGCCTAATCTGATGTTCTATCAAGGATTTTGGCACTTCATCTCATCACACATAAATAAAGGATTTGGCACTTGTATATTTTCTCAATTACTGTATTTTCAATGGACATGAATTCTACCAAGTTTTTTTAATACGATTAGAGCTAAGAAAGGCAAAAGGAACATTATGTGCTACAGTAATTTTACAGCATCAATAACTAATAAATAGAACATTATATATAAGGACTACTGTATATAACTTCCCCGTAAAGTCTTTATGTACATTTGACAATTTTGCAGTTTTCCTACAGGCTATATAGGTCGACTAGCATTGAATCAATTTGTCCACAAATGAATGGTTCATTCCAACCTACATGGTGATGAGCTACCTAATTAGAGATAGATAACATTAAGGATGGTGATAGAAACACAAAGTTTTTCCATTTCTCCGCCTTGCTCCGTAGGAAAAGGAATTTGATACTTCGCCTTAAAGACGAAACAAACGTTTGGCATAATAGTCATGAGACGGTAGGCAAAGTCCTCAATAACTATTTTCACAATATTTATCAATATTCAAATCCACCTCCTCACATGTACATTCTATCTCTGTTCTCCAAATGCCAATTTTCTTACCATTTCCCCGGAAGAGGAAATCAAGGAAACCATTTTTGCATTCGGAAACCACAAAGCTACAGGACCAGATAGTTTTCACGCCTTCTTCTTCAAACATTACTGGGACATTGTCAAAACGGACGACATCGGGGTGATCACACATTTCTTTACCACCCGAACAATGGATCCAACTCTTAATGAAACTTTCATAGCTCTTATTCCTAAAATTGGCAACCCGGTCACACTTGACAAATTTAGACCCATAGGCCTTAGTATGTCGTTTACAAAGTTATTTCTAAAATCTTGGTCAACCGCCTAAAACCTCTATTGGAAGATATCATCTCCCCTAATCAGGGAGCCTTCCTTAAAGGTCGATCTATTACAGATAATGTTAGTCTCGTTCATGAGACTTTCTTTTAGATGAAACACTTCCGTAAAAAGAAGCATGGTTGGATGGCCATTAAGATAGATATGGCAAAGGTCTATGACAGGGTCGAATGGTCTTTAATCCTCTTACTCCTCTAGAAGCTGGGTTTCTCGAATAGTTGGATCCAGATGATTTGACAGTGTATCTCTACCACATCACTGAGGGTCCTTCTGAATGGCACACCACTCAATTCCGTAACCCCTTCTTGAGGACTTAGATAAGGGGATCCTCTCTTCCCCTATCTTTTCATTATGGTTGCAGAAGCTCTCTCCCGTATCCTCCAACGGGCCGAGTCTAATAACCAGATAAAAGGTATTAAAATCAGACAACATTCACCGTCTATCAGCCATCTTCTTTATTTCGATGACCTTATGTTTTTTTGTAGAGCATCTTTAAATGAAGCACACACAATCAAGGATTTTCTCACACAATATTGTCAAGCCTCAAGCCAAGGTATTAATTTTGACAAATCCTCAGTTTGTTTTATAGTTCTAACGTTCATCCGAGACATGCAAAAATGATAAATAGAATTCTGGGTTTACAATCCTAAAGATAAATACCTTGGCTCGCCTCTCCTTTTGTCAAAGAATAAGAACAAAGATTTCCAGTTGATCATTGACAAAGTCAACACCAAACTCTCCAGTTGAAAATCCAAGGTTCTCTCACAAACGGAAATAACAATTATGATTAAAGTTGTCATAAACTCCATCATTGTGTACAATATGCAAACATTCCTTTTGCTTTGCTCCATTTCCACTAAAATTGACAACTTGGCATGTAACTTCTGGTGGAATGGAACGAAATAAGGTAAGGCTAAACACATGTGCACCTGAGATTTCATCTCCCAGCACGCCTCCATCGACGGTCTTAACATTCTTTCTACCAGGAATAAGAACTTCGCTCTTCTAGCTAAAAACATGTGGAATATCATCTCTTCTCCTCTTACAAATTGAGCTACTCAGCTCAAAGCTCTCTACTTCAGAAATAGAAGTATTGTTGAGACTTTTACAACCCCTTCCACCGCTTCTTTTGCCTGGAGAGGCAATACTGCTGCTCTAAAAAAAATCAAACAGCTGATGGTTTGGCAAATCAAATCGGGTAACACCATTGACATCTAGAAGGATTGTTGGGTTAAATCAGACCTGCTCCTCAAAGATTGTCTTCTTGACCAAAATATGCAAAACCTCCCAGGTTCAATCCAGGATCTCTAGCACAACCCAAGTTGGGACCATACCATCATTTGTTCTCTTTTCCCTTCCTCGGTAGCAAATGATATTTTAAATATCAATCTCAAAGTCACGAATTCTTCAAGCTCTTTAATTTGGACTCCAGTAAATAATGATCTTTTCATTGTCAAAAGTGCAACAATTTTTTTTTTCCGAGTGAAAGGTCGGTTGCTTCTTCGTCGCACCATAATTTTCAGGTGTTTGATCATAAGTTCTTTAGAGATCTTTGGCGAATTAAAGCCCCCCCTCGGCCTTACTTTTAGTCTGGAAAATTAACACGAATATCATCCCCACTAGATCAAATCTGCTTAAATTACATACGTCGGTTGATGATATTTGTCCTTTTTGCGAAAACCATCAGGAAGACACTTCATCTCACATTTTTTTCCAATGTCCGGTAACTCATCGACTTTGGCAGATTTTACCAATTCCTATAGACTAGTTGGCTGACGATTTTTAGCATCCCTTTCCCCCCATATTCTTCAAATTTACGTGGGAAACAACTACATCTAAATTGATTGACAAAGATCAATTACTCTCCCAATTTGTCCTGTTCATGCAAACTATTTGGCGAACCCGAAATGATTATATTTTCTAGAGTATCAAGTTTTGTCCACACAAATTCTTAAGACAATTTCAACATTCCTGGCAGAATTGGTATCATCAATGGTTCTCTAATAAAATTGTCCCCCCAGAAGATAGTATCCAGTTTCATAAGGCTTTGGCTAGTACATACCAAAGTTACCACTCCCACCCCTGACCGACACGTCTAGTCCCCCCTTCTATGGACCACTTACTAGAGAAGGATACACCCGTGTTAGCTTCATCCATAAACAAATACTTTGTGCTAGAACTCACTCTATAAATTGCATTACAAACCACACATTTTCTTTCTCAAACCCCCTCCACCCAGATATGATTGTAGTCTCTTATGATGCTAGTTTCTTTCTTGATTCCCAACAGGTTATCATGGGAATTTTTGCGGTCAATTTATAGGGAAATGTTTTGGCGACAGTAGCCAGTTCGATTGTTGGGAAGATCCTAGATAGCACCATGGTCGAGTGTCTTGCAGTAGAGGCGGCACTCATATTGATACATGCAAAACAGTGGAAATCAGGTGTACTCCTAGGAGATTCAATTGTGTTTAACTCTATTTTGAAACATGATCTACAACATTCTCTTTTGGCTACACGCTGGATGTGGCGCTTTATTATCAGTAATATTCGATGTTTGATTTCTATTCAGCATCTATGGTACTATAACTTTATTAATCGAGAACTTAACTCAAATGCACACAATCTAGCTATGTTGGCAGGATGACAAATATGTAATATTTCCTTATATAGTAAAATGTGATGGATTAACAAACAAAAAAAACCTTAGCTATTATAGTAGAATTGATTATCGATACAATGCCCATAAACATTTCATGATGCATTCTTTATTCAAGTTACAATGAGCCTTCTTTTGTCTGCCTTGCCTACTTCAATCATTGACTTCTCCATTCAAACCCCACTCTAACTTCAACTTCAACTTCATCACCACACACATTTCCTCAATGACGTATCACGAGGTCTAAATTTTTTATTTTATTCATAAGATTTTTCTGTAGATACATAAAAAATTGGATCTATTAATTTTTCTTTAAGATACATGTTTGTATTTCGAGGTTCATCTGTGAGTTATTGTTTAAAAAATATTCTGGTAATCAACGTGAGCTTTTTGACAATCATTGCATATAGACTGTTAGTTCTATGTGAGATTGTAATAGTGATTAATGATACGGTAACTTCTAATTAATTATATTTTTGATAGAAGCAAATTGCAAATAACCTAATTAGGTGGATCAAATTTCTTCCCCAATATATTAGTTAAAGTTTTGTTTAACACTTGGTGTTTTATATAGTTATTTGTGTATTGTTCAAATAAAAAATTATGTTAAAATAATTAATATATTATCATTAAATAATCGTGATTCATCACTCCGCCCTCTTTTAACAAAAATCCTGAATCCGTCACCACATCTCCTCACACAACCTTTTCAAGAAGTGCACATTCAAATCGAGTCCTTGTTTACAAAGACCAACCAAATCAAATCACCGACGCTACAAAGCAAGCCATAGCTTCTATTTCATGTGACTTGTCACGCGAGAAATGCACGTGCGGCGCTTCTCCCATCCACGTGATCACCCCACATATAGTGCTGCACCAGTCACGTTAGTGTAACGCACACTACCTTTGAATTGAAACATGATTTTCACTAAGGGCACCCCAGCAAAAAAAAAATCAACAAGCCAAAGCACGTGCGAGAGGCATCTAAAGTAAAGGGATGGGTGCCACGTTTCCATTGACTTGACCACCGTCGTTTTTGGCTTTTCAACAAGAGTGAAGTGAAGCCCACTCACATGGTCAGCTGACACCCTCTCCAGCTATATCACGTGCTTCCCTAGACTCCACCAAAACAATCTTTGTTAAAAATAAAAAGATTTAAGGAAAAAAAAAATGAGTAACTATAGTGAGCCTATTTTTTTGCCTTTTCTTGGTCTTATTTTGGTGTTCTTACACTTTTTGTTTATCTTTTTTAAAACACAATTACAAACAATATCTATATAAGGGGTAGAAATGTAAAAAAATTCAAACAATGACAAAAAATGCCAGCAAACAAAACTGGCTAGAATTTTTGAAAAAAAAATACAACCCCCACGCCAAGCAACGAACGATTCACGGCTCCTTTTCAAAACTTCCCTTCCAATTCAAGCATCTTATCCACTCTCGATTATCCTCGAGATCTACACTATTTAGATCATAGACACGTGTCTATCAGAAGAATCTACGGCTGGATCGCTTTCGAGTCCACGTGGAAATAAAAAAAAGGTTAAAAGTGAAGTGAAAAACACCGGAAATGGCTCGGATTCTGACAGCGTAACACGTGGAAATGATTAGGACAGTTAATGAGGGGAAATTAGTGGAAATAGACGTGCCTAAACGTGGTTTACGGGAAAAAAAAATGTAAGGGTAGAATTGGAAATGTAAAAAAAAAAAAGGCAATTCCCGAGGGAGGGGGAAATAAAGCAGAGGAATGCGGCTGTAACTTTGGACGATTATACACGAGTCACAGCGACAAGCTTGCTGGATCGCTTCCTTAGGAGAGTTGAATTGAACACTTAATTTTCTGATTTACTCCTACCTTTAACTATTTGTTAATTAATCATCCTCACACTTTTGTTTACCAAGTAAAAAAGTTACCATTTTACCTGGTCATTTTTTTTTTTTTCCAGATTGACCTTTGAGTACTAATATTTATTTTTCGATTTTTCATTTTTTCTCCTCTTTATCTAACCCGAATCCTCCATTATCGAATTTTCATTTTTTCTCCTCGTTATCTAACCAGAAACCTCCATTATAGGTGTCCGGGTGTCATCTTAAAACGCACACATAAATCCTACTCTTACGCTTTTGCTCTCTCTCACTCTCTCCGTCTCAAACAAAAAACTCGTCATAACAACACTTTCTCTCTTCTCTTCTCCAATTCCCTTTCTCTCACCCAACAACAACAATAGAATGGAAGTCCCAGAGTTGTTCCAAGACACCACCTCTTACTATCGCAACCAACAATTCACACCCGAAAGAAGACCCTCTGACCTCAAATCCGGTCTTGACCATTTCATCATCGAAGACCTCCTCGACTTCTCCAACGAAGACGACAATTTGCCCGTTGGTGATGCAACTTTCGACACTCTTACAGGGAATTCCACTGATTCCTCCACTGTCACAGTTGTGGATAGCTGCAATTCTCCAGTCTCCGGGTTCAAACCTCATTTGTCCGCTGACATCAACTCCCGGAGCTTACCCGTTGGTGAACTTTGGGTTCCGGTAATTCTTCAACTCCCACTTCATTTTAAAATTTTCTATAAACATTTCTAATTTTGTAATACAATAATTTCCGCTAAAAAAAAATTGGTTTTTTTTTTGTGTTACAGTATGACGACTTAGCTGAGCTAGAATGGCTCTCCAACTTGGTGGAGGAATCATTTTCAAGCGAAGACATGCAAAAGCTTAAGCTGATATCCGGTGTGAAAACCCGACCCGAAGAAGTATCCGAATCCGTCGATTTACAACCCGAGCAGGACCGAAACACCACCAACCATCGCCAAGTATTCACCCCAGACATGTCTGTACCAGGCAAAGCTAGAAGCAAGCGCTCTAGAACAGCTGGTTGCAACTGGTCGTCGCGCCTCCTCGCGCTATCTCCATCTCCAACGACGTCCTCATCGGAGTCCGACATTGTGTCAAGCCCGGCTAAGAAACCGATTAAAGCACCAATGAAGAAGAAGAAGGATGGTTACGAAGGTGACCCAACCGGGGATGGGCGGAAGTGCCTGCATTGCGCCACCGACAAAACACCGCAATGGCGGACGGGCCCATTGGGCCCAAAGACATTATGTAACGCGTGTGGGGTTCGGTACAAGTCGGGTCGGCTCGTGCCCGAGTACCGACCCGCTTCGAGCCCCACATTCGTGCTGACCCAGCATTCCAATTCCCATAGGAAGGTGTTGGAGCTCAGAAGGCAGAAGGAGATGCAGAGGTCTCATGTGAATCATCACCACCACCACCACCACCACCATCATCATCAACAATATCCCCAATCCAACAACATGTACAATGTGTCGAAGAACAACGACAATTATCTGATTCATCAACACATCGGACCCGATTTCAGCCAACTAATCTGAGGAGTAGTGTAGCAGTGATGAATTAGAGAGGGAATTTTCTAAAGAATTTCGTTAATTAATTTTTTTTTTTTTTTGTTCAGGATGTAAGAGCTTCATTTTGTCTCTTAACTCTCAAAATTAGGAGTTCTTTATTGGCTGAAAAAAAAACCCAAAAAGAATGAAAAATAAAAATAAAAATTTGAAGGGTGGTAAGACTCAGCTGATGTTTTAGTAGCTTTTTTCCCTCTTTTGTAGAATGCCAAAGTTGGCATTTTTCTCAATGTAGAAACTGATTATTTTGGCCCTCTGAATCGTTATTGATTTGAAAATTTTGCATTAGTTCAAGTATTGTCATAGTTTATGGACTATTTTCTTTCAGACATCAGAGTGTGGATGATATTTGAAATGTCTCTGAGTTGGACATAATATACTAAACTTGAAAGATACGCAAAGCTTTTATTTTTATCTATGGCAGGTTTTCGACCATCTCTTCCAAATTCTTGCAGTCACGCACGCTGCTGCAAATCACTTGAGTGATAAAAGAATATGAAAAAGAAGCACGAATAATAACTACCAATCAGGATGAGCATACATAATTTTTTAGTTCGACAAAAAAAAAAAAAAAAAAAGAATAAAAAACCCAGTTGACCTGCCCCCCCCCATTTGGAGGTAAATGTGCAAGCACGTTAAGGGAGGTTGGTCAAGGAAGAAAATGAAAATAAAAATATTAGACCTGACCTTGATAACGGTGTAATCACAGTATCACACTATAACATCATTATTTTAAAATATATGTAGAAAATCATAAATAAATTTAATAAAATACCTGCCGGGAAAAACAGAAGGATCACATCCTAGAGCCGATAAACTTTGCAGGTCAGACAGTTTCTGCTCTCATAAGGAGGCCCTTTATTGAAATACTGCTAGAAGCTAGATAGATATCTTTTGCACAGAATTTCTAGTTGTGGAACTTCGAGAAACCATAAAGTAAAATCTATCATCTCAGCTATTCGGGTCGGGTCTTTGATATTAGATTGCCATTTATATGACAATCTCGGAGCTCAAGAAACATCCTCCTCGTTATAATGTCAGTTTGCTCGATCCAAGAATTGCTAATCCACATATAAGTCCATAGTATTAGATTAAAAATGTAAATTATTTTTATTTGTTGATCTAAAATTAATTAAAGAAGTATTTTTGTCACCGGCGTTTACTGTACAAAAGGTTGGTGGAGGGGAGCAAACGGCAAAGAAGTCACATGCACACATTCATCTCTGCCATGAACACATTTTACAATTCTCTAAAAGAGTTAATTAAAGATATCCAACAAACTTAGGGAGGTAATGATGCTAAAATGCTCCGACATGTCGACTCGTTCCCTCTTCTTTGTATGTACACAAACTTGTGTGTTTTCGCATAACTCATAATCCTAGTTTTCCTTCCTTTACACATTTAGATCTACTCTTATGACAAGGAGTTTTTTTGTTTTTTTACACTACCCCTGGGGATTAATGCAATTGAATGTATTCCTTGTAAGGATCGTATTGCAAATAACCAATGTCAGACGCTAACAAGTTTGTGCTTATGCATTTGTCGAGTTGTAAGTGATCATGGTATCACAAGTCTAAAATACAAACCCTGTCAACATCCATTATAAAATGTGTGGTAATAATGATTAGGAAAAAAATGAAAACGAAATGGAAAACCTCCCAATATGCACTATTGTTGATAACATTCCTAACCCTAGAAATGCTTGTACCCATGTCCATGGATTCTTTTATTGTTTTGGGGGAAGGAAGCAAAAGACAGTGCAGTTACTAGCCCTTCCCCACCCCACCCCACCCCACCCCACCAAACCCAACACCATTCTAACTTTCCCCAAGTGTCCAATGTTGGATCAACCACCATTTATTACCAGTAAGGATCCCATAAAGATTCAAAACACCTGCAAACAGAAAACTTTCGGAACCATACTCAAGGGTGTTCTCGACATTTCAATAGCTGCCTAAACAACAACAATTAGCTGATTGGGAGAGTGGGATGATTGAAACAACTTCTTTTATTTGTTCTGGTATGTAATAAGTAACATGAGACGTAAATAACAATGCACATAAATTAGTCCAGATTTACTGATGAGTGCAAAGAAAAAGTAGACATGCAAATGACCCATTAGTGTACCAAACAAAAGAGATGCTTATAAAGAAAGATAGCCCACATGCACTGAATTATTTAACAGATGAATCAATGAATCCCTTCATATAAAAATATAGCATTATCAGGAGACATGGATGCCATGACCGAGGTTTCTTTCTGCTTGATTTGCAGATAAAACGACACTACCCCATCTCCCCCATCCACTTCTTCACGTGTTTTTCACTTGTCAAAAATATCATTTGTCTCAGAATATGGTTTCCGTTCTATACACAAACTAACAGCCTACCTCCCTATTCTTCTGCAGTTGAAAATCAATCTGTATTTGAGCATGGTATCACATCAAATTCAATCTATCTAACCAGCATTAGCGCATCTGATCCCATTACACAAATACATAAGTTCAGACTAAAACTAACACTAATGCCATCAGAATTCCCATAGTTGTGTGTCTAGGGTGAGAGTACATGGGAAGTTCTCGTGTTGAATCTTCCTATTTTCCATTCCGCTTTACAATTGAAAGGAAGTATGGGATATATCCATGTGCATGTGCATGTGCATGTGGATGTGCCTGCATGGTGGAGAATTAAAAATGCAAGTATTATTGAGCAATTTGAATTCAATTAACCAAATGGGCTCTTATCAGAAAGCTTGAGATCAGAATATGATATACGAAGATTCTTCCATTGTCAAATCACAATAACATAATAGGGCACTCTGTTAAGAGACTATTCCATATAATCATCCAAATAAAGCCCACGCAAAGATTCGTGAAGAAATGAAAAGGAATTCTAATGGGAAACAGCCAGGGAGATTGAGTACATGGAAAACCAGAAATATTGCTAACCCTGTATTATAGAATCATCAAGAATGTCACAGCTACAGTAGTGAAAACTCGCTTCATTTGGTCTGTGTCTTTCTCTGACAATGAACTCTTTATCGCGGCACACTGAGACCTAATTCTAAACAAAAATCAATGGAAGAATGTGTTAGTATCAACTTGTAGCAGCAAACTAAATGTTGGTCCCGTAAATTAATGTAATAACAAGGGTTTACAAACATTATCAATCAAACGAGGTAAGAGAACCGCATGTGCAAATGACTTGAATAACTCAAAAGTACATTGAAAAAGAGATGGAACTTCATTGTAGTGCAATTGGAAAGAATAAACTGATCTGGTATCATGTCAGGCTACTAACTGAACAATCTTCTTTGACCACGACGATATCACCATAAGCATTAAAGACAACTCCTCACACAAAAATCAGATAAAGGGAACATGTCAACATATTAACACAATAATGTAAATGAAAAAGAGTATGACAATGTGCTCTTGGATCAGTCAACCAGGGTTACATCTGCACTAAGCTGTCATAAAGACATTATGGTCATGCGACAAGATGCGCCTTATCTTGTACAGACTCAAACCTAGCAAAGTCTTCCTTTGATATATCAACTCCATATGAAGAAAAGATTGAAACAAAAATTACAAAGTGGAGAGATTGAACTAAGATCTAGGTACCTCATGTGCACTCCAACATTGTCCTATAGAAATCCTAAATGTGTGTAATTTCAAAAAGAGGTTCGATATTCAGCATTTTCTTAATTTCATGACCAAAATGACTTAGGGAACCATGTTTTGGCACCATCTATTAGCCTACCATTGGATGGTGTGCACATGACTTAGGGAAGTCAATGCATAGCTTGAGACAACATTTTGCATACACCTATATGGAAGTACTCAGCTTGTAGGTGTCATTATGAAATAAGTTAATTTGAACTCACAATCACTTTTTGAGTCACTACACTGAAAAAGCTAATAGACAAATCTAACCCCCAATCAAAGTGGGAATCATTTCCATAATAACCACTTCCATCAGCTCAATGCACATCTATTTATTTATTGAATCCATCAGAAGAAATGAACGAAGCCTCCAACCATATAATGCATCAATGACATTGCTGACTGGTACAACCAGAACCAAGAAATCATGACTAAGTTCATGAATCAACTAAAGGCAGACTTAAGAAGCAGGCTGCAAATTCAGAATTTTCAATTTCTGTTTTACACGTCATGTTTACATTTGCTGTCGATTCCGTGTAGACATTCAATGAACAGTAAAAATTGACAAGGAACAATACCTAGGTAACATCCACTGATACACCCCAGCTATATGTTTATGAAACTGCGCTCAAAGTATATGCGTATCTCTTCATTTAAAGACACCTAAAACTTCACATTATGCCTCAATGAGAATGCTCCACTTTGTTAGATTTTGAATATCAACGTTAGCTAGTCCTTTTTCTTGACATTTCGCACAATAGAATTCCTAATGCCCCTACTTGATGTAGAGTAGAGTCCTCTACTTCCATAGTGCACTCAAATTGGTGGTGGATGTGTGTGTGGGGTGGGGGGGCGTGGAGTGTTTATCAGACTCTTGAAGGATAAGCTGCTTCATAGATGTCCCTTGAGTCAATTCTTAAAGATGAGAGAAGGCATTTCACTAGCTAAAATCTCAAGACATCGGGCTTAAGGTGTAACGTGCGAATCTAGGAATCTTTCATTCTCCAAAAATTTGAAAATAAATTCAATGAAGATCTAAATAAGATTAGTTAAAACTGGTCGAGATAACAAGGTAAAGAACATGTCAAGCTGGATAAAGAAGATAATAGACGAAAATCGTAGGGAAGCTAAAAATTGTTGAGATTGCCAAATATTGGAATTGTGTGAGGAACAAAGAAATATGAAGTATATGGTTAAAGACATCCATAATAATTATGCTATTAACACTTTTGAACCACAAGGACCGTAGATAATCCACAATAAAGGTACAATTCGGATTAAATTTCCTCCCCAAATCCAACTTTTAACATCAATAGCACAATACATAATGAAGGGTTTGTAACGGGTAAAAGAAACATAAGACATAAGCTAATACGTATTTGTGGAGGGGGGGCAGGGGTGGAGTGTTTATCAGACTCTTGAAGGATAAGCTGCTTCATAGATGTCCCTTGAGTCAAAGAAACATAAGACATAAGCTAGTATGTATTTGTGGAGAAAAAAGATAAAACACATTGGAAAAGTACAACACTGATTTATGGCATACAAACACATCACCACTGCCTAAGGCCTAGAGTGTTAGAAGCATGCAAGTCCCAGCCCAGAGGCTAGGCCAACTAGGCCCCCATTTTTTTTGACGATTTTATGGACCCGTTACTGAGAAATTAGGGGTACCCTTTCATAAAATTACATTATATTTTTGGCCTCATTATTTACAACCATATAGTGCTGCTTAGGTTGGTGGTTCGATTGTATGTTTTGTTTTCAAGATGTTTGAGGTTCGAAACCCATCAAGCTTTTTTTTTGGGTGGGGGTGAGGGCTATTTTACGATTTAGCATAGGGCCCTGAAAATCACAGGGTTGGCACTGCATGTGACTTTCATGCTGAAGGCACAAACCAATATGCTAATATGATGCATACATTATAGTTAAGGCGTTGAAGCGGACAGGCCTGAAAATGCCTCAGGCGTGAGGCGAGGCGGACGCGCTTCACTGAGGCGGTCTTAACTTTTTTTAAAGATTTTTTTATAATAAATTTAAACATATTAACATAGTATTATACATCATCATTTTGAATAAGCAAATATGTACAAAAAAGTGACAACTACTCATAATCAAAATATTTTAAAAAAAATTTTTATAATAAATTGAAACATATCAGCATAGTAGATACATCATCATTTTGATAAGTATCATAAACAAAATATGTACAAAAAGTGACAACTACCTAGAATCGAAATGAAAATATAATAAAGTTGCATAGCATAGCAAAAATATGCACTACATAAGTGTCAAGTAACTTGCAAACATCCACTAAATCATTAAAAATCAATAATCTTGAAAGAATAGAAACTTGAGAATATTGAACATTTGTTAGAAAAAATTGTTGGTAAAAATCCACAAGTATAATCACTATTTGGTATTCCAAAAGCATAAAAATCATTGAATTAAGCTATGAAAATCAAGATTGATGTAGATCACATATTGATCAAAACATTGTACGTTTTCTCCAAGAAAATAATATAAAAAGTGTAACAAATTTATCAAAACTTAATAACGTTTTATCTTGTTTTTATCAAATTGATCAAATATTACACCAAGAAACATAAAACCTTATTATAGAGTGGGTTGCAACCTCTTTTTGCTGCAATTAGACTGCAAATGGGTTGCAATTGGGCTGGCTAGAACCAGTTTTTGGGCTGAGGCAGTTGAGGCGGTGAATCGGGGCGAGGCGGATGCCTCATTTCATTGCACCGCATTGCCATTTTGAGGAGGAATTTTGTAAAAACGTCTTGACTAAGCTGGATGCATAGAGTTGAAAGCAAAAAATCATGCAAGAAACAATATTCTGGCATTTTTCCGCACCAGGAGAGAGCCTATGTTGTAAAGGACATTTCTTCAATGTCCCAAGGCCTTTTCGGTGAACCAAATCACACCTAACGGGAAGCCTCATAAAGTATCTAGTACCTTTTACCTATGTAACAATTACACAAACATGGGTGTTGGTGTTCAACATGGACATGAGGTGTCACACATGTAAACTAAAACGACACCCAAGGGAGGCACACCCGAAATTAGTTTTATTTATATTTCAGCAACAAGTTTTATATTATTAGCAAGAACTGTTAGCTCACATGTTAAGACTTGTGGCTTATGCTTGGGGTTCACCTTTAAAAATTTTATTGCAATATGAAAAAGATGATAATCTAAGCATGGAGTGTTGAAAGGGTGTTCAGGCCCCAATTTAATATTGATATGTAATATAATCACTCCCCCAAACTATAATAACTTAATATTTAGGCCTTATTCTAAGCCTGAAATCCAATTGGGTTTTATAAAAAATAAACAAACAACTAAACAAATTCAATCATTAAGCTACAATTTCAAACACAAAGGCCACTCATGGCACCCCCCTCAGAAACACAATCACACAAAGGTAGAGACGTTGTGCCTCTCATGAGTCTATGCTTCTCTCTACATCCGCATTCACCTTCGCCTCAAGTACTAGTGCGAACATAGAAATGGGCAACATTTTTTGAGTTCACATCGAGATTCCTACCTATTTAAAGACACTTTACTCTTCTCAAAATTATATAAATAAATACTTAAAATAAACTTTGGATTGGACAAGTATTGATTATGGCAGCGAACACTGCATGCTTAGATCATCACCACTTAGATATTATGAGTATATTAATTATGGAAATTTAATACTGCATATGTGGTAATATTAACCTACTAAGTAAAAATATGATTAATAAAATAAAGTTTATAAGAGAAAAACATAATATTGTAATGTTCCGGTGTGCTCCCGAATTGAGTTTTTTTTTTTTAACTTACATGTTTGATACCTTATATGATTGTATCTATGTATGTTGGGCAATGAAGGACACCTTGATTATATTATCATAAAATAATCATAAAATCAGATAAAACTTTTAACTTTTCTCTCAGTAAAAACAATGATATGGAAATTTGTTAGTGGAATCCAGGTCTTCTCCCCTTTCTCAAGGAAGAATCATGACCACATCAAGAGATTATTATAGGTGTAGATTAGTGTTATAACTACTACTACACAATATCATTATGCTGAAACCAAATCAGTTATGCCATGATGATCTGACTCGTTCACTCCGAGAGTTTCTCACTAAACTCCCCCAACTTATCAAACCACTACGAATCAGAGAATCTATGAATATAGCTCATGGTTGGTTGGATCAAATGAATTATGAATTTGTAACCATTAAGAAAATCTATCACCATTAAGATGAAAATCCATCACTTAATAATCTCCAATGAAGATATTGAAACCCCTCATACTTCAATTGACTCTACAGAATGTTGAAGTTCCTGATAAGCCACGGATTCACCAGACCATGAACACATTGAAATTATTTTCAAAGGTAAACTTGAACCGTCCGTCTCGTAGCGCCACTAACACGATGTATGCAAACCAATATGAACTCTTCATTTGTGTTATTAATGAGCCGCTAAATTGGCGAAAAATCGTTTATCGGAGGGGTGAGCACTACAAATAGGGTATTTAGTGGTTGGGTTTAGTGTACTCTAATAAATCGGTAAATCACCGATAAATCAACCTATCCGACTCGCCCATTGATCGCTATTCTATAAATAAATAAATAAATAAAACCTAACTCACCCAATTCCATCCCATCTCATTCCTAGTTGTCTTTTGATCGTTAAGAGAGAAAAAAAACCCAGAAGAACAAGAGAGAAGTAAAGTGAATAAGAGGATTGTCTCTATCACAACAAAGAAGAGGGAAGAAGATTAGATCGGCGACGGCGAGGTCACGGTTCTGGACGGATCAACATCACCATGTCCATCTCTTAATTTTACCTCCCTTCTTCCTATAAATCCGATTTTGGTATTTAAGGTTTTGCTTCTCTCCTTTTATTTATGTTTATTCTCAAATAAACCCTTCCTTGTTAGTGGTTGTGTTTACTATGACACCTGCAAAGCTGGTTTTGAGACTAATAAAACCACTCGCATCCTAGGTTCAATTTGTAATCCTTTAGATCATTTCTTCATCAGTGTTAATGTTTAGATTTCCATTCTAGTGTTTCTCAAATGATCACTTCCCAATTCCACAAAGCTTTAAATCATAAGCACCTTTTTGCCATGAGTACCTAATGAAATTGTTTACACTCCTAATAATAGTTCTCAAATGTTTAAGCTCAATGATGAAGATTGGAGGTTAGAAAATCACCTTTTGTTATTTATGCTCTATCAAATGTGTTCCTATTACATAGATTGAAATGATATTAATTGCTAAAAAAAACTTCTAGTCAATTCAGTCTTTGTGTAATTTCTCTTAGGTCTCAAAAGGGTTATCATCCCAATTCTTGTTCCCCATGACTATTTGAGATGGGAAGAGATGACGAAAGCTCCTTCCTAAAGGAATATCATCCATTCCAGTGTTTGCTTTGATGTTGGTTTGAAGATCTTGATTGTTGTTTTACTATTTGAATTCTAGGTGTTACTCTTTTTTTTTTAACTTTTTTTGTAATGTATGACTAATCGACTATTAACTATGATAGACATGTCGTTGGGAGGTACAAACAGTTGTACCGATGCAACATCGTCAAGTTCCTTGAAAAGGGCATCCGATTAAAAATACAGTTACAAATTTACAGCCTTTTGATTAATTAATTATTTTTATACTCTATGACTATGATTAAATTTTAAAAATATATGCCTTGAAAAAATAGACTGATTAAATTCGATTAATCGTAAATTGGTCTTGGACTGTGAAGGGTCCGTTTTCCATTTTCCTTTTTAATTGTATAACTCTTCATCAATATTCCTAATTTTGACTAATAATGTGTACACTCTTAACCAATCCACTTGCTCCTAGTAGAGCCCCAACATGAAGATCTAAACGAATGATGGTGTTTACCAACATATATGTATATGGAAGAACACACGGAATGTGCCGAAAAGAAAAAAAGGAGGGGGGTAGATCTGGATCTATAAATGAAAGAAGCTTATTACACTCTTAAGCACGTGTCCTAGCATGACCAAGTCGCATTTGAGATAAGCATGAACCAAGAATGCTCGATGGCATACTTTAAGGTGATGTGACTAGCCTTTGTGATGTATCTACTATACGATTCCTAATGCACTCCATCATCGATCCCATGTTGCTTGCTATGTCCTAGTTTGTGACAGAGTGACAATCCCAGGTACTTAAGATTGAAGAGAACCTGATACAATTAAGTAAATTTGCAAATTCATGCAACTGAGGTACCTCATCAACAGGAAATAACATAGATTTGAAAAAATTAACTTAAAACCGGAAACAACTTCAAATCAAAGTAAGATGGGACTTGAATGCTCAGAGACATCAATAACAGACATGCAGCCACTGATATCAGCTCAATGGGCCATTTGTGTAAGAGCTTCTCCCATGAGGGAAAGGAACAAGGGGGACAACAGTCCCTTTGCCTAATTCCATGAAATGTGCAAAATAAGCCTTTGGGAGACCCATTGCTGGAGAAAGAGGGTGTCTTCCGAATTGTCATGACCCACTCAAACAATTTCTTACCAAAACCAAACCACTTCAACATACAACCTATGAAGGACCAACTCAACGAGGCAAAAGCCTTTGAGAAACCTAACTTACAGAGTAACCTAGGTTCCCTTGACCTATACTTCAAATTGAATTTCCTATGAGCAATCATTGAACCATCAACAAGTTGTCTACCTGCTCCAACAGAGAGAGACAAAGGACGAACCACTTTCAGCGTGCCTGTCAATTGTACCAACTCCAACAGATAATTTTGCTGATTATAAGTACCAAGACTAATTAGCCTGTATATTCTTCAATTGTATTTCCACTCTTCACTTGTGTTATAATGAATGAAATCAACTTGAGCACAAACGCCAAACAAAAAACCCATTACTGCGAAAGCAGCCACCATCTCTGTAAAATCAACCTTCTATATATCTTATAGATTTAACGGTACAGAAACAATAAACAAATAACAGAGACTTTAAGTTTCTTCAGTCTGAGAATAATTCTTTTCAACTTCAAAACTACCTACAAACTTGATTTCTTACCTATTTAAGCAAAATAAAACCCTAAACTTAATCTAATTAGATTTATACTCCTAGTTCTATTTGGACCGATAATGGTTTGGCCCATTATTTAAATAAGAAAATACATAAATAATAACCTATTACATCATTCTCCCTCGCTTTGAAAGGCTAGTCCTCGAGTTTTGAGGATGAAATTCCTGAAAAATGCACGAAGTATACTCGACCTCGAACTCTTCGTTTGTAGTTGCACATACCATGAACAAGCAAATAGTAAATTTGCTACCAAACATGAAGCCTCGTTTTGTGCGATATCTCCTTCATAATTTTGAACCATTTTGCGTGCATACTTCTCAAATTGAACTTCATAAATGTCCCATATTGGGTCAAACAATATGTTCTGCAGTGGTACCTGAGCTATCCAATAGTGGCAAATAACATTATCTAAAATCAACAACATGCAGTGGTACAAACAAGATCTGGTGGTGGCGAATAGAATGGTCCTCATTAATTCCATGATGTTGTGGCCCTGACAGATTGGTGTAGTGGAAATAACTCCGTATCCCCCACCTCTTTCACGAATAAAACTATCTTCTGCTTCATCAGAGAACGAAGAAAACTGCATAAAGGATCGATTTCGATAGCACTGTCATGCCGAAATCAACGTTTCACGTAGAGCAGAGAAGGCTTGAGCTAGTTCACGCCAGCGACGTTGACCGCGTTCAGTTCAATGGGAAGGAGGTTGTCAAATCATTGGTGGTTGTTTTGTGCGCAGTGGTGGTTGATGACGCGAAGGGACGCGGTGACAATAAATATAGGGATGGCAACGAAGCGGATTTGAGCAAATTCATCCCCGATCCGTCAGGAAAAGCGGATCCCCAAATCTGCCCCACCAATCCGTTTATAAAGTTAATTAAAAATCATAATCGCCCCGTGCGGATTGGCGGATATCCGCCCTCCCAATCCGTTGCCTTAGAAGAATAAGAGCATTGATACTCATTCATTCACTGGAAGAAAGATCAGAACTGGCGGATATTCATAATTGGCAGTTTTTTCAAATGGAAATAATCTGATTTCTCATGTGCTAATATGTGAACCATGTCTTCTGCAATACAATCGTATAGACAGGATCTGGGATATTTTGCGATATCATTCCATACAAAATTCATAACAAAAAATTACAAAAAAACCATACAAAAAATCGATTTAAAGAATCAAGATACAAAAATTATAACCAAAAATTACAAAAAAAAAAAAAAAAAAAAACCGATCTAAAGAAGATCTAGATCTCAGATCTTTGATCTCTGATTGATCTCGGAGATCTTAGATCTCACTTTCTTGCAGCTAGGGGAGAGGAAGGCGGGGGGAAGGGAGGGGAGAGCTTCGAGTGTCGACTGTCGAGTCTGTCATTGTGGGAGGGGAGGCTTTGACTTCGACCACCGGCCACCCTTCGACTTCGACCACCCTTCGACCTCTTCTTTGATCTCACAGATCTCAAGGAGAGGCGCTGTGAGAGGCGACCACCCTTGACCTCTTCGAATGAGATTGTGAGAGATTGTAAGAAATAGAGAAAAAGAGTTGCAGCCTTCGCAGTGAGAAACTGTGAGATGAGAGTAGAAGACCATAGGTTTATCTCTTTATATATCCCAAGGGTATTTTTGTAATTTCACATATTAAACGGATATCCGTGGGGCGGATATGGCCAAATCTGTATCTGCCCCAATTAATAAACGGATACAGATTGAAAATCCGTATCCGCCCCAAGATCCAAGGACCCTTTACCAAATCCGCCCCAAACGGGGCGAGTGGGGCGGATATCCGTGAAAATCCGCCCCACTGCCATCCCTAAATAAATAGGAGCTCCACCTTGTTTTGGTTCCCAATTTTTGGTTTTGGTTTACTAATTTCGAACAAAATCAGTACGATTGTGATTTGCAAATTGCAATTCCAGACTTGAAGAATTGGAGAAATTAAGGTTGTCATCCTTCGTGACAACCACTCATTTCTTTTTTCGATCCTCTTCATAGACGAGGTTGTTGCGAATTACTGAGGTTGGGTATAGGTCCTCCAAATCAGTAACACGAGGTTTCATGGCCTCAGAACGCGACAACTCGCGGATAGCCTAAATATATGATTCTGAAATGTCAATTCTTCTTCCTCAACGAAGGCGCCTTTTCCCAATCAACGGCAGTAAGCTCCACCTTTTCTGCTTCAGATGAATCTGAAAAGATCACATCTCGTTGTCCAGCCTCACGACGCGATTTTTTGCAGATAGGTTCTAGTTCTTGACGAACCAAGGCAGTAGCCAACTGCTCCGAGATGTCCGCAAGGGATTTTTCTAAACGCTTCATCCTTGCATTGGAGACTCTAGTTCCCTTAGGCAGCATCTTTGTCCAAAGACCTTACGCTTAAATTTAGGGTGCAGAAACAATAAACAAGTAACAAAACTTGACTTACCAATTTGTTCGATCTAAAAAATAAAAAATCTTCAAGCAAAACTGCTTGCAAACTTGATTTCTCGCCTATTTAAGCAAATTAAAACCCTAAACCTAATCTAACTGGGCTTAATACTTCTAGTTCTATTTGGACCGATAATGGTTTGGCCCATTATTTAAATAAGAAAATACATAAATAATAACCCAATATTACATCAATATCCCAACATTTCATATAGAACTTGACTGGGTACCCATCAACGATAAAGAAACATCTTTTGCTAGATTATCGCCGTTCTTACCTCTTCTCTTTAATCTTTGACTCTATCAACCTATGTTGGTGAAATCTATTCAAACACCACATCATGATGAAATCTATTCAAACACCAAATCATCCAACAGAGATTCCAAGCTTCCATTTTAGAAAGAGCTCTTTGTAAAATTGATGATATTCTTTGCAATAAGGTCTTATTCCATCACGATCTCAACCATTACTGACAACATTTCGATGGGGTTGTAAACCCTATGGTGAGTTAGCAAGCTTGTGAAAGAGCTCAGTGCAATAATCTCCATAATGGGCCCATTGCATTCCGAATTTATGCTTCTGGACAGTAAAATCATGTTTAAACAACCTGTCAAAATAAAAGAATCAGGCTGTTCAAAATATTCAACTTTGGCCTAAAAAATTTCAACTTTTCCCAACACAATGCTTGCATGAGCTTCGCCCTCTAAATTCTCCCAATCATTTTAAACGAACTCCACAAAATCATCATTCCGAAACCAAATCAATTCAAACTGAAAGGTTAAGGATGGCAAATTCGTGCAAACATTTGAAGGAGGATGCCATGATGATCTGACACTCTTGTTCCTAAAGTCTCTCACCAGACTTCACAAACTATCAAACCACTAAGAACCGCCCAATAATCTATAAAATATGACACATGGCTTGTTGTATCAAATGAATTTGTAACCATTGAGATGAATATCTATCAAATAACAATCCCCAATAAAGTAATTGAAACCCCTCATACTTCGATTGACTCCACAGGATGTTGAAGTCTCACCTGAGAAGCCAGGGATTAACCAAAGACCATGAACACACTGAAATCCTCCTGAAGTTAAGGTCTCACTTTTCTCATAGGAACATAAACAAGCGAGCAAACCAATATAAGCTCTTCAACAAGACAACAACATTCCTGAATTTTATTTTATTTTTTGGAAGGGAAGCTGGGTTTTTAAGGATCCCATAACCTATCAACTGGGCGACCTATAGGTCAACATTCATGAATTTAACTGACACTATGTACACTCCCGATTGATCCACTTTATCCTAGTAGAGCTCCAACATTACGATCTAAATGATTCATTGTGTTTACGAACATATCTAGACATAGAAGAACATGTCGATTGTGTAGGGCATAAAGCTGAGCAGATCTCGGATCTGTTTTAGGCTTATATGGGTTTGACCTTCAGTCTAGCAAATGTAATATTTAACAAAGTCAAAAACCACATCCAGTCCATTTTATACCATGCGAATGCAAAAAAAGGGGTAGAAACAACAACATGCAGTGGTACAAACAAGATCTGGTGGTGGCGAATAGAATGGTCCTCATTAATTCCATGATGTTGTGGCCCTGACAGATTGGTGTAGTGGAAATAACTCCGTATCCCCCACCTCTTTCACGAATAAAACTATCTTCTGCTTCATCAGAGAACGAAGAAAACTGCATAAAGGATCGATTTCGATAGCACTGTCATGCCGAAATCAACGTTTCACGTAGAGCAGAGAAGGCTTGAGCTAGTTCACGCCAGCGACGTTGACCGCGTTCAGTTCAATGGGAAGGAGGTTGTCAAATCATTGGTGGTTGTTTTGTGCGCAGTGGTGGTTGATGACGCGAAGGGACGCGGTGACAATAAATATAGGGATGGCAACGAAGCGGATTTGAGCAAATTCATCCCCGATCCGTCAGGAAAAGCGGATCCCCAAATCTGCCCCACCAATCCGTTTATAAAGTTAATTAAAAATCATAATCGCCCCGTGCGGATTGGCGGATATCCGCCCTCCCAATCCGTTGCCTTAGAAGAATAAGAGCATTGATACTCATTCATTCACTGGAAGAAAGATCAGAACTGGCGGATATTCATAATTGGCAGTTTTTTCAAATGGAAATAATCTGATTTCTCATGTGCTAATATGTGAACCATGTCTTCTGCAATACAATCGTATAGACAGGATCTGGGATATTTTGCGATATCATTCCATACAAAATTCATAACAAAAAATTACAAAAAAACCATACAAAAAATCGATTTAAAGAATCAAGATACAAAAATTATAACCAAAAATTACAAAAAAAAAAAAAAAAAAAAACCGATCTAAAGAAGATCTAGATCTCAGATCTTTGATCTCTGATTGATCTCGGAGATCTTAGATCTCACTTTCTTGCAGCTAGGGGAGAGGAAGGCGGGGGGGAGGGGAGAGCTTCGAGTGTCGACTGTCGAGTCTGTCATTGTGGGAGGGGAGGCTTTGACTTCGACCACCGGCCACCCTTCGACTTCGACCACCCTTCGACCTCTTCTTTGATCTCACAGATCTCAAGGAGAGGCGCTGTGAGAGGCGACCACCCTTGACCTCTTCGAATGAGATTGTGAGAGATTGTAAGAAATAGAGAAAAAGAGTTGCAGCCTTCGCAGTGAGAAACTGTGAGATGAGAGTAGAAGACCATAGGTTTATCTCTTTATATATCCCAAGGGTATTTTTGTAATTTCACATATTAAACGGATATCCGTGGGGCGGATATGGCCAAATCTGTATCTGCCCCAATTAATAAACGGATACAGATTGAAAATCCGTATCCGCCCCAAGATCCAAGGACCCTTTACCAAATCCGCCCCAAACGGGGCGAGTG
The DNA here is from genome assembly GCA_963556465.1 of Berberis vulgaris. Classification (NCBI taxonomy): domain Eukaryota; kingdom Viridiplantae; phylum Streptophyta; class Magnoliopsida; order Ranunculales; family Berberidaceae; genus Berberis; species Berberis vulgaris. The sequence goes on from OY747130.1 coordinate 75,648,790, forward strand.
GGGCGGATATCCGTGAAAATCCGCCCCACTGCCATCCCTAAATAAATAGGAGCTCCACCTTGTTTTGGTTCCCAATTTTTGGTTTTGGTTTACTAATTTCGAACAAAATCAGTACGATTGTGATTTGCAAATTGCAATTCCAGACTTGAAGAATTGGAGAAATTAAGGTTGTCATCCTTCGTGACAACCACTCATTTCTTTTTTCGATCCTCTTCATAGACGAGGTTGTTGCGAATTACTGAGGTTGGGTATAGGTCCTCCAAATCAGTAACACGAGGTTTCATGGCCTCAGAACGCGACAACTCGCGGATAGCCTAAATATATGATTCTGAAATGTCAATTCTTCTTCCTCAACGAAGGCGCCTTTTCCCAATCAACGGCAGTAAGCTCCACCTTTTCTGCTTCAGATGAATCTGAAAAGATCACATCTCGTTGTCCAGCCTCACGACGCGATTTTTTGCAGATAGGTTCTAGTTCTTGACGAACCAAGGCAGTAGCCAACTGCTCCGAGATGTCCGCAAGGGATTTTTCTAAACGCTTCATCCTTGCATTGGAGACTCTAGTTCCCTTAGGCAGCATCTTTGTCCAAAGACCTTACGCTTAAATTTAGGGTGCAGAAACAATAAACAAGTAACAAAACTTGACTTACCAATTTGTTCGATCTAAAAAATAAAAAATCTTCAAGCAAAACTGCTTGCAAACTTGATTTCTCGCCTATTTAAGCAAATTAAAACCCTAAACCTAATCTAACTGGGCTTAATACTTCTAGTTCTATTTGGACCGATAATGGTTTGGCCCATTATTTAAATAAGAAAATACATAAATAATAACCCAATATTACATCAATATCCCAACATTTCATATAGAACTTGACTGGGTACCCATCAACGATAAAGAAACATCTTTTGCTAGATTATCGCCGTTCTTACCTCTTCTCTTTAATCTTTGACTCTATCAACCTATGTTGGTGAAATCTATTCAAACACCACATCATGATGAAATCTATTCAAACACCAAATCATCCAACAGAGATTCCAAGCTTCCATTTTAGAAAGAGCTCTTTGTAAAATTGATGATATTCTTTGCAATAAGGTCTTATTCCATCACGATCTCAACCATTACTGACAACATTTCGATGGGGTTGTAAACCCTATGGTGAGTTAGCAAGCTTGTGAAAGAGCTCAGTGCAATAATCTCCATAATGGGCCCATTGCATTCCGAATTTATGCTTCTGGACAGTAAAATCATGTTTAAACAACCTGTCAAAATAAAAGAATCAGGCTGTTCAAAATATTCAACTTTGGCCTAAAAAATTTCAACTTTTCCCAACACAATGCTTGCATGAGCTTCGCCCTCTAAATTCTCCCAATCATTTTAAACGAACTCCACAAAATCATCATTCCGAAACCAAATCAATTCAAACTGAAAGGTTAAGGATGGCAAATTCGTGCAAACATTTGAAGGAGGATGCCATGATGATCTGACACTCTTGTTCCTAAAGTCTCTCACCAGACTTCACAAACTATCAAACCACTAAGAACCGCCCAATAATCTATAAAATATGACACATGGCTTGTTGTATCAAATGAATTTGTAACCATTGAGATGAATATCTATCAAATAACAATCCCCAATAAAGTAATTGAAACCCCTCATACTTCGATTGACTCCACAGGATGTTGAAGTCTCACCTGAGAAGCCAGGGATTAACCAAAGACCATGAACACACTGAAATCCTCCTGAAGTTAAGGTCTCACTTTTCTCATAGGAACATAAACAAGCGAGCAAACCAATATAAGCTCTTCAACAAGACAACAACATTCCTGAATTTTATTTTATTTTTTGGAAGGGAAGCTGGGTTTTTAAGGATCCCATAACCTATCAACTGGGCGACCTATAGGTCAACATTCATGAATTTAACTGACACTATGTACACTCCCGATTGATCCACTTTATCCTAGTAGAGCTCCAACATTACGATCTAAATGATTCATTGTGTTTACGAACATATCTAGACATAGAAGAACATGTCGATTGTGTAGGGCATAAAGCTGAGCAGATCTCGGATCTGTTTTAGGCTTATATGGGTTTGACCTTCAGTCTAGCAAATGTAATATTTAACAAAGTCAAAAACCACATCCAGTCCATTTTATACCATGCGAATGCAAAAAAAGGGGTAGAAACAACAACATGCAGTGGTACAAACAAGATCTGGTGGTGGCGAATAGAATGGTCCTCATTAATTCCATGATGTTGTGGCCCTGACAGATTGGTGTAGTGGAAATAACTCCGTATCCCCCACCTCTTTCACGAATAAAACTATCTTCTGCTTCATCAGAGAACGAAGAAAACTGCATAAAGGATCGATTTCGATAGCACTGTCATGCCGAAATCAACGTTTCACGTAGAGCAGAGAAGGCTTGAGCTAGTTCACGCCAGCGACGTTGACCGCGTTCAGTTCAATGGGAAGGAGGTTGTCAAATCATTGGTGGTTGTTTTGTGCGCAGTGGTGGTTGATGACGCGAAGGGACGCGGTGACAATAAATATAGGGATGGCAACGAAGCGGATTTGAGCAAATTCATCCCCGATCCGTCAGGAAAAGCGGATCCCCAAATCTGCCCCACCAATCCGTTTATAAAGTTAATTAAAAATCATAATCGCCCCGTGCGGATTGGCGGATATCCGCCCTCCCAATCCGTTGCCTTAGAAGAATAAGAGCATTGATACTCATTCATTCACTGGAAGAAAGATCAGAACTGGCGGATATTCATAATTGGCAGTTTTTTCAAATGGAAATAATCTGATTTCTCATGTGCTAATATGTGAACCATGTCTTCTGCAATACAATCGTATAGACAGGATCTGGGATATTTTGCGATATCATTCCATACAAAATTCATAACAAAAAATTACAAAAAAACCATACAAAAAATCGATTTAAAGAATCAAGATACAAAAATTATAACCAAAAATTACAAAAAAAAAAAAAAAAAAAAAACCGATCTAAAGAAGATCTAGATCTCAGATCTTTGATCTCTGATTGATCTCGGAGATCTTAGATCTCACTTTCTTGCAGCTAGGGGAGAGGAAGGCGGGGGGAAGGGAGGGGAGAGCTTCGAGTGTCGACTGTCGAGTCTGTCATTGTGGGAGGGGAGGCTTTGACTTCGACCACCGGCCACCCTTCGACTTCGACCACCCTTCGACCTCTTCTTTGATCTCACAGATCTCAAGGAGAGGCGCTGTGAGAGGCGACCACCCTTGACCTCTTCGAATGAGATTGTGAGAGATTGTAAGAAATAGAGAAAAAGAGTTGCAGCCTTCGCAGTGAGAAACTGTGAGATGAGAGTAGAAGACCATAGGTTTATCTCTTTATATATCCCAAGGGTATTTTTGTAATTTCACATATTAAACGGATATCCGTGGGGCGGATATGGCCAAATCTGTATCTGCCCCAATTAATAAACGGATACAGATTGAAAATCCGTATCCGCCCCAAGATCCAAGGACCCTTTACCAAATCCGCCCCAAACGGGGCGAGTGGGGCGGATATCCGTGAAAATCCGCCCCACTGCCATCCCTAAATAAATAGGAGCTCCACCTTGTTTTGGTTCCCAATTTTTGGTTTTGGTTTACTAATTTCGAACAAAATCAGTACGATTGTGATTTGCAAATTGCAATTCCAGACTTGAAGAATTGGAGAAATTAAGGTTGTCATCCTTCGTGACAACCACTCATTTCTTTTTTCGATCCTCTTCATAGACGAGGTTGTTGCGAATTACTGAGGTTGGGTATAGGTCCTCCAAATCAGTAACACGAGGTTTCATGGCCTCAGAACGCGACAACTCGCGGATAGCCTAAATATATGATTCTGAAATGTCAATTCTTCTTCCTCAACGAAGGCGCCTTTTCCCAATCAACGGCAGTAAGCTCCACCTTTTCTGCTTCAGATGAATCTGAAAAGATCACATCTCGTTGTCCAGCCTCACGACGCGATTTTTTGCAGATAGGTTCTAGTTCTTGACGAACCAAGGCAGTAGCCAACTGCTCCGAGATGTCCGCAAGGGATTTTTCTAAACGCTTCATCCTTGCATTGGAGACTCTAGTTCCCTTAGGCAGCATCTTTGTCCAAAGACCTTACGCTTAAATTTAGGGTGCAGAAACAATAAACAAGTAACAAAACTTGACTTACCAATTTGTTCGATCTAAAAAATAAAAAATCTTCAAGCAAAACTGCTTGCAAACTTGATTTCTCGCCTATTTAAGCAAATTAAAACCCTAAACCTAATCTAACTGGGCTTAATACTTCTAGTTCTATTTGGACCGATAATGGTTTGGCCCATTATTTAAATAAGAAAATACATAAATAATAACCCAATATTACATCAATATCCCAACATTTCATATAGAACTTGACTGGGTACCCATCAACGATAAAGAAACATCTTTTGCTAGATTATCGCCGTTCTTACCTCTTCTCTTTAATCTTTGACTCTATCAACCTATGTTGGTGAAATCTATTCAAACACCACATCATGATGAAATCTATTCAAACACCAAATCATCCAACAGAGATTCCAAGCTTCCATTTTAGAAAGAGCTCTTTGTAAAATTGATGATATTCTTTGCAATAAGGTCTTATTCCATCACGATCTCAACCATTACTGACAACATTTCGATGGGGTTGTAAACCCTATGGTGAGTTAGCAAGCTTGTGAAAGAGCTCAGTGCAATAATCTCCATAATGGGCCCATTGCATTCCGAATTTATGCTTCTGGACAGTAAAATCATGTTTAAACAACCTGTCAAAATAAAAGAATCAGGCTGTTCAAAATATTCAACTTTGGCCTAAAAAATTTCAACTTTTCCCAACACAATGCTTGCATGAGCTTCGCCCTCTAAATTCTCCCAATCATTTTAAACGAACTCCACAAAATCATCATTCCGAAACCAAATCAATTCAAACTGAAAGGTTAAGGATGGCAAATTCGTGCAAACATTTGAAGGAGGATGCCATGATGATCTGACACTCTTGTTCCTAAAGTCTCTCACCAGACTTCACAAACTATCAAACCACTAAGAACCGCCCAATAATCTATAAAATATGACACATGGCTTGTTGTATCAAATGAATTTGTAACCATTGAGATGAATATCTATCAAATAACAATCCCCAATAAAGTAATTGAAACCCCTCATACTTCGATTGACTCCACAGGATGTTGAAGTCTCACCTGAGAAGCCAAGGATTAACCAAAGACCATGAACACACTGAAATCCTCCTGAAGTTAAGGTCTCACTTTTCTCATAGGAACATAAACAAGCGAGCAAACCAATATAAGCTCTTCAACAAGACAACAACATTCCTGAATTTTATTTTATTTTTTGGAAGGGAAGCTGGGTTTTTAAGGATCCCATAACCTATCAACTGGGCGACCTATAGGTCAACATTCATGAATTTAACTGACACTATGTACACTCCCGATTGATCCACTTTATCCTAGTAGAGCTCCAACATTACGATCTAAATGATTCATTGTGTTTACGAACATATCTAGACATAGAAGAACATGTCGATTGTGTAGGGCATAAAGCTGAGCAGATCTCGGATCTGTTTTAGGCTTATATGGGTTTGACCTTCAGTCTAGCAAATGTAATATTTAACAAAGTCAAAAACCACATCCAGTCCATTTTATACCATGCGAATGCAAAAAAAGGGGCTAGATGTGACTCTAGAAATGATAGAACCTTATCACACTCTTAAGGCATGTGTCATAGGCCGACCACCTGGCCTCCAACACCGGTCAAACAAACCCATACCCCATCATGCTCAAAATGGGCAGAGAAACACACAGGACTTGGGCCGAACGGGACTCAAAGCCTCCCTTCTTGTATTTATGAGCGAGGGAAATAGATGACCTTCGATAAAATTTACACCAAGGAGATTGGCAAGAACAGCTTGTTGACACTCTTTTATTTTTTAAGTCTATGCTCCCAAGTGTCCATAAGATCATTTGACAAAACTAAGGATGCACAGACATGGGCACGTGTCATGTCGAACACAAACACGTTATGCCGACTCGACAATTTTTAAAAAACTAGGACTCGATGACACGTCATACCCTTTTTCAGTAAAACCAAATGAAGATGAAAACAATTCAATAAAGAAAGAGTTTAAATAGAAAAACAAACAATGCATCCATTTTTCTATTGCAATTAGGAAAAATAAATAAATAAAACATTTAAAAAAAAATAAAGGTATAAGAGTTGAGAAGAAAATAACATTATATTAGAAAAGAAAATTTGAAGTAAAGAAATAGAGAGAAGAATAAACAAAGATTAAGAAGCATAGACTACCTCTCTATGCTTTAGTGGCTTTTTGTCGCCATTTTTATCACTCTTTAAATTGTAATTGAAAGTTTATCACTTTTGATGGATTAACAACCTTCAAATTAAGTGATTATTTGAGTTCAATTGAAAATTAAAAATAAAAAATTAGTTGTCGAGTCTTCACTGTGTCCTGACCAAGTTTTGGGTGTGTCAGAGGTGTGTTCAACACGTTGATCACATTAACCATGAGTCTGACCCGTCGACACGTTGATTGGGTGTCTAATACGTGTCGAAGGCATGTTGAGCGAATGTCGGTGTCGGATACGTGTCGAACACGGATGCGGTAAGTTTTTTGAAGAGTTCGTGCATCCTTGGACAAAACTCATTTCTAGATATCATCTGGCATTTGGATAACCCTACCATATGGCTAACCCTACACTTAATGCTCCTCATGATTACCAACTTGCCGACTTGACTAAAATATGTAACTACTAATGGGAATCGTAGATATTTTGCATCTATACTGGTGAGACATCTGACAATTTGATTGCCGGAACCATTGTACATATGGCTAAAAATACCCTTCTCTACTTGCACTAAAGGTACCACTTCTCACTTTACAAAGACCTCAACATGCCCCAACTTCAATCCCTAGGTGCCACATTGGACAAGAAGGGTGGGCACCTTCCCGCATTAAATCAGTCAAAGCATATTAGCATTTGATCTCAAGGGAGACTCGAGCTCAAGCTCAACTTTGTTTCAACCCTGGTTTGAGCATCTCTCATGTTCTCTAAAGGCAATCAACTTATGGTTTTCAATGAGGATACTTCATTATGCCTAAGGCATTGTGTTTTGACACAATACAACACCTAGATACTTCATTAGCACAACATGATGATAGCAATAATTAAATTGGATATGCCCCTGTGTACTAGCAAATGTTTCCTTCGGTTGCATGGCTTAAAATGACATAACCATGCATTAGAACAAATATACTATGTCATTTTAATTTCTTAACCATGCATTAGAACAAATATATAATGTCATTTTAATTTCACTTGGAAGAAATTTCGAATTCTTTTTGGATAGATACCACATATCATGAGGTTTATGGGCCTTTAGGGGTGGGCATACGGGTCGAGGAACCGCGGATCCAAGCTGAACTGAACCGTTTTACTCCAAACGATCTGGTTTTTATTTTGTAAATTAAGAAACAGTTCGAATCGGCTCAAATCCATTGTGGAACATTTTGAGTCTGGTTCCAAATGTTTGTATTCAAATGGTTTTGTTCCAACCCGTTTATATAACACCTACAAACAGTGGCGGACCTAGGATTTTAGTCAAGGGGGTGAAATGGCAAACAAAAAAAAAATTCTACCCGAGTTAGTAAAATAAGAATAATGCAATTATAAAAATACATTGCATGTACCAAATTGAATTAAGTGTAATCCAATATTAAGCCAAAATAAGGTCACAATATCAATAACCTTAGCAAGGGGCAAACGAGCGTAATAACTAGAATATATAACTAAAATCACAAAATAATTAGGATAAATATTTAATTGAAGCTTAAAAAAAATTGGAAATTTACGAACATAATAAGATCCTAATACAATTTCATTGAAAAATGTTTATATGAGGCTCAAATTTTGTACGAGTTGGCTAGTGGCATATATTTTCATTGAATTCTTTAGTTATTATTTTAGATATTAATTTCAAATATATTTTTGGTTGGAGGTTTTACGCCACTTGTGAACAAGCAATTCATTGCTTTAATGTTTGCAATTACATAAAAAATTACGTTGAAAACAAAAAAGTAGGGGAATGTCACAATGACAAAATTGTATAGACATAAAAAAATTATACGCTCCGAGATAACCAAAACTAAATTATTATTAAACTAAACAATTTTTTTAATGTTTGCAATTACTATAAAATTGTATTGAAAATAAAAAATTAGACGAGTAACAATGATAAAAATAGTAATTATCAATAACTATAAAAATGTATAGTGAATAGCCATAAAAAAATATGCGCTCGATGAGTATCGAACTCGGGTTGTTTGCAAAAATTTACAAACTTCCAACCACTACACCAATAAAAAGATGTAAAAATAGTTGAATGAACAATTTACATATTGTGTTATGCATTATAAAATTGATTTTTTAAAGGTTAAGTATATAATAAAATTATTTTAAAAGTTGAGGGGGGGCAGCTGCCCCCCTCGCCCCTTAGTAGGTTTGCCCTTGCCTACACGTGTGTCTTAATCTAATTGGGGGTAACAAAATTCTATTTGAGCCCTAAAAATCCCAAATCCTTCGTCTCTCTCACCTGCAGTCGTCTCTCATCTCTTTCTCTTCATCTTCTCGACGCAAACAATTACATATGATCTTCATCTTCTAGATTCTGGAATATTTGAAGTGAAAAATCTTGGGAGAGATTCGACAGTCGCGCACCACTCACTCTCGAATCAAAGTTGCTCGCTGTAACAATGGAGGTTTCTGCACTCTCAATAACATCTTCTCTCTCCGCTCTATCTAAAACCCTAATTTATTTCCATCTCAAACCCCATCATCAATTGAAAATCCCTCAAAGTCAAATCCAATCCTCATTCGGTTCAAATGATTTCATCTCCATTTCATACCCCCTATCCCATCACGAGTCCAATTTCGTCTCAGGTGACTAGCTCTACTGTTTGTTTAGCTTCTAGTGATGGTGGCAAATTTTCAACTTCATCTCTTGACGTCATAACTCTTGATGTCCAAGGCATGATGTGTGAAGGATGTACCTCAAGTGTAAAAATAATCCTAGAAAGTCAACCGCACGTATCTTCTGGTAGTGTAAATCTAAAGACTGAAACAGCATATGTACAACCAGTGGCTGAAGCCAAGGCTACACCAAATTGGTAACAATAATTAGGAGAGACCCTTTCAAAGCATTTGACTTATTGTGGGTTTAACTTCACTCCTCGAGGTTGTGCCTAACTTATGTGAAGCTTGGTTCTAATTAGCAGGTAACAATGCAATATAGTTCTTCGTAAGAGAAAATTTCCCTCTTTTAAGGTTTAGCAGTTTAGGCTGACTTATTCTGTAGAGCAGGGTCTTCATATCCATAATCCAGAAATTCTACTTCTGCAGTACCAGATACCCAACACTGCACTTTATTATTTAGGAGTCACGCTTTCATCTGGTAGTTAAATTCGTATTCAGTGTTCATTATATATTGTTGTTATGAATTGTAGGAAAAAAATGAAGTAAACAGAGGTGGATTATGAGTACTTGAAGAGGTGTTGTGAGACATTAACAAAAGAGAACAAGAGATGTTCAAAATGAGGGAATTCGGCCCAGATCGGTTAAAGTTAAATGGTTTGAGTTAGGTTCTTCCAAATTTGGAACTGATCCGGACCGTGCCCACCCCTATAGGGCCTCTATCCATGTCCTAGAATTCAAAAAATCCATTTTTCCTAGATTTCAAACAGATTATTATGGGCCCTAGGTTTACAACAGATTATCATGATCTTCTCTCAGGCTTCAAAGCAATGGAAAATGGCACTATTGTCCCTATTGTACAGTATGTGATGATACAATTCGTTTCCTTGTATCAAATCAAAGTTGTTCAATCCATTCTCCTATGGTTTGAAATGATATCTGGGCTTGGTATCAACTTTAATAAAACAGTTCTATTTCCTAATGGGGAGATACCTAATCTTAGCCTTCTTGTAGACCTACTAAATTGTAGGGAAGGAAACCTTCCCTCCACTTATTTGGGTCTTCCTCTTGGGGCTAAGTTCAAATGCGGCAAATATGGGAACCCATTTATGATATTATCAAGAGAAGACCAGTAGTGTGGAAATCAAAAGGCAGGCAGGCAGGCTTACTCTAATTCAAAGCACCATAACTAGCATCCCAGTCTTTATGATGTCCATAAACACCATGCCATCTTCTATTCAGAATGATATTGAGAAAATTTGCTGGGATTTCCTCTGGGATTCTACTTCAAGATTCTAGACATTTTCATTTAGTCAGCTGGAAGGAAGTTTGCAAGCTAAAATCAGAGGGTGGTTTGGAATTGGGAGGTTGAAAACAATTCAACCAAAGCACTCATTTCTAAGTGGCTTTGGAGATTTGGGAATGAACTTGGTGGATAGCTATAATGAACCTTACACCTCAGTTTCAGAAGCACATCTGCTTCAGAGTTGGCAATGGATCCAAAATTCTCTCCTGGGATGATGTCTTTGTGGCCCTACTCCACTCAAAGATCAGTTTCCCCTCATCTATAGAGTTTGCCTCGAAAAATCTCTTGTGGTGTCTCTAATAATTTAGATTAGAGAAGTGGAATTGCCACAAATGACGTTACTAATTGATAATCATAACGAAGTGTGCCTCTCGTCAACCTGATGAGTGGGTGTGGAATGGTAAGCCAGGCAAATTCTCTGTGGACAGTGCTCATTCTCTAGCTTTGCAAGACACATTAGCCAATGCTTCTCCTCCCCTTTTGGGCACAAAATCTTCTAGATGAAAGATCTCTGCCCTAGGGAAAATTTCTTCTTGTGGAAAAATTCTTACAGCTGGTAAGTTGATAAGCAAAGGTATCCAAATTCCCAACAGGTGCCCCTTTTGCGAAGTTGGTGAAGAGAGTTTGGAACACTTATTTTTCTCCTGCTCATTACTAGACAAATTTGGCTCACCTTATGTTGCCAAGCTAATGCTCCTGCCCCTAATGCTCAATTCTTCCTCCATTGGGTCTCTGCTTGGAAGAAGGACTACTTATCTTTCAAAGGCAGTTGGTGTGTATCAGGCTTCTTATTGCCACCCTTTGGGTCATTTGGAAAGAGAGAACAGAATTTTCAAGGGATATGAATTGTCTGTTCTTATCAATGACATCAAGTCCCTCCTGTGGCAGTGGTGCTACAGTTAGGAGATGTTAAAAGGGGATTCCTTTTCACGCCTCTTTCACTCTTTGATTAATTGAGATAGCCTTTTCGACTTCTAATCTCTCTTCTTCTCTTTTGTATCTGTCTGCCTTGTGTCTAACTCAGTCACTGTCCTTTGTATTCCTATTTGTTTTCATTAACGTTATGCCTGCTGTTTTACTGATTAAAAAAATTCCATTTCATATCCACCAAAAAACCACAGAAATTCTCAAGCAAAGGATTCCTCAAATCTATCATAGATTGTTTACTATGGGATGTAAAAAAAAAAAAAAAACTAGGCATGCAAAGATGAGCATGTTTGTAAAATATTGAACAAGAAAAGCAGTTACACACTGGGGGTTTGTAGCTATATGTGATCCATGTATTCTCTTATTCTTCACTTCTCCGTCCTATAAAATTTCAATCGGTGATTTTAAGGGCATAGGACACTTGTATAACAGATAATATGTGATCTCATTAAGGTCTGCAGGCCTCATGAAGCATACTGGGTAAAATTTGTTCAGGGAACTAGAACTTATCTCAACCTTTGAATACATATACAAAATATGTATAATGTACTAACGAAATATGTTTTGGGCATCGGAACACAACCTATTAAACATAAATATTTTCATCTCGGTGAACAACCTAATTTTCACCAAGTAGCTTTGATTCTACCTTACGACACCCCTGCCAGACAGACTGATTACAATCTCTCAATAGCAACTAAAATTTGTAATCTATATGACAAGTAGATCTGGGATCATAAGTTGAACACTTTCTCTGTTAGAGATATCCACAGCAAACTATCCACTGCCACACCCCTCCCTTCCACTGCTGCACAAACCCAGCTGTTAATTTCTTTGGGGGTTAACTTCTCTATCTTTTGGACTCTAGTCCATGGAACAATCCTAACCATCGAGGCATCAACAATCTTACATAACAAGCGCTCATCATCCCAAACAGGTGTGTTATGTGTGAAGCAGCTATTAAATCAATCACCCACCTCTTCATTCAGTGCCCCTATGCAACCTCCATCTAGGCTGCAACTGCGAGTGACACACTGACATAAGATGGTTTTTCCTGCTTGATGGAGAGTTTATGGAATGTTTTGTCAAATGGAAGCCCACATCTCCACACTCCGCAAGAAATGGGCCTAATAAGCTGCTTTCAATTACTGTTTGGGTCATTTGGAAGGAGAGGACTAGCAGATTTTTCGAGAACAAGAAATTGGACTCCTCTTTGTGGATCGTGATCAAAGTAATGTCCATCGAATGGGCTATAGCTTGGGTGGTCGCCCCTGCCATTCCTATTTCGGAGCTTCTTCTCATGTGGATTGCTTTTCTTTGTTTTTATTTCTCCTTCAGCTTCTTGCTCAGTTTGTAATCTTTCTTTCTTACTAATGCAAGTGTCTTATTCATAAAAAATTGCCACTCAATATGGAATACACTACAGTCTACAAAAGTTCCCCTCTTAGCTAGGAACTTAATAACTACACATTCGTCTATTTCAAGTCTTAGTAGTACAACCCTATCCCTTCCATACGTAAATGTCAATGTTGGATGTTTGATAGACCACTAATCATATATGCATACAAAAACAACTTCAATGTACGAAACTTTGAAAACATATTCCCGACTATTAAAACGCAAATAGAGATCAGATACCAGAAGTGTTTTAAGAGCAGCAGACATGGTACCATAAAATTTTAACCAAACAGTCCAAACCTCTAACCAAGCCTCCTACAAACTAAGTTGTTGTTCTTGGATCTTTTAATGTCCCGTGTGTTATATGCCATCATTAATAGTTATAAAAAAAAATTAAAAAAATAATTCAATATCTCTTGCTCCACAAAGCCAAATCTCATATGTAGCACTCTTTAACAATTACCTAAATGTTTCTAGTATTTATTGATCATTCTTCAAATACTAGAAGTTTCTATGGTTTGAAATCTTTCAATATTTAAAGCTTTTCAATTACTAGACTATCCAGTATCCAGGTAAGAGAGTTTCCAATCAGGGGCTTTTTGAAAATAATAACTTGAGAATCCAAAAAACACTTAAATACAATCTACCCCACTAACTCCCATGAACATATTATACCTCAAACTCGTTTAAACGATGTCAACTTCTTGAAAGCTTTCCATGCCTCCTCCCACACGACAGCCTCATAATCATTCACAACATCACCATCCTTTGCGGTCACAATGAGTCGATAATTTCTACCCTCGCCCATTAGAGACTCACCCCAAACCACATGAACAAATTTCAAATTTGTGTTAGCCTCTTTGTTGTGCTCACATACAGCAAACTGTCCTATTTCTTGAACAAGTGGATCCTTCACATCTCTAATGAGCCGCCATCCGCCAACAGAACTCATCCGACTTACAGCTGAGATTTCATCAAAGATGGAGAAGGAATCAGAAGAACTTGAGGATGAACTAAATAACATGGAAATAAAATGCCCAATATTTGGACACCAAGAAGAAGCCATATGGCACATTTTGTGGATCAAGTTTCCTAAGTCTAGCAGGTATAATTCTCTTCCAAATTGAAGTTAACATTATAAAACTTCTAAAGAAAGTGTTGAAGATCAAAATCGAGACACCACCCACAAGTTAAGCCACATCAAATAGACCCATTTCACTGGGATCTAAAGAGAATTTTATAATTCCTTGACTATAATGACAGATTGGTTCGGTAAATCAACAAATCTACCCTGGAGAGCAAATACGAGCTATTGAAATAGAAAAGATCTAGTAGAGCCATGAGCAGAATGGTCAGTGGACCTAAACTTGATTCAAACCTACACATATGTGGTTCTTCTCCCACTGACCTCTCAGTGCTATCTTCTACTATTTATTCCAAAATTTACTGTCACAATGACGGGGTGATTAGAGCTTAACCAGACTCTTACCCTCATAAGCAACAATGTTAGCAAACATATAGATGGTAGGTGATAAACATGTGTTACATCCTTGCATATAATTTTGCCCAAAAGCTACCCATTCTAACATTTTAATACTCTCTTAGTATTTCATCAAACATATTATGAACTATTCATTACCATTAAAAGTATCTAAAACCCCCATTTCTATATGTGAATGCAACATAAAAAAAATTTAAAATTTTAAAAAATAAGCCAATTAAGTAAAACAATCAGAGAAGTTGCTTACACATACAAATAAACAAAAGATAGAGAGATCAAACTCCTGGGTTTGCACGGCAGAGCATACCCTGAGACAACGATCTTGAATTGTCAACACCCAGACAAGATGTCAGCCATGCCGAAGAGACCGCGCTGTGGAACGGAAGCAGAGATTGAACGCAAACCATCTCCGAAGGCAACCTGAACACCAAATTGAAATGGTTAGAATCAGTGAAATCGAACAGATTTAAAAAGGGTATTTTTGAGTAAGTTGAAGAAGAGCTTTACATTGAAAAAGTGGGGAAAGAGCGGGGGAGTTGCGAGGAAGACATGGGTCTGGTTTTAGATTTATTGATGGAGGATTTGAAAAGGTTCAAGGCGGGTCTTGAGATCGATCGATAACGAGACGCCATGAGTCAAGAAATTGAAGTGTTTGGGGGAACTTTGAAGTTTGAAAGAAGAAAATGAAGGGTTTTAGAGTTGGGTTTAATTTCTTCGCCTTTTTATCTCAAACTCTTCCCAACAGGTCCCACAAACTTCGTTGAATTTGCTTGTACTTGTAGATCAAAAGTGTGTTCTTGTTAGCAAGGGCGGATCTAGGCAATTACCCTCTTTAACTTTCAAAATATTGAATTATATAATATATAATACTATGTAACAATTGTTTATTCAAATATCGAAAATTCTAGGAGTCGAGGGAAAGGGAGCAAGACACTCATCCTTCTCGAGATGAGCGTCAACACGTATCTCCAAAAAATGTGCTCATCTCGAGGAGGATGGATGGTTACACCCATCCCTCTGCTTTCCCTCGACCCCTAGCAAAGCTTTTCAAATATTTCCACATTTCTTGGTGTAGTAGTTCGAAGTTAAAGATTTTTAGTAAATGACTTAAGTTTGATATTCTTGAAGTTCGTCTTTTTTTTTCCACTGCAATTTTATTAGTAATTGCAAATATTAAAAAAAATTGTTTAATAAAAACTTATATTTGGTCCACTTAGAGCGTATAATTTCTTTATGGCAATTAACAATTACTATCTGTCATTGTGACACGCCCCCTAATTTTTATTTTCATTGCAATTTTATACGTAATTCCAAATATTAAAAATTTATTTGTTTACTCACAAGTGGTATAAAACCTCCAACAAAAAAAATATTTGAAATTAATTTCTAAACTATTGAAAATATGTGTCATTAGCCAACTCACACAAAATTTGAAGCTCATATAAATCATTTTTTCTATGATATTGTAGTAGAATCTTATTATACTCACAAATTTCAGATTTTTTAAGCTTCAACTAGATACATATCTTAATTATTTTGTTATTTTAGTTATATATTCTAGTTATTACGCTCATTTGCCTTTACTAAGGTTATTGATATTATGACCTTATTCTAGATTAAAATTGGACTACATTTGATTCAATTTGGTATATGCAATGTAATTTGATAGTTGTATTTTCTTTATTAATTACTAGCTCGGGTAGAAAAGTTTTTTTTTTGCTTAGCTCTAGATAACTACTATTATCAACTAATAATTATTTGTCATTTTGCCCCCTTGACTAAAATCCTGAGTCCACCACTGCTTGTTAGATCATGCTTTATAATCAGCTTCGTGATAATTACAATAATAGAAACATGTGGTGTGCGTTCCCTTCCCCATGACGTGTGATTTCATCTGCCACACTTCTACCAATTCCACTGAGGAAGTAACCAAGTGGGTCCAATTTCAATTTAGATGAACATTTTTATATCCTTATGTTATGTGGTATTGTCTCTCCTTGCGTTTACTCATTCATGCTAGTGCACTTCATTGCTTGAGAGTTATTCTTAAACGTTCTATTTGCATGTTCAAGTATACCATTTCAAACCTATTTTTGAAATATTTTTTTTATTGATGTTTGATTTAAAGAGGAATCAAACAAACACAGCGGGAGTTATTCTATAGAGCCAGTCACAACACCATCCATCATCCTAGAGATGCGCATCTCAATGATGATGGATGGTGTTAGGTCTGGCATAGCGCGGGCATGGTTGGTCTGGCCTGGCTCTTTAGAAAAGTGCAACACAACGGTGATCCATTCTACCAAGTGCTTGTGAGACCACCATATTTGATTCAAGCTTTATTTCGCAAAGTTTGCGGATAAGTAGTCAACCTCGCTATACATATCATCTATTTCAAGGATTCTCTTTTTTGCGCAAGATCTTTAGTACGCCTGACACAAACATTTAAATCACACAATCCCATCAAAGGGTGGTGCAAGTTCATTATAAAGTTCCGCCAATAAGGTTTATTCATCAAGGAACCTCAAAATCGATTGAAGACTTTACTTTTTTGCACTTTGAAGTTGGGCCAATCTCATGTTCACATTGAAAAAAATATGTAATTTTAATAACAATAAATAAAAGTGTGGGAAATATGCACCGACCTTAATGGTAGATAAACAAATTAAATTCTAAGTTAATGTAACATAACATAAAATAGAGCAAACTAATTGCCTACACCCTAAGTAGTTTTGATCATTTTTTTCATTCATAAAACATTACCATAGTGCCTACATAACTAGTTTTAGAGGGAAAATGAAACTCTTTCGATTTATTTACCTAATTAATGCATGTACTAAAATATTTAGGATGTCCATTAACAAAGGAAAAAATAAATCTTGTTATGTCATTAACTATAGATGCCTAAAATGAAGTTTTCCGGTACCAATTGTAGAGTGTATACAACTCTCAATGTGCTGAGAATGTGGGAAAAACATAGAGAACATGAAGGAGAGAAAACTTGGATATGATTTTTTTTTTTTTTTCCTATTCAAAGTTTGTAAATTCAAGAAACAGATTTGATCACTGCCAACCTAGGGCTAAACACTTGACCTTGATTGTTCCATTATCTGATTTCATGTAATCACGATGTGTAAATCAATGGATTTATTCTCTTCGCTAATTCTAAATGGCGAGGAAAGGGGATGTGACTGCTCATAGCATACAAGCACTCAAATGGTCTTACCAGGTCTATGAATCTTATGGCGTACATATCAAGAAAATATGGTGTACATATCTAGTTTCATTTTTTATATCTCTCAAGCAAAATAGTGGAAAAGGAGCACAACAATGCATACTCGCATATAGCTTGAGAAATCAAAAACAAGTTTCATTCTCTCTGTCCTCTATTTGGTTTAAATCGAAACATATCTTTTACTTGAGAGAAATTGACAATGTTTGGAATTTCTAGACCCATTTCTTCCTGATTTCATTCAAGGAATAAGTTAGGGTTGCAAGGACTTCACCCACACGAAGTACTCAGCCAAAGCTCTTGAGGAAAGAGACCTTTGAAGCTCTCAAAAAGAGCTCACATGCCCCACAAGGATTAGTGGGTATCATTGCCTCAGAATTGGTACTAGGCAACATTATTTTAGACATTTATATTTAATGACATAACAAGTTTTTTTTTTCTTTGCTAATGGACATTCCAAATGGTTTTACTGGATGCACTAATGGCATGTTTGGTTATCCCTTTGATCATTGTAATGTAATGGCTATTACAATGTCAACTACATTCTTTTGTTTGGTGAAGCAAATAACCATTGTAATGATAATCTCCATTACAGATCTGGTTGTAATGGTCATTCCTACCTCCCCCCCTATGAATGACCATTACCATTTCGATTATAATGGTCAAGGTTACCTAATGACCATTTTTACCCTCCTTGCCCTCTCCCTGTAATCTCTTCTTCCCTCTGTTCTCATGAAATCCACCCGCCACCACCACCTCATCCACTGTCACAAACCCGCCACCACCACCTCACCCACTGTCACAAAAAACCACCACCATCTCACCCGCCACCACCACCTCACCCACTGTCACAAAAAACCACCACCACCTCACCCACCACCACAAAAAACCTCCTCACCCACCCTTCTCCCTGTGAAGAAATCCACCCACCACCCACCACCACCACCTCACCCCCCACTTTTCTCACTGTGGCAAGAAATCCACCCACCACCACCACCTCGCTCACCCTCCCTGTGAAGAAATCCACCACCCACCATGTGAAGAAATCCACCCACCTGTGAAGAAATCCACCACCCACCATGTCACAAAAAAAAAGGGAAAAGTTGACTTATAAAGAGAGATAGTGTGGATGGTTTGGGGTTTTTGATTTTTAAGTAAAGAGTATTTTTGGAAATAAATTTTACATTATCACCTTACCATTTTAAAAGTATACTAAACATACATATTTTCATTACCATTCCCATTCCCATTCCCATTACCATTCCTTTTACCATTTATATTCCCATTTCATCGAGTAACCAAACGAGCCCTAATTACCTAAATAAATAGAAAGAGTTTCATTTTCCCCCTAAAACTAGCCACGCAGACATACGGAAGATCTTGCTAAAAGAGATAATCCTTGAAATTGAAGATATGTATGAGCAAGGTTGAGTGACTAGTTATCCACAAACTGACAAGGATTTTTCAAAAAGAGACGATCACCCTTCTAGTCACGCTCTTTTGATCTTAGCTCTAACATACTTTTAGAGCTAGCTTTTGTCGACTTCTTGCTTCTTGGACTTCGTTATTGTGTTTTTTGACATGGTTTTTCATGACTTAACTTTAGTCTTATTGTCCTTGACTTTGGTCTTCAAACTTTGACTTCTTGGATAAATTTAAATGACTTTCTCACAGTTTATTACCTAATTCTCAAACACTCGATGTGTGATTTGTAATTGCATCACATATGCTTACAAGAATCATGGAAGTTCTTACAATTCCTAAACACATTTCAAAGAGTTTATACTACAGTTATTTAATAAAGTCAGTAAGGTCAATGGGACAAAACCATAATTGAAAATAATGGAAGTTAGACGGTCAATAGTGTCAAGGTGGTCTTAGGACCTAAACTCTAAGCATGACAAATAAATGACCTAAATGCAAAGTTGGTACAAATTATGAGACATGTCGTCTAATTAACCATAATTCATATTCAACGCACATTTTGCAATTTTCTTTTTTCCATATAGAAGCACATAAACATCCATCAATTATTTTCTTGTAGAGGTTAAGTACCTTAACTTGTTGAAATGATAAAACAAAGTATCTACCAATTGCTTCCATCTGAGTTTTGGACTCGGAATTAAACTCATAAATCGTGAAATCATTAAAGGCATGATTCATAATGTTTTTCTCATTAAATGAAAAATTAAGTCTTGATTTGTTCATTAAAGAATAAAAAATGAAGAGGGGAGAAATCCATTCAAATCATTTCAGGCGCAATGAGTAGGAAGCTCATGCACTTTTAGTTAAGCTTTAAGTTGTTGCTAAGAATTCTTTTACATTAAACACACTCGTCGCAATTTTATATACTTGAAAACGCGTGCACACACCAATATACCAAATTTATCTTCTAGGGATTAAGAAATGAATTTGTTTAGACAATAAATCTAAATATATACTAATTGCTTCCACGTGACTTTTGCACGTGAAATAAAATTAATAAAAATTGTGACATCATTAAAGCAGTGATTACCAATTACTAAAGTAGGAATAATTAAATCACAAACAAAATCAAGCATTTCCTAATATCCTCAATTATCTCCCCCACTTCACCGATTAATAGCTTTAATTTCACTTTTCACAATTCTTAGAATAACCACCACAATAAAAAGAAAAAAAAAACCTCTCAATAAAAATGTATAAAATATATATTGTATGTCATATTGACTTTTTAATTTCCTAAATAAATATTTTTGTATTATTTTGACTAAAAACTTTCACAAACATTGTAGTACCATAATGTATAATCTCTTAGAATTAGGATTAGCTCGAATAAAAGAAATACACCCACGTACTTAGCGCACAGAAAAAAGAGTCCATATCACCTGCCTCATGAGGCATGGATGGACTTCTCTACTCCCCACACTGATATAGTGCCACATGTAAAAATAATAAGTATCACAAGTATAGGGGCTTTCTAATAAATTTAAAGAGTAAAGTTTTTTTTTTTTTTTGGTCAAACACGAAGATGTTTATTAATGAAAGCAAAGGAAACAAAAAACAAAGAGAAACATTCCTATATCAAGGAATGTCAAGACACCATGAAAGTGTCAAAACCCAAATCCCTAAACAAATTACAAGTCGAACCCATCCTCCACAACAATTCTCTAATCTCGATAAAGATAGAGTGCTCTGATCTGTTGAGTCATTCAAATACCCTTTTATTTCTTTCTTTCCACACACACCACATGAGAACGTGAAGGACCCTACGCCATAACCACTCCCCTCGACGGGAAGGATTAGCTTGAGACCACCAACTTAGCTAATCTAAAATGGAGCCTTGAAACATCAAACTCAAACAAAATTCTGCCAAGAAACTGCTCCAAATGGATTTGGAGAAACAACAGTGAAGCATCAAATGGTCCAACGTCTCGTCAATTTCATTGCAAAGCACACAAAGACTCCTTGTGTGGATTCCTCTTTTCCTTAACCTATCTTTAGTCAAGATCTTCTCATGCAATACTAACCAACTAAAGAAATTAATCCGAGGAAAAAGGTTTTTCACCCATACCAGATTTTTGTGAGAGGAAATGAAGGGGTTAGAGTGGGTCGCATAGTGAGATGCAGCCAACATGTCCGAAAATTCTTTCACCGAGAAGCCCACACCTTTACCCTTCCACACCAAACTATCATATCCCTCTGAGAGCATTTGTCTATCCAACAGAAGCATTAGATTAGCGAACTCTTCTAGCTCCCCAGTATTTAGGGGTCTTCGAAAGGAAAGATCCCAATAAGTGCCGTTAGACCAAAAATTGCTCACACTCCCATATTGATTGTTGTTAATGATAAACAACATTGGGAACAGATCCTTCAAAGATTGGTTACTACACCAAACATCATGCCAAAATGATATGAGATCACCATTTCCACATTGGAGAGAGGTGTGAGGGTAGAAGCCACTTGCGCACCGGGAGATGGACTTCCACAAAGAGCATCCGTAGAAAGTGTACTTAGTTCTCTTTTCCCAAACCCATCTATTGCGCCCATATTTGTCCATAATGAGAGATCTCCATAAATTATCATTTTCTTCTGCAAATCGCCAAAGCCACTTAGAAAGTAATGCAATATTGAAAGTGAGCACTTGACGAATGCCTAAACCACCTCGAGATTTAGGGCAACAAATTTTCTCCCAGCCCACCAAATGCATCTTTCTAGAGTTATGAGTAGAACCCCAAAGGAAATCGTGCATGATCTGTTCCATCTTGGCTGCTATTGAACAGGAAACCTTGATAAGAGACATAATGAACACCGGGATAGAAGCTAATGTGGATTGTACAAGAGCTAGTCTGCCTGCTTTAGAGAGAAATTTGCATTTCCAAGACGCTAGTTTCGATTCCATCCTTTCGATCGTCTCATCCCACACAACTTTACTTTTGAAACTAGCCCCCAAAGGCATGCCCAAGTACTTAACTGGAAGATGACCCGCTGAACAACCCAATAAACCCGCCAACTGGTGCAGATGAGGGACATCTCCAATAGGCAACACCCTTGATTTGTGAAAGTTGATTTTCAGACCTGAAATAACTTCAAACCAAAGCATAATTCTTTTAAGAGCAAGAACCTGAGAAGCGGAAGCATCACAAAAGAGGATAGTATCATCCGCATACTGGAGAATAGAAACAGGCGGACTACCCTCCGCGACAGAAAACCCTCTGACTAGGCCAGCATCAACCGCTTTAAAAATCATTTGTGTTAAACCTTTTGCTGCTATAGTAAAAAGAAGAGGAGACAGGGGATCGCCTTGGCGCAAGCCTTTCGAGCTATTGAAAAACCCGTGCAACTGACCATTAATTTTCAGAGAGAAATTAACTGTAGATCTGCAAGTGTGAAGCCAATGAATCCATTTGGAGTCAAACCCCATGCGAGCCATTACCAAATCCAAGTATCTCCAAGAGACGTTGTCAAAGGCTTTGGAGAAATCTAATTTGATAACGAGCCCTGGAACACCTTGTTTTTTCCTAGAATCAATAATTTCCTTGGCAATCAAAGGGCTATCAACCACTTATCTTCCACTGACTGCTGCACTTTGAAAAGGAGAAATGACTGAATGAAGAACTATTTTCAATCTGTTAGCCAACACCTTAGCAATGATCTTATAGGCCCCATTCAAAATACTGATAGGTCTAAAATCTTTTACTGTCCGCATTCCCGCACATTTAGGAATAAGCGAGATGATAGTGGTGTTCAACCGCCAATCAAGAAAATTTCTCGAGTTAAAATCTTCAACAACTTTCAGAAAATCAATTTTGATTACCTCCCACATTTTCAAATAGAACACCATTAAGAAACCATCAAGACCTGGAGACACTTCAGATTTTAGTTCTTCCATTGCCGCTCTAATTTCCATCTCCGAAAAATTATCTACCAAGGCGGTAGCCGTAGACTGGGAGATAGACTTGAAGGTAATCCCCGAGAAGAAAGGTTGCCACTCCTCCTTTTCATGGAACAATTCCTTGAAGTGAGATATCAAGAGTTCTCTAATACTGACTTCATCCACTACCAACTCCTGACCCATGCTAAGAGCTTCAATGGAGTTAAACAGTCTGCGTCTGTTAGCCAAGGTATGAAAAAATTTGGACCCCTGATCCATATGACGAACCCAGTTGACTCCTGCTCTGATCCTCCAAAACTCCTCATCTCTTTTGGTTAATATTGCCCACTCTTGATGTAGCTGCACTCTACAAGATCTCTCCTCAGCAGTCAGGTCTCTGATCTCTTCATCAGCATCAATGTTAGCAATTAAAGCATAAATATTTTGAATACATAAATTTGTCTTACCCCAAACTTTAGTCTTCCAACTTTTGAGATTGCATCTGAGAGCCTTAAGCTTCCACCATAAATAGTAGCCAGGGTGGCCAGAGGCTACGGAGTTGTTCCACCAAGCTTTCATCTCCTCTGCCAGGGTAGGGTGATCAAACCAACCATTATCAAATGAAAAAAGGCGAGTACAGCCACCAACAAACGAGTTTGCAAGCAAAATCGCGTGATGGTCAGAACCTGCTGCACCCTTGAGCCATTCAACTTTATCACCAAATTTGTCAATCCAATCCACCGAAGCTAGAAATCGATCAAGTCGACAAAGGATAGGAAGATCTCTCCGATTTGACCATGTGAATTTTCCCCCTTTTAGACTGAAATCAGCGAGTTCCACCTCATTAATGAACTGATTGAATTTTTGCATGCTCATGGACCTCCTCCTGCATCCTTTTTTTTCATTCATATGACGGACAACATTGAAGTCACCCGCTAACACCCATGGCGATTGCACCCAACCAGCAATGTCATAGAGTTCTTCCCAGAAGTATTCTCTAAGCGAAGGATCACACGGATCATAAATGTTAGTCCCTGACCAAATTGAGTTATCCGAGATCATTTGGAATTGAATAGAAAGGGAAAAAGCTTCTTTCAACACTTCCCTCATCTGCAAAAGATCGACATCCCAAATAGCTAAAAGGCCTCCCGAGCTGCCAATGGATTCCACCATAGCCCAATCAAAAGAGCTATCACCCCACAATTTTCTGATAAATTCTCTAGAGCATCTCTCCAATTTCGTTTCCTGAACGAAAACAAGGTCTGGACGATTCTCTGCAATTAATCTATGACAACCCCTTTGCCGCTCAGTATTCCCGAGCCCCCTATAGTTCCACGAAAGAATTTTGAGGTTCATGAAAGACCTTCAACCCCGGGGTTGTTGCACTTGTCCATTGCTTTGTCAGATACTGTACCCTGCGCTGCAGCTTGAACCATATCTAAAGCCCTGTTTTCATCCTGACTGAGGTCCACTCCCACTGTCAAGCCAATTTCTTTGAAAGCCGAGTGATCTGATGCTTCTTCCTGAGTCGAATGACAGTCAGAGACAGAAGGCTCCACGTTGTCATTGACCCTAGAAACAAGACCTGGAGACTTACCAGAAGTATGTTCGCTATGGAGTAGAAACCCAAGATTTTCCGTCTGTGGGACCTCGAAGCCTGGGGGAGCGCCTACGTGATCTGGTGTAGATGAGAAACTCTGCGCATGAGAAACACATAGTTTTGTAGACAAACCATGGACTTCAACACATTGTTCTGCTAGTGGCTCGAATCCCGGGGGGTAAGGGAGAGATACCGAACAATCCTGGGTCTGGTTGGAAGACTCTCCCCTTGTCAGCCCAGCAGGGGCACTACATCCTTTAAGTTCTACTTGCTCTGCTTTGTTGGTTGAGCTTGATTTGCTGGATCTCTTTTGAAGCATGAACCTAGATCTGGTGGGAAATACTGAAAAATTGGCCCATTCAGCGGCTCTGTCACGCTGTGCTTTTCTAGCCAGCTTTCGATCCCTGCGAGCCTGCATAGACATCTTGGTCAAAAGGGGGTCCAAGTTGAAGACATCTTCTTCCACCGCTTCTAAAACCCGCCAATAATTGCCAAATGTCTGTTGATCATTAGACCTGGCCAAATTATGTTCCGAAAGAGACTTTGGCCCTTTGCTAGGTGAAGGCCCAACAATACCTTTTCCTTTATCCTGCTGAGATGGACGAGCTGAGTCAGACATCGAGTTACCAACTTTACCTGCTGAAACGGCACGAGAAGCAGGGGAATGGGGAAGCGTTGGGTATTGCTGGGGAGACTGATCACTCAGTGTCGGCAATCTAGGAGACGGGTCGTATGCTTCGCATGAGGTCACGTGTGGAGAGTTAGCGAAGACCAAGAAAGCTGTGTGTCCAAACGGAAGAGCAACAGGTGTCCACTGAATCACTGACTCAGGCAACTCTATCAACGACCTTGCAAGATTCTTTCTTGCAACGGGATCTGGAGGAAGATGATTGCCCCATACTTGGGACAAGAAATCAATGGGAGAGTCCCGATGAATAGAGGTTGCTGCAATGGGGCCCTTACTGGCAATAGAGGTAGGGCTCACACTGGAGGGATTAGTGGTCACTACCTCCACAAAGGTTCTGTTGCGCAAGGGTGGGACAACACTAATACCTGGCAGAGTTGAGACCCTATCTTTTCTAAATTGCTGCTTAGGATAAGGCTGAGGCACCTTATTTAAAACCATATCCTTCATAGCTTGGGCGAGTTGTTTCCAGCCTGTCCCTTCCATGCCAGCTAGCACCCTAAGAGTTTTGGACCTTGAACCCCAACCCACCAAAATAGAAAGGAAGATTCCTCCTTTATTGGCCTCTTTCACCATCATAACCCATCTATTGTTGATTTTTCAACTGGCTGAGAAAGCATTAGAGCCTGATTCCACAACTTTCTTAAGCTGAAACTCAATCCATTATCCCATCTGCAATTCAACAAAAACTTTGATTCTAACACTCGAGCTCGATTCAAGTAACAACAAACCTCCTCTTGACTTTCGAATCCCAAATTCTTTCCCATCAATTTTCAACAAACGAAGATTTCATTATTTGAACTCCATCTCTCCCAAGATTTAGCACAAAATTACAAACATACAAGCACAATTTCACCAGCATACAAGCATCATAGCAATACGAAGATTATAAATAACTGAAAGATCTTACTTTTTGCCGAAAAAATTGCCAAATTTGTTCCAAAGTCTGAGAAAGAGCTCACAGCCGTCACAAGCCCTCGGTCACCACCGTCAAGCCCCGACGATGGCAGATCGAGAAGAAGGAAGAGGCTCATCGGCCTGTCGAAAACCACCTCACCTTCGAAAACCACTCACCTCACCTCACCTTCGAAAACCACCTCACCTGCGAGATCCCCCTCACCTTCGAAAACCACCTCACCACTGTCGAAAACCACCTCGCCTTCGAAAACCACTGTCGAAAACCCCCTCACCACTGCGAGACCCCTTCCCCATTGCGAGATCCCCCTCACCTTCAAAAACCACTGTCGAAAACCTCCTCACCCTCGAAAATCACTGTCGAAAACCACCCTCACTGTGCAAGAGACTCCCTCACTGTCGAAAACCACTCTCACTGTCGAAAACCACCCTCACATAAGGTTGTTGTCACTCACTGTCGAAAGTAACCATGCCACAGGTGGGATTTGAAGCTAGGATGTGGGGAACAAACCCACACAGCCCTAACCACTAGGCCATAACACCATTGGCATTATTCTACATATTGATTGTATCAATTGGCATATCTTAAGGTTTCATGGTTTAATTTGAAGTTTAGAGAGGGTTTAATGAAAGGGATCAACACTGCTCTTGTAACTTGTAAACTTGAATAAAACCCCAATCTACTCAATTGTTTTTTTTTTCTTTCTTTTTTCTCTCCAATCTCCAAGTTGCCTCATGAAACCAATATTTTTAGCTTAGAGAAGAACAAAACCAACATAGTGGTTCTGACATTTGATAGTCAATCAAACTTGCATAAAACATACACATTTCTTTTCTTAAAGAGTAATGATACGGTGCCTGGTGGCGTACGATTGCATCGAAATAAGAGTTAACATATATCTCAATGCAATCGTACAGTGTCTGGTGACCACCAGGCACACCACCAGTGGGATGAGATTTTCAGTTTCAATTAAAACATAAAAATTACTAAAGTAATATAGTTAGGGGTATAATCTTTTAATGTATTTATTCTACGCTGACATGTCGCAATATGCTTGTGAGGAGCATAGAAGTCGTCATTCCCTGCTCCAGGTGATCCTGTTCCTGACTCCGAGAAAAAGTAGCCCACATGTTAAACTCAAATTATATGGCATGATAAAGCAAATATTTGAATTTGATTGGTACCCCCCAAAAAGACAAAGTCCCCTAATTTGTTTATATTTCTTCACTATAATAAAAGAAAATTTGAAAAGGTGGGTAGGGCACTTGTTGTTGCACCCCCATGCCATGACGGTGTAGCTCCACCCTATTCCACAAGGCAAATGGAAAAAAAGAGCTCAAATAGAAAGAATAAAAAAAGGGTCAATTTTGAATTTTATTAATCAATAGTCTAAACAATTACAAGAGAATGCACTTTTTTTTTTATAGATAAAAAAAGCCAATTTCTTCATACAACTCAACCTAAAAAATAGAAATACTCAGCACTTATAACTTGAATTTACTAAATCTATGAAATAAAAATGTTTGCTCCAATCCTACTTTACTTAGAAAATAAAGTTGCATGATGTGAAGAAGTTTTCATTACTCGTGACTAGACATCATCTGTCTGATTATATGAGGTTGAGAATATCAAACAATTTTGCTCCCATTTATATTAGTCATGATTTGTGTCTCTGCTTCTCCATTTTTATCGCTTAGAAAAATTTGAATTATATATTGCACATTAAACTAAATGTTAAACAATGAAAATCTTTCCCATTGTACAAAAAATAAAACCTCCAACAACAATTAAAATATTTTTAATACGGTATGCTTCACAATCTCCTTCGTGGTCTCTTGGTGGGCATCCTACAACAATTCAAATTCGTGTAATGCCATCCATCATCACAAGGAAACCTTCTCAAATTGCACGCGACTTCCAGCATCTCTCGAATTCCATTATAAGGAAATCCTCTCGAACCTCTCAAGTTGAACATGTTGTCTCTAGTATAGTATCATATAAAGTGGAAGGATTTTCTTGCTACTGCGGGTGTTCGAATCCAAAGGTCATCCATATCGACAATTGGAAAAGTTGATTGCATAGCAAATCTATCAATATTATATATTTTTCTAAGGAAAACTATAGCTCCTATAGGGTTGTTCACAGACACCAAATTGAACCATAAACCAAACTAATCAGTCTACTTGATAAAAATTCAAATTGAACTAATAGAAATTTTTTTTAACCAAATACTGAACCAATTGACCAAAACTATGCTAGCTAAAACTGGCCTAAATCGAATCGTAAACTAACCTGGCCACTTATTATATATATCATTAGAAAAGTATTAATTATTCGAAGGTGTTGCAAAGTAAAACACAACAAAACTAAATTGGTTGGTTCAATTTTGTACGGGTGGGTAACTCTGTTCAATTTTGTTCGGGAGGATAAGCCGGTTCAATTTTGTTCGGGTGGGTAAGCCGATTCGTTCAATTTTTTTGTTCAACCCTACCTAGACAATCCAAAATAATTACCCCCAACCTAAAAGTATTTAGTGCCTTTATACGATGAAATTGCCATGGGCCATTAGATATAAGTTTCAAATAAAGAAAACTTAGAGAATATGTTCAAATGCCAACAAAAGGGTGTAATTTTAAGGCAATAAAAATTTGAAAAATCAAACCTAAACATGTTTTTCATGACACGAGCCTTCAAGTTGGGAAAAGATTGTTCCCGGAAACCACATGAAGAAGGTACTTCTACAGAGTGAGAGAAGTTAGTTCATCAATGTGGTTTTGGATTTTTTTGAAAGGTTTATGTAATGGGGTTCAACTTAATATAGACGAGGAAAAAGACATGGGTTCTAACTAACAAAAATTTATTTATCCATGTGGGTAATTGAATTATTTTTTGTTAAAATTTTGAAAAGAAAGTGATATCAAAATAAGATTACTTTTCTTGAAAAATTGAATTTATTTTCCTAAAAAAAATTAACCATTACATCAACTACAATATTCAAATGGTATATTATGTGAAAAAGTAGGCCATAAAATCAATTTTAAGTTATTTTCAAATAATTAAACTATTACATGAGTTACAAATTAACATTGTACCAATCACACAATAAAATACCTCTAAAACACAACAAAATATCTTCATTTGATTGTAGTTGAATCTAGCTAATGCAAGATAAGCTTCACAAGGGCATCGCATGAGTTACAAATTAACACTGTACCAATCACACAAAAAAATACTTCTAAAACACAACACAACAAAATATCTTCATTTGATTGTAGTTGAAATATCTTCATTTGATTGTAGTTGAATCTAGCAGTGCAAGATAAGCTTCACAAGGTCATCACACGAGTTACAAATTAACACTGTACCAATCACACAAAAAAATACTTCTAAAACAGAACAAAATATCTTCATTTGATTGTAGTTGAATCTAACTAATGCAAGATAAGCTTCACAAGGGCATCGCTGGCTGGTGTTGATTTAGAGCAATTTGTATCTATTAGACAAAGAGAAAATAAAATTTAGTATTTTGAAAGAAATGGATGCACAGTTGTCCCTGATGACATATCCATACCCTTGGAAAGTTAATTTGGTTGATTTGAAGAGAAAACTTAACCTCAAATTTTACCTTCTCCCTAATCCCACCATCTTTTTCTTCTCCCCATAAATCTCACATAATGTAATAACCAATTTGAACCAATGGATGTCAACAGTGTGAAATGCCCAAGCAACTAGTTAGCTTTCTAGACTCTCGTGAGCTTTTGAGAAAATAGTAAAAACGAGAGCCATCAACACCAAAGCACGGGATCTCACTGATAAGGAAAATCCCTAGTTAATAATAGTCAACAACTAGTTTAACTACTAGCTGAGTCCGTGAATGCCAAGCAGGCTTACTTGGACTTTTCAGTTTTCGCCACCAAAGTATATATATATATATAAGAGCAAGCAACCTTCATTCCTGTTTAATTGGATCTAAACATTTGACAAGTTTGCTTTTGCAAATTGAAGTATAAATTATGGCCCAGCTTTGTTGCCCTATTGAGATGGAACCAAGAACCCTGAATGAAGGTCAGCTCAATCATGCCCGGGTAATTTCCCCCTCTTATTATCAATCTAATTCATATCCTCAACATTATTGATGAGATGTTAAGGCAAATCACGCAAGTAGAAACCATGATTCTACTTCATTTTTTATTATTTCTGTAAATTTTTTTTTCTTAATGAAGGAAGCAGCAGTGGACATAGCTCAGAAAATGGAATCAGTTGAAACCTCAAATGCATTTACTGAGGTGAGTGCTTTATAGCCAGCTTCATAAGCCATGCTGCAACGTTCAATTTGACAATTTTTTTTTTAATCTGTTTAAATACACAACAGGGATTGAAACCAGTTATTCCAATAAAAGAGATGGAAGAAATGGTTGAGAGGAGACATCAACTCCATGTACTTGTTGCTGAAGTTAACGATAGAACATATGAATGCGCCTGCACCACCAACAATGTAGATGAAACACCTGATATATCTAAGATTAGGGAGCCCCTTTCTGCTCCTTTTTGATGTTTATCATTTGAATTCCGTTGTCTTATGGGCATTCGCAAATGATTTAATAAAGAATCTATGTGACAATTGATTTAAGCAATTTGGTGTTTGACTAGTACTGGTTAGGGGAAGAAATGCCAACTGAGATTCTATTCTTTTATCAAACACTTTCTCTTAACTTCATCTACAGGTTTTATATCTGAAACGTAGACCAAAAGCATCAAAGACCCAAAATGCAACATTTCCTCTTCCATCAACCATACTTCACGTATCCCTCAAACTACACAAAGAATCTGACATCACATTGCCCTACAAAATTATCAACCTCTCCATCAAATAGTCCTAACTGCCTCTGCAGCTACCAGAGCTACCAAATGGAGTCTGTTTCCTCAAATTCACCACAAGACAACCACCAGGACAACCGCAGGTCCAAGCCAACGCAATTGTTTGCAGATCGTATAGTCCGAGCCCTCCGCCACCCTCTTCGCCTCCTTCATCGAGCGGAGGGTAATTTCTATGTCTTGGGGGCAACAGGCAATGTGTACATCGTGACCTTGTCAAACACGCCTTTTTGCACATGCCCAGATCGAACCGTTCCATGCAAGCATATACTCTTTGTTTTCTTGCGTGTTCTTCGTCTCTCCCTTGATGACACATGTCTTCAAAGGAGGAACTTGAGGCCATGTCAGCTCAACCGCTTGCTTGGCACACCCACGGCACTTGAGACATTGGCAGGGACACGCATACAAGAGAGATTTCATCAGCTGTCCTCGCAGTTGGTGTTGGGCCAACCTTTATGTAAGGTCGAGATAGAAGATGGAACCTCATGTCCGATATGCATGGACGAGATGGGTAAGGAAGATCAGGTGGTGATCTGCGGGTCATGCAGGAATCCAGTGCACGAGGAGTGTTTGATGACATGGAGGAGGACCAAGGGGAGGAGGTCTGCTAATTGTGTGATTTGCAGGGCAAGATGGAGGGACATGAGGGAGCAGGACAAGTATCTAAACCTAGCTGCTTATGTTAGTGATGACGACATGGTTGACGGTGAAGGTGCATGTATTGTGTAAGAATTGATGAATGTTTCAGGAAAATAAATGTCAATGATAAAAGTAGACTTACATCTGTAAATAACAGAACAAAACCATTTATATTAGCAAGAATTTCCATCTTTTTCTTCATTCACTCAATGCCACTGCTAGTGTGGCTTAGCATTCACAAAACAAAGATTGGGTCTCCAAAGAGAACAAAAATTGCTTAAAACTAAGGAGTCTGTAATTTCAATTAAGAGGAAAAAGAGGGATCAGAAAAAGGAAAACGGGTCAACAGAGAAGCACAATTGCTAATAATGTTGTTGAGGGAACTACCTCAGATACTAAGGGTGTGATTGGTTGTATGGAATTCTATGTCATGGGAATCCATAGGGATCACCTAAATCTAAGCTAATTTGATATACACTCACCAATCCACCATTTGATTTTGTGATCAATGGTGGAATGGAACACTCCTTTATCCCCCAAAGCATGGGCTTCCATTTCCACCATTGATCACAAAATCAAATGGTGGATTGGTGATTGAACCTCAAATTAGCTTAAATTTAAGTGATCCCCTCATAGATTCTCATGACATAGGATTCCATGCAACCAAACACACCCTAAGATTTACTTCTAAGTTATGTCCATTTTCCAAAGTTACCATCATAGACAAGATATTGTAAATCAATTGTCTGATTTAAATAGACCTACTGCTCACTCCTAGCAAGGTGATGATAAAAATGATAATAGAATTAACTTAAAGAGAAATGGGGCAGCAACCATAAACAAGACAGTATATTGAGAACCCAATATCAATAAAAACAACTTTTTTGCCTATCAGCCTGCTCATAAGATAGCATTACAATCCACATTTGATTTTTGTTCCAATAAAAGAAGTGATGTTTTTTGTTTCCCTAAGAAAGTGATGGTAAGTAAATGACCTAGAAGCTAGTACCTATCCTTAACAAGCTATTTTAGTCTGCTACGGTTGTTCGAAGATGAAGAAAACTTTCAACATCTTGAGCTTCAGCAGCATTCTTCTCCACGACCTTTGAGATTCCAAACATCTGAAATTTACACCAAATGTACATGCCAGAACATCAGTTCATGCACAAGCAGAGCATAACCGTACAAACATTTTGGATTGGTAACATGAGAAGGCATCCTTATGTGTACTAGTGTAAAAAAATAAGGCTTCACTACTAACCTTTTGCATTGTCTTCTTAAAACAGTTTTTGTGTTCATCCATAGAAGCATGAATAAATTCATCAATGTGATCTCTTACATCTTGCAGGAAAGTAGCATCATCTGACTTCTTCTTTCGGCAAGAAGTGACGGGAGGGGGTGTTGCAGATGATGATGGTTTCACTTCAGCTGTATTCGTTTGTGCCGCCATTGTTGATAAACCCTAATACAAGACTTCCAACCTGAGAATGTTTGCTTTCTACAACAAAATGAAAACAAAGTAAATCTCTTTAGAACTGCAGTCATAGGATGCGCCATGCCTCATTAGCTTTGCTGCTGGACAGAGTTGGCTTCTTTACTATCGACAAAATAGACAGTCAGTTTAATTATTTACCAATGAAAATATTAGGGGAACGGAGCAGTCTACAGGTTTATATGACAATACTGTTGGAGGTTCTACACATATATTGGCACACACAGCGAAATCATCCTAGATTTGGGCATGCTATTCATAATCTGAGTAAAGAGGCCATAGCTGCATCATCCTACACCTATGATCTATGAAAACAAGTTGAAGTTCTCATTTTAATGCAAAGTTCTAGACAATATCCACCACTTTAACCTTAATAAGACCAGATATAGCTTAGAAGTACAAGAACACTCATCTATACATACAAAAATGCTAGGAAACCAGGTTTTTGTAACCATGTTTTGCAACCAGGATGACGTGTCATGATCTGGAAAGAATGATGAAATCCCCAAAAATTTTAGTGTTATTAATAAATGAACTAGTGAAGATCTTAGATGGAGAAGCGGGGAGCCATCATGAACAACATTTACCCTTGATATTGATTTTCTTTTCCTTAACATCCCCCTTCCTCGATTCAAGAAAAAAAGGAACAACTATAGGGATTCCTTTATGCAATCCCCCTTTGGAGCCCTTAAAAGTGGCTTACAGGCACTATCTGGTCATGACCAGGAAAGTATCAATGGAATGTTGTCCAAAATTTTCTAAGACGAGAAACTGCTAGTCAAATAGGAAAGGAGTTATCAAATAGCTTGAAGTTCGTTTAGAGACACAGGATCTGAATCCGGATAGCGATGGCTTGCATCTCAATTAAAGATAACACGAAAAATATTCAGTATTAAGACTTTTCTTCTAACCTTTTTTTTTTTTTTTTTTTTTTTAATAAGAATACTAGGATATTGAAAAAATCTTTTACATCAGTCGGGGGTACATGACGACTTTACCCGATAAAAAGAACCAGAGGACATACATCATAGCAAACCCAAAATAAATAGTGACCAAACCCCTAGATCAATGCCTATACTTGCTGTTACTTTTCTTCATTCTAGATGATCTACGAGGATATACCTTGATGTCTTTGAAGTCCGTCGCATCAAATCTTTTCGATAATCGAATTTGGTCTGTCTTTAAACCTGACACTACTCTTGACCTAATGGTGTATTCATCCAAATCTTCTTCTTCTGAACTGATTGTATCCGAAATGTCGGTATCGGTCTCCATTTCGGTTTCGCTGTTAGCGTTACGAACCAAATAGCTAATATGTTTTATATTCGGTGCTTCAAGTACTATTGCATCCACTAAAGTTTCGTCATCTTGTACAATACCCGCATCTGCTGGAACCCCTACCTTCCGGTCATGCACCTTGTCACCACTCTGAACGCGAGTCTGAGCTCCACTGCCAGCACCATTGCCAGAGCCATAGACAAACCCACTGTCAACATGATCATCTTCAGCTACTGCGTCCTCCTTTGTTGGCCCAGAGTTGCTGTCTGGAATCATTGCATTTATCTGTAGAGAAGCATTTCCACTGCTCTTCTTTTTCCCTGGGCTAGAGATCCCGACATCCCCGCCTACAGCCTTGGTCGAAACCCCCTGCGCCCTCCCTGGTTCTAATTGGTGAACATACTCGTACGCTCTCTGTTGCGGCCTTGAGCTGCTACCTGAAGCATTATCACATTCTTGGAGAAAAGCTTGGTCATCATTCACATTTTTCCTAGGGATCAACTTCTTTGGATCATCATCTATAGCATTTGATGTTTTGTTCATCAAACCAACCTGCTCTATTGGTGACGCGACGTGCTCTGCAGAAACAGAGAGTACATGCTCTGCTCCGAGCGCAATTTGCTCTGACGAAGCAAGCCCTGTTATTGGCAGAACACGCTCTGGCTGGGACGAAGCAAGCCCTGAAATTGTCTCTCCTTGTTTTTGAATCGTTTTTGCAATCTCAACCGCTGTGTACCCCGCCTCAAGAAGTCCTTCCTCCGTTGTTTCTGGCTCTACCATGTCACTGACTGGATCCTTCGCCTTACAAGGCAATTGATGATTCATTAGATTACTCTCGTCTTCAACTATGTTCTCCGTAAGTGACTCGAATTTGTTTGACAACATGACATTTCCCGAATCTTTGACCATCGGCCTCTCAACACCAACGCCCTCCTGGATTTCCTCACCCTGATCATTCTTTACACCACTAGTGCCAGCTTCTGGCGTTGAAATTTTATTTTTTTTAACCACTGGGACATATTGTTGCTTGAGGACTTTGGCTTCCACCTTTTATTTCTCAGTCTTCTTTTCTTTCACCAAGTTGAGTGTTTTCACATTGCCCTTATGACCTAACTTTTTTCTGCAATAATCCTCCTGATGTCCTAGCAATGAGCAATAATCACAATATTTGAAACTCGGGTATTCAATCTTTTGCCAAAAACCCCTATTGTTAGATCTATCTATCCAAATTCTACTCGGCAACTTTTCCGTCAAAGTCATCTCCACGCAAACACGGGCATAACCCGAGCGTGAAAGACATCGAGTATGATCATCCATGCGCAAAAAGACACCAAAAGAGTTCACAATTGCTTTCAAAAGAGGGGGATGAAATAAATGCAAAGGCAAGTTAGACAACTCTACCCATAGTGGAACCGATATCGGATCTGCTTTCAGACTGAAACCATCATGCCAGCGGAAAGCTTTGAATCGAACTCCCCGAATCAAGAAAGAGTCCCTTGCCAAGACTTTCTTTGCTTTTGCCTCAGATTGAAGCCGGACAAGAACGTGACGTTGGTCTAGCAAACCTAGCGAATCTCCCAGGTTCGATGTATCGAATCTCTAATATCTTCCAATGTTGGTCTGTAACTAGAGAACTTTAAGACTATCACATGTTTTTCCATGAAAGCTTCCCCACGTGTTTCATCAGATGCCGTAAGCCCAATGGCTAGCTCTCTTTCTTTCCGAAATCTAGTCCCCTCGACATTTGTTTCTTTAACCTCATCAACCAGTATTTTTTCAAGTATTTGGGCGAAAGACGGCTTAGTAGCCTCTACCGCAGGTTCCTTACTCCCCATTGGGGGAGAGGAAGTGTTGACGGCTAGAGGAGCCGTCCTATCACGTTGTTCCCTTCCCTAGCTAGGTCTGCACGGCCGAGCAACTAAAGCAGAGAAGACAGCAGCAACCCGTTCCTCTGCAATTCTTCTGGAAGTGAAAATCCAGGCAGGGAGAGTGGCTGGAGAAAGCGGCAGCCGGTCAATCGAAATCCAGGCAGAGTTTCGATCTAAATCCAGGCAGAGAGCGGCCGGATTGGTCGATCTAAATCAATGTCGATCTAAATCAGTGTCGATCTAACTCCAGGCAGAGAAGGCTGGAGAAAGCGACAGCCAATCGATCTAGCGGCCTGGATTGGTGGCGCTGTCGTTTCCTAAACCCTAGCGGCGGCGGCCTGGATTCTAACCTTGTTGCTAGCTTTCCAAAGCCCCAAACCAATCTCAATTTTCTTTTATTTGAAAAAAAAAATCAATAAATTCTCATGTGCTGGTGGTGACCACAGACAACTAATTGCAGCAATGGCAGGCATCCAAAGGTTGCTGAGTTGAGAGGTTTCCGACAATGCAAATGAGTGCACAAACAATGTAGGCATGGGTAGTCGAGAAGAAGTGCTGGAGGACTGAATGTAGAAGAGGATTTTATTTAAAAGCGATCGATCACAATCTCAAAGGTCAAGAACCCAAGAATTTATGAAAATGTTACTTTGAAATAATAATCTGAAAAGGAAGTGGGGTTCTAAAGTTTCTCAGTGAATAGCATGCATTCGTTGCTTGGTTCTCCCTCAGTGGACTTTTAAAGGAAAAAAAAATCCATTGATGAAAATCAATTGTCTCTAAATCTTCTTCCAGGTGTCCGCAAATTGTTCAAAAGCAACCAATTGCTCATCAACCAAATAGACCGCATCAGATCAAAATTGTTTCTAGGGTATCTAAGTTTCTCTTCTTGTAATCCCTCTCGGCCAAGCCAACATTACTTGTGTAACTTTCTTGGGTTTTGCAATAACAACAAATCAATAATACCAGAATTTCCCTTAAAATTAATCAAATTGGTGCAGGACTGCAAACATGGATGGACACCAAAACAACATAAAACTAAAGAGGAGGCAAATTTAAATCAATACTGACAGGACATCAATCAGAAATTCAAGCCAAAATGTAACCCTAAAAACATACATACAGATTATTATATCACACCATGGAAGGAAGAAACATACATACCTGAAACAACGACAAATATTTCCGCTTAGCTTAGCTTAGCTTCTTCTGGATAAATCTTGTGCCTGTCTGTCTCTGAAGATTTTGAACGGTAGGGTGGGTGGCAATATATTAGGGGGAGAGGGGAGAGAGGGAACCGCCATCCTCTTCGGGATATGCGCCGTCATTTTTTATGCGCACATCCCGAGAAAAATGAGCGGTCCCCTCTCTCCCTCCCTCGCTGATTTCATCGCCCACTTCCTCGCCATTTAGAATTTCTCATATTATATACAAGAAAAATTCTAATTGTCGAGGGAACCAGCGAGGGACCCCAACGGGGGTGGGAGCCGTCCATCCCCTCGGGATGCGTGTTGAACTTTTGGAATGTATGTGTTGAAAAGTCAAACGTACATCTCGAAAAAAAATGAACGGTTCCCACTCCCCCTACCCCACCCCCCTCCCCCCTGGTGGGGTCCCTTGCTGGTTCCCTCGACAATTAGACGGTTCTATATACAAAGGTTCAATCTTGGGGCGCAAGTGACCTGCCTCATTATGACTCGGAGAATAAGTTGAGGCCTTTTGGCCCAAATTAGTTTTAGCAATGGGCCGGTCCCAACTAACCTGAGCCCAATTATTATAAATAAATATTAAAAAGAAATTTGAAAATTTCAAGCAACCATATAATTAAATTGCATTACTTAAAAGCAAACAACATTTAGGGTCAGTGTACATCCCATTTCATAACTACTAATACTACTATAGCTCCTACCATCATTAACATAGACCAAATCAGCAAGTAGGTGGGTTCTTAAGTTCACATTTCTTCTAATACGAGTAGATGGATCTGCTGTTGGGGATAGGACTGCCGGGATGATACGGGGTGATTGCCTCAAGGCTAAGCATATATTTTTAGGGATGGATCAAACAATAAGGCGGAGGTTTGGGCTTTGCTAGAAGGCATAAGACTATGTAAGCAAGAAAGGGTTTCCAAGTGTATTCGACGAACTCGATGCTAGTTAAGGGTTGGCTTTTAAGGCAAATACAAAATCCCTTGTTTCCTTGAGAATGCATCGAATGGGATCCACAATTTGCTCAGGATATGGAAGATTCACATGTTCATGTTTTTTGTGAGGTAAATGATGTGGCAGGTGCGCTGGCGGAGTTGGCACCGGAGTTGGCACAGGCTGAGGTTCGTACCAGATTGTATGATAACGTTTCTGTTCCTAAGATACCACATGCGTTTATGAGATTAGACAAAGAACGCACTACATATTTGCAAAGACCAGGACGATTTGTTATGTTTTGATTTTTAAATCTCTGTCTTTAGGGGTAAAATCGTAACGTACCCCAGTGTATTTCATCTCTTTTTGAGAAAATTAGTAAAGGTCCGACATCTCAAAGTTGCCCCTTTACACTGAAAGATATATATATATAGAATTTGTGCTTTAGACAAACAGCCATGATAAGTTTTTGTTGCTGCCATTGATCACTTTCACAATATCTTTACTATGAATAATCACCACAACCTTGTTGTACAATTTCACAATCGCCCGTTTACTTATTATCCCGACCCTTCCAGTTCAGCTTCAAAAGTTGTTGTCTTGCCTTTCATACACCACCATTTATTAATGCTTCTTATCTTTCCAGCTGGATCAGTCACATAGGATGCAAAAGATTCACCACCTGCCCTATGGAAAGCAACATCAGTGACAAGTAGAATGCAATCATGACCTGCCAGTTTTTTAGCATGGTCAAAACATTTAAATAAGAATGATTTTTTGCAACTGTATCATCTTGTAGTTGGTCAGTATGAGCGTTATTTGTATCTATTTATTGTTGCTCCATATTACTTGAATTCCACCAAAGATTAGTTGATCTATTAGCCAATCTTGCTACCACCTGTATTATAAATTGTTCGTGCTAAAAAAAACCAACTTGTTTGTTGTCTGCCAAATTTGATAAAGGACTGCAATTGCTCCGACCATACTATTTTCTCTATCACACACTCCATCATGCATAAACCATAAAATTTCTAGGAAATCCTTCTCATGAGAGAAGTTCATTCTATCCCATCCAATCAGTGTGTTAGAAACACTCCAAACTTGAACAACAAGAGGACATTGAAAGAGAACATGCCTCGATGTTTCCTTTTATGTGTTGCAAAGTGGGCATTCATCACTTACTGCTACGTGGTGATGTATAAGGGCATCTCCAACAAGGAATAATCCTTTTTATTTTCGAAATAAACAACTGTACTAGATGAGGAACCTTTGAGTTTCCAAATACCTTGCAACAACTTCCTATCATCACTTCTAGACGAATACGCATTAGCCATTACCATGTCATCACTTCTGAATGATCCATATGTTGATTTCATGGTGAAACCTCTTATGGTTTCATGTTTCTAGATAAGCACATCATGTGCTTCCGAATGTCTAATAGGGTGTCGATAATTGCCATAGCAACCTGTTATGGGAAGAACAATTCGATAGTAGGTTGGTCTCATTCTTTGTGCCCTCTTCATTCCTGTACAATTAGGTCGCTTAATGAATCAAATAGAGACAAGATACAAGGAAACAAAATCTCTCAAATGGAAGAAATTTGGTACCCACGGGTCCCCTATATATTGAATGACTCCCCATTAGCAATCGTCCACAAGAAACCCTTATTGGAGGTGTTGATAGTCTTCCCAATCTCCTCCAAAGGAAAGAAGAGAAAATTTGGTAAAACAAGCTTGGAAAAAGCTGCAATTATTAAAGTAAATAGACTTAAGAAGTATTGGAGAAAGATCATTTGGATGGTCCAAAACTCTAAACACTATCTTAAACAGCAAGACAAGATTTTTAGGCCTGGACAATTGAATGTTGACCCTACCCATGTTTTCTGGAGCGAAAATGCTAGGAAACCATATTTTTGTAACCAGTGTTTGTAACCATGGTGACGTGGCGTGATCTTGAAAGAATGATGAAATCCCCAAAGTGTTTATGTGTATCTCGAGGTTGTAAAAAACCTTCTATAATGATGCCACATCATCCTGGTTATAAAACATGGTTACAAAACCTGGTTCCCTAGCCTCACTCTTTCAAAAGCAGACACTAATTCACATTTAGCTAAAAATCTGTTTGAAAAGTCCAATTTCTTAAGAATAGAAGTTGGAAGAATGAAAGTTTTTTTTGGGTATATGGGAATTGGAGAAGAGATTGATTTAATCAAAATTGTTCTGTCAACCTCATACAAGAGTTTGCACTTCCAATAAGCAATGTATCTTTGGACCTTATCAATCAAATAGGTGAAATATTTAATTTGTTTATGGTGAGGATCAAGGGGAGGCCCAAATATTTCATTTTTTGGTTCACAACTCTCATGCCCAAAAATTTCATTCTTTGTGTCTGTGGTGAACATTAGGGGTAAAATGGATTAATGATTTGTTAAAAAAAAATTGACCATACACGACATAATAATCATTTTGAGATTTTTTTTTTCACTTGGTGGCATCGATCGAAAGAGGCTTTACAAAAAAGGATAAGGTTATTGGCAAACAATACGTGATTGATGTCTCAAGAATATCTTCTACCTTTAAAGCCATTATCTCCTCACTGGTCGGAGCAATTGCATACCACTGATGAGAAAGTTATTATCTTAGTATGGTCTTGAAAACAATAATGAAAACAAGGAAATATTTTGAAATGAGAAAGTTATGGTCATTTCACTAAAATCACGTAAATCTGTCCGAAAAAAGTATGTTTTGACCCATTATTTGCATTTGGCAATGCAAGGATTTGGCGAAACTTCGCCTAATTTTTGTGTTTTGATGAGCTTAAAAATAGGTCTCGATCGAGCATATAAGTTGGCCGAAATTCAGAGACACTATCTCATTTTTATTTCGAGACAAATTTGGCTATTTTAGTGGAATGATTGGAGATGCTCTAAGGCTTGGAATTTAGGAATGTGGCATTTCATGCTATTATTTATTATTTATTTTAAAAAACCACGCACCTAGAGCCATAGTGAAGATGGATAACTTTAATAATTTATCAATTTTTTTCTTTGTCCATCCCATTGGAGATGATTTTACTTTTACAGACTACTTTTCCACTACAATCCTTCTAGGTATCGAGGGAGGGAACGAGGGAGGGAGCGAGGATGCTCCCTCGCACGTGAGTTTTTTTGGCGAGGGAGGGTGGAGCGCAGCTGACATTGTAAAAAAAAAAAAAAAAAAAAAAAAAAAAAGAGGGAAAATCGAAAATTTGGGGGAGAAGAAGGAGGGAATTGGCAAACTCTCCCCATTTTCAGTCTCAGAGCTAACCCTCCCTCTCCCTCTCCCCATTTTCCATCTCGACAGAGAAGGCCCTCCCTCTCCCCAAACAAAGCTCTCCCTCGCCACCCTCTCCCCATCATCGTCTCAACCGACCGAAGGAGAAGAGAAGAAGCTTCGTCGCGCATTCCCTCGCCGAAAAGCTCCTCCCAAATGAAAACTCAACCGAAGGTAAGTCTCCCCTTCATTTCTGGGCGATTTCTTGTGGTGGGTTTCTAGATCTAGGGTTTCTACTTTTTCTAGGGTTGATTTCAAGTGGATAATCTTCAAAATTTGCAAGCTAATTAGCTTGCAGAGAGCCTTCATGGCGTAATCTGGATGTCCATGAAAACAACTTAACAAGGATAGCTTCTGTCAAAATTCAGAATTAGACATATCTACTGAGGTAGCAACATTCAACAAGGATGCATATTATTTAGCGTCCTATGGGGGTTGAATATAGTATCCCTTCCCACAACAGCAACTAGAGTTAACATTATGTATATGTAATGATGCAAGTAAATACTTAAGGAGATGACTGCTTTGGCTAGCTCAGACTCATGTTCTGTTGTTGTTGTTGTTGTTGTTGTTGTTGTGGTTGTGGTTTCTTTTGTTAGCTTGAATGCCTCCAAGTGTTGGAGAAAATTCTTCATCATTTAGTGAGTAATGAGTATGGTTTTATTG
This sequence comes from Berberis vulgaris, assembly GCA_963556465.1. Classification (NCBI taxonomy): domain Eukaryota; kingdom Viridiplantae; phylum Streptophyta; class Magnoliopsida; order Ranunculales; family Berberidaceae; genus Berberis; species Berberis vulgaris. The sequence continues at coordinate 75,691,011 of OY747130.1, forward strand.
CTTTAAATCTATGAAAATCAAATGGCCACCCATCATTTTTTTGGTGTTGATTAAGATTTTGTGTGAAATCATCAAATGCTTATAGTGACACTTGAAGGCTAGTTATATTGCGATCAAAAGTATTAGTTCTAGTTTCAATTTGTGTTATAGACTGTCAGCATTTTAGATTTGCTAACAGAAGAATTGTGAGCACTTAATTCATGAAGCACAATGAGTTCCATGCTACATGCGTCTTTAATTGGCAAAGATGTATAATCATGTGCCACAGTGAAGAGGCACTGAACTTGAAGCACAATGAGTTCCATGCTAGAAGCAGTTCACTCAGATATTCAGACAGAAATCAGAGAAGGAGTTTGATGGAAGGCTTGAAGAATCAACAAATATTGCTGAACCAGGAATTGTATTAATGTTACTGAACTTGCAAGTGCTAGGAAGAATGCAAGTGATAGGAAGAATGCAAGTGCTATAGTGGCTTTGAAGAATGAAAGTGCTATATTCTGCAAGTTGGACTGCAAGTCTGGATGGTTAGGCGGTTCAGATTGCAGTGCAAGTCTGAAAGTGCAAGTCTGCAAGTCTGAAAGTGCTATAGTGGCTTTGAAGAATGAAAGTTGCTGTATTGTTGCTATACCAAGTTGCAGTGCTGTATTGTTGCTATACCAAACAACTGTATTGTTGCTATATTCAGAATTATAAAGGCTATTAGGAATTAACAGAAATTGTATTCATTCTTCTTTGTAAACAGTTTGTACAAGTGAGCACATTGCTCTCTGAGGAGATTGGCAATCTCGAATTATGCCTATTACATTCCAGTGTATCCAGTCCATTGTACCTTTTACATTTTAATCAAACCAATCTTTCTTTCCTGTGATTCTCTTGTTGAGGCTTGAAATTCTGCTCGAATTCTCTTGTCAGATGACTCGGATCGTATCACTTGCCATCTGCAACAACTTGCCATCTACAAGAACTTGCATTAACAACACTTGGTATTCGGATGAAAAGTCTATACATCCTTGAGAGATCTTCCACCTAATCCACAAAAGTAACAACACAATTTAGCAATCCTCTAAATTTTGATTAAAGAAAAGAAGCAAAGTACTAAGCAGTGGAAATTCTGATGGAAAGAAATGAATATCCAATATCCATTTTTTTATTTCTGATGGAACCAGTGGAAATTTGATATGATCTAACTTTGTTTTATAGAACTCTGCAGACTGGAAATAGTTCACTCAGAATTTATGACAGAAACCAAAGAGAAATAGATGGAAGACTTGAAGATTCAACAAGCAATTGATGAAACAGAAATTGTATTGATAGTGCTGAACTTGCAATTACAAGATTCAACTCAGAAAGAATTAAATACAATGTAATATGAACTGAATGATAAAGGCTGTTCGAGATGCCTGGATCTCCTAAAGAGCATTTGCTCAAATGTACAACTTGCTTATACCATGAATCAATCCAATTTTGATGACGCTTAGTTTATCCAGAGCTTCGCGCTTAGTTTGTAGATACTTTTGCTGACGCTTTATATTTCGTGAGACAACTTCAATGTCAGAAGAAAAAGCTTGTTGGGTTCTTTTCATTTTCTTTGTTGAAGCTTGAGTCTTGTACTTCTATCGCAAGTAGATGTCGATCAACATTTTTCTCAGGGAGACATCCACTTCTGCTAACTGAGTTCCATGAAAAAGTAACAGATTCTGGTATGATCTTATTAACGTCAATTCTTTTTCTACTTCCCCGCCTTTTCTTTTCATTCCAAATTGTGTCTGTCAAAACTACCATTTCAACTGGACATACAAAAATACAAAAAATTCTTAGTATGTGTCGCGGATCGCTTCACAAGCAATTAAGCTAAACGCCTCCATCTGTGGCATAGTTTGCAGTTGCTAAATAAAATTTTCTGAAATCATGACATTGATAATCTAAGTTTACTAAACCAGGTACCCATTTTACTCATTTCTCAAAATTATGCCTTTCAGGCAAGATGGTTAGGGTTGCAAATCCATGTGTTAGTATCCCATTCTCAAAAGTTTTTGCAATTTCTCTTCACTGTATCAATCAGGGAGCAATTGTATCAGCTTATTATCATTCCAGTATAACCAAGCACATTTTCTATTCACTATATCAAAGCATGACAGGCAATGGCATTGGCATACAATTTAATGCAACTTAGTAGATATACTGATTAGTCAATCGAGGATGATCAAATCTCAGAATATCAACATGAACACAGATTCATTTAAAAAAAAAAACCCATTACAAGATTCAATCAAGATGCCAAAATCAGAAGAACCAGGAGCAATTCATCACGAAATCACAATCGATACAAATATAACTGTTCTAATCACAAATCTACATACAAACATTAAAACAAATTCATCAAGCACAAACACAAAGCAAATAGGGAAGATGATCTAAAACTAACCCTAGCCGAAGCACTTCGTGGGGATCAAAGAGTGACTTGATCTATACCATTCCAATCCTTGGTGATCTCAATTGATGCTTTCTGATCCCAAACTGCTGCAAAATGCCCCATCTCTCAAAGAAGAGACCCCAAATGCATGAACAATAAGATGAACCCCTCCTTCACTTCACCTTAAATAAGAAACTCAAAATACAATAAATATAATTGAATGAATTAAAGTTGATTCATTCACAAGTATAGTTGAACATTCAACTGATGAACTTCCTCAACAATGTCTTTCTTGTCATTAAAACTTCTCACGGGAATAAAAAACCAAATCACCACTAACCCCTTTATAATGAAAAAACACAAAAAAAATAAAAATGTAAAAAATCCAAAACCAGGGAAATTCAACAAGAATCTTCTAACTCTTTGTAAGATTCACACAAAAAATGTCTCCCAGATCTATCACATTTGCATCACAAAAAAAAAACCCAACTTTCCCTGAATTTCACTAAAATGATCCTAAATCCCACACTTTTCTATCAAAATCAGAGATACCCAGACCTCAAAACTGCTGTAAAACTCAATTTTGAACAACACCCAGACTTCTAAATCACTCCCAAACCACCTTATATAAGCCTACCACCTAAAGAAACAAATGATGAGACTGGAAAGGATAGAGAACAAGGAGAAGGAGACCATATAATTAGTATTCTTAGTCTTTTTAGTCTTTTTTCAACAACTGACAGTAACATCGATGTTCAAGTTAAGAACACACAAGTCAAGAAACGAAAAAATGAGAGAGCTGCAAATTTTTAGTATTCTTCACCTCAAATTTCCCCAATCAAAAACAGAAAACCCCAATTTCCCTAGACACAAATTTTTTTTTGAAAACCCCAATTATCAATCCAATTAATCGAAACAATCCACACAATCAAAGAGTTTCGTAAACCCTGAAACCACTAACTCAACCAAAGTCCGAAATGCAACGAAAGAGGTGTAACCGTAGATCTAGAAACCCGCCACCTGAAATCAACCCTAGAGAAAGTAGAAACCCTAGATCTAGAAACCCACCACAAGAAATCGCCCAGAAATGAAGGGGAGACTTACCTTCGGTTGAGTTTTCATTTGGGAGGAGCTTTTCGGCGAGGGAATGCGCGACGGAGCTTCTTCATGATGGGGAGAGGGTGGCGAGGGAGAGCTTTGTTTGGGGAGAGGGAGGGTCTTATCTGTCGAGATGGAAAATGGGGAGAGGGAGAGGGAGGGTTAGCTCTGAGACTGAAAATGGGGAGAGTTTGCCCATTCCCTCTTTCTTCTCCCCCAAATTTTCGATTTTCCCTCTTTTTTTTTTTTTACAATGTCAGCTGCGCTCCACCCTCCCTCGCCCAAAAAACTCACGTGCGAGGGAGCATCCTTGCTCCCTCCCTCGATACCTAGAAGGATTGTTTCCACTAATATAGTTCTCTGCGAGATGTTCACAAAAACAGTGGGGCGCTAGTTGTTTTTTAAACGCAACACCTTTAGTGACGACTGACGAGATGCCTGATGAAGATTTTTTCATATATTACAGAAAACACCCTTAACAACGTGGCTGGTACACCACATTTTGAGATACAATAAATCGGGGTAAGTGTGACATTTAGGCTAGGGTTTTTGCAGAAACAAAAACTCCTCAACGTCTTCAAATAATTTTCCTCTTTCTTTTGGGGACCCGGGGTGGCTCCTGTGCACAAAGCGCAGAAGGACGTCCTGTGCAGGAAGCACAGCCGTCGGATCTAATCCGACGGTTCAGATCGAAGGATTTAAAAAACTGGATTTCAAAAAAAAAAAAAAAAAAAAATTTGAAATCCGTCGATCTGAGCCGTTGGATCAGATCCGACGGCTGTGCTTCCTGCGCAGGACGTCCTCCTGTGCTTTGTGCGCAGGAGCCACCCCGAATCCTTCTTTTGGTGGGAAAAAGCCCGAATTCAAAACGGGCATTAGATCTCCAAGCTTAAGAACCCTAATTATAAGGTACTTCTCTCATCTGCACAATACCTATCTATTTCAGTTTCCAATCTCTGTTTCCAATCTCTGCAAACTAATCTGCACAAGCTCATACTTCTACCTACAAAGATTTCGAAACCAAATTGATCGCTTTTAGGGTTTTATTTCCATTTCTCGTTCATCATAGTTGTTTCACACCTCAATGTGTTTCTTCCGAGCTCAATCGAACAATATCTCAAAACCCATTTTCATACTATGCTTCAGTTTACTGATTGTTTGATTGAATTAATGGTTTTGTTTCGCCTTTTCATGTTTGATTGCTAGGGTTTGCATGTAAAACTTTAAGAAAAAATGAGCACCACAGTGCAGAGATCATTAAGAAGTGGAGGGAAGTCGCTGTTTTTTCAAGATTTGGCTTCACCCATTTCGACCCAGAGAGAGAAATTCATCAGCAGGTCAAGCTGCAGCTGTTTCGGCGCTATGGAGGGAAAATTTTGGCGGCACGGACCCTCTGCCGCCTCCTGTGTTTACATTGGAAGACCGGGTTGATTTCTCTCCGGAGTCTGGGATTATGGATTACTCTATGTCGTCTGTTTCGAAACAGAGATGAGAACTCCGGTTAGAGAATCATCATTTAGACGTGGGGATTCAGTGATCCCGTTGAAGAGTATGTTTGAAGGAAGTGGTACGCCTTTTTTCGGAAATTGGTGGGCAAATGCAACAACAGAGTCTTTCTTGTTCGAACTGGTGGTCGACTGGAAAGAGTGGTGGTAGTGGTGAGCATGATGAGAAGGGGAAGGGTTCGGGGTCGCCAGTCGAAGGGGTGGTTCAGCTCGGTGCTTTGATTACGCTTCCACTACCGAGAGAAGTTGCAAGGCCAGAATTGCAGAAGAATAGTTTACCTGTTGGTAATCTCAACGAGGAAGAATGGGTTACGGTTTTCGGGTATGGCCCAGCTTTAGTTTATTGGCTTATATTCAATTATTTTGATAATGTTTCTGTATTTCGATCTGTTTGTTGTTCTGGCTTTCTCACTTGAATGTGTGTTGTGATATGCTGTTACAGTTGAAACTATTGGCCTCAGTATCACATGAAATATGTTTTGGAAGCAAACCAACTCTGCATATCTTGGTATATAATCATATGCTTTGATGACTTATTCACGATGCACTTGACAGGGCTACGCTACACATGCTTGCATATTGCATATTTAAAGAGGTACAATATAGCCTTATATATAAGCTTAGAAGTTTAAATTCCTTAATTGTTAAGATTATCTTATGGAACATGCATTTAAAGGTTCAAATCTACTTGCCAACTAGACCAACTCTTCCCCACCCGGCTTAGCATGAGTGGTACTTGACCATTTCAAAACCGCCAGATGACGTCTGGAACCTATGGTACTATGTTAGGATTCGAAATTATTGACAATTCAACTTTTCAACCAAATTTACTTACGTCCTCTGTGTGGACAAAATGTGATTTACCAGTTTTTGATTTTACATTTTGGGCCAGCTAACAAGTCTTACCTGGATTTTCCTTGCTGGTAATGATATAAAGGCTCCTATTGCTGTTTCATCATGTTGTGTTGCAGGAGGGTTTTTAAATTTGGGTTTTTAGAGTTCCTAATTTGGGTTTCTAGGGTTCCTAATTTGCTCTCAAAGTTATTTACTAAATAACTTATTCGTACTCTTTCAATTTAATTAGGAGTCTTTTTGTTTCCTTTTAGGATTAAACATTATTTTCTTTTAGGAATAGATTAGTAGTTTTTTTTTTCCTTTATAGTAATACTTCAATTATAGTTTAGGAAGTGATTTTGAACCCAATTTGGGTCAGATTTATGGCAATTTATTTATTTTATTACGTATTTTGTTTTAGCATGATTATTGGGGTTTTGCTAATTTTGATAAAATTATAATAATCACGAGTTTTAGCTATAAAACTCGGCTTGTGGGCTGATTTTAGAGAACATTTGATTTTGATAATTTTAATTGAACATTAGAGTATTTCTCTGTGTTTTAGGCAATTCTTTTGTGTTCTTTCCTGTGGATTATCTGTTAGAACTAGCCTGCAGGATAATCGCTATTTTGCTTGGTGTCAGTTGGTATCAGAGCTTCAACATCTTCTTGGGTGAGATTTCATCAGTTTCTATGACTGGTGGTCGTGATTGTGGTCGTCGCGGGCAGGTTTCGAACGAGGAAGCCCTCATTGTAATCGTAACGTTAAGAATATGATGATTTAGGATTTACAGAGGCAAGTTGCAGAGTTAACGCGGCGTCTAATGACGCAGGATTTCGGTAATCGTGAGATGGAAGATCACGATTCTGATTCCAGTTTCGAAAACCTGTATCACAATCATGCTTGATTATGGGAGCATGGAGAACATGTGTATGACGACGAGAAGCTTGGAGAGCTTGTGTATGACAATGAAAAGATTGAGGAAGACGTGGTAGACGAAACTGAAGAGTTTGAAGAGCCTGTGTATGACACTGATGAAGAATTGGATATTGTTGATGCAGATAGTTTGCAGAATGGGGATGTTGGAATTGTTATTGAAGACGGTGAAGTGCACGAAGAAACTGATAGGGAGGAGGCGATCTTCCACATCGCTAATTCTGGATTTTGCTACGAGTATCAACTAGTGGAACCCACGACCCCCTGTTTCTCTCTTCTTCCCCTGTTTTCGTATCTCTCTTCACCTCGCCACCGTCCAACATCCACACCGCCGAGCACCACCATCAGAAGCCACCACCTCCTCCTTCATGTTTCCCTCTCTCTCGGCCACCGCCCCTGTTCCACCTCATGACAGAGCCGCCACCACCCTGTTCCACCTGGCGACAGAGCTACACCGCCCCTGTTCTTCTTTCCTCCACCTTGTCTTCTTACCTGTTTCCCTCTCTCTCAACCACCGTCCCACCGGCCAAACAAACAGCTCGCACAATCGGAGCAGCAGCAACAGGAAGCACCGCTCCTGTTTCTCTCCCTATTTTGGTTCTCCCTTTTGTCTTTCTTTCTTTCTTTCTTTCTTTCTTGTTGTCTCCCTTTCATTTGCAGGTTCACCGGAGTCGGTCGAAGGAAGAAGACGCTCGCGAGGAGGGAAGAACCAGGATGAGGAAGCTCGCGGCTCGCGGGGACGAAGACGCAGGGAGGCGCGATTTTTATGGCGAGATAAAATTGTTTTTCAAAATAGTTTGGATATTTGCACCCCGAGACTTATTCAGAGCCACCACAGTCCACCAACATCCTTTTTTTGGGATTCGTGTCAGTGCAGAGATGAATTCCACCTACACTAGTGTTGTGACGTCATCCACCATGATTTTCTAGCCCCTGCAGACGTGAATTCAGATTTACCAGCTGAGGTGCAGCAGCTAGCAGAGTTTTCTGACCTGATACAAGAGGATCTTCCTCCTGGACTGCTGCCAGAGGATTCCGATGACACTGTTGTGAACTCGAGGATGAGTTCTTTCCAACTTGGGGCGACTGTTGCAGGAGGGTTTCTAAATTTGGGTTCTTTCAATTTAATTAAGAATCTTTTAGTTTTCTTTTAGGATTAAACATTATTTTCTTTTAGGAATAGATTGCTTGTTAATTTTAGTAGTTTTTTTTTTCTTTATAATAATACTTCAATTATAGTTTATGAAGTTATTCTGAATCCAATTTGGGCCAAATTTTTGCCAGTTTATTTATTTTATTACGTATTTTGTTTTAGCATGATTATTGGAGTTTTGTTAATTTTGATAAATTCTAATAATTATGAGTTTTAGCTATAAAGCTCAGTTTATGGGCTGATTTTAGAGAACCTTTGATTTTGATAATTTTAATTGAACATTAGAGTATTTCTCTGTGTTTTGGGCAATTCTTTTGTGTTCTTTCCTGTGGATTATCTGTTAGAACTAGCCTGCAGGATAATCGCTATTCTGCTCGGCGTCATGTTGTTACCACCCGGTTTATTGTGTGGAGCATCCTATGCTCTGTTCAACTAGGTCCATTTTAGTACGATCTGGATGTTGTATAAGTTTATAAGCTAAAATACAAGGAATTGTAGAAGAAAGCAACAGTTGGGCTCTAGAAGAAGATAATTATTCAAAGGTTGTTCTTAATTTCATTCGGTTTCTATGGATGTTGGGGAAATAATCAGTCATTGCGGAAATTTAATGGGGCTTAAGTGTTTGAATTTAATTAAACTTCCAAGGAAGCAAGGGAGGCTCTTGATGGGAACCTAACAAAAACCTTCATCCATGCTGTTGTTTTCGCCAATTCGATGGAATGTATATATATATATATATATATATATATATTTCTAAAAGTTAACTTGGGAGACAAAAAAAAATCATGTATTGAGGAGGTGTTTTTGGTAATTGTATACTAAAGATCTTGGAAAATATTATTTTGTTTAGAATAGTTCTTGTATAGCTGTATTATTATCCCATTCTCTTATTTAAATTGTAAGAAACATTGTAATGTTCCTTTATGCATCGTCAGATTTTCTCCTGGAGATACCAACTTAGTGCTACGTGAGTTTGAAAAGTGTGGTACCATACTGAAACATGTTCCAGGTCTGAGAAATGCTAATTAGATGCATATTCTTTATCAGGTTATTCTTCTCATCCCAAACTGAGAAACTATTTTTTGTTCAGTTATATTGTGCTCTTTATGTTTTGTACTTCCATCTTATCAATTTTCTTCCTGCTTACATGCTGATTTCTGTTTTACTATAAATTGATTTGGTTTATTATTATTATTATTAATATTATTTATTTATTTATTTATTATTATTATTATTATTATTATTATTATTATTATTATTATTATTATTATTATTATTATTATTATTATTATTATTATTATTATTATTATTATTATTATTATTTATGGATATGCATTTAGTTATGCTTATAATAAGGAAAGATGCTGTGAAGGAAAGTATGAAATGTATAATTAAAAACCATAGTAACTTGATGTTAGGCATTAACCCTGGAAATGCCGTTCAATTTAACAATTGTACTCCTAAAACAAAGTGAATGAAGTTCATAGCATTTTAGAATGGATAAGGCTATGCAGATCAACATTTTTGTTTTCTTCCAATTTTTGGTGTGCATGTGAGTGTTTGTCTAGAGATAGCTAACAAGGTGGAAATTCTTACCCACAAAAGTCAATGGCATTTGGCACTCTGTATCACCTGAATCCTTACATCAGCTGCTTGAGTCCAGTGCTTCAAAGACAAAACTCGGTGCTGTGATTATGTCTAGCGTTAGCTACTTGTCCCGCATCAGGCAGAACTAATATGCTTATTGCCTATGTTGAGAGGCTTGAGACCTTTATGTTGGTTGTCGGAGTTTATGGCCATATAAAATGATTACTAACTTAAACAGGAAATAAGCTTCCTGAGATTGACCTTGACATGTCCTTAATTCTTCCTTTTTTGTTAGGGGCCGTTAGAACACTTGGATGCAAGACTGCATCTACAACTATCCATTTACTTCACAGAACTTCCCTTCATTTTAGCTGATCCCTTCCTTATCATTAGTCCTTCTCCAACAAGTTTCTACTTGTAATAATTCAACGAGTTATGTGAAAATTTTGTTATCTTCTTGTCTTCTTGTTGGCTTGATTTTTTTAGGAAGTTTTAAAAATTGGATCTCACTGTTGAAGAATCTTGATCTAATCCACCGAAGAATTAGCTTTGAGATGTCGTTAATTTGTTTTACTTCTTATGCATAATAGTTTTGATGCTCACAAACCCTTGGATCCAGCCCTACGTCAAGCTATGAATGCGGGACATGCTAACCGGGGTTTCAAGACTTTGTCCCCTCCCCCCAGTAGGAACACAGAACTGACACCGTCATTTGCATCTCCTCGTCCCTATTATTATATTCAAAACAATCAGGCTACACAACATCCATCTGGTGTAATAGCTTCTCCAGCAAAATCCATGGTGTCTAAAATTGCAGATTTGATGTTTGGCATTTGAGGCGGATGATTTGTACTGCTGTTGCATTCACTTAATAGTTTGAACCTCAAAAAAAATGTATAGATGCCATTTTGGATGGGCACACAAAAGTCTACTTCCTTTGGATCCTCTTACTGGCAAGCTTTGTAACATCAGAACATGAAGTGCACTGTGCATATATCTTGTTCTTAGTTTTCTCTTGGTCTCATTTGGATCATATTTTGTTGTTACCAGTTATAACAAACCTATGTTTGCCTTACATGAGAATTTTATGATGAAACTGGATTTGTTGTTATGTTGGTTGTAATATTTGATTGCGCGGACATAATTTCTTCACAAAAAAGGTGCTGAAATGTATAACATGTGGGTGTGGTGAGTATGAAATTATCCTTTTTGGATTTCCTTTGAAAATCATGTTCTTTTGAAAGATTTGAGAACTAGATCATCCAGATCTTCCTTGACCTCGGTTTTTATAAGTTGACTAAATCTTTGACTTCGACCATAGCTTATTGGCGACGTGTTTCTTGCTTTTTATAGCACCTCATTGCAGGTGCAATTGACTCTTTTTCGTTAAGATGGAACCAGCGGGGTAAACGGGGATGAGAAGTGTTTGCTTATGCTGTAACTCACTGGTTCAGTCAGACAATAAGGGTGTGTTTGGTTGCATGGAATCCTATGCCATGAGAATCCATGAGGGGACCCCTACATTTTAGGCTAAATTGATGTATCACTCCACATCCACCATTTGATTTTGTGATCAATGGTGGGAATGGAAGTCCCATGAACATGGGAATCACATGCCTTGGGGAGACCAATGAGTGAAATTTTCATGTTCATGGGACTTTCATTCCCACCATTGATCACAAAATCAAATGGTGGTCAAATGGTAGATGTGGAGTGATATATCAATTTAGCCTAAAATGTAGAGGTCCCCTCATGGATTCCCATGGCATAGGATTCCATGCAACCAAACACACCCTAATAATCATATTTTCAAAATTTTGGAGATTTATGCGTGAATCTGAATAAGCATAAAACGGATACCCTGTTAGTGTGTTTTCTAATGCCATGTTTGCCTTTTGTTAGAGCCTTCTAACAAATTCTTCTAAATCTTGAAGAAAGAAATATATATATATATTATTTTTTTTATTTTATTATTATGAAAATTTTTACAACTTGGTAGAAACTAGAAACACTCAAAGCCTTATGAGCCCTTCTAGGCAGCGAGGAAAAGGGGCGAGGGCCCCTCAAGATAAGTGATACCATGCATTTCGAGGTAGTTTCACTTATCTCGAGGGGACTCATCCCTCGCTCCCTAGAATTTCTGAAGCCTTATTGTTCAATCGTACATTTAATGGTTACAGTTGTACAGTCTTCCCAAGATTTTCTAAAGTCTCCAAAATCTAGAAAAAATAAAATCTTCTCAAAATCGAAATAATACTTGTTATTCTCTTGAAGACGTATAGTATAACCGTGTATATATTGATTAAAGTCTTCCTAAGATTTTCTAAACATCCAAAATCTAGAAGAAAAAAAAAGTTTTTATTTTATTTTATTTTATTTTCTCAAAGCCATATTGATTATAATCTTGCTAAGACTTTCTCTAGGCTCCAAAATCTAAAACAATAAAATCTTCACATTGAAGATTAAAATTAAAAATTAAAAATTCAATTAAGAAATTTTATTTAATATTTTATTAAAATTCTATATAGCTACTATACAAGAACAAAACTGGGGGACCCTTTATTTTCTTTCCCAAATGCATTATCCATATCTATATCTATATTACTATGATAACAATGCTGAAAATGGTAGACTCATCATACAAAAAAAAAAAGAATGGCCCAACATGTAAGCCATACATTTCCTATTACAGAGGGCCTAAATAAACATTTAAATATAAAGTTAGCTGGACACATAAGAACAAAGCACACTCCCATTTCACGGGTTCTGCCCCGGCCCCACGAATCTCCACCATGTGTCACACACGCACGTACCTCTTGTATGGTAATGGAAACCAAACCAGCAAACTCTACTACAAATAGACTCCACTCTCATCCCCACTTCTACCATTTTAAAACCACCACCTTTCTCCTTCCCCACTCTCAAACAATCAAGAAACACAAATATGAGCACTCAAAAAACTCCTCCAGATGTAGGTATTCAGATGCCCGAAGCGAAGATTGCCGCCGCGCAGTCCACTACCATCAATGGTGCTTCACTTGTGACCATCAAAGGTAACCGGAAAATCGATATGATATACGTGATCATTAGGCTTGTTTGCCTTGTTTCATCATTGGTAGCAGTATCTATGATGGTTACTGCTGAACAGAAATCTATAGTCTCCATTTACGGGTTCGACCTCCCGGTTTACTCCAAGTGGTCTTTCTCCTACTCATTCGAGTAAGCAATCTTATTTTCGCTTCTAATCTAATTTACATCCCCTTCATGTTTACCAGTTTTTGCTATTGAAATTTCTGTACCTGAGACAAAGATCTTTAAAAATTTTGTATTTTTATTTATTTTGTCATTTGTTATTGTTTGATGCAAATGTAGTTAGAGATGGTGACAAATTTCTGGGGAACAATATTTCTTTCCTCTCTTTGTTCTTGGAATTTGAATGATCAGGACAACTTAAAACACCCGTGATCTGTTCTTTGTTTGACTAAATCAATTTCTATAGACTAAGATGCCCTTGGCAGTGTGTGAATTAATAAACTCATGGGTTGCTCAAACTTGAAGTATGAAGAATCTGGCCGGCTTCAATTCATGTTTTAATTTATCAATAAGCTCTTGTATAAACCCAGATTTACAAACCTCTTATCAATAAGCTCTTGTAATTTATCAATAAACATGAATTTATCAATAAGCTCTTATCAATAAGCTTAATTCAGGTTTGAGCATGTTTTCTAGGTCAAGCAACCCAGATTTACAAAACTGGTCTATACCAGCAGTTCCATACAAGAAGATCTACGAGATCTCTCAATCATTGTTTTCTCAAAAAACTGAAGATCTGATAGACATAGTTGAACAAACTGTGCCTCTCAATGGATCTTTAGATTCAAAACAATTGTTTTCACCTCAAACACTTGACTATTTACACAGTCAAGATTACAAGTACATTCATATTGGTTTGATCCAAATAGGACTTAAACCTCTCACAAGAACAGGGTTAGACACATGTGCCTTAATCGCCCTTTGCGATTGTAGACACAATAGGTTTCACGATTCTCTGTTTGGAATTGCAGAATCAACCCTAGCCACGGGTCCAGTTTACTTCAACTGCTACCCCAATTTCTCAGTGTCTTTTAAAGATCCAAATGTCCTTGAAACACTAACTCTCAATATCCAAACATCGGGCTTTGATATGATTGAAGGATCTGAACCTTTAGCCCTCATTTACAAGGTCACTTACAAGGCTATGAAAACTCAATTAAGCCCAAAAGCCTTAATGGAGTCTGAAAAAGGATATACAATTCTTTTTCAAGCTAATAAAGAAAAAACTAATGTGATTGTTCCAAAGACAATCCATTGGAATCAAGTCACCCTTCCAGACACTTGGAAGGTCCAAGGAGCAGCTGTCCCTAGGAGACTTCCCCCTAGTCAGCTCGACCATGTCTTTACTCTTCCAGATGGATCAGTTGAACTTAGGTTTTCTGAGGCTCGAATCACGAGACTCAATCCCTTAGATTTTCAATCAGGACGTAGATCTGAAGCTTCCTTCAGAACTGCTCCTACTCATCTCACCAGAGCACCAACTCCAGATGCTCTTCCCCACCTTGATCTTGCGAATATAAGAACAAATCCCCAGTATCCGCAAGTCGTCCAACCAATCTACAATCCTCCTGAACAAGTTCAGGAAAACCAAAACCAAGACCAAGACCAAGACCAAGACCAAGACCAAGACCAAGACCAAGACCAAGACCAAGACCAAGACCAAGACCAAGACCAAGACAATCAATCACCAACTCAATCGGAAATGAATTTTCCTCCCCAACTTGGATGCTTATCTGTTCCCTTCACACTTGACAAAGAGGGAATAAGAGCAGAATTTAATGATATTTCCAATAAACAAAGGCGTAAACAATTTTATGATCAAACATCTGAGTCTGAAAGACTAGACTTAGGTAAACAATTTTATGCATGTTGTGAAGAAATGCATGAGAATTTACCTTTCTTAGACTAATATTTTAATGTTCATCTTCAAAACATTAATGTTTTAAATGTCACTTCAAAAATTTGGCATACAAAGGACAACCAAGCAATTAATTCTATCTTACCGCCATTAACAGAAATTAAAATTTCAACTCTTGGCTGTGATTTAATTGCACCCCCCATTAAAAATCCTTCTTCTGAAAGTACGGGTGTTAGCAAAATTATTCAACAGAATAATTACACTAACATTCTCCTTCATGAGATAGGAGACAAGATGGTACAAGAATTTTTTTTACAAGAACAACTTAAAAAACAAAAGTTGCAAGAAAAATTTGTTGTAGAACAAAAACAAACATCGTACTTCACACCTACGACTGTTTCTCAGAATAGTTTTACAACTCCAAATTCTTTAATCAAAGAAATTGATGCTAAATTAGCAGCTTTAAACTTTGATTCTAAATTAAGAATCAATACATTATCAAATCCTGATATTTGTGATTCTGACATAAGTGCTGATTTTGATCCTATGGCAGAATTGGATAACTTGAATTTTATTCAATATCAAGCCAATCCCATAAAATATGCCAAAACTTATGGGAAGATTCAAAATCCACTTTCAACAACAAGAAACTTTTATCCAAAACCTTCTTTTCCAGATATGCAATTTGAGGAAAGACCCTTACAAACGTTTGACTCTTTCTCAACAGGAAACCTCTATATATGGAATATAGATGGCTTATATGAAGAGAGTTTAATTGAATTAACCCAAGAAATGGTTATGATGGCATCTAGTCATCGTAGTGAGAACAAAGATGATAAAACCATTGCCCAAATTATCATCGCAGGTTTCTCTAGGTTAATTAAAGGATGGTGGGATAACTATTTACCCCACATTGAAAAATATGCAATCATTAATGCTGTTAAAATAGGACCTGATGGGTAACCTATGAAGGTTGAAGGTGACTTAACCATTCCTGATTCAGTCAATACTTTAATTTTCAACATTTTAAAGCATTTCATTGGAGATCCTGGTGAATTCCAGAATAAATCTAAAGACTTACTTATGATTCATAAATGTCCAACATTAAGTCATTTTAGATGGTATAAAGACATTTTTCTTAAGAAAGTCATGCATCAACCAGAAGCTAACAATCCTTTCTGGAAAAGAAAATTTCTCTCTGGCCTTCCTGCTATCTTTGCAGAAACTGTTAGAGGACAATTACAAGAAATTCATCAAGGAGATATTCCTTATGAACGTCTTACTTTTGGAGATCTTATCTCCTTCATCAATAAATGTGCTTTACAAATCTGTAATGAAGATAGGTTTAAAAATCAACTTAAGAAACAGAATATCCATGGACCAAGAGAACTAGGTGATTTCTGTCAGCAATATGGTTTTGATGAATTTAGGATTCCAGAATCAAAGTCTTTTTCCAAACAACTTTACAGATCTCATCCTACTAGAAAATTTAAGTCCAAAAAGACTTATGAGCCTCAATTACCCAAAGATTTGGACAAGTATTACAAAAAGCCCAAAAGACATGGAACTCACAAGCCCAAGCCCAAACCTGACCAAAATCAAAAACCTTACAAGCCTTATCCAACTTCAAAGCCTGTTTGCTTTAAGTGTGGACGTCCAGGCCATTATGCAAAAAATTGCAGAACGGCCCAAAAAATACATTCTTTATAAGCACCCGAAGACACCAAACAAATGTTTTTACAAGTCCTGATGGATTCCGACGCGGACTCCTCAGAGGAAGATCTTCAGATCTTTAACATCAATCAATCTTTTGATTCTGATGAATCAGATCAAAATTCTGACGCATGTGCAGAACCATGCCATTGCAAAGGCAAAAATATCAATATGCTTTCCAATAAGAAAAATCCTCTATCTTACTAGAATTTGTAGATAAAATTGATGACCCTCAATTAAAGACTGAATATCTTCAACATATTAAGTCTTCCTTAACTCAACAACGAATTGCTCCCGAAGTTATGAATCCCTTCTACAATCATAAAGAGATTATTGATAGATTTAAAAAATCTACCACATCTCCAATTCCGGTTAGTATTTCTGACCTTCAACAAGAAGTTAACAATATAAAAAAAGATATTGTTAGTCTTAAACAAAATCATTTTCTTCTTGATCTTCGTTTGCAAAACATGCAAACAACACCCTTTGCTCAAGAAGCCTCTTCTTCTGATCCAGTATCACAAGAAGAACCAAGTCAACAATTTTTACTATTAATCAACAAACCCATACCACACAAGGTTAAAATGCAAAAATGGTATGTCTCAGTTGATTTATTCATAAAAAAGGAATTGTTAATTTCAACAGTTGCATTAGTTGATTCCGGTGCAAATATGAATTGTATTGCAGAAGGAATTATTCCCGCTCAATACTTTCAAATCACAAACCAAAAACTTTATATAACTGACAATTCGCAATTACAAATTCAATACAAACTTACAAATGCTCACATTTGTAAAGACAAAGTTTGTATCAAGCAAAACTTTCTTCTTGTAAAAAATATGATGCAAAAAATGATTCTTGGCACTCCATTTATTGCAGCCATCTCTCCTTTCTCAGTCTCTGAAGAAGGTTTTAAAACAACCATCTTAGGAACTGATGTTGAATTTAAATTTTTATTCAAACCTGAAATTATTGAAGTCCATCATTTGAAAAACAATGTTCACTTCCTTAATTTCATTTCTCAAAAAACAACAACATTTACAATCTTTAAAACAAGAAATTGCGTACATTGACAATCAAATACAAGATCCAAAACTCCAATCTCAAATTGTTCAATACCATGAACATCTCAAAAGAGAATTATGTTCTGACCTTCCCAATGCCTTTTGGCACAGAAAACGTCATGTGGTTCATATGGAACCTTCAATGAAAACAAAATTCCAACAAAAGCTAGACCTATTCAAATGAATAGCGAACTTATGGAATATTGCAAACAAGAAATTCAACAACTTTTGAACAAAAACCTAATTAGACATTCTAAGTCACCTTGGAGTTGTTCAACTTTCTATGTTTATAAAGCTGCTGAATTAGAAAGAGGAAGCTCATGCCTAGTTATCAATTATAAGCCTCTTAATCAAGTCTTACAATGGATTAGGTATCCCATTCCTCCTCAACGAGATCTTCTTAAGAGATTACACTCTGCATGTGTTTTTTCTAAATTTGATCTAAAATCTGGATTTTGGCAAGTCCAAATCCATCCTCATGATAGGTACAAAACAACCTTCAATGTTCCCTTTGGACATTATGAATGGAATGTAATGCCCTTTGGCCTAAAAAATGCCCCGAGTGAATTTCAAAACATTATGAATGAAATCCTCTCCTCCTTTTCTCATTTTACAATTGTGTATATCGATGATATACTTGTTTTCTCTGAGTCTATTCCAGCTCATTGGAAACACCTTTATCTTTTTGTAAAATGTATTCGAAATAATGGTTTGGTTTTATCACCTACCAAAATCAATCTTTTTCAAACCAATGTTCGATTTTTAGAACACAAGATTTCTCATGGGATGGTCACTTCCATATCAAGAGCAATTGATTTTGCAGACAAATTCCCTGATGAAATTAAAGACACAACTCAATTACAAAGATTTTTAGGATCTTTAAATTATGTTGCTGATTTCTATCAAGGCCTTAGACTTTTACTTAAGCCTCTTTACAATAGACTTAAGAAAAACCCAAGCCCATTCTCAAATAGTTCGTCAAGTAAAAGCCCAAGTCAAGAGTCTTCCTTGTCTAGGAATCTCAGATCCCAAGGCTTTTAAGATTGTAGAAACAAATGCCTCCAATCATGGATATGGTGGTATCCTTAAACAGCGTCATCCTGATTCTACTTCAATCCAATTAATCCGTTACCATTCTGGTATATGGAATTCAGTTCAAGTCAATTACTCAACTGTTAAAAAAGAAGTTTTATCAATTGTTTTATACATCATGAAATTTCAAAATGATTTAACAAATCAAAAATTTCTTTTAAGAGTTGATTGTAAATCTGCTAAAGAGATTTTAACTAAAGATGTTTTAAATCTCATTTCAAAACAGATTTTCGCCAGATGGCAAGGTTTGATTTCTGCATTCGATTTTGACATCGAATATATAAAAGGAGAAAACAATTCTCTTGCTGACTTTCTCACAAGAGAGTTTATCTAACAATGAGTTCTTCTCAAAACTCATCTTCTTCACAGGTACCTCCTGCGAAACCTCAATCCAAGGCTCAATATGCTATGCCGCCTTCTGCGACACAGCAAAAACCCCCTCTTTCATATGCCTTTACTCTTACCAATCCCTTTCAGCATCTACAAGAAGCTGATTCAAGTTCAACCCCTCTTCACCAGTACCACAGCAGATTCTCCTACTCTGGTTCTTCATCAAATTCAATCTCACATGGATCAACTATTGGGATTTCACAGTTTCAGCAGAGTTATCTACTACCAATCAAGCGGCTCAACCAGCCCCATGATTCTGCCGACGATTCAAAATCAAGTGGTGGCCGACTTTCGACCATAGTCATGCTACAAAAGAAGGTGTATTCAAATTCTTCTCTGGTGAACAGCGTCCAGCTCAACCTCTGATTAATCCAGTACCTTCTCAAGCTAAGCTTCTTAAAGAACATATCAAGAAGCAACTCATAGGAAAGCCTACAAGAGCTCAACTAATTGAGACCATGTCCATGATCGCTTCAGAAAATTCGGATGAAGAAGATGATGCTACAGACTCCTCTGGTGGGCCATCCAATGAAGATGATTGCTATGGCATCTTTGCGCCATTTACGCAAGTCTTACCCCACTGGAATAATGGTGCCTTTCCATTATTGTCAAGAATCTGCCAACTTCGCTAACAGCCAAGTTTGCTTTCGGCCACAGTAACCGACATCATTTTTTCTTTTACTGTTTACAAGAGGACAAGTGTGTCCACAGTACCTTCAATTATCAAGCATAGGATAAGCATCCAGCTCATCCTCCACTCAAGACTTCAAGAAGCCTTATCTCTTCTCTTGTAAGTAAGCTAGTAGCTTATAAATAAAGAACCAAGTCTGAAGAGAAAACCAGACAAAATAGAACCCCTCTCCTGCTTATGTAAACCATAGCTTTCTAATCTTTCCTCCTGTTCCTCTTCTCCAACTAGTAAGTCTTTTGTACAATCTTTTAAATTCATAAATATATAAGCTTTCATATTATTTTCTTTTCATTTCTTCGAATTGTTTCTGCAAGAACATCTCGTTATACTATCTGAAACATAGTATCGACAACGTTCTCTTAAACAATCCAAGGAAATGCCTTTTGAAAATTTAATTTTATTTACAGCAGTATATTATCTCGTATGCATGTTTTTCTTCTATTATCTGCTTTTCTCTCCTGTTATTCGTTTTCTTTGCTCTTTGTAATTTTCTTTGCTTATCTCTCTGGTAGTCCTGGGTAGAAATTGGTATCAGAGTCAGGTTTATACAAAGAAGAGCTTATTGATAAATTAAAACACGATTTACAAAACATGAATTAAATGGGTTTATAAAGAAGCTTATTGATAAGAGCTTATTTGATCTTTAATTTATCAATAAGCTCTTGTATAATACTTTATTAGTGAACTCTAATTTGTTAATTATCTCGAAAACAGATTGATTGGTGTTTATGTCATCTGCTATGAAAGTTTTTTTGTAGTTTGGAAAAAAATAAAATAAACCGTGAAGATGTATAAAAAAGCGGTTGATCATCAGTGACTCGATCAATTCATGATTTAGATGATTCCGCCCAAGTACGATTACAATCCTCCATTTTCTGTGTATAAATGATGACTCTGTTTTTTTTTCATTTTAGGTATCTAGCGGGAATCGCAGCTGCCACTGCAGCCCATTCGCTCCTTCAATTCATCCTGAGCGTAGTAAAGTTGCTAAAGAAGTCTCCTTTGATTATTTCCAGGAACCATGCATGGTTGATTTTCATCTGCGATCAGGTTTTTTTATTTTTTATTTTTTTTCATGATCTGGTTGCCTATAAAGCAAGAGTGCTTCTAGGGAGCTTGGGCCTGCTGCCTGGGTGGCATTTTTACACTTTTACCCCTACCTTTTTAACCACTTTTTAAATATAACAACAACAAAGGAGGGGCAAAAGGATAATTTCTCCCCCCCAGACAGCAAACCCAGGCTCCCTAGAATTATACATAAAGCAAACTTGAATTTTTTTTTTTGAAAGAAACACGAAGAAATCTATTCTGTCATCTTCAACAATAGTTTGCCCCAACTCTTAAGTATTATGTTGTTCATTATGCTAAACATATAGTATAGAAGGTGATTTTATATAGTAATTTTTCATCAAACAAAGTTTGTCCATATTTTATTTCAGTGGTGGTTCAATGAGGTTATCCTTACGAACACTCGATGAGGGCTTATCTTCCAATCGTTGGATTAAATTCATCTAAACATAATAATTTATCAATTACATCCAATTTAATGCCAAGATACATCCAATTTATCAATTACATCCAATTTAATGCCAAGATACATATGCAAAATTTAAAAACATGAAAAATTAACAATCATGAACAAAATTTATTAAAACTCAAATGACTGAAGTTGATCATGATAGGTACTTTATACAAAGTTGAATTTGAGGACAAATATTCAAACCTACTCTTTTATTTTTTTTCAAATTGCATGAATAACCCCATTCACGTTTGATAAAATCTACATTACTAAAATTGGTACCGGCAGATCCTTTGAGAATTTCATTAAGTAATCATCCTTTGCTACATTTAGACATATACTAAATAAAAAATAATTAAATTGATTATTTCTAAAAAAGAGGAAAAAATTAAAATAAAAACACAATCAGCCTTATTAAAAAAAAAACCTCTCCCAGACCGCCTAGGCCGCCAAGACCTCACCTAGGCCGCCCAAAACCCGCCTAGACCACCCATCCATAAATCTGGGCGTTTTTTTACCTTCTATGATTTTTAGAACACTGATAATAGGAAATTGAAATCTTTTCATTTTTTTGAGTTATTAATTAATTTGAATCTACTTAATCTGACGGTTGGAAGGTGTACCCTCACCGAGTGGTCGTGAGGTTAATCTCATTGAATCACTACTTATTTTATTTAAAAAAAGAGGGGTCCTTGGAAAAAAAAAGTCCTCACCGTCTACTAAAGTTTGTCCTTATTGCCTACCAAAATGTCCATTTTAAATTTTATTATTTAAAAAAAGCAGCATAAATTATAAGTTGTTATACTGCGAGAATTACTTTGAAAGTAAAATATTTTGTCATATTAAAAAATATATCTAACAATTTTATGTCTCTTTCAAATGATTTTCTATACTAATGAAAGATTATAACAATTTGTCACATTTTTATCCCAAATATTTGAAAATTTCCCATGTCTTGCATATTTCTACCCATCTCCTTGTCTAGAAAAGTCCAACATATTTCCACAACCACAAAAACCTCATCTCACATAAGAAAATTACTTTATTAAAGCAAAACAAAGCCTTTCATAGATATATTATTGCAATTTAATTTGAGTGAGTTAGTTTTTTGTTTTCTCTAATATTTCAAAACTGTGAGATAAATTGTTTTCACCATTATAAGCATTGTCAACACTTTTTATTTTATATTGGGAGCACACCCAAAAAATAATGAAATCATTTGTAATACGAAATGAATGACGCGAGTTTCTAAGTGCATAAAAATTGAAATGAAGAACCATATTTTGTGTAATATCGTTTTATATATGTGTCTAATTATATTTTGAAGGATATAATCTTGAGATCACAGACATTGTGATTTTAGTCTAATTATTGGTTATAGCATAGTTTCTCACACTAAATGTACCATGCACGTGTTGATTGGTATTTTGATATATCTTTAATTTTTTTTATTTTAATCAACTATAGTTTTTAAAAATCAATATTGATCATCTCCAAAGTTCTTTTTCAATTTGACCTCGGCAATGTGCCAATTAACAAAGCTAAAGTGGAATTAAACTAAAACTTCTTGATGCCTCGTTAACCTGAAAATGCATATACATGCTACAATTTAGATGCAACCTTTTAGAGTTAAGTTTTGAGTGTTGTTTAGCATAAATCCTCATGGAAGTCTTAGGCAATTAAACACTTTTAGTTATGTGGTTTGGAGATATTTGGAGAGTGTTACTTGCAGGAATGGAATTTCTCTTTTTAATAAGACTTGTACTTCCTGTTACAGGTATTTGCATACGTAATGATGAGTGCAGGATCAGCTGCATCTGGGGTGACCAATATGAACCATACAGGGATCAGACTTATACCTCTCCCTAACTTCTGTAAGCCCCTACATAAGTTTTGCGAGCGGATAGCGATCTCCATAGTCTTCACTTTCTTCAGCTGCTTCTTGCTTGCAACCTCAGCTATTCTCGATGTAATTTGGATCTCTAAATATTGAGTGTGCCTACCCATATATGTCTGATAACCTATTTTAGTGTATTAGTTTTGGATTACATATAAATGTGGTGTTTGGAAAGTGCAGAGGTTTTCCGGCACTGTAAATTTAAAGCTAGACTGTTTTGAAGAACCATTGAAGAGATGGGTGTATTGTTTAGACCATCAAATGCTAACCAGGTTGACGCGCCGTTGTCAATGTTTTTGCTCTAACAGGAAAGGTTAGAGAACCTCATAAATGAGTGAGCTTTGGTGAGAAGATCTGACGTGGAACTAGATGACAATCAAGCTCAATATGTTTAGTACGTTTATGGAAGACATCATTGTAGGATATATGAATGACACTCTTGCTGTCACAAAATAAAGATGTTGGTTTATCCTGCGGAAGTCCAAGATCACTAAGTAGGCGGCGTAACCATACAATTTCTCCAGTTTTGTCAGCAAGGGCACTATACTCAAGACTCTGCACTGGAGCGCGAGAAAATAGATTGCTTCATACTCTTCCAGGAGATTAGTGAATCACCAAAATAACCAAGATACCCCGTGGTAGACTTGTGATCAGTGATATCACTAGCCCAATCAACATCAGAGTAAGCAGTAAGACACGGTCTAGATGAGGAAGAGAGAAGTAATCCCCGATATAGTGTCCCACGTATATAACACAAATAATACGAAGATCTACAGAGTAGTGAGTAGTGTGTGGTGCAACCATAAATTGAGAGACAACATGAATAACATATGCAATGTCTGGGCGAGTAATGGTGAAATATGTCAACATCCCGACAAGTTGTTGATAAAGCGTAGGATTCTTCAGTGGCTCACCATTAGATGGACAAAGTTTACAATTCATTGGAAGTGGTGTCCATCAGAGAGATGTGGAATATTGAGAATATTAGAGGCATATTTGAATTGAGATAAAATATACCACTGACTTCTACGACCAACCTCGGTACCAAGAAAATAACTGAGAGAATCCAAATCAATTATTTGAATGTTCAAGATAAAAAGGTTTTAGGAGCACGGATGCCTGTCACCTTATTGCCTGTGAGAATCCTACCATCCACATAAATGAGAAGGAAGACATCACCATGAGAGCTGTGGGACATGAACAGTGCTGAATCAACAGAGCTTTGTTGAAAACCAATGGTGATGATGGTGGAATAGAGTTTCTCAAACCATGCATGAGGTGCTTACTTGAGTCCATATAGAGCTCGGCGTAGATGACACACTTGTCCTGGCTGATGGGGAACACCAGAAGGAGGCTCCATATATACTTTCTCATTGAGGTCACCATTGAGGAACACATTTTGACTTCCATCTGATGTAGATGCCACTCACGATAAGCAACAACAACAAGGACGGTCCTTACAATAGTCATGCAAGCAACTGCAGCAAAGGTTTCTTCATAATCTAAACCATACTCTTGAACGAACCCTTGGCCACTAGACGCGCTTTGTACCATTTGATGGACCCATCTGCATGAGTTTTCAATTTGTAGACAACCAACCGCAGTCTTACCAGTAGGTAAAGATGATAGCTCCCAGGTATTAGTTCATTTCAATGCTTGCAACTCTGCATTCATGGCATTTGACCACTCAGGATGCGAGCTCGCCTCCTTATACGTCTGAGGTTCATGGAGATCAAGAACAAAAGTAGCATAACAATAATAATCATGAAAATAAGATGGAGGAGCATGAGTACTAGACGAATACCTAGTTGTGGATTCATTGGAAACTTCAATAGTCGAATCTATTTGCAGGAAAGCAGGTGAGGAGAGGCAAGTGGGAATTCAGATGAGGAAGAATCATCTATAGGAATAGAGGTTGGAAGTTGGAGAAAAGGATCAATGAACTCGATAGGGGCAAGAGATTTACATTTTGGTAAGTCCATATAAGGGATATTTTCCCAAAAAATAACATTCCTGGATATGCGAATGCGGCGAGTGACAAGATCATAACATCGATATCCCTTTTGTTCAATACTGTAGCCAACAAAGATGCAAAGAACAGACTTTGAAGATAACTTGGAACGTTCAATACTAGGGAGAAGGACAAAACAAGTAGAATCAAATCTCTTTAAGTGTCCATAAGTGGATTGAGTGCCAAAAAGAAGTTCATGTGGAGTTTTATTGTCAATGAAAGGAGTTGGAGTACAGTTAATAAGGTAGGCAGAAGTGAGAACAACTTCTCCCCAAAAACTTTGAGGTAACCGTGACGATAAAAGCAATGTGTGTGAAGTTTTAATGAGATGTCGGTGTTTCCGTTCTGACACACCATTGGTGTCTCAATACATGAGAGTTGGGGAAGTGTGCCATGAGATTTTAAAAGATCAATAAAGGGGTTGGATTTGAATTCTCCACCATCAGACCGAAAAATCTTGATTCATTTTAAAAATTGAGTGAAATCATAGTAAATTCTACAAAAATCAGATTTAGATTTCATGACATAGACCTAATTGTGCTGAGAAAAATCATCAGTAAAAAAACACATAATATTTTGCACCACTTAAACTAGGCACAGGAGATGTCCAAACATCACTATGAACTAAATCAAATGGAGAAAGAAATATACGAGAACTTAGTGGAAAAGGAATCACATGTTGTTTGCTTAAAATACAATGTCCACAATTAAGTGGTTTATTGGAAGAAGGAATATTACCCAAACAACCATTAGACATCAAAGATTTTAGTCTAAGAATTTTCTGGACTGTGGGAAGAGGTTGTCGATGCAAAACAGAGCTCTTCAAAGATTCAAAGTCATCATTCAGAGCAAGAAGAAACTGTACCAGACGTGTCTCCTCAGGCAAGGTTTGATATGGAGCATGAGAGGAGGTCCACTCAGGTTCAGTAAGTGTGAGTAGATCCCAAAGATGAGACATTTCCGTGTGAAACTCTTGCTATAGGTTGATTTGGCTGCTGACGAAGTTTTCGAATCTCGACTTCTCACTGATAACGTCATGCAAAGTCAGTTTGAAGGTAAGTATTTTGTAGATGATCCCAAACTCGCTTTGCCGATTTAAAGGATCCAATCATCATCCCAATAGACCGAATACATGAATTGCAAATCCAAGTGATGATTTTATGATTGTTCATCTCCCATTCCTCTAGTTTTGAACTTTCATTAGTTGTCGGCTTTATAGCATTTCCAGAAATATATTTCCACAGTCTACGACCTTTTAGAAAAGATGTCATGCTATGAGTCTAGTAAATGTAATTGGCGCCATCTAGTTCTACACTAATGGGCTTAGAAACCTCAGTACCAGTGATGGCCATGATTTCTGGTTAGACACGTACTGTGATGCTGGCTTCAAGAGGAGGTGTTGGTTTTGGATCAAACAACATTAGAAGCCAATATTCGAGACGCCAGGATCGATCAAAGAGCCTTTTGAGAGTCTGAAAAACAGAGCTCTGATACCATGTGAATGAAGATGGTGTTTATATACAAATCCTAACAAACAGAAAAGGAAATTAGAATTAATCGAAGAGATTTTACAGGCTATTGATTGTGATTAGCTGTTAATTGGGCTAATCACTAACATTATGTAGTAATGAAAGTAGGATGTGCATCGAAATTTGGAGGTTTCATGCATGCCTCAATACTCTGATAATTATAATCACCTAGAAAACAACATGGAGGGGTGAAACTTACTGAGTGAAAATTTTTCCTAAAAGATCGAAAACCTATTGGTAATAGCACAAGAATGTGCTTCATGCAAGTCTTGTGCAAGCAAAAAACAAGGGGAAAAACAATCTATGAAGATAATGGTCGAAAAGTAAAGATGACCAAGATACGAATTTGATAGAGAAGAAAATTTTAGATGATGTTTCACCCGCAAATAATTTTTTGTAAAGCTGCTATATATAAAATGAATAGATGACAGTTTTCATTAGCACAACTCATCAGGTTTACCCAACTCACTGAAACATCAGGCCCAAATGAACCTATAGGTAGCAGTTTCGGGCTTAAGCACATGCCATTGAATTTGCTTTTCCTACTTATGGTCGTTCAGTAAAAACATGTTCATGAAATAACTCGAAGAAAAATAAAACAAATAAAATAAAATAAAAGCCTTCATGTGCAAGGCCTTTGAACTTTGATATCTCCATGGGCACTATGTAAAGCCATCTCTGAGTAACTCGAGATAGTGCCTGCTTTCCAATTCTCCTCCAATATAAGTTAGACTCACTTCAATTTAAAATTTTGATACATCTCACTACAAAAACAAACATGAGGAACAATAAGAAAAATAGCAACTCCCGAGCTGCTATTTCTGCCAAAACAACACCATTAGTATTGGCCCCGCACCGCCCCTGCTGTTCCCAACTCAGGGAGTCGAAAGATGCATCATAAGAGACTAATAAAATCATTTGAAGCACAAGTAGTAAGTAATATCGCCATCTTCCCTTGTGCGTTGTTTTGATGCCATTGAACTAATTTACGTGATAACCGCAACAATGAAATGAGTTGGTAAATCTGTGGCGCATTGATATATATATGTTCATAAGATTGGCACATATGAACAAAAAAAATGTTTTCGTTGTCAACATGTCTTAGAAATAATAACTTCATCATTTAGTTATATTGGCCAAATTTCTAGCTCCCAACATTGCCAAGTAGAATTCAAGCATTTTATGAATATTTGTAAGTGGAGGTTGTTTTCTTTGTCAAAGACCATCTCATTCCTAATGTTACTGGATAAGTCTAGGTCATTTTCTGTTCTCTCAAGCGTTAACCTGCAAAAGGAACAACCGTGAGCCAAAAACCACCGTTGTGTCGGCCGATGCTAAAGTCAGACAAGGCGTAGAGAATGATGTTTTGCTTGAGATTAAGGTTCTGTAGCATACCTTAGTTCCTCAGCCTCATGCCCTAATTATCATGCGAGAGTCCTTGTTCGGCTCTGCATTAGTGGCTTTGTTTAAGGAAGGATATCTCCTGTAGATCCTTTCCCTGTTGAGAGTTGTCCTTGCATGACTTATACTATGATGTTTGTTTCCTAATAGGAGTCAACATCTTACTGGCATGTCTGTCTTAGGTCAAACTCCTAAATACTTGCCTTATTTGGTCTTACGGGTTCTGGGTTTGACCATTTGAATTATGGGCTAGATAGAGCCTTGTTGTACGTCTTGGGTCCAACTCCTAGATATTTCCCTCAGTGGGCTTTGAGTGATCTGGGCTTGGTTCCCTGTCTTATGGGTTGGATGAGATTAGGTGCTTACTTGGGCCCGCTCCGCTCCAATGACAAGGTTAGCATACCACATGAATGACATCGATTACTGGACGGTTTGGTGTATTATTAGCTGCTCCCCCTAGTTAGTGGGCCAGCCTGTCGGTCCACTAAGTCACTTCATGAGGGAATTGTACAGTCGTGATGATTGAGTCTGAAACGCCTCCTCGAGCAGCACATATCATTAATTAGGTATGCGACTGCTCAATAGAGGCGCACCCTTTCACTTCTACATAAGTCTTCCTCTCTGCAGAGTTGGTTCTCTTTACTTCTGCAATTTTTCAGAGACTCCCCCATTGTCTCTCTACTTTGTTCTTTTGCTCTAATCAATTTTTGATTTTGCAAGCGCAATCGAAGGTTCATAATTCTTCAATGGCGTGTCAGAATCAACTTTCTAAAAAACTAGCCTCTGATTATTACAAGTTTTTTCAGGGAGAGGTTGATTAAAGATACTGATCTGCTTGACCTCCGTGATAAGTACCAGATTCCTGATGATCTGAAACTTTCACATTGAGTCCAGGTCATACTCCAATGATGCCTCCAAAAGGGTTCATCGATTTGCATAGTGGCATGTTTCAGTCGGGACTCCGTTTCCCCTTCCCAGAAGATATCTGACACTTTTTGGCGCATCTAAGCATTCCTCCTGCTCATATGGTGTCAAACGGGTACAAAACGTTGATCGCCATTCTAATTAGGGCGAAGGATGTTGATATTTGATTGACTCCAAGGTGATCCATTTATTGACCTCTCCCCGGTTGAACAATCACACGGTATGTTCATTGCGGACACCAATTTGTTTGGGTTATTTGCCAGACGTTTTTAAGTACTGGCAGAAATACTGTTTCCTGGCTTCTACGGATTCATAGTACTTTACGCTGGATGGTCATCCGTTTGCTCATAATTTCAGACAGGAAAGGAAGTATGATTTTCTTTTTTGGTTCTATTATTGTAGATGATGTGCTGAACTATTGCTCACTTTTTTCAAAGAGAGTTTTTCGGCTCTTTCCCTGGAAGAGGAGTTAATAATGGAACAGTTCTGCAACCTGCCCTTTATGCCAATTGAAGATGTTGTGTAGCATGGAAACATCATGCAGAGTAGGCTATTTGAGTACTTCCATGAGGCTCTTATCCTTTTCAGAATGTCGACCAGTGAGACCGGGGGTCGTCCTTTGAGAAAGACGAAGTTTAAAATGCCCAGTCCGACCAAAAAGAAGGAGTTGGAGTCAATTCTTCCTCCTATCGCTTGTCCCAAGAAGACTCAGACTAGGTCTAGGGCCGCTATCCTTTCTCAATAACTGGTTTCATTGGAGAAGGGTTTGACTGATGTGGAGCAGGGGCTTGCTCAGTCCGCTATGTCTGAAAAATGAAGTACTTCGTCGTGACTTCCTGCCCACATTACTGACTTGGATAGGGATTACTTGAAGCTGGTGGGCTTTGATGATGTGAAAAAATTGAGCACAAAACATGCCAAGTTTCCAAACATTCAATTAACACGGGTTGCGATGGCTGCGTCCGCTAATGATGGTGAAACCCCTCATTCTCTGCCAGATTTTGAGTATTACCCTTTTTGGACACTGCTTTTGATAATGAAGCTATTTTGTCTATTCCTTTTCCTCGTTCTACTTAGGTGGTTGCTCCGAGGAGTAATTCTCCCCCTTCCTTCTTGCCCATAGACCCTGATTTGGGACATAAGATTGCGCTCCAAATTGGAACTGTTACAGCTGGGAAAGGTAAATCAGTGAATAAGGCCCCTGGCACTATGCAAACGTCCAAAGGCAGTGTAGGCATATTTTCGGATCAAAGAGATCTACATCCTGATGCCCGAATTAGTCCTTTTGGTCCGAACGCAGTAAAGTTGAGTGCACAAGACTGGCACTTGGAGGTAAATATGCCATTTGCTTCAATACAGAACATTCGTCAATGGTACGACTGGTTGAACACTCGAGCACCGATGCCTGAGGGGGTGACAATGAGGGATCGCATCGATAAGGGTCAAAGGCACTTGATGCTGGGGATGACGTTGCTAATCAAGCTGCCATGGCTGGGACTGAGATGGAATCAAAGTAGGATAGTGTACGACATGGAGAAGACTTTTGCTAACTTCCAGTAGTTGTATTCTGATGCCCTATATGAAATTGAGTCATTGAATAAGTAGCTGAAAGAAAAGTCTGGACAAACTGGTGTAGAGACTAGTTAGGAGTCCTTACAGGTAGCTTTGAGGCTCGTTTGAAGGCTACAAGATAGACCTTGAAGCAAAACTGGAAGCTTCAAAGGCGGATTTGGATTCTTTTAAGGCTCGCCTGAAGTTCGATGAGGAGGACTTGGTTAAAGCTCAGTCTGCGATGAGTGGCGTCAGAAAGGAGTTGATACGCACCCAGGGGGAATTGAGTCGTGCTCAAGAAGCGGTGAAGAAGGCGCAATATGACCGACAAACTTTGACTACTGAAAAGAAGAATGCTAAATCAGAGTGGGCTACTTTATGTTAGAAGCTTTAGTCTGGCATTGCTTACACTCTTGGCTATGCCCAAACAATAGATGAGCAGGCTGTTTTGGTGCAGGATGAGCTTAGTCCGCTGAAGGAGCGATTGACACATGAGCAGTCTAAGCCTGATGCGTTTGCATCGAGATTGGAAAAATCAAAGAATTGGCGGAGTCTGAAGCCTGCTAGAAGAAGCTGCTTGAAGATTAGGACACTTTAGATTTTGGCAAAGTTGTTAAGGGTAGGTTGGAGCTGTTGGAACTGATTGAAAATGACCACCCTGATCTAGATTTTGCATATTACAAATATGCAACTTATGTGAAATTTGAAGAAGAAGAAGCTTCTAACCAGGCGCCTCCCAACAATGATCCAGAGCAAGCTCTGAAGACTGCTAACCCATCCCCTGTTGTTCCCCTATACATCTGGCCTTTCTGTTATTGAAATTGAACAACCCAAAGGGCGAAACCTATAATTTTCAATCATCAGTAAAAGAAAGTTTGTTGAGTAACACTTTGTACTTGTTGATGCAATCGATTTTCGTTCCCTGCTGACCTGCACAAGTAACGTACGTGAGCCACAAACCATCGTGGGGTGGCCAATGACACTCCGATGCTAAAGTCAGACAGGGGTATGAGGAAGGTGTAATGTTGTAACCAGAATTTTGTAGCGTACCTTAGCTTATCAACCTCATGTCTTATTTATAATGCAAAAGGTCATGGTTTAACTAGGCCATCATAGGTGTAGTTTAGGGAGGAGATATTCGTGGAGATCCCTCTCTAATTAAGAGTCGTGCTGTACGAAGGAAGTTCCCTGTTAGCTCTGCATTCCTAGATATGCGGGAGATAGTTCCCAATCCAAAAGAAATTTGTAGAAGGGAGTTTCCATGTGTGGAAGATACTCTAGTGTTTGCTTCCTAGTTGGAAGCAGAAAGCAATTGTACTTGCCCATACGAAGCTGATCCTCGAGATACTTGCTTGAAGAGGGCTTATGGGTATTGAGGATGGTTGTGAGACGTTTGGGCCTAGCATGATGTGAGAGTTTGGGTCTACTTGGTCGGATTGAAGTTGAGCGGGCTTAGATTCGCTTGGGCTGGATCTGTGTTGGGCCGATGCTTGAGCCCGTAGTTCCTCGAGATCATCATGACACATGTTTGGCTAAAGAGTGTGACCATTTTTATGTATCATCAACTAATCCCCCCGAGTTAGTGGACCGTCAGGGATGCGACGCTCATGATGATTGAGTCTGAATCATTGCTTGAGTCGCACGCTGCATTAGTTGGCATGCGTTGGTTCAGCGGAAAAGAGGCGATAACCTGTCCTCTAAATAGGTCATCCGCAGTGTTGAGGCTAGCATATCTGCTTCACTTGCTTTTGAAGATATTGTTCTGAAAGGTTTTTTCGTCTTTTTCATGGCTCGAGAAAACCTTCTTGATGAGGCATCTGGCCAAGGGCCTAGAACTTTTTGAAGATAGGCTGTTGTCCGAGCCTAGTCTCGCTAAATTCGAGCAGGGTTTGGAGTTGCTGAAGACTTGCCGTTGTACCTTCTGATGGGCGACCAGACGCCAATATCGCCTCTGGCTAATTTCACCTGTTTGCATCGAGGGATGCTTCAAACTGGAGTGTGTTTCCCGATTCTGGACATGATTTGGGAGTTCTTAGATTTCTTAGGGATTCCTCTGGCTCAGTTGGGACCCAATGGATACAGGATCATTCTCATGATTTTGTTCAGTGCTAATGAGGCTGGTGTTAGTGTGACTCCGTGGGTGATCCAGTTGCTGACTTCTCCTCAACTGAAGAGCAATGCTGTTTGTAAGATGAAGTCGCCGAAGTGCTTCGGTAAACTGCCTGATGATTTCAAGTTCTGGCAGAAGTATTGCTTCTTGGCTCCTGCGAATTCGAGGTATTTTCGGTGCAAGGGTCGTTCACTTGAGTGGCAGTTTAGGCCGCTTGTAAGTTTAATTCCTTTCCTGTGACTTTGATGTGCTTGATAGCGGGCTGAGTGATCATTGCTTGTGTTCTTTTGCAGAAAGGTTTCCCACTGCTCCCTTTACCTTAGAGGAGCAAACCACCATGGAGACATTTCGCGTCATGGAAAAATGGAGGCAGTTGATATCATAAGAGTTTCCAATTTCGTTCGTAGTGGGCCGTGGGACAACTGGCACATCGCTTCCACTCTGTATTGAGAGTCGTGCATTAAGCTGGAAGAAGGGGCCAATTCCAGGAAGAGCAAGGCTGCTAGGGTCAAGACTCTTATTCTGTCTGATGCAGAGGATCCATCAGAGACGCTTGCTTCATTTGTGAGGAAGAAGCCTCGCGTTAGGCCTGGGCCGTCCTCGGCACGACCCGCTCTGTTGAGAGAGAAACACGAGTCTGCTAAGCCTGTTGAGGTGGAGACTAATGTTACTGGCTTGGAGAAAGATTTCTGCGGTTGGTGAGAGTTGCTGATGGGGTTGAACCTTAGTGACGCGCAGGTCCATTGACTCACCTGAAAGTGGTCGTGGTACCAGCTGTGTCTCCTGTAGTCCGCATTGCTCACCGTCTCATTCTAGGCCACAATCAAAACCATTGGAAGGTTCTTTGGATACTTCGGTCCCTCCTCTGCCTCTGAATCCTATTGGGCAATCTCGTAATAAAGGGTCGGTTGTTCTTGACAAGGGAAAAGCCACGGAGGAGAGTCTGAGGACGGTGGGGACATTAAAGGGTGGCGCTGGAAAAGTTATTGATCAGAGGAAAATTCATCCTGATGTACAGATAAGTCTATTCGCACCGGACTTGGTGAAGATGAGTAGGAAAAGTTATTGATCACATGTCTGGCACCAAGAAATGGATATTGAGTATGCTTCGAGGAAGCATATAAGCAGGCCTCACAGCTGGCTATGGACCACATTCCGAAACCTGAGGAAGATACGCTGAAAGAGCGTGTGGACAAGGGTTTGAAGTATCTTATGCTTGGTATGTCTCATATAAGCCACACGGCCGTTGCTGGGACGGAAGTAGAGGCGGCTCGCGAGAGAGTATATACCTTGGAGCGTGTCTTCTCGCATGTGCAGATGTTGTATTCTGATGCACTTCATGAAATTGAGTGGCTTAAGAAGCAGGCCGAAGAGATGCAGTCGAATCAATCAACTGTGGCCTCTGAGGCTCAGAGGGCTCGTCTGGAGGACCTGGAGCGTAATCTAATCGAGGCAATGTCTGAGAGGGACAAACTTAAGCAGGAGTTGAGCTGGCTCCGCCTAGATGTCGAGGTTGCGCAGGAAGCTGCGGCTAAAGCGCATTCTGAGCTGCAGTCTTTTGTTGAGGAGGGTGCTTTGAAGGTAGCTGACTAGGCTACTAAAAAACAACAGTTGGAATCTGGCCACAGAACAGTCTCAGTGCTGTGAAGAGCAGTCTGGCCACAGAACAGTCTCAGGTCGATTCGCTAATTGGCAAGTTGGAGCTACTGAAGCGTGACCTTATTCATGCAAATGTGCAAGAGGAAGTACTTTTTCAGGAACAAGGCAAATGTGAGTTTCGTTAGGTTGTTCATGGCTGGCTGGAGTTGTCGGCACTGATGAAGGAGGAACACCCGGACTGGGATCTTAGCTGTTACAAGAAAATGTCATATGTGGACTTGTTTGTTACCTCTAAGTCATCGGGCGAGGAGGACAATTCATTCCCTAACGTCTAGGTTGAAGTGCTTACAGATGCAACTTCTGCCCCTGTTCCTCCTAGGCTTAGCAGTTCTGTTTTTGTACATTTTCCTGATTAGGAGCAAACTTTGTGTGTTTGTACACTTTTTGTCTTGGCCAATAGTGAAAATAATATTTTTCGTTTCATACTTGGTGTCTCTATTGTATGTTTTTTGTTTTTTATCCTTTGCGTCTTACTTTGGCATAGGCTGGTTGAATCAATAGGACGTGGTCTGGTTTGTCTGCGACAGAGAGCTTGATCGCTTCGTATTGTGAATGACTCGAGGTCATTGCTGGGTAGTTATGTCCGATAGCGTGCATGTTGCGAACAATTTAACTGGGGGCTGAGTCACCTGAGTTGTGTCCTGTCTTATAGGTAAGCTGTTTGAGCTTTTTCTTGTTTGTCTGACTGGTCGGCTGTAGTTGTTACCGCGGGAAAGTTGTGGTGGCCGAAAGTGCGTGTCAGAGTGTTCACACCGAGTCAGGCGCCGTAAGCTCGAGTTGGCATCCTAATTAGCTTTCATCTGGGCACCGGTTGTACTATCCTTATATCAGCACGAGTGGCCTTTTTCTAATGTTAGAATGTCAACCCGTTTGAGCGTGAAGGCGTTGACTCAGTTAAGCTCATATTTGCGTTCGCGATCCTAAGGGAGAACGGAGGTCGTGTGGAGAGTTGTTTGAGATTCCCACATTCTAAATCGTTTATGACTGAGTAGAGCGGTCGATAGATTTGGGGAGTAAAGGTTCGACGGCCACGTTGAAGAACAGTGGTCCCGTGGCAAGCTGTCGAAATCAGTTCGGGACTGACTAGGCTTCCACCTTTTGAATTATTTATGACCAAGCAAAGTAGTTGACAAATTCGGGGAGTAAAGGTTTGGCAACGAGGCTGAAGAGCAGTGGTCCCATGGCAAGCCGTCGGAATCAGTTCGGGACTGACTAGGCTTCCACCTTTCTAACCGTCGACGCCATTCCCGCGCGACGGAGGCTACATGTTCGAGAGGGGTTTGGCAGCCATGCTGAAGAGCAGTGGTCCCGTGGGGAGGCATCGGAATCAGTTCGGGACTGACTAGGCTCCCACCATCCAAATTATCAACACCTGAGTGCACCAAGCTACAAATTTGGGAGGGTTCAGCGGTCACGCTAAAAAGTAGTGGTCCTATGGCAAGCCGTGGAATCAGTTCGGGACTGGCTAGGTTCCCACTTTTCGAACTATCTACACCGTCACAGTGGGGGCTACAAGTCCAAGTTTTGATCAGAAGCTTTCGTTGCTAGTCATCATCAACTAGGCTTACCTGATTAAGTTCGGCGAACACTGACCGTGACTGGGGTAGTGATCCCTAGCAAGTCGTCGTCATCAGGCATGACAGCGTTGATTAGACTTCCACTTCCTAATTAGTTGATGCCTGCGCTAAGCAGACTAGGTGTCGGGGTGAACCAGAAGCTATCGTCATCAGTGTTGGCTGACTAAGCATGCCCGATTATACCAGAGGTTCCGTTTGCTGAGGGGTGTGCGCACCTAGTGGTTCAGGGTGTGGACAAAGTTACCTTAACTCGGCGAGTGGTAAAGTTCGTACGTAAAAGTTGACTAGGATCCTCGAGTGCGCATGCGACAGGGTGCTGTTCGGATAATAGGCTAAGCCCTTGGGACCGCAAAGGAAGGGCTAGGATCTCCTGCATGGTGCATTACGTGTACGACATAGATCGCACGGTGACACGTGTATGGTGTTGGCTGTCTGACGTTTGAGTATATCGGTTACTCCCCCTCAATTGATGGGGTTGCGTGCACTACCATTAATTGATTGACATGATCTGCGCAATTTCCTTGGGAACCGTCGTCTTCCATTTTCCCATACGACATTCAATGCTTGGCAGTTAATGCTGGAGTGCTAGTTTGGTGAACCACTATGTTTATATAATGGTGTTTTCCAATCGTTGTAGGCACCATCTTTTGCTGGATTTATTTCCTGTAATGTTCTTGTCTGGAGAAGATGCTTTGGGTTTTCCAAAGGCTGAAATTGGATCATCATCATTGGAGTTTCCGAAAGTTCTGATGTTTACCTCAACCAGGCATGGTGATAGTTGTTGTTATGCATGGTCACTTGTTGTGGGTGGGCACACAGTTAACCTGCTGAGGTCTCGTAATTTTTTTCTCACATAACGAAGAAGTAGTACGAGTACTTTCCCAAGGGAAGGGTTTGTATTTTATGTGCAGGTGCCTTATCGTTGTTCCTGATTGTTTGATCTCAGAGATAGCATCTGCGTCCCACTTCGTGGTGGCTGCCTCCACCACTTCTCAATTAACACCATCGCTTCTCTTGCGCTGAAAGTCGACATCCGAGTTGTAGGTGGAGTCAAGTATGGTCTGTTAGAGTGGGCTTTTGATTCCCAAATATTCCATTCCCTCTTGTGTGGGAAGGTGTATGCATTCTGAGTTTACCTGATACTTGTCCCAAGTTTGCAAAGTGTGGGAATTGGGTCTGAGTCTTCGCAAGTACTTCTGATTGTCGATTTTGTACCCCCGCACACCATATTTGAAAGTGACGTTCCATGGAGTGTCCCTTCACTTGCAGGTAGCTTGCCCTGAACTGTTTTTGTCACTTACAGGACCAGACAGTCTGAGCAAGTCCTCACTCCATGTTGATCAAATGCCTACAGTATGTAGTCTTTTGTACCCGCCTCAAGGCGTTCATAATATGTAGGCCTTTGTATCTGCCTCAGGGCGTTCGTAGTATGTAGTATTTTGTATCCGCCTCAAGGTGCTTCTTGTTACATATTTCCAATAATCAATAGAGTTTGTTTATGAAATTCTTGTTTTATTTCTTAAATGATTGCGAATCACATAAGTCTCTTAAGAACTCTAAACTCAATATTGACCACGGAAAGAGAAACAAACAACTTAAAGCCAGTGTTCTAAAAATCGGCCTAGGCGGCGCCTAAGCGCTAGAAGGTGGAAAACCGCCCAAATTAATGGCTGGGCGGGCAGTCTGGGCGGCCTAGGCGGTCTGGGCAATTTTTATTTTATTTTATATTTTAATAAGGCTAATTTTGTTCTTATTGTATTTTTCTTTCCTCTTTTTTAGAAATAAACTATTTAATTGTTTTTTATTCAGTATATGTCTAAATGTAGCAAATGATGATTACTTAATGAAATTCTCAAAGGATCTGCCGGTACCAATTCTACTAATGTAGATTTTATCAAACATGACTGAGGTTATTCATGCAATTTGAAGAAAAATAAAAGAGTAGGTTTGGATATTTGTCCACAAATTTAATTTTATATAAAGTACCCATCATGACCAACTTCAGTCATTTGAGTTTTAATAAATTTTGTTCATGATTGTTAATTTTTCATGTTTTTAAATTTTGCATATGTATATTGGCATTAAATTGGATGTAATTGATAAGGTATTATGCTTAACTTTTGTAAATTATTAAAGTTATAATACAAAACCTAAGACCGCCTAGACACCTGTTCGCCTAGCGATTTTTAGAACACTGCTTAAAGCAAACTAACTGTTGATGGAGATAAACTGATTTTGGCCTCGAAGCGAATTTGGATAGCTTCGTGGATCATTTAGTGGACTGTTGAGGCGTTACATAGGTCACTGAAGAGCAAACCTTGCGGAGGGCTGGATCTCCTCGCCGACGGAATGTCGGGGGGATGTGTTCCCACTTGTCATTGCCATTACGACTCGCTGGGCGGGAGAGTTGACTGCTCTTCTACCGTACGAAAATGGTGTCTCTTCCATCTTTTGGCCTTGCACTGGGTCAGGCTTCTTTGCATGATGTAGCGAGATCTGGGAGCACTATAACTGTTTCAGTGCGGCGTAGTGGCAGCCTCGTGCCGTAGGTTGTTTTCCACGTATTGTCCCTTTTGAGTTGTTAGCAGTATACTTAACACAATGGTGAAGGGTGGAGACCAGTGCTTCCATTTGGTGTAGCCACGGTCTTCCCAAGATGAGGTTGTAGGACAATGGTGCGTCTACCACGACGAAGTCAAGAAATATGATCTTCTTCAGCCCTGGTTCTTTGGCTACCGTGGCTAATCTTATCTTTCTGATGGAAAAACAATTCTTCCTGCTGAATCCGATCAGCGGGTGCTCTGATGGCACTAGGTTTTCCTCATTGAGGTCCATGCCGCGGAAAACATTGTAGAGCAGAACGTTGAGAGAGCTTCCTGTGTCAACGAGAGCTCTTTTTACTTCCCACTTTGCGATGGAAACGGAGATGACCAAGGTGTCGTTGTGCGGTGCTAGGACTCCATCAAGGTCCTTGTCTGTGAAAGTCAAAGTGGGAATAGGGTTCTGAATTTTCGAATAGCAAATGCGCATGCTTCATCCGCGGGTCGTGTCCGCATATCTAGCATAGTATGCTTGTGGGACCCGTGTGACTGGTCTTCATTTGGTCTGACTCTGTGAAAGACGTTTATTATCCCAGGAGTCTCCTTCTTTATCTCTTTGACTGACTCCCCCTTGTCCCTGGTATGTTCTGGTTGCTTCTCAGACTTCAGGAAGTCTTTCAATTTGCCCTTGCGGATCCAGTGCTCTACTTCATACCTCAAACTTTTGCAATCATTGGTGTTGTGGTCGCCTTCCTTGTGGTACGCACAGTACTTTCCGTTGTCCCTTCTGGCAGGGTCTCCGCGTGTCTTCGTGGGCCACTTTAATTCCTCCCAAATTTTCATGGAGTTGAGTACATCTGACAGACTAGCATTTAGGGGTGTCACGGCTCTGGATCCAATGTAGTTGGATGACTTCCCTAGCCTGGGACAATCAGGATCCAGTCTGTTGTAAGTGCACTTCCTCGTACTCCGCTCCTCATCCTTGTGTCTCTTTCCTTCCTTGTCCTTAAAAGCTGAGGGCTTCCTGTTGCCTTCAGTCTCCCTCTTAGCAGTCCTTGACTCCTCCAGGGTGATGTATCTTTGGACGCTCTTGAGGAGCTCTGCCATGTCCAGAGGGGGCTCCAAGGTGAGGTCCTCAAAGAGCTTTTCCTCTTTGAGGCCGCAGTGAATGCCGTCACAGCTGTATCGTCGCTGCACCCATCGACGAGGGTCAACTTGTTGTCGAGGCGTGTGATATACTTTCATAGTGTCTCGCCGGACCTCTGCCTTAGACAGAATATGTAGTACGAGCCTTTTCTGAAACGTTGGCTTTCGACAAAACGTGTCAAGAATTCCTTCGCCAATGTTTTGAAGGAGTTGATTGACTTCGGTTGAAGACGTCAATGCAGGGCCTTTAAGACTGGTGGGAAAGGTTCCGCACATGACGGATTCAGATTCTTCCTTGAGCGCCATTACTTGTTGGTAATGGCATAGATGATCGAAAGGATCGGTGGTTCCGTCATAGGAATCTAGCTTTGGGGGAGTGAACTTTCTCGGAAGTTCACTCATGATCATGTCCACAAAGGGTGGGACGGAGAGGCAATATAGTACGTTTGGGTCATGCGCTACTCTGTGGAGAGGGTTCCCGGGACCAAGCCTCTCTGTCCTGGTGGCTGGATCAGCGTTAGCCGCACAACCTCCCTTAGTCCAATGGGAACTAGCAGGGGCCTAACTCTCCTACGCTTGCTCCCTATCGTCCACTGGAGGTGAAGGTCCGTGTTGTTCCTTGTCTCCATTAGCAGCGGGTGGATTCTGTTGTGTGAGTGTCTCCACCGCCTTGATAACCTACTGTATTTGAGATGCCAGCACCTCGATTCTTGGGTCCGCCATTGCCGCCGTTGGTGCAGGGGGGGGGGGTGAGTAGGATGCCCGTGCATGGCGGGAACTGGTATAGGGACAACCGGAGAGTTGGATGTGTCCCCTGGTTTGTTGTTGCATGACCTAGTGGTCACCATCTCTCTGGGATTTGGTAGGAGACGACGCTTAGTGTAAAGTTAAGAACTATGTCGTCCCCAAACTGATGCAGTTGATTTTCGCTCCCTGTTTTGACCCTGTTCCTGCTGACCTGTGCAAGTAACGCATGTGAGCCACACACCACCGTGGGGTAGCCGATGGCACTCCGATGCTAACTTCATACAAGGATCTGAGGAAGGTGTAATGTTGTAACAGGGATTTGTAGCATACCTTAGCTTACCAACCTCGTGTTTTATTTATAGTGCAAGGAGTCCTGGTTTAACCAAGCCATCGTAGGCGTAGTTTAGGGAGGATATCTTCGTGGAGATCCCTCTCTAATTAAGAGTCGTGATGTAGGAGAGAAGTTCCCTGTTAACTTTGCACTCCTAGATACGCGAGAGATAGTTTCCAATCCATGAGCAATTCGTAGAAGGGAGTTTCCTTGTGTGGAACATACTCTGGTGTTCGCTTCCTAGTTGGAAGCAGAGAGCAGCTGTAGTTGCCTGTCCGAAGCTGATCCTCGAGATACTTGCCTGAAGAGGGCTTATGAGTATTGAGGATGGTTGTGAGACATGCGGGCCTAGCATGCTGTGAGAGTTTGAGTCCGCTTGGTCGGACTGAAGTTGAGCGAGCTTAGATTCGCTTGAGCTGGATCTGTGTTGGGCTGATGCTTGAGCCCGTAGTTCCTCCAGATCATTATGACAATGTTCGGCTAAGGAGTGTGACCATTTTTATGTATCATCACTTGTATTTCCTAGACTTTTCCGGCTGAATATTTTCTATGTTGTCTTGCCATGGTGTTAGTCTTTGGATAAAAGATTTCACTTAGTCTGGAATATGAAAAATTAACCTTTTCATATAAGTTCTGACCATTGAACTTGAATGTGCTCTTAGGGGAAAATATTTTTGATCTATACTTTTAAGAAGACCAAAAATTATCTAGCTATCTTGGTCCGTTGTTGCACTAGAGTATTGAATGGATCAAAAGTTGTGTTCATCGACCTTCTTGGACTGACTAAACCCTGATTAGCGGAACATAAATCATTTTGGTGGACTAGAAGCTATCTTGGCCAGATTATGCAAGTTGACTAAACCTCGTCCAGCGGAGTAGAAATTGTCTTGCGGACCAAAGATCATTGTGACCTGGATTATACTTTTCGTTTCTCAAGCCGTTTTAATCCGATCTTGATGAACTAGGCATTAGAGCGAACTAGAAGTTATCTTCATGAGCTGTCTAAATTTTTGGTTAAGTGTGGCCATCATTGGTTGTGGCAGGACAATGATTCTTGACAAGTCATTTTGGTCAAGCTTCATGAGCTCTGATTAGACTCCCACTTTTTAAGCCATCTTAGTCCGTTCTTGGCGGACTAGGCTGTACAGTGGAGCAAACGTTATCTTTGTCAGATTGCATGAGATGACTACACTTTGGGTTAAGTGTGGCCATCATTGGCTGTGGCAGGACATTGATTCTTGGCAAGTCATTTTGTTCAGGCTTCGTGAGCTATGACTAGACTCCCACTTTTAAGTCTTCTTAGTCCATTGGACCAGAATGTAGAGTGGACCAAAAGTTATCTTCAATATTGTTTATGAGTTGACCAAACTTTGGTCAGGTTTCGCCATCATTGTCTATGGCGGGACAAAGATGTGTGGCAAGTTATCTTGATTAGGTTCCAAGAGCTCTGACTAGACTCCCAATTTCTAAGCCATATTGATCCGTTCTTGGCGAACTAGGTGTAGAGCGGACTAGAAGTTATCTTCACCAGACTGCATGAGCTGATTGAACTTTGGTTAGGTTCCGCAATCATTGATGGATTTTTTATTAACCTAAATTATTAAGTTAATACACCCTATTTGTAATACCGCAAGTGCACGACTGTCTAACTGGTAGACAGTGGAAAATACGGGTCGATCTCACGAGGATTGACGAGACAGTCGAATTCTAAGACTTATTTGAACAAATTTAGAGTTGGGGGTTATAGTAGATGTAAATTACTAAATTAAGAAAATGAAATTGACAACTAAAATTAAATTGATAAGATGATAGAGAGTAGACCAAGACATCGAATTCACCACAGGTTCTTCGATATTCGTGCAATCTAAATTATTGTTTTCAAGAATCAACACGACTAATCTACATCACAATTGATTTCAGCAAAGGCATAAACCCCTAGCATTGCATGTCTTCTTACGGCACACACAATCACAGATTCAAATTAATTGATTAAAGCAGACTTTGAATATCAACAAAGGGAACTTCTAACTAGCGATTAGTCTAAATAATTATTCCGGATATAATCGGTGAAAGAAAATTATTGAAATTCAGAAATCAATTGTATTTAACATTCAAGTATATAGAAAACAATAAATTTATAAACGACATACTCTAGGAGACCCTGTGGTTTCATCTTCGCCTCGGCGCGGGGTCTAGAAGATCATGGTGGATAATGTCACAGCACTGCTGTAGGTGGAATCTATCACTTCATGCACAAACACGCAACACGAAGGGCTGCAAACATACTGTAGTGGTACAAAGAGCAAGTATCCAGGTGCGAATAGCGAAACTATTTTTCAAAACAGTTTTCTCCCGCCAGAAAATTCGTGTTATTTGTCTTCAGCGAGCTCCGCTCTACGCCGCCGCTTCTGCTTTGATCCGGTTCACCTGCGAGAGAGAGAAAAGAGAGAGAAAGACGGAGTGATGCGAAGGATGAAGGAGGACAGAGAGGCACTCCCTGTATGTGCGCTCTCTATTCTGTCGCGAGGTGGTTTGCGACGGTGGTCGAGAAAGAAGGAAAAAAGAGATGGGTGAGGGAGGTAGGCGAGGTGGCGGCTGATGGTGGTGCTCAGCGATGTGGATGCTGGACGGTGGCTTGGAAGGGGAGAGGAGCAGGGGCTGCTCTGTTTCGTGGTCGTGCGAAGGTTGTCTGTTGGTTCGTTGTTGATGGCGGGCTGTGGTTGTGCGAAATAGTGAGATGGCGGTTGTTTGGCGTGGTGAGAACAAGGGATGAGGTGAGTAACAGGGAGATGGTGGCGACTGTTGTTGGGCGTGCAAAACAGGGTGTGGATGCGCTGGATGGTTGTTGGTTAGTGGTGAGAGACGAAGGTCTCTATGTCTCTGCCCAGGAGGAGATGAGAGGAGAGGGCTTTCCTCTAAAAGGGGGGGAGGATCAGGAAAAGAGGAGAGAGAAAACCTAAATAGGGTTATCCCCTTTTCCTGTTAGGTTGCGCTTGGGATTCTAGGTTAGCTTTTTGGGCTTGGGCTTAGGTTAAAATAGGTGGACCTAGGTTTGTTTGGGTTAGGTTTAGACATGT
Source organism: Berberis vulgaris (assembly GCA_963556465.1). Taxonomy (NCBI): domain Eukaryota; kingdom Viridiplantae; phylum Streptophyta; class Magnoliopsida; order Ranunculales; family Berberidaceae; genus Berberis; species Berberis vulgaris. The sequence goes on from OY747130.1 coordinate 75,734,458, forward strand.
GACCCGCTACTTTGTACCACCGCTAGAATCAACCAATTAATCATTCCTCAAATTGTCGCCTTAATGCAATTTCATCGTTCACGCTCAAATTTCTACAAAGACATGAAAATGAAATAATTAGAATAAAATATAATAATTGAAACACTAACATATATAAATTAAGGGATATATTATGTAATAATTACGTGAATATCAAATACCCCCAAACCTATATTTTGCTAGTCCTCGAGCAAAATAATAGAAATAAAATTCTAACTCACTTTCGCAGAAATCATCGGTTGCACTTACCTTAAACGTGCAACAAGGCTTTAAACCCCTAGATTACCTCTAGTGGACGAGTTATAGTCTCGTGAGGGTTTTTAGAAATGTTACCCACAAACATTATGACTCAATAAATTTCCAAAACGTGGTAACCTGAGCACTCTATCTATTATCCTCAGAGTAATAATCTAATTGCCAAAAATTTCAGTAAACAACCAACAGTGTCACAATAATATATCAAAAAGTCTAACAACGATTTTTTAATACCCAAAGGTTAAATAAATTTCATCAATTATTCTCAACTCGAAGTGTGTGTGTGCATGGCCTTATCAACATACCTTTATTTTTCTTAGTAAAAATACGACTAGATAACCTTTGAATAGTACGCTTCGATTACAAATCTCTCTTGTCACTCAGAAATGAATCACCCAGAGATTGGTTAGTTATCACTCAGTTTATATGTGAGAAAGAGAATAAATTAAGGAAACACAAACATCTCACATATACTAATCATGAAAAACATACTTTTAAAAGAATGAAATGAATATGATCTCATGGACAGGAATATCAATTACTTTGAGAATGTTGAATCACACACCATAGTTCTTGTCTATTTAATCTCCACGTCTATGAACCAGACATTTACTTAAGATCAATTAGGTCCTTATTAGGTTGTAATGAGGCTAAGATTTTGGCTAACAAGAATGGAAAAGGATACGAGAAAATTCTCTGAGAATGGATACACCCTTTAATAAACATGTGGGGCTCTGAAGAATAAACCAATGTTGTACACCATTAATTTTTCTTCCTTCGAAATTCTTCTTCATATTTCTTTTCTTTTTCTTTTTTTCTTTTATAAAATCAGCGACATGCTCTCCCCTTCTACACAATATAACATTTAAGTCCCGAGGATTCATGAAATATCTAGTTTCAACTCTTTTTTTTATTTGCCCATTCCAAAAATATATCAACTATACACATTCTCAGAGACATTGGGTAAGGATAAAAATAATATGGGATATTACTCCATAACTGGAGTAGGTAATGGAGATGGGGTTTGGCTTAAAGGGTTGCAAACGGATATTTATTATTAGGTAGGCTAAAAAGGCTAAAGAACGGTTCAAAGAAAAAAAATGCCTATATCACTTCTTAAGCTCTAATAGGTATTATGACATCTCAACTAAATAAACCAAGAAGTTCTAGTGTAATAATTAAATTTTAACGTCATTCTCAAAGCAATCAATAAAAGAAACAAGAATAATGAGATCATCAACGAGATAATGCAGATTCAAGAAAAGTCGGAGTTTATTTTAATAACCCTCAAGAAAAAAAAGAATATCTCGAAACTCACAAGGGTTAAGTCTCTGCTATTATTCTAAGGTTTTCTAATTAATAACTTACTGATTAACTTCAAATTATGTTAACTGGGCTTATAGTGCAAGAGTGGTCGAGTCGAGAAATATCATGAAATATATTTAACTTAAAGATAATATCAAACCTTATGTTTTCCTGTTGATATATAAAAAGTGACAAGTGAAAGCATGCATTGCTCGAATTTAAAGGCATACTTGAAAGCATATTCTCTTCATTGGAAATTTTTAAATCAAAAAATTTCCACACATTCATAATTAACTATGTATTCAATGGAGATTGAGTAGAATACAATAGTCAATTGTGAAATATATTTCAGTTCAAAATTTTTCGAAGAATGCAGAAAAACTCATAAAATCACCCCCAAACTTAAACCAAACATTGTCCTCAATGTATAAAATGATGATCATGACAAATGTAGGAAAAAGAAAAGATAAAAGTTAGAGTGATATTACCATGGGAAAGTTTTTACCAATTTCGACGAAATCGTCCACCAATGAACGCTAAAAAATATAAGAACTGTGGACTCATCATAATAAATTGATAAAAACAATACAGGATACAAAAAAAATATACAAATGAAAAAATGAAAAAATTAAATGTATCAGTTGTAAGTCAAAATTGTTACGAAGCTAACGAGTATGAGTGAAATGCAACTAGAAAAAACTCGAAAATCAATCCAAACTAACCATAATGACACAACTGAAGCTAGGATGCCTCTTAGGAGCGCTTGATTTAACGTTGTCAGCCCGACATATATTATTCCTTATAAATGATGTACCATGAAATGACGAGGAATACATATATAGCGAATACTTTCCTAAAAAAAGGGCATATAGCAACAACATAAAAAGTTGAGGATCCGTCCAACAAATAGTGGCAACCACATGCGACACAACGTATACTAACACATCCCAAAAGCTACGAAGGCGCCATGCAAAATCATAGAGCAAATGCAAATGAACTCGCATTCTTAAAAAATCCGTGGGAACCTTGAGCAGAAAGGGGTCACAAACAATGATATCCAACAAATGACTCCTACCTACTCCTAAAAAGGGACATCCTATGTCAGGTTGCAAATCAGAAGATTGAATATGTATCACAATAGGGTGGTCAAAATTGAAATCATCTCTTACAAACAATGGATCCATATAGGTAGCATCAGTCAATATGAAAGGGATGGAAAGAGGTATGTCTATAGATATATCGGGTGGTACAGGTTCATCATAACAAAATGAACTACACCAAGATGATGAGTTAGACAACGCAACAACACCCCCAAACCTAGAATTAGCACTACCTATGGCATGTAGTCTCTCATTAGATGCGTCCTCCGATAACGACTTGACTATTTCTTGAATTATGGGGTCATTCGTATCGTGAAAATAGTCGATGCTTGACTTCAAAGAACATTGATGCAAGAGTCACTAGGAAGGCATATGTCGAGTGGGTCATTATGAAAATGTGGGGAAGGGAATGGGTCATGAAGCAAAGTAGTTTCGATCACATTATCCTCAAAAACATCATCTGACTCGGGTTTCGATGTGTTACCAGTTATGAATTGACCCTCTAAATTTTGAATAGAGTGACTAGTAACTCTTCCTAACTCACTTTCAGATAATGCCTTAGTAATATGATCCACAACTATCTCAAGTCTATTGATGGTTTGAGATTGGTGTTGAATCATGGCTTTTGACTCTAACATAGCCTGAGAATCATGTTCAAGCAGTTGTTCTGTGCGCTGCATAAAACGGTTAATCGCTTCCTCTAAACTTGATGTGTTGGATGGAGGAGCTTGGTTAAATTGAGGCATATATATAACATGATCAGGTTATTGAGGAGCTTGAGAGAAAATATGTCCCCTTTGGTGTGAGTTATGAGCCCAGGAAAGATTTTGATTATTGGCAAAACCAGGGCTGTAATAGTTGGACTTTGAATTATAACCAAGTCGCCTATTGGCATTAAATGAATGGATTTTCTCAACGAAATATTCAGGATAATCATATTGCAAATTACAATCAGCTGTAGAATGACTAGGACTCGAACATGCAGCACAACCCTCAAATGAAACATTAGTGGGAGGTAGGGGTTGAGTTAAATTCATAATTGCATCTAATTTCTGAGTCATCGTCATAAGAACTGTTTCGAACGTCGAGGTAGAAGGGGAGAAGTAATCCTTAAAGTCTTTCTCCTCTACCATGTCCTTGGTCTCAAGATTTTATTTTTAATATATGCACGCCTAACCACTATATGAAGATGACCTGACTTTAAAAAAAAATAAAAAAATAAAAAGAATGGAACCCTAAATGACACCTAAATGATGCGCAAATAAATGAATGGCAGACGACCCTAGAGCTTTGTTACTAATGTAGAGCTGAAATTCAATTCAATTTACCTAACCGTGGGAGACGCACGGTAATTTTCTATCAATCCGCCACTCTAGAGTTGCTCCTACCTCTTTTTCCACTCTCTAGCTCAAAGTGAAATGCCAGTTCAAGAACCGTTCCCAAATGGGATATGTTCCTTCACTTGACCACTTTAAGCTATCAAACGTCCAAAGAGGGTCCCTATGAGCGTCACACCTGTCCTAGATAATTATCTTGCTACAAATTTTAAATAGTAAAGGCCTAGGTTCCTAACCCTAAAATAGATGGTGATTAACCTATTCGCGGGAGAAGGCACGAAAGTTTCAACTCAATCCTGCCACTATTCAAATTTGCATGCAATACTACCTAGGACAAGCTAAAGACAAGTGATCACATAGAAACCGCGTGCAGATGCGGTGGGTAGAAGTTACCTCCGGCGTGAACCTCTTTCGGATTACTTCCGACGCCGGGTAGAAGTCGATTTCTGAGAGTTTCCTTGCGAATCACAATATTTCATTTCGTTCCCACTTGAGCTCCTATGTGTGTGACTGCCTGCAAGATAAATGCAAAATTAATTCAAACTCAAGCAAATAAAACAAATAAGAAAGTGACTCATAACACTGTTCCTAAAAAGAAAATTAAACCTAATCTATAAACTAGCAAAAACAACCCTAGATTTCGATTGTACCGTTACAATCCCCAGCAACGGCACCAAAAACTTGATGGAGTTTTTATTAACCTAAATTATTAAGTTAATACACACTATTTGTAATACTGCAAGTGCACGACGTTCTAACTGGTAGACAATGGCAACTACGGGTCGATCCCACGAGGATTGACGAGACAGTCGAATTCTAAGACTTATTTGAACTAATTTAGAGTTGGGGGTTACAGCAGATGTAAATTACTAAATTAAGAAAATGAAATTGACAACTAAAATTAAATTGATAAGATGATAGAGAGTAGACCAAGACATTGAATTCACCATAGGTTCTTCGAGATTCGTGCAATCTAAATTATTGTTTTCAAGAATCAATACGACTAATCTAAAGATTAATCTACATCACAATTGAATTCAGCAAAGGCATAAACTCCTAGTATTACATGCCTTTCTACGACACACACAATCACAGGTTTATTTTAACTATTTCTAAACCCCTAGCATTGCATGTCTTCTTATGGCACACACAATCACAGATTCAAATTAATTGATTAAAGCAGACTTTGAATATCAATAAAGGAAACTTCTAACTACCGATTAGTCTAGATAATTATTCCAGATATAATCGGTTAAAGTAAATTATTGAAATTCAAAAATCAACTGTATTTAACATTCAAGCATATAGAAAACAATAAATTTATATATGACAAACTCTAAGAAACCCTATGGTTTCATCTTCGCCTCGGCGCGGGGTCTAGAAGATCATGGTGGATCACAACACTGGTGTAGGTGGAATCCATCAATTCTTGCATGAACACGCGACACGAAGGGCTGCAAGTGTACTATGGTGGTACAAAGAGCAAGTATCCAGGTGCGAATAGCATAATTGTTTTTCAAAACAGTTTTCTCTTGCCAGAAAAGTCTCATTCTTCATCTCCAGCGAGCTCCACTCTGCGCCGTCGCTGCTGCTTTGATCCGGTTCACCTGCGAGAGAGAGAAAAGAGAAAGATAGATGGAAGAACAGAGAGAGACGGAGTGACGCGAAGGACGAAGGAGGACAAAGAGGTGCTCCTTGTATGTACGTTCTTTGTTCTGTCGCGAGATGGTGTGCGATGGTGGTCGAGAGAGAGGGAAGCTGGAAGGAAGAGAGAGATGGGTGAGGGAGGTAGGCGAGGTGGCGGCTGATGGTTGTGCTCAGCGGTGTGGATGCTGGACGGTGGCGTGGAAGGGGAGAGGAGCAGGGGCTACTCTGTTTCATGGCCGTGTGTGCGTTGTCTGTTGGTTCATTGTTGATGGCGGGCTGTGGTTGTGCGAAATAGTGAGATGGCAGCTGTTTGGCGTGGTGAGAACAAGGGATGAGGAAAGGAATAGGGAGATGGTGGCGACTGTTGTTGGGCGTGTGAAACATGGTGTGGATGCGCTGGACGGTGGTCGACGTTGTTATGGTGGTTGGTTAGTGGCGAGAGATGAAGGTCTCTATGTCTCTGCCCAGGAGGAGAGGAGAGGAGAGGCGTAGGGGCAAGAACCTGGAAGAGGAGAGGGCTTTCTTCAAAAAGGGGGAGAGGATCAGGAAAAGAGGAGAGAGGAAACCTAAATAGGGTTCTCCCCTTTTCCTGTTATGTTGGGCTTGTGTTTCTAGGTTAGCTTTTTGAGCTTGGGCTTAGGTTAAAATAGGTGGATCTAGGTTTGTTTGGGTTAGGTTTGGACATGTGACCCGCTACTTTGTACCACCGCTAGAATCAACCAATTAATCATTCCTCAAATTGTCGCATTAATGCGATTTCATCGTTCACGCTCAAATTCCTACAAAGACATGAAAATGAAATAATTAGAATAAAATATAATAATCGAAACACTAACATATATAACTTAAGGGCTATATTATGTAATAATTACGTGAATATCAATTATACTTTTCATTTCTCAAGCCGTTTTAATTCGATCTTGACGGACTGGGCATTAGAGCGAACCAAAAGTTATCTTCATTAGTCTTCAAGAGCTGTCTAAACTTTTGGTTAAGTGTGGCCATCATTGGTTGTGGCAGGACACTGATTCTTGACAAGTCATTTTGGTTAGGCTTCTTGAGCTCTGATTAGACTCCCACTTTTTAAGCAATCTTAGTCTGTTCTTGGCGGACTAGGCTGTAGAGTGGAGCAAAAGTTATCTCCGTCAGACTGCATGAGATGACTACACTTTGGGTTAAGTGTGGCCATCATTGGCTATGGCAGGACATTGATTCTTGGCAAGTCATTTTGTTCAAGCTTCATGAGCTCTGACTAGACTCCCATTTTTAATAGTGTTCTAAAAATCGGCTTAGGCGCTAGAAGGTAGAAAACCGCCCAGATTAATGGCTGGGCGAGTTCTGGGCAGTCTGGGCGGGTCTGGGCGGTCTAGGCGGGGTCTGGGCGGTCTGGGTGATTTGTTTTTCTTTAATAAGGCTGATTGTGTTCTTATTTTATTTTTCTTTCCTCTTTTTTTTTTAGAAATAAACTATTTTATTGTTTTTTATTCAGTATATGTCTAATTGTAGCAAATGATGATTACTTAATGAAATTCTTAAAGGATCTACCGGTACCAATTTTACTAATATAGATTTTATCAAACATGACTGAGGTTATTCATGCAATTTGAAGAAAAATAAAAGAGTAGGTTTGGATATTTATCAACAAATTCAATTTATATAAAGTACCCATCATGACCAACTTCAATCATTTGAGTTTTAATAAATTTTGTTCATGATTGTTAATTTTTCATGTTTTTTAAATTTTGCATATGTATCTTGGCATTAAATTGGATGTAATTGATAATATATTATGCTTAACTTTTGTAAATTATTAAAGTTATAATACAAAACCTAGCACCCGCCTAGGTGCCAGCCTAGGCCCCTAGGCGCTAGGCACCTGCTCGCCTAGCATTTTTTAGAACACTTCTTTTTAAGTCATCTTAATCCGTTGGACCAGAATGTAGAGTGGACCAAAAGTTATCTTCAACATTGTTTACGAGCTGACCAAACTATGGTCAGGTTTCGCCATCATTGTCTATGGCGGGACAAAGATGCGTGGCAAGTCATCTTGATTAGGTTCCTAGAGCTCTGACTAGACTCCCAATTTCTAAGCCATATTGATCCGTTCTTGGCAGACTAGGTGTAGAGCGGACTAGAAGTTATCTTCACCAGACTGCATGAACTGACTGAACTTTGGTCTGGTTTCGCAATCATTGTCTATGGTGGGACAAAGATGCGTGGCAAGCCATCTTGATCAGGCTCCATGAGCTTTGACTAGACTCCCACTTTCTAAGCCATCTTGATCCGTTCTTGGCAGACTAGGCTGTAGAGCGAACATAAGTTCCATTAGATAGCTCGGTCTAACTTGTTTAATTCAGTTACTGGTGATCGGATCAGGAGGTGTTAGGGGTGGGCACGGTCCGGATCGGTTCCAATTTTAGAGGAACCTAACTCGAACCGTTTAAAATTAACTGATCCGGTCCGGTCCGGATCCCCTCATTTTGAACATTGGAACCGAACCTAACTCGAACCGTTTGAAACGGTTCGGTTCCTACGGTTCCAAACGGTTCCTACTAAAAATGCATCCTCTGATTCTAGTACATCCAAACGGTTCGATAGTTTCAAGAACATTGTAGCAGAATTTACTTGTAATATATTCATTATCAGGAACTTCAATATATTACAATAATCGACAACAAACCATTCTTTCTACTCTATAATCAACAAAAAATACAAAGAAGTTCATCTTTCTTTTCTTGTATTTGATTAACACAATAATGTACAATTGAACTAACCCTCACAAAGATAAATTGAATCAAACAATCATAAGAACCCTGTATTTTCCTTTCGGCAAACTACACTTACCTTATTGTGTAGATCTGGCGAGATCTGGGTTCCTGAAAACCAAAATTGTCGAAATGATCACCACCACCCTCTTCATCGTATTGCCAAAGAAATTTTAGGATCAAATCAAACACTAAAATGGAGATGGGGTTGAAGAGGAATGGATGTAGGTTCATCGTGCTGCTGCTTCTTCTTCTCGAGACAGAGACAGAGACAGAGACAGAGAGGAGCTCGCTGATGCTTCTTCTTCTCGAGACAGAGACATGCTGCTTCTTCTTCTCGAGACAGAGACATAGAGAGAGAGGAGCTCGCGTCTCTTCCTTTTCTTCTGCTCTTCCTCTTTTTGGTCTCGCAGTGTCTCGCTGCTACTTCTTCTTCTCGAGACAGACAGAAAGAGAGAGAGGAGAGGGAGATCTCCCAGTGTCTCTTCCTTTTCTTCTACTCCTCCTCTTCTTGGGCTCCCAGCGTCTCGCTGCTGCTTCTTCTCCTCGAGACAGAGACAAAGATAGAGAGGAGAGGGAGATCTCCAATCGCTACTGCTGCTGCTTCTTCTTACAGAGACAGAGACAGAGAGAGAGAGAGAGAGAGAGAGAGAGAGAGAGAGAGAGAGGGGGGGTTTTGGTTTATATCGAGACAGAGAGACAGAGAAGAGTCTCCTTCACGTCTCCTCCTCTTCCTTTTCTTCTACTACTTTGAAACGGGACAGAGAGTCAGAGAGAGAGAGAGGGGTTTTGGTTTTAGTAAATGCAATTTGAAACGGGTCCAACCCGGACCGTTTCTTTTTAAAAAATAGAAACTGGGACCGGACCGTTTTATAACGGATCCGAACCGATCCGAACCGTATCTAAAAACACAAAATTAAAATTCGGACCGTTTGGAGCAAAACGGTCCGGTTCGGTTTGAACCCGCGGATCCTCGACCCGTTTGCCCACCCCTAGGAGGTGTTAGGTGCATAAGTCTTACTTAGGTGTCCTGACTCATTTAATTCATCTCGTGGTCTGACATGGTGACCAGACCAGGAGGCCCGAGCTCTAGGTCAGACCCTTATAAATTGATTAGATTCTCAACCGAGTTTAATGAATCGGTAGTGAAACTTCTGTAAAGCAATACCTTGAATTTATTGATAATATTTTTTTAGATGCTCTACATTCCATGGTCGCTTAAGACCTTCGCCGTTCACGTTTTCTAACCAGTATGCACCTGGCCTGTTGATATTTGTTACTCTGTACGCTCCTTCCCAGTTCGGATTTAGCATGCCTACCCCTGGTTTCTTAGTGTTCTACTGGGTTCTCCAGAGTACCCAATCTCCCTCTTTGAACTCTCATGGCTTGACCTTCTTGTTATAGTACTGACCCATTCTCTGCTGGTAGGCAGCTATCTTGGCAGAAACCTCATCTTTTTTCCTCAAGGAGATTTAGTCCGACGCGCAAAGCTTCATCGTTGTGATCCGACCTGAACTCTTATGTTCTGAACATTGGCATTCTGAGCTCTATTGGGATCATTGCTTCCGACCCGTAAGCTAGAGCGAACAGTGTTTCCTCAGTAGGAGTTATTTTGGTTGTCCAATATGCCCAGAGAATTCTTGTAACTCTGAGATCCACAGGTTTTTGGCTGCATCAAGTTTTCTTTTGAGTGCTTTCCAGATGGTCCCATTGGTGACTTTTGTCTCCCCATTGGCTTGGGGGTACGCTGGTGAGGAGTAGCGGTGGCTGATGTTAAGGTTATCACTTAACTTTTTAACCCTTCTGCCTTCTAACTTAGTCTCATTGTCACTGACTAGTCTCATTGGGATGCTAAATTTGCAGATGATGGATGCCCATATGAAATTCTCAATTTAATTTTCGCCTATTTTGGCCAGGGGCTCCACTTCAACCCATTTGGTGAAGTAGTCTACGGCTACGAGGATGAACATTTATTGGCGGAATGGGGGAGTGGTCCAACAATATCCATTCCTCACAGTGTAAAAAGCCATGGTTTGGTCATTGGTGATAAGGGCTGAGTGGGTCTGTGTACGTACGGTGCATACCTCTGACACTTGTCGCATTTTCGGACCAAATCCTTGGTGTCATGTTGCATCTTCGGCCAATAGTACCCTAAGGTTAGGGCCTTGTGGGCCAGGGTCCTCCCTTCTAGGTGGTTCCCACAGATGCCCTCATGAATTTCTCTAATAATGTAGTCCGCCTCTGTGCGAGTCAAGCATCGAAGAAGGGGATCAGTGGCTGACCTCTTGTACAACTTGTCGTTTAGAAGATTGTACCATGCTGCCCTATTTTTTAGCCTTCTGGTTATGTCTTCTCTATTGGGTGGACCCCGTTCTTGATATACTCGATAATAGGATTCATCTAGCTCGTTTCTTCGCCGGTCGCGCATGCATCATTGGATTCCTCTTCTTCCAGACTTGTTATTTCTTGGAACTCAATGAGTCCGTCGGTAGTCTCAATTGTAGCCGAGGCCCTTTTTGCTAGTGTGTCAGTCTTTTCGTTGTCCTCTCAGGGACATCGTTGGAGTTATATCCTCTTGAATCAACTCATGGTATTGATTACTTAATCGCGGTAAGCCAACATCCAAGGATCTTTGTTGTTGAATTCTCTTTTGATCTGGTTGATTACTAGACGAGAGTCGTTGTACGCTGTCAGTTCGTCAATTCCAAACCCCTTGGTAAGCTTCAAGCCTAACAAGAGAGCCTCGTACTCTGCTTTGTTATTGGACGCAGAAAAACCAAACTTAACGACTTTCTCCAGAGTTACCTTGCTTGGGGAGTGGACAGTAACTCTAGCTCCAACCCATTAACTGTGGATGACCCATCACAATGTAGGACCCATCGTTGATCTTCTGACTCCCGTTCTCCATCGCCTGTAAATTTAGTGATGAAGTCCACCAATGCTTGAGCTTTGATGGATGTTCTTGGGGTGTAATTGATATCAAACTGCTCTAATTCGATTAACAACTTGACCATCATACCCGACAACTCAAGCTTGTGCAATATTGTTCGGAGTGGGTGTTTAGTGAGGACCGTTATAGAGTGAGATGATATTCACGTAATTATTACATAATATATCCCTTAATTTATATATGTTAGTGTTTCAATTAGTATATTTTATTCTAATTATTTCATTTTCATGTTTTTGTAGGAATTTGAGCGTGAAAGATGAAATCGCATAAAGACAACAATTTGAGGAAATGATATATTAATTGGTCGATTCTAGCGGTGGTACAAAATAGAGGGTCACATACTTAAACCTAACCCAAACAAACCTAGGTCCACCTAATTTAACCTAAGCCCAAGCCCAAAAAGCTAACTAAAAACCCAATCCCAAGAAAATAGGAGAATCCTGTTTAGGTTATCCCCTTTTTGGAGAAACCCTATATGCTTCCACATTTTTTCTCCTCCTCTCTTTTTCCAGCTACCATTCCTCCCTCTCCTCATTGGCAGACATAGGGACCTTCGTTTCTCGCCACTAACCAACCGCCATCGCCGCCTCACCTCGCCATCACCACCGAAAAAGACCCACGCACCACCACCGCGACAGGAGCAGAAACAGGGAGCACCGCCCCTGTTTCTCTCCCTCCTTTTTGTTCTCTTTCGCTCATCGCTCTCACGTCCTCCTCCATCTCTCCCTAATCCATCTCTTCTGATCAACCACGGACCAGCTCGTGCACAACCACCGCTCCTCTCCCTGTTTCTTTCTCTAGCAGCCACAACCACCGAGCACCACCTCTCTCGCACTAAAACAGCAGAAGTAGAGAGCACCGCTCCTGTTTCTCCCTCCTCTCGGCCCTCCTTCTTGTTTCCCTTTCCATTTCTCACTGTTTCCCTCTCCATTTCTCACTGTTTCCCTATTTCAATACCACCGTCACAAGCACCTCGCAACAGAGTTTCCCCGCGCCACCTCGACCATTCTCGTTCTCCTTTTCGTATTTTTCTCTCTCTTATGTCTCTCTCACCATCTCTCTCTCTCTTGCAGGGGAGTTTCACTGGAGAAGAAGAACCGGAATGAAGCAGCAGTGGCTGAGTAGATCGCGGCTCGCTGGAGACGAAGAGCGCACGACATTGGCGAAAGAAAAACTAATTCAAAAATAAGTTTTGGCTATTTGCACCCCGGTGTTTGCTCTGAGCTACCACAGTCCATCAACAGTCTTTCTCGGGATTCGTTTTTGTGTAGAGATGAATTCCACCTCCATTGATGCTGTGACCACCACCACCATGATCTTCTAGAACCCGCGCCGAGGCGAAGATGAAACCACAGGGTTTCTTAGAGTTTGTTGTATTTGAATTTATGGTTTTCTTTATACTTGAACGTTAAACACATTTGATTTCTGAGTTTAAAAATTTTGCTTTCACCGATTATATCCAGATTAATTACTAGACTAGTCAGTAGTTAGAAGTACCCTTTATTGATATTCAAAGCCTGCTTTAATCAATTAATATGAATCTGTGAATGTGTGTGCCGTAAGAAGACATGCAATGCTAGGAGTTTAGAATTAGTTAAAATAAACCTGTGATTGTGTGTACCGTAAGAAGACACGCAATGCTAGGGGTTTATACCTTTGCTGAAATCAATTGCCAACTTAGATTAATCTTTAGGTTAGTCATGTTAATTCTTGAAAACAATAATTTGGATTACACAAATCTCAAAGAACCTGTGGTGGATTCGATGTCTCGGTCCCCTCTCTGTCATCTTATCAGTTTAATTTTAGTTGTCAATTTCATTTTCTTAATTTAGTAATTTTCATCTGCTGTTACCCCAAACTCTAAATTAGTTCAAATAAGTCTTAGAATTCGACCGTCTCGTCAATCCTCGTGGGATCGACCCGTATTTGCCACTGTCTACCAGTTAGACAGCCGTGCACTTGCGCTATTACAAGTAGGGTTTATTAGCTTATTAATTTAGGTTAGTAAAAACTCTATCAAGTTTTTGGCGCCGTTGCCGGGGATTGTAATGGTACAATCGAAATCTAAGGTTGCTTTTGCTAGTTTATAAATTAGGTTTAATTTTCTTTTTAGGAATAATGTTACGAGTCATTTTCTTATTTGTTTGAGTTTGAATTGTTTTTTTTTTTTCATTTATTTTGCATCTGTCACACACATAGGAGCTCAAGTGGGAACGAAGTGAAATATTGCGAATAACCCAAAAGAGGTTCACGCCGGAGGTAACTTCTACCCACCGCATCTGCACGCGGTTTCTGTGTGATCACTTGTGTTTAGCTTGTTCTAGGTAGTATTGCATGCAAATTTGAATAGTGGCAGGATTGAGTTGAAACTCTCGTGCCCTCTCCCGCGGATAGGTTAATCACCATCTATTTTAGGGTTAGGAACCTAGGCCTTCACTATTTAAAATTTGTAACAAGATAATTATCTAGGACTGGTGTGTCGCTCATAGGAACCCTCTTTGGACGTTTGATAGCTTAAAGTGGTCGAGTGAAAGAACATATCCCATCTGGGAACAATTTTTGAGCTGGCATTTCACTTTGAGTTAGAAAGTGGAAAAATAGGTAGGAGCAACTCTGTAGTGGTGGATTGATATAAAATTATCGTGCCTCTAAGGCCGTCTGCATTAGTAAATTGAATTGAATATCAGCTCTGCATTAGTAAAGAAAAGTTCTAAGGCCGCTGCCATTTATTTTGTTTGTGCATCATCTAGGTGTTACTTAGGGTCCCGTTGTTTTTAATTTTTTCTGAGTTAGGTCAATTTCATATAGCGATTAGGCTTGCATTAATTTTTTTTTTTAAAAAAAATTGAAAGTGTTGACGTTGAACCTTCGTATCCAGTAGTTTTTGCATACCTGGGTACGTGATTCTAAGAGTAGACTTGTCCGACAAGAATTCGAGGAGTTCTTTGAAGTCCACATTACCTATTTAGGTTCATCATCCTTATCCACTGAGATGGCTGAGGGGAAGGCCTTTAAGGATTACTTCGCCCCTCTTCCTAGTAGTGTTCCATCTTGCATTGTCTTACCTGAAACAAATGCAAACAGTTTTGAACTCGAACCATCTATTATTCATCTGTTGCCCACTTTTTATGGTTTTGAGAAAGAGGACCCTTATCTTCATGTCAAAGAATTTCTTGACATCTGCGCTACCCTGAAGTACCAAAACTTTTCTGATGATTCGGTCTGTCTTAGGTTATTTCCCTTTTCTCTGAAAGATAAGGCGAAATCGTGGTTAAATGCATTAGAGATAGAATCCATCACATCATGGGATGCGTTGTCATGAAAGTTTTTGAAAAAAATACTTCCCAATTCATAAAACGAACGCCCTTCGACGAGATTTATCTAATTTTCAACAAAAAAGGGTGAACATTTCTATGAATGTTGGGAAAGGTTCAATGAGCTCATTGTCAGGTGTCCCCATCACGGATTCAAGAAGTGGCAGCTAGTTCAATACTTCCAAGACGGTTTAACCCCTCAAAACCGTCGTATGATTGATGCCACTAGTGATGGGTCATTAATGAAAATGAGTGTCAGTGAAATTTGGGAATTCTTTGAGACGCTTTCCGAAAATTCTCAGCAATGGGACTATTCGAGAAAGGAGTCTAATAGGCGTAAGGGCGGTCTATACGAAGTTAGAGATACATCTGTTCAACCCCCTTCTGCCTCAAAGTTAGAGACGGTTGTTATGACCATGACTCAAAAGATAGATGCACTTTTGAATTTGAGTCAACCTGTACTTCTCCCAAACGCTTCATCTGAAGTCTGTGCTGCATGTTCGAATCCTGGTCATTCAATAGCTAATTGTGACTTGCAAAACGATTATCTTGCATACTATGCTGAGCAAGTCAACTTTTTTAATGCGATGCAGCGACCTGGCAATAATTTGCAACCTAACTATTACAATTCAGGGTTCGCCAAATATCCAAGTCTCTCCTGGGCCCATGGCCCACACCAAGGGGAACCTGTTGTTGTCTCCTAGGCTCCTCAAGCCTCTAGCTCTGTTATGTCCCATCTTAACCAAGTTCCTCCATCCAACACATAAAGTTTAAAGGAAACGGTTAATCGGTTTCTACAACGCTCAGAAAGTATAATTGAGCAGCATTCTATGGATATATCTGAGTTGAAAGCCACGACTCAACACCAATCTCAAGCCCTCAATAGACTTGAGATAGCTGTGAGTAAGATTACTCAGTCCTTTTTGGAGAATGAGCTAGAGAGATTTCCTAGTCAACCTGTTTCAAACCCAAAGGGTCAATTCGCAGTTGGTAGTACATCTGAGTCACATCATGAAGATGTCCAATCTATTACTACCATTCGGAGTGGAAAACAGGTTGACAATCGGGTACAAGTGCCTGATTCGAGTGTCGTTGCATCTCCGTCTAAGTCAACGCAGGTTGCATCTCCATTTGACAAGGAGGCTGATAAAGCCTCATCTTCTAAAGATGTGCCTCTTGACTCTGACCCAACTCAGACATCTTATTTGCCTAGGGCACCGTTTCCATCAACGTTAGCTCCGACAAAGAAAGGAACAAGTGTAAACGACGTAATGGAGACTTTTAAACAAGTTCACATAAATATCCCATTATTCGATGCTATCAAGCAAGTTCCTAACTATGACAAGTTTTTGAAGGATCTTTGCACACAAAAGCGGAAGCTCCATGTGCAAAAGAGAGCCTTCCTCACCGAGCAAGTGAGCTCAATTATTCAACACAGAACCCCGCCTAAGTATAGGGATCCTGGTTGCCCGACTATTTCTTGTATTATCGGTGATCATGTAAGATAAGGCATTATTGGATTTAGGAGCGAGTGTTAATTTATTGCCATATTCTGTTTATGAGCAATTAGGTCTCGGTGGGTTAAAACCGACTAGAATAACATTGCAATTGGAAGATCGGTTCGTCCGAGTCCCCCGTGGTGTTAAAGAGGATGTGATTATCAAGGTTGAAAAATTATATTACCCTGTGGACTTTATAGTTCTTCATACACAACCTGTTCACAATCCCTCTAGTCACATTCCAGTCATTTTGGGTCGACCATTTTTGGCCACATCCAATGCCATTATTAACTGCAGGAATGGAATTATGAAATTGTCATTTGGCAACATGACCGTTGAACTCAACGTTTTTAATGTTAGTCAACAACCTCCCGAGCACGAGGATGTTTGTGAAGTTGACATAATTGAGAGTTCAGTGGAGAATTCCTTATTGCAGTCTGTATCAAATGATCCCTTAGCCGCATGTTTGACTCACTTCAGCTTAGACTTCGATATTGATGATTTCATTAGGGAAGTGAATGCTTTGCTTGATTCAGCCCCTATTATGGATCCGGGTTACACATGGATGCCTAAAGTGGAACTCCTACCACTCAGTGAGTCAAAACTAAGCCCTTATGTTGATACTATTAGGCTTTCTTACCCATTCCCTTTCCCGCTTGTTCATGATGACCCATTTGATATATGTCCTCCTAGTGACTTTTACATGAAGTCCGATCCTCAGTATTCTTTGGAGAGACTACATGCCATAGGTAGTGCTAATTCTAGGTTTGGGGGTGTTGTTGAGTTGTCTAACTCATCATTTTGGTGTAGTTCATTTTGTTATGATGAGCTTCTACCACCCGATATATCTATAGACATACCTTGTTCCATCCATTTCATATTGAATGATGTTTACCTATGTGGATCTTTTATTTTTAAGGGATGATTTTAATTTTGACCACCCTATTGTTCAACACCTTCAATCTTCGGATTTGACACCAAACATACGATGTATTTTTTAGAAGTAGGAAAGAATCATTTGCTGGATATCCATGTTGGTGACGACTTTCTGTTCCAGATCCCTATGACTTCTTTACGACCGTGGGTTTGTATGCATTTTCTTTATGATTTTGCATGGCGTCTTCGTCATTTTAGGGATGTGTTAGTTTTTGTTGTGCTGCATGTAGGTGCTACTATATGTTGGACGGATCCTAAACTTTTTCAGTTATTGCTATATGATCTAGTCAACATCATGGACTAAGTGTTCACTATGTTCTTCATCGTCATTTCATGGTACCTCATTTATGAGGAAGAATATATGTCGGGTTGACGATGTTAAACCAAGCGCTCCTAGGAAGCAGCCTAGCTTCAATTGTGTCATTATGGTTAGTCTGGATTGATTTTCGATTTTTTTTTAGTTGCATTTCACTCATACTCGTTAGCTCCGTAACAATTTTGACTTACAACTGATGGATTTAATTTTTTTTTTCATTTTTTCATTTGTATATTTTTTGTATCCTATATTGTTTTTATCAATTTATTATGACGAGTCCACAATTCTTATGTTTTTGAGAGTTCATTGGTGGACGATTTAGTCGAAATTGGTAAAAACTTTCCCATGGTAATATCACTCTAACTTTCATCTTTTCTTTTTCCTACATTTGTCATGATCATCATTTTATACATTGAGGACAATGTTTGGTTTAGGTTTGGGGGTGAGGTTTATGAGTTTTTCTGCATTTTTCAAAAATGTTGAACTAAAATGTATTTCACAATTGATTATTGTATTCTACTCAATCTCCATTGAATACATAGTTAATTATGATTGTGTGAAAATTTTTTGATTTGAAAATGCATTCAAAATCTAAGTTCATTTCCAATGAAGAGAATGTGCTTTCAAGTATGCCTTTAAATTTGAGAAATACATGCTTTCACTTGTCACTTTTATATATCAATAGGAAAACATATGGTCTGATATTATCTTAAAGTTAAATATATTTCATGATATTTTTCGACTCGACCACTCTTGCACTATAAGCCAAGTTAGCATAATTTGACGTTAATCAGTAAGATATTAACTAGAAAACCTTAGAATAATAGTGGAGACTTAACCCTTGTGAGTTTTAAGACATTCTATTTTTCTTGAGGGTTATTAAATAAAATCTGACTTTTCTTGAATCTGCATTATCTCGTTGATGATCTCATTGTTCTTGTTTCTTTTATTGATTGCTTTGAGAATGACGTTAAAATTGAATTATTACACTAGAACTTCTTGATTTATTTAGTTGAGATGTCATAATATTGACCAGAGCTTAAGAAGTGATATAGGCGTTTTTTTCTTTGAACCGTTCTTTAGCGTTTTAGCCTACCTAATAATAAATATCCGTTTGCAGCCCTTTGAGCCTTTAAATAGACATTTTCTTTCCTAACCCCATCTCCATTACCTACTCCAGTATGGAGTAATATCCCATATTATTTTTATCCTTACCCAATGTATCCGAGAATGTGTATGGTTGATATATTTTTGGAATGGGAAAATAAAAAAAAGAGTTGGAACTAGATATTCCATGAATCCTCGGAACTTAAATGTTTTATTGTGTAGAAGAGGAGAGCATGTCGCTGATTTTATATAAAAAAAATGATTGATGCTTCGAAAAAAAATGAAGAAAAATTTCGAAGGAAGAAAAATTGGTGTACAACATTGGTTTATTCTTCAGAGCCTCACATGTTTATTAAAGGGTGTATCCATTCTCAGAGAATTTTCTCATATCATTTTTCATTATTGTTAGCCAAAATCTTAGCCTCATTACAACCTAATAAAGACCTAATTGATCTTAAGTAAAGATCTGGTTCATAGATGTGGAGATTAAATAGACAAGAACTATGGTGTATGATTCGACATTTTCAAAGTAATTGATATTCCTGTCCATGAGATCATATTCATTTCATTCTTTTAAAAGTTCGTTTTTCATGATTATTATATGTGAGATGTTTGTCTTTCCATAATTTATTCTCTTTCTCACATATAAACTGAGTTATATAACTAACCAATCTCTGAGTGATTCCTTTCTGAGTGACAAGAGAGATTTGTAGTCGAAGCACACTATTCAAAGGTTATCTAGTCGTATCTTTACTAAGAAAAAAGAAAATTGTGTTGATAAGGCCATACACACACACGTCGAGTTGAGAATAATTATTTGATATTTACGTAATTATTACATAATATATCCCTTAATTTATATATATTAGTGTTTCAATTAGTATATTTTATTCTAATTATTTCATTTTCATGTTTTTGTAGGAATTTGAGCGTGAACGATGAAATCGCATAAAGACGACAATTTGAGGAAATGATATATTAATTGGTTGATTCTAGCTGTGGTACAAAGTAGAGGGTCACATACTTAGACCTAACCCAAACAAACCTAGGTCCACCTAATTTAACCTAAGCCCAAACCCAAAAAGCTAACTAAAAATCCAAGCCCAAGAAAAAAGGAGAATCATATTTAGGTTCTCCCCTTTTTGGAGAAACCCTATCTGTTTCCACGTTTTTTCTCCTCCTCTATTTTTCCAGCCATCACTCCTCCCTCTCCTCCTTGGCAGAGACATAGAGTCGTCTCTCGCCACTAACCAATTGCCATTGCTGCCTCACCTTGCCATCACCATCGAAATAGACCCGCGCACCACCACCGCGACAGGAGCAAAAACAGGGAGCACCGCCCCTGTTTCTCTCCCTCCTTTTGTTCTCTTTGGCTCCTCTCTCTCACGTCCTCCTCCATCTCTCCCTAACCCTTCTCCTCTGATCAACCATGGACCAGCTCGCGCACAACCACCACTCCTCTCCCTGTTTCTTTCTCTAGCAGCCACAACCACCGAGCACCACCTCTCTCGCACTAAAACAGCAGAAACAGGGAGCACCGCTCCTGTTTCTCTCCCTCTCTCGGCCCTCCTTCCTGTTTCCCTCTCTCTTTCTCACAGTTTCTCTCTTTAAAGACCACCGTCACAAGCACCTCGCAACAGAGTTTCCCCGCGCCACCTCGGCCGTTATCGTCCTCTTTCTTGTCTTTTTCTCTCTCTCGTGTCTCTCTCACCATCTCTCTCTCTTGCAGGGGGTTTCACTGGAGAAGAAGAACCGGAACGAAGCAGCACAATCCATCAACAGTCTTTCTCGCGACTTTGGCGGGAGCAAAATTGAAACCCCGGTGTTTGCTCTGAGCTACCACAATCCATCAACAGTCTTTCTCGGGATTCGTGTTGGTGCAGAGATGAATTCCACCTCCATTGATGCTGTGACCACCACCACCATGATCTTCTAGACCCCGTGCCGAGGCGAAGATGAAACCACAGGGTTTCCTAGAGTTTGTTGTATTTGAATTTATGGTTTTCTTTATACTTGAACGTTAAACACATTTGATTTCTGAGTTTCAATAATTTGCTTTCACAGATTATATCCGGATTAATTATCTAGACTAGTCGGTAGTTAGAAGTACCCTTTATTGATATTCAAAGTCTGCTTTAATCAATTAATCTGAATCTGTGATTGTGTGTGCCGTAAGAAGACATGCAATGCTAGGGGTTTAAAATTAGTTAAAATAAACCTGTAATTGTGTGTGCCGTAAGAAGACACGCAATGCTAGGGGTTTATACCTTTGCTGAAATCAATTGCCAACTTAGATTAATTTTTAGGTTAGTCATGTAATTCTTGAAAACAATAATTTGGATTACACAAATCTCAAAGAACCTGTGGTGGATTCGATGTCTCGGTCCCCTCTCTATCATCTTATCAGTTTAATTTTAGTTGTCAATTTCATTTTCTTAATTTAGTAATTTTCATCTGCTGTTACCCCCAACTCTAAATTAATTCAAATAAGTCTTAGAATTCGACTGTCTTGTCAATCCTCATGGGATCGACCCATATTTGCCATTGTCTACTAGTTAGACAGTCGTGCACTTGCAGTATTACAAGTAGGGTTTATTAGCTTATTAATTTAGGTTAATAAAAACTCCATCATGAGCCTGGAAGTAGGGTCATAACTTTTTGGAGGTGACGACTAGTGCAAGGCTAGCTTCTCTAGGCCTAGGTAGTTCGCTTCTGCCTACACAAATGTTTTGCTGGCGTAATATGCTGGTCTTTTCGTCCCCTTATCGTTTCGAACCAGGGCGAAACTGACAATGTGTTTCAAAACAAATAGGTACAGGTAAAGTGTCTCTCTTGCTATCGGTTTTGAAAGTAACTCCGTGCTTCCCATGTATGCTTTCAGGCTTTAGAAGGCTTGCTCGCACTTTTCGTCCCATTTAAACCCTTTACTACCTCTTAAAATTTTGAAAAAAATGGAGGCGATTTTCGGATGACTTGGAGATGAACCCGTTGTGTGTTGTCACCCTCCCAGCCAGTCTCTGAACTTTCTTATTGGTGGTGGGAGACTTCATGTTGAAAAGAGTTTGAATCTGTTTAGGATCAGCCTCTATCCCCCTTCTTTTCACTATATAACCCAGGAATTTGCCCGATTTCACCCCAAAGGTGCATTTCTTTGAATTGAGCTTTATCTGATACTTGCGAAGCTGATTGAACGCTTCGGCGAGGTTGGCGATGTGATCAAAACTGTGGAGACTTTTGACAAGCATATCGTCTATATAGACCTCCATCGTTTTGCTAATTTGTTCCTTGAACATCCGGTATACCAATCGTTGATATGTTGCTCCTACATTTTTCAGACCAAACGACATTACCCAATAGTAGTATATCCCTCTTTCAATTATGAAGGAGGTATTTTCTTGGTCTGGAGGGTGCATTTGGATCTTGTTGTATCCGAAGCTTAGAAGGTTGTGCCCGGACGTGACGTCCATGATCTAATCGATGCGAACAGTGGAAAACTGTCCTTTCGGCTAGCCTTGTTCAAGTCTGTGTAATCCACACAAACTCTCCACTTTCCATTCTTCTACTTCAGTAGGACGGTATTCACCAGTCAGTCTGGGTACCATGACTCCTCAATCATGTTGTCGTTCAACAGCTTTTGTACCTCTTCATTGATTATTTGATTTCATTCTAGGGCCATTGGTCTCTTATTCTGCTTGATTGGTCTCCACTTTGGGTCAACCTCCAGTCGATGCGTGTTCATGGAGGGGTCAATCCCCACCATGTCCCTCATCATCCAGGTGGAAATTTCTTGATTTCCCTCAGCAGTTCTGCCAACTCTTTACCCAGGCGGGAGCCTATCTGGATGACTGTTATTTTCAGAGCTGTCGAGGTAGACTATGACTGGTTCTTCCTCTGACTAGCCGACTTTCGGTCTAACCCTCGAACCTACTGGAGCTTCTTCGTATGAGCGGGGAAACGCTTCTTCCATTTCTGGGCGTTGGTTCCAGAATGCGTGACCTGTTGGCCCAGATTGTGATTGCTAGTGTCTAGCTGCTTTAATACTGCGTAATGATAGTCATTTGCGGACGGCTGGTCTCCTCGGATGGTCCCCACTTTGTAATTGGCAGGGTACTTAATGGATTTATGCAAAGTGGAAACTACCGCCTCCATTTGATGGAACCGCGACTTTCCCAAAATGATATTGTAGGTGGAAGGGGCATCAACTACCATGAACTCCTCGAACAAGACTTTCTGCAGATGTGACTCTTCTGCCACTACTGTCAGTCTTATTTTCCCAATGGGGAAGCATTTCTCTCCTCTAAACCCAATCATGGGCTGACTGGCGGGCATTAGGCTTTCTACTTTCACCTGTATGCTACGTAACACCTTGAAAAATAGGACATTTAGGGAGCTCTCCATGTCCACCAAGGATCTATTTACTTCCCATTTCGCTATCAGGATTGAGATGACTAAGGCGTCGTTATGAGAGAGGTGGATACCCTGGAGGTCCCTATCAATAAACGTCAGCGATGGGCTCGAGCCATGAACACGAGCGTATTATACTTGTTGGTCCACATAGGTAGATTGAGTCTGTAGCTCACGAAGCATCCTCTTCCGGGACCTATTGGATTGCTCCCCTTTCGAACATATCCCAGGTAGGACGTATATAATGTCGATCGCCTTTTCTTCTATTTCTTTTACGACCTATTCACTTTCCTTTCCCCGTGCTTGCCTTTTATCCGGGTCTAGGAATTCTTTGAGTTTTCCCTTCTTAACCCAATATTTGATTTCATTTATGAGGTGTTTGCAATATTCTGTGTCATGACCGTTGTCTTTTTGAAAGGAACAATACTTGCCATTGTCTCACTGGGACAGATCTCCCTGGAGTTTGGAATGCCACTTCACGTCTCCCAAGTTTTTAATGGTAGCGAGGATGTCAGACAGGCTAGCGTTGAAGGGAGTATAGGACCTGGATCTAACAAAGTTAGAGGTTTTTTCTTTCCTCGTCCAGCCGAAATCCGACTTATTATCACTCCGCTTCCTTTTGCTCTTGTTGTCCTCCTCCTGCTTCTTCATTTCCTTCTTATCTCGAGTGTTAGGGGAATGTTTCTTTTCACTTTTGCCCTTTTTCTTAACGGTCCACATCTCATCAAGGGTGATGTACTTCTGAGTATTTTAGCAGGTCAGCCATGTTCGTCAGGGGCTCCAAGGTGAGGAAGTTGTAGAATTAGCCCCCTTTTTAGGCATGACGTGAAAGCTGTGATAGATGTGTCGTCGCTACAACCATCAATTAGAGTTAACTCATAGATGAAACGGTAACGTGCTCCCTCAGAGTTTCGCCCGACTTTTGATTGAAGATGAGCAAGTAATGTGGACTCTTCCTGATTAGTTGACTACCCACAAAGCGAGTGATAAACACCTTGGTCAGTGTCTAAAATGAGCCGATTGACCTTGGGGGGAGATTGTGAAACCAAATCAGCACTGTTTTCTTCAGGTTGGTGGGGTATGTTCGGCACATGACTGCATCAGATCCCTTCTTCAACGCCATCACGTGATAGTAATGGCATAGGTGGTCAGATAGGTCCTTTGTCCCATCATAGAATTCCATCTTTGGGGTGCTGACTTCTTAGGCAGCGGCGCGTACATGATCTGATAAGTGAACGGGGGGACGATGAGGTTGTACAACACATCCGAATTTGTGGCTCCAAGTCGAAGGGGATTTTGTGTACTGGGCTTGTCAGCCTTAGATGTTGGGTCTCCATAGACCGTTCCGTTCCCCTGATTCCCACCGTCCTTGGTCCCCTGAGAGCCAGTGGGGACATTGTGGCTTTCCTAAATGCGCTCCATATTCTCCTTCGGGGATAAGGTTTTTTTCCGACTCCCTATCACCTCATGCAAATGATGGGTTTTGCTGAGAAAACATCTCCACCACATCTCCACCACCCGAGCAATTTGTTGTACTAGGGCTAAGAATTGATCCACTATAGGGTCCCTCATTATTGCAACTGGCGCAAGGGTCTGGGGTTATTCTCTCCTCGTGGCTGATACCGCCGGAACCGGTGGTACTGCGTCAGCTTGAGCGTTTGAAGACTCGTTTATCTCACCATTGACACGGGATCTTGTGGTTAACATTTTTTTTGGATTGCAATAGAGGGATGTTATTACTTTTTATTTTATTTTTATTTTTTATTTTTATTTTTAATCTTAGGAACTCGTCGTTCCCCACGGACGATGTCAAATTGATAGGTTAGTTTTCGTTCTCCCAAGCCTCGACCTACAAAAGGAACAACTGTGAGCCAAAAACCACCGTTGTGGCGGCTGATGACATTCTGATGCTAAAGTTAGACAAAGCGTAGAGAATGATGTATTGCTTGAGATTAGGATTTTATAACGTACCTTAGTTCCTCAGCCTTATGCCCTATTTATCATGCGAGAGTCCTTGTCTGGCTCGGTCTTGGTGGCATGGTTTAAGAAAGAATATCTGCTAGAGGTCTTTTCCTTGTTGAGAGTTGTTCATGCAAGAGAGTTTCCATTCGTGACTTATACTCTGATGTTTGTTTCCTAATAAGAGTCAACATCTTACTAGCCCACCTGTCTCAGGTCAAACTCCTAGATACTTGCCTTATTTGGTCTTACAGGTTCTGGGTTTTATCATTTGACTTATGAGTTGGATAGAGCTCTGTTGTCTTGGGTCCAATTCCTAGATGCTAGCCTCAGTGGGCTTAGAGTGAGGCTTGGTTCCCTGTCTTATGGGTTGGATCAGATTAGGTGCTTACGCATTTGAATGAAATGGCTCTTGATTGTTCTTCATGCATCTGGTTGAAAATTTGCTGCACCTTGGTTTCCATTGAAGATGTGGTTTGCTCTAATTAACAGCCTAACAGGGTAGCGGATCATCAAACAGAGATGAGTTTAATGCAGCCTATTGTTGTTGTCAGTGATTTGTGCTGTCTGGATAAAGATGCTGTTTTGTTGGTATCACTATGCAGCTGTTGCATTCAGCTGACTGAAAGTATTGCTTGCGTGGTCTCGTGGGAAGCTGATTAATGTGCTAGACTAGCCAGACCAATGCATCCCGCGAAGATGTCTTGCTTAGGGACCTGGAAGCCGGAGCATTGTATTGTATCAGTAGACTATGTTATTCATTTGAAAGGAAAATTTCTTGTTATAACATAAAAAGGAGGAAGGAAAGAATTCATGGCTACCTATTCTTCTGGGGTGTTTGTTCTGTGTACCAAAAAGAGTCATGGTTTGATCCAAAAAGAGCCAATTAAGCATAGATTTCAAGAGTTTCGAATTAGTCACGAAGTTACATCATTGTACTAGATTATGGGGATGGATTTTGAAACAATTGGACGAGATTGGTGAAGGGATGGCAATCCGATCCCGTATAATGATCAACCCAAACTTGACGGCTACTAGACATTTGAACATAGAGATGAACTTCAAGAATTCTGACACGTGTACCAGTAAAACGAAACTGCTGTTCAACAAAAACCAACCCCACGTCCATCCTCTAGACCTTGATGGATAAATAACTACCAATAACTAAACCATAACTGCTATAATTCCATAGCGTTTAAAACTACTTCTCACATTCTCCAAAAATCTTCTCTTCAATAACTTTTCGTTTCAGAAGGTTTGAGCCCTCCTACTTGACAATATAAACAATCAACTACTCACAAGCATTGCTTCAAACCTTCAGAATTAGAGGAGAATGAAGAACATGAACAACAACAGCAACATGAGCACGCTGTTGGGTCTGATCTTTACGGCGATGATCATCATGACTTTTGACATTGGTGTTGAAGCGTTGACGCAATTCAAAGTTGGTGAAAGTATCGGTTGGCGTGAACCTGATAAAAACAACACTTCAGTTTACATTCAGTGGGCTGCCAAGAATAGGTTTCTTGTTGGAGATTCACTTTGTATGTTTCTTCTGAAACTTGCTCTACTTAATGTGTTATACAAATGTTGTTTCATTGCATGACGGACATTCACTGAAATATGGCTCTGATGACTGTTACTTAACTTACTTTCGTCGTATAGAATACTTTTATAACAAAAAAATGAAGTTTTCAGTTTTTTATTAGGCTCCATTAATATTTGTTACATAAAATACGGTTGGATTTTACCATGTTTGACGCATCTTACTTCTTAATTGAGTCCAAAAGTTGAACTGTTCATCTTGATTATGGTTTTCTTCATGTTCGGTACATCTTAGTTGAGTTTTTGAATCACGTTTCTACAAAATGTTGTTCAGTCCTTGACATTCATTATTTACATTTTTCATCACTGATTACTTTTGTACTAACAAATTGAAGTTTTCCCTTTTTTTTTAGAATCAATGGACTTTGTGACTGAATACTATTTTTACCATATTGGGGGCATCTTAGATTTAGTTTTTGAATTTTGGTTTTTCCTCAATTAACAGTAAATTTGGTTCCACAGATTTTGCGTACACAAATGACTCAGTGCTTGTGGTGGACAAGCGAGGGTACTACCATTGCGACCTTGCCAACCCAATCTCCTCCTTCAACAATGGAAAAACCGTAATCAAGCTTGATAAAGTGGGGCCAGCATACTTCATAAGCGGGGCACCTGATCACTGTAAGAATGACCAGAGGTTGGTAGTTGATGTGATTTCTCCACACCCCCCATCTCCACCTCAACCTTTGTTCCCAGACTCTCCTGCACCATCACCAACTTCAAGCTCAGGCATTCCACTGATCCCCCAGGCACCCATTTCGATCTTAATGGCTCTTGTGACTACCACCATTGTTGTGATGTTGGTCTAGGCATGCACCATTTATGGCTTTTTTTTGTGGGTTTATTAATACCACCCCAGTTAGCCTACATTGTTTAGTATTCAGAGTTCCTTATTTGTTTGCTGTTGTTGTCTTTACTTAGGTTTTTATGTATATGTGTGTAATAATCACATGGATCATGGAGTTCTTGCTTATGATTTTTTTTTTGTTAGTTCTCATTACTGATTTATGCAAATATTCTTCGAGCATCAACAATTCTTCTAAATATGTATATGTGCAAAAATTATAACCTTATTTTGAAAAGGGTTATTTGCTATTTGCCCCCCCCCCCCCACACCCCACCACAAATGTTCATTATTTCAGTCTCTCTCCAAGATATCAGTTAACGTGCTTTGACCATCTATTTTCAAAATGTTCCTTTTTAGATAATCAAAATATCCTTGATAAGTCAAAGGCAAAGATTGAATGTTATGGTATCTCGTACAGCTCAACTCGAAGAAAATCAAAGGGTTCAATTACAATGATAAGGGCATCCTGAGAAAAATATAATATTATTAAAAAAAACCTCATCTTCTTCCCCATGCAATGATAAGCCCCTTCTCCTCCCCCCCTTCTTCTTTTGTAAATCCAACGTCTATAGGCTACTACATCCCCTCTTCCCCTCATTTTCCCTCTCAGTTATAAAAACACCCCTTTCTTCCTTTTTTTCTCTTTTCGCAAACAACACCACCCCCTTCTTGGGCCTTCCTATTTCTTTCTGTTCGCAAACAACACCATCCCCGCCCCCTTCTTCCTTTTTTCCCAGTTTCACAAATAACACCACCCCCACCCCGCCTCCCTACATTTCTTTGCAAACATGGTCGGGGCAACCACTAGTGGTTGTCCCTCCCCGAATCCCTGTCCTCCCCTTCGTCTTCATCACCACTGAAACTACAAGAAACAACAATTCAAGGAGAAACCCCAACAATTACAATCACTCTTAGCCTAACAAAACTCTCAAAAATCCAAAATTAGGGGGGGGGGGGGGGGGGGGGGGGGGGTTAAGAATAGTACCATTAGGAATGAGAAGCGCAAGTCCTTTGTTGTATTCCAGCAACCAAACCACACAAATTCATCAAAATAAACCTTATCCTGACACTAAAATCCATAGAAGAAACCTTTTACAAGATACCCATTCATCCAAACATGCCAATTTCATCCATGCAACACTTAAAACCCAAATACAACCGCAATCAACAATACCTAGACACAAAAATCTCATCAGTTCATCAAAAGATAACCCCAAACAGAAAATATCAATTAAACAATCAAAGAAGTACCATTGAAAGAGCAATCGGATACTGATAACCAAGGATTGTGTTTACGCGAAATTTTGTAAAATTTTCATTTTTTAAAATTACCAAAGAAAAAGGGCAAAAGACAAAAAATTACATTTTTTTTTCAAAACATTTTGAGGTGTTTTCGTAAATTTGGGTTTTTTTTGTAAAGTAGTTTTTTGTAAAAATACAAAATTTAACTAGCAAAAATTAAATTTTTTGAGGGTTTTTTTGAAAATTTTGAATTTTTTTCTTCTAACTGTCATTTCTTCAAATTATTATTGATTGTTTAAACCACCCTTGATTTTCTAATTATCATTTCTTGTACTTATATATTGATTTTTTAGAGGGCTAATTTTTATTGTAAAAAAATGAAATGTGGAGGGAAAAATTAAAATCCAAAAGTTGAATATAAGGGCATATTATAGTTTAGATAATTAGGGAGTTTTGTTGGGGGTTTAGATATAATGAATCAATGCTTTAGAGGGGCTGAAAATTCTTAAATGTTGAGCGCAAAATGAGAATCCAAAAATTAGATGTAAATGACTATTTATAGTTCATAAATAATTAGAGGGCTTCAAATAAATTATGTTGGTGGCTTAGGCATAATTAATCAATATTTGAGATTGATTGGTTTAGTTGTAAAAAATATGATGTGGATGGCAAAAATGTAACAATGTTTTTTGTTTAAATACACAAACACCTATTGTAATTGTTCATCTACATCTACCTATTGATTTTACTTGTAAATACCGAGAAATTGAGAAGACAAAATAGAAAATCCAAAAGTTAGAAAGTACTCTCATATCTTTACAGCAGTTTTCAATAATATTCATGCCCAGTGCTATAAGGAAACCCCAAGCAAGCCTAAGGAAAAAAAAAAGTGTCTTTTTCAGTCTTGTCATAACTCATAAGCCAGTTCGAACTTTAATGACCTTGGCTCAACTATATGGATTTGAAGTTCGAACTACATTATAAGGTTAGAAAGAAACCAACTGAATTATGAAGTCTACAACCATAAGGCAGATTCTGTAATTCGAAAAGTTAGCAAATGGGTGATCTCAATTTACTGTCGGCGCCAAAGATGATGAATTACACACAGCTTCTCAATTTATAATTCTATCAGGATTATTGATTGAAAAAAAAATTCGGATCCTCATCCAACAGTAGTCAGTTGGATTAAACCTCCCAATGGTAAGATAGCATCACATGTGGCCCTCTTAGCTGTTTCTAGTTTATTATGCAAAGCAAAGGCTAGCCATTAAATATTAAAGTTCAAATGCAATTGTTTTTGGCTTGGACACGGTCTATAAGCTAAGGCTAGCTATCTATTAAAATTCCGATAAGAAGTTAACACCGTTGCTGATTCTTTTGCTTCAAGAAGAACCTCCCAGGAAGATTCGAGGATTCCTGATCAGGTTGGACAAAATGAGCGTGTAATTAGTTTGTCTTAATGTAACTCAAGGCTTATATACTACAATAAGCTTTGTCTTAATGCATCCTAAGTTTAGGAACATGTAGTGGTAAAGCTCATTCTGATGACTATTAAATAAATTTGGGAAAACTTTGTTGAGATTTGTGGTGCCTGAATATTTGTTGTTTCAGATTATTTGACCACTACAAAAAAAATTGAAATCAGCAACCGCTAAAAATCGTTGCTGAATGTCTCAAAACCGTAGCTAAAAGGAATCAGTGACGGCCCAACAATCGTCGCAATACCGTAGCTATTTTAATCGTCGCTATTTGAATCAGCAACGGTAAACTATCCCGTCGCTAATTCGCAACGGCCAAAAAATCGTCGCTAGTGTCAAAAATTCCGTCGCTAAAGCCGTTGAAAATTTTGACCACGACTGTCGCAAATTGAAAAATAGCGACGGTTTTTTGCTAAATAGCGATGGTTTTTGCCGTCGCTAATTAGCGACCGTTTTTTTGCTATGGCTATTTAGTGACGGTTTTTGCCGTGGCTATTTACCGACGGTTTTTTGCCATAGCTAAATTGCAAATCTAATTGACAAAACAGCCACGGTATTTGTCGTGGCTATTTAGGGATAGCTTTGTTGCAAATCATATTGACAAATGAAATTTAAAAATTATAAATTACAAATGATAATTCATTTTTTATAATGAAATTAGCTATTAATGATTGTCCATTCTGAAAATTAATATCAACTACTAGAACTAAACTTAATTGATCAAAATTATAACAAAAATTACACAGAATCTCTAGAATATCATACAAAAATTACAAAGAATCCATACAAAAATGACAAAAAACCACAAAAAAAAAAAAATCAATCTATAGAATATCTGAAATCTGATCTCCGAGATCAGAGATCTGAAATATCAGAGATCAGAGATCTCTTGCATCTAGGGAGGCGGCGGAGGAAGGGAGGGGAGAGAGAGGCGGCCGGAATTGGTGTCGAGGAAGCGGCGGACTTCTCCTTTGTGGGTTTCTTCTCTGGAGGTTGAGAGAAAATTTTTTGTTGAGAGAATTTTTTTGTTTAAGTTGGTTTGTAGAGAAAATTTAAATTTATATAGAGAAAGGTAATTGAAGGGGATTGGTTGTGTTAGTTTTACGCGGATCGGTGACATGGTTTGGTTTAGTGTGTTGGATTAAGCTAAATTTTTGGGTGTTATTGACGGTTGAGATGAGGTTTCACGCGGATCAGTGACGTATTTTTTTTAAAAACAATTAGCCACGGTTTTTTGCCGTCGTTAATAAAAAAATCTAAAACTTAGCCACGGTCAATTGCCGTAGCTAAAGAAAGTGTTTAATTTTTTTTTTCAAAAAATCAATTAGCCACGGTTTTTTGCCGTCGCTAATAAAAAAAAATCTAAAACTTAGCCACGGTAAATTGTCGTAGCTAAATTCTTTAGTGTTTAATTTTTTTTGAAAAAAACCAATTAGCCACGGTTGTTTGCCGTCGCTAATAAAAAAAAAATCTAAAACTTAGCCATGGTAAATTGCTGTAGCTAAATTCTTTAGTGTTTAATTTAAAAAAAAAAACCAATTAGCCACGGTTTTTTGCTGTCGCTAATAAAAAAAATCTAAAACTTAGCCACGGTAAATTGTCGTAGCTAAATTCTTTAGTGTTTAATTTTTTTTTTTCATAAAAACCAATTAGCCACGGTTGTTTGCCGTCACTAATAAAAAAAAATTTAAACTTAGTGACGGTTTTTTGCCGTAGCTAAATTCTTTAGTGTTTAATTTTTTTTTCCAAAAAAACCAATTAACCACGGTTGTTTGTCGTCGCTAATAAAAAAAAATTAAAACTTAGCAACGGTTTTTTGCCATAGCTAAATTCTTTAGTGTTTAATTTTTTTTTTCCAAAAAAACCAATTAGCCACGGTTTTTTGCCGTCGCTAATTGTTTTTTTGCCGTCGCTAAATGTTATATATATATATATTTAAAATCCATTAGCTACGGTATGCTACCGTAGCTAATTATTTTTATTTGTAAATCTTAGCGACGGCTAAATTACCGTCGCTAATACAAGAATTAGCGACAGTTTTAAGCCGTCGCTAAATATTTTGCAACGGATTTTTATAATTATGGGTTGAAACAGTATCGAAAGCAATTAGCGACGGTTTTTTGCCGTCGCTAATCGTATAATTAGCGACGGTATCAAAAAACCGTCGCTAGTTTCCGTAGCTATTAAAGCTTTTTTTTGTAGTGGACACTCTATGAGAAAAATGAAGCTTCCTTGTATGAGAAAATATGAAGTTTCCTCGCATGAGAGAATATGGTTTCCTTGTATGAATATATATCGGGTTTCTTGTGGGAGATCTAGGAGTACGTAGGGATTGAGTGAGACTTCATTGGTGATTGTAAACTTTGATTATAAGATTCATAGGGGAATGTGGGAAGGTGATTGTAAACTTTGTTTTTGTTTTTCTGCTTCGTTTCGTTTATTCATTGGTTGGTTGGTTGGTTGCTTTCCTTTAGATTGTTTGGTTTATTATCTATTGCACTGATTTCCAAGATTTTGGAATTAGTAGTAGCACTAATCTGTAACAACTTGTATCAAAGCATTGAGTTTGCGTACCCAGGGCAAAGAAAGTGTTTGAAGAAATTTGTGTGAGGGTTTCTTGTTGGTTCGAGTGGGAGCAATGGCTTCAGTGAATGATACAATCAAGATAGAGAAGTTTGACGGGTTAAACTTTGGGTTTTGGTAGGAGCAAGTGGAGAATTAC
Source organism: Berberis vulgaris (assembly GCA_963556465.1). Lineage (NCBI taxonomy): Eukaryota > Viridiplantae > Streptophyta > Magnoliopsida > Ranunculales > Berberidaceae > Berberis > Berberis vulgaris. The sequence goes on from OY747130.1 coordinate 75,767,285, forward strand.
CTTTATCAGAAAGATCTCTACCGATAATTGAAGGGTGAAAAATGGATAGTATGAAACAAATAGAGTGGAAAGTGTTTGACAACAAGGCACTCAGTACCATAAGGTTGACATTGGCGAAGTCTGTTTTCTTCAACTTTAACGTCAATAAAACAACTATATTGTTGTTGAATGCCTTGTCGAAGATATATGAACAACCTTCTGCAGTTAATAAGGCTTACATGATAAAGAAGTTGTTCAATATGAAAATGACCGAAGGCGGGAACTTCAAAGATCATCTAAATAACTTTAATGAGATTGTTGACTATTTGACAACAGATGAAATCAAATTTAGTGATGAGATTCAAGCGTTGTTGATTTTCCAAGTTACCAGAGAGTTGGGTTAGCATAGTTGCATAGATTAGTAGCTTTGCAGGGAAAAACAAAAGGGGTTCCTGTTTGGGGTCTGCTTTGAATGTAGAAAACAAAGGCAAAAGCAAAAAATAAGGACCATGATCAATATAGGTCTAAGTCCAAAAAACACAAACCGAAGTCTCGAAAACCGAATGGTTCCAAAGATCATACTAAGTATTGGAACTTTGGAAAGAATGACAACTATAGAAATCAGTGTGAAACCCCAAAGAAAGATACAAAAAATAAGTCTAATCAAGCAAATCTTGTGACGGAAGATTCGTTGATACATTTTGATGCGTCAAAAAATCGTCCTCCCGTGAGTTTGACCTCCAAAACAACTGTTAGACTGCCAAGGGCCACCTTTTTGGTGGCCGAAGGCACTCTGATGCTTAAGTCAGTAACTCTGTTGGAAGAAAGATGTAAATATGGACAAAACTCAGTTAAAGTTGCATACCTTTGTTGAATGTTCCCTTTACCTTTTATAATGGTCGTGGTTAGCTCTTTGCATGACTCAAGCATGTGAGGTGCAACGGAAGGAGATGTTTATTGTAAGCCCCTCCATGACTCTTTTCTTGGTGCAACGTTCCTCTTATTCATGAGGGAACTCGTATTGGGCCTGGATCCGTGTCCTGATCTGTTTGGGCCTGAATTTAGGTCATGTTTGTTTTCTTTATTGGCGGGCCTCGTCCGGGCCTATGTAATGGGCCTCGTGATGGATCTTTATGCCACGTGTACAGCCGTGATGATCAGTCTATTTTGATGTATGATCAGCTACTCTTCCCTTAGTTAGTAGGCATGTTGACGTGGCCACTAACTTTGGTGACGGTTTGCCTTTCGATTTCATCATTACCTTGTATTTAATGCCGGTAGTTGCTTTTCGCGAGTTGGTGTCTCAATCCTTTGCTTGCACGTTCATTTTTTTGCACACATTCTTAGGATTTCGCATAGCCATCATATCTTGCACGCTGTCCCATGAGTCGTCTTCTCATTGCTCGATTCTATAAAAGGAAATGTGACGAATATGTTTTCCCTCTTCACGCTATCTTTGAATTTAGGGTTTGTTTGTTATTTCATCTTCTTCATTTTCATTACTTCTTCACTCTTCGATGATTTTCGTTGGCGACAAATTAAGTGGTAAGTTACTCTTTGCGAGGCTCATTACTCTCCTAATAGAGTGTCTCAGTCGACTCTGGAGATTCTTCGTTCTTATTATAATCTTCCGCCCGACCTCAAACTTGTTCTGCCTGGACAAGAAGACAGCCCTTGTAACCCAAAGGCTGGATACATCGCACTGTCGTGCATGCTCTCTTCTGGCTTTCGATTCCATGTTCCGGAGCTGTTCTGGGAATATTTGAATTTCTTGGGCATTCCTTCTGCCCAAATGGTTGGAAAGTGATGGTTTCTTCTTACACAAGGACTATTATTTCTGGTATTCCTTTAACCATTAGGATTTTGTACTCGGTGGTCAGTCTGTTGGTGTACAAGGAGATCTGCTTCCTTTGTTCTCCTGATTGTTTCGAGAAACTCAGGGATGGCATTCGCGATTGATTCCGGTCTTGGTTCTATGCTTCAGTAAATTTTGGCTACTTTCGAATGCGAGGTTTTTCAATTTTCTGATCATTTTGAGTTCCCATCAGGCGGAAGAATGTTATCTTATCAGCTGAGGAGTAGAAGATCAATGAACGATTATCTAAGCTTCGTTTGTTTTCCTGTGGAGGCGTTTCTTTCCAAGGGCATCCTAGAGTGTAGTGGTTTATACACTATGAGTGAAGCGGAATGAACTTTATTTACCGAGTCTCGTGCTAAGGCCTATGTTGCTCGTGTTGCTCATGCTGGCGTTAGTGATGCTAGCATTAATTGGAAAGTGAGCTCAGTCTAAGATGCTACTAATCTCGATGTTCTTCTTATTGTTTGCGTTCCCGCTTTACTAAATAGAAAACTTGCGAGGTCTACGAGTCCATCAAGGCGATTGCCGGAAGATTCTGTTCGAGTTTCGATGAAGAAATGATGTCAAATCGTAATTCTGCTCAGTTTGTGACTCTACAGAGTTTTGTTAGGGATATTGCTTGTCGCCCAAGTCCTTCCCATGATGACGTTGTAAAAGAAGATTGTGAATTTCTTGAGGAGGTTGAAAAGCTAAGGCTCGCATTGGAAAGGAGCGATAAGGAGACTATCCGTCCACTGGATGGCGATGAGATGAAACTTCTTTCTACTTATGGTGTTTCAGACACTGCTGAGTTGTCCAATGATGATCCTCGAGTCATTAATGAGAAAATGCTCGAGGTGGTGGTGGAATAGTCTAAAGACATTGTTGGCGGTCAAAGTTTTAGGGATCGTCCCCCTTTCCTTCTATTAATGTTAGTGAAGCAGTCGGGTTCCTAGTTTCCTCTCCTGTTTGACAAGTTTCTCCTGCTGCTACCATCAGTTTTTCCCTTGCCACGAATGCTTCTGGACGGGAGGGTAAACGTGATCTTTCCAATCTTAGTGCTATTCCAGCTGTTCTCCCTGCTGTCGGAGGTGGTTCTTTGGTGCTTTCGGATCCTTGCGTCTTCCATCCACGGATTAGTTTGATTGAGCTTGGGCTAAAGAACATTCGTATCAAGCCTGACGACGAGTTCTGTTGGTTTACCTAGCTTGACGTGCAGGATGGTGCACGTCGATTGGTAAATGAATGGCATAAGCGGTTGGTGGAGAGGCATTCGATGCCCATGCTTGATCTGTTTGATCATATCGACCATGGTCTTGAGCAGATAATGAACGGGATGAATCATGTCGCTAATGCGGGGGTAATAGGCTCGGTTTATCGAGCTGGTCGTGCTCAAGTGGCTCTTTTGGAGATGAGGTTGGCAGCGTTATTATTGGTATTTTCTCATGTTCTTTCTCAGTTTGATTTTTTGAAAATGCAATGTGCGAGCTCGGAGAAAGCTGCGGTGGTTGCTTGGAAGTCTTTGACTGAATATGCAGGATAAGTCTGTTACTGAGCTTGATTCCTTGAAATCTAAGCTATATGAGGTTTGCACTCATTTTCTCGATGTGAAAAAGAGTTATCCACTGAAAAAACGGCTTTCAGTGAAGCTTCTCGTTTTGAATTGGAGCAGTCTGCTATGTACGACGCCGCTGAAAGGCGAGTGGAACAAATAACTGATGCACTTAATAATGTCAAGGCAGATGCTTCCAGTATGCTTCCACTAAAGGGCAGCTTAAAGCGGCAAAAAATGAACATGCTGCTGCTAAGAATAGGCTTCGTGTGGTCGAAGACAAAGATCGGAAGCGAGTTGTTGACGGGCAGGTTGAACTTCTTGATTATATCGAAGGGCTCAGCGAAGACTTGTCTAAGTATCGTCACTTGGTCAGTGAAGCTTTTAAGGATGGCGATGTTGAGGAATCTGCTCCAGCGACAGAGGAGTCATTGCCTCTTCTACCATTGAGCACTCTGAAGCCATTAACACTCTCTTCTCTTATAAAGAGTTCTTCTCCTGTTCCAGCGAGTATTGATCCTACTATTGCTTCTATTTATTTTCTCACTTATGTATTACTTTCTCCGGATGTAACAGAGTAGTGTTATCAATAAAAATTGACTTTTGTTATATTTCTTCTCCTTTTTGGTTTTGTTGTAGCTGTAAATGCTTTTGTGCTTAGGCTCATTGCTTGTCTAATTTGTTGGTTACTATTTTTCTTTCTAATTTGTTGTACATAATTTCTTTTTGCCTGTACTTTTTTGTATTGCATTGACTTGTTCTCTTAATTTTAACTTTTTGTCTGTCAGATCGAAGTCCTTTTGTCAATCTATTTGTTGAGCATTTACTTTTACACCCTGGTTGATTCGAGGTTTGTGTTGACTCGGGTATCCAACCTTTACTTCGAAGTTTCTTGTGTTTGTGTCGATTCGAAGTTTCTTGTGTTTAGGTGACTCGAGTGTCCAACCTTTACTTCGTTTGTTTGACATCTTGGTTAATTCAAAGTTTTTATTGTTTTGGTGACTCAGGTGTCCAACCTTTACTTCGTTAGTTCGACCTCTCGGTTGATTCAATGTTTTTTGTGTTTAGGTGACATCTCGACCGATTCAAAGTTTTTTGTGTTTAGGTAACTCGGATGTCCAACCTTTACTTCGTTAGTTCGACATCTCGGTCGATTCAAATTTTTTTTTTGTGTTTAGGTGACTTGGGTGTCCAACATTTACTTTGTTAGTTCAATATCTCAGTCGATTTGATGTTTTTTGTGTTTAGGTGACTTAGGTGTCCAACCTTTACTTCGTTAGTTCGACATCTTAGTCGATTTGAAGTTTTTTGTGTTTAGGTGACTCAGGTGTCCAACCTTTACTTCTTGGTTAATCAGACCAGAAGTTGTGTATGTTTGATTGCTTTGTACAGCTAATTTATTGACGTATCTATTTTGATGTCCGCGCAAAGATTTGGAGTTTCGGAATTCGTAATCTTTATTGATATTTCCTTGATTTTGTCATTAGCTTTGGTCGTCATGGCGTTTATGTTGGTTGGAAGTATGATTTGTTTCGTCTTCCTTACTCGTTGTCGGCCCTTGTTGGGGGCTAGTGTTTTTGTCGCTTTGTTTTGCTTCATCCTTTTATGTTGTTAGTGATTCAAGTTGAGCTTGCAGCTGTTGATGGGGCCCTTTGAATTGGCTGATGCAAACTTCTCCATGTTTTGTGCATTCGTGAAGTGCTTAGTAAGTACCCTTGTTCTTATATAGATCGCTTTGAGTGAGGAGTTCGCCTAGTTACTTCGGGTGTTCGGCTTCCTTCAGCTATGCAGCGCGTGGCATATATCAACTCTTTGGACTGTTGATTTTATCCTACAGTATTGTCTGTTTTCTCCTTCCACGCTATCTGTTTGTCTGGCATTCCGATGAAGTCGTTGAGTAGTTCTTTTTAGCCCAGTGCTCGATTTCATCTTTTCAGTTGTAGTACTCCTCGGTATCATGCCCATGATCCCTATGAAACGAACAATATTTATTTTTGTTTCTTCCTTCTGGGCCCCCTCTCATTCGAAGCGGCCAGTTGACGTTGTCCCATTTTTCTATGTATTTCAGTACATTTGTTCCGCTTGTCTTTAGGGCTATGTATGGTTTGTACGTGGTCTTCATTATGCTTGTTACCCGTTCGTGTCGAGTTCGTGTTGGTTGTGACTCCCTGATTCTTGTCGTCGCGAATTGCTCATTCTGCCACTCCTATGTTTTTTTGACGGGTTGATGCCTTCTTGTTGTCCCTCATCCTGCCTTCTTTCTTCCTTTCTTTCCCGTATTCTTGAATTTTTTTTCTTTTTTGATCATTTTCCCTCCTGGCTGCCTTCATTTTCTCTAGGGATATATGCTTTTGTGCTATTTTTAGCAGGATTACCATGCCTTTTGGAGGTTTCAGGTTAAGAGCGTAAAAAAAGGGGCCTCTTTTCAATCCGGCCACGAAGGTTGTAGCGGTTGTGTCATTGCTACATTCCTTAATCATTGTCAATTCATTGGTAAAGCAGGTTACATATTCCCGTATTGTTTCATCGGGCTTTTGTCTAATGTGTAGGAGGTAGTGTAGCCCTTTCCTCATCCGCTGGCTTCCGATAAATCTGGTGATGAAAGTGGTAGCCAGAGCTTGAAAGGAATCTATTGACCTTTGTGGTAGACTATTGAACCAATTTATCGTTGTAGAAGTGAGGCTGATTAAAAATGTTTTGCATAAGATTGATTTTGTGGTCTCCTTTGGGGCCATCATGTGGTGGAAGTGCCTCAAATGATCGGTTGGGTCGGAAGTTCCATCATATACCTCGAACTTTTGCGGAGTGAACTTTTTCGGCATTATTATTTTCATGAGGGCGTCGGAAAATGACGGTTTTGCCAACTCGTATAGTACATTAGGATCCGTGACCCCTATTCTGAACGAAATTCGATAAGCGTCCCTTCATACAGTGGATTCTTGCCTCGAGGAAGCTCGCTGCTTTTGAAGTTTCCTTGTTGGAGTTCTTTTCGAATTTCATCACTCCCTTGAGTTCGATTGGCGGAGTTTTGTTGTGGTTGTGCCTGAACTGTATTAGCTAGTTGAGTGTCTTCCTGTGTGATCTTCTTTAACATCTTTGTTACCTGTTCCATCTAGGTTATGAGCAAATCGTCTGTGGCAGCGTCGTTGGATACTTGGGTTGTCTGGATTACTCCGTGCTGTAGATTCACATTCTCGAATGTTGTTGGTTCAGTGATCCAGGCTATTTCTCCTTCTCTAGTTGTTAGCGATGCATCAACGGCGGAGTTGTCATGATCCGCGGGTTGCATTATTTTTCTGGTAGCTAGTTGATCTTTTGTAAGGTTGTGGCGAGCTTTGTCACTGCGTGTTCTGTTTTCAAAAAAAAAGGAAACACGTCGTTCCTCACGGATGACCCCAAATTGATGTGTCCAAAAATCATCATTCTGTGAGTTTGACTTGCAAAACAACTTTTAGACTGCCAAAAACCATCTTTTTGGTGGCCGAAGGCACTCCGATGCTTAAGTCAGTAACTTTGTTGGAAGAAAGATATAAATCTGGACAAAACTCAGTTAAGTTGCATACCTTTGTTGAATGTTCCCTTTACTTTTTATAATGGTCGTGGTTAACTTTCTGCGTAACTTAAGCATGTGAGGCGCAACGAAATGAGATGTTTCTTGTAATCGTCTCCTCCTTAATGGAGATGCGTTCGTGGGGCATAAGCCCCTCCACGACTCTTTTCTTGGTGCAATGTTCCTCTTCTTTAGGAGGGAACTCGTATTGGGCTTGGATCCGTGTCCTGATCCGTTTGGGCATGTATTTATGTCATGTTTGTTTTTCTTTATTGGCGGGCCTCGTCCGGGTCAATGTATTTGGCCTAATTCTTCTTGGGCTTTATGAGCTGGCCCAATAGATTGATTGTTGTATTCTCGTGATGGATCTTTATGCCACGTGTACGGTCGTGAAGATCAGTCTATTTTGAAGTATCATCATGTTCTATGGAAATCAAACTTGAGTGTTGGGTGATAGTCTTAGCTAGGTGCATCATTTTATGCTACCTCAAGCAAAATGTTCATAGAGAACTCTGAACCTGGTTACTTAGGTAAGGTGTACCTTGTTCATCATTAGCCCTGCAACATAGTTATCAATGGTGTGGCATAAATCAAGTTGAACGAGTCTTTGTGGAAGTTAAAGGATGTGAGACTCGTTCCTGACTTGAGGAGACATCTGATTTCAATGGGGTAGTTGGGGAAAGAAGGTTATGTGATAATCTTCAATGATGATAACTAGAAGGTTTCTAAAAGTGCAATGACTATTGCACATGGTAAGAAAAATGGTGCTCTCAACACAACTTCACATGTAAGTGGGTCAATAGTTATTGCTGAAACAAAAGAGGATCCTGACTTGTGGCACCAAAGACTTGGCCACATGAGTGAAAAGGACTAAAGGTCATGCAATCAAATGGGAAACTACCCAGACTAAAGTCAATTGATATTGATTTGTATGAGAACTGCATCATTGGGAAGCAAAAAAGGGTTAGTTTCAAGAAGTGTTGAAGAACTCTAGAGAAAGAAAAACTTGAGTTAGTTCACATAGATGTATGGGGGCTAACAAAAGACTAATCCATGAGTGGGAAATCACATATTTTGTGACTTTCATTGATGGTCATAGCCGAAAAAAGTGATCATACTTCTTGAAATATAAAAGGGAAATTAGACATACCTCCAACCATAATCTTCTAATTAGTAAAACGCTTCCAAAGATCCAAAATTAGAGTCACCCCTAGATCGATTGATTCTTCACCAGAGTAATTTATTTTTTTCCATTTTTCCCATGGACCATTTTTTGCAATAACTATGCATGTGCAGCACACGTAACACATTTGCAAACAGTGGTCATTTATTTATTTATTCTTCTCATGTCAATAGTTAGGGTTCACAAATCCATATCGAGTGGGAAAAGGAGAAGGAGAGAGGAGCAGTCGAGGGTGGTTTTTAAGTGGTGGATTTGAAGAGGTTCGAAGGGCACAATCGGAGAGAGAAGGGGGTTCGTTTGTATGATTCGAGGGAGAGAGGCGTAGACGAGGGGGTTTCAGTGGTCGAGTCCACATTCCATCCACTATCTCTATTTTCGTGATCTTGCCGCATTTAGGTTTAAGGAGAAGCCCTAGCCTCAGCTTAGCTACTCACTACTCAGAGGGTTTGCAATGGACAAAGTGTGCACCACAACCGTGAACATTTGTAAGTTGCTAATCTTTCTCATTGTCTTCTTCTCTATGATCTTCAACAAGTTTATGTGAAACTACAATGTTGCTTATTTGTTCCCACCTTATTAAAATCATCCATGTATGGACTGAAAATGGTCTCAAGGTTGGTTAAGTTAAATTTGGTGAAACTAAAATTTTTGTTTTCATTAAGTTAAATTTGGTGAAACTACAATTTTTGTTTTGGTGATAATTTAATGCTCATTATCTTGTTAATCATGTTGTTCATTAGCTTGTTCATCATGTTGCTCATTGTCTTATTGTGTATGTTGTTTATTGTGTCTCGGCAGCTTAAATTGGCCCAAGGAACTACCAATTCACCATTTGACTATTCATTATGTTGGAGAATGGAGACCAACACCTGAAAGGATAAGCTACTGGATGCCTTCTGTATTAGAATGGGAAGGAGATTTATCCCCCAGAAATGGATGGTGACAAAGTCTATTTACATGGTTTGAATGACCTCATTGCTAGTTGTATTTTTGATCCATTTGGTTTTGGTTTACTCTAGGAGAGTATCACTTGTATTTTGAAGATGGATTTAGATGAACATTAACTGTGGTGAACAAGTCCGTGAGATGTGGACCTATGGATGGGTTGATGAAGATGATTCAATGCATTTATTTGTGGATGTTGAGTTTGTGATTCCACAACCATTGATGGTTGAAGCTGCAATAGTTCCAGCACCTTCTGAAGCAGAAAACCCTCAAGATCAACCAATGGGTGAAGAAGATGCGGTGGTGCCAACATCTCCTCAAGCAGAACATCATTCTTGCTTGTTTGAATCTCAACCAATGAGTCAAAAAGGTACTGGTGGTGGACATGTTGGAGGCCAGGGGCGGATCTACCCTTTGGCTAAGGGGGTCAGCTTCTCCCCTTATCTTTCTGAAAAATCCTACTAAATTACTCATATTTTTTGTATATCGCCTCCCTTTAAAAGTTTAGGTTGCCCCCTTTCATTTACAATCTTGGCTCTTGACTCCACTAAAAATTAAATTATGAATTATTTTAAAAGTTTAGGTTCCCCTTTTATACAAATCTCTACTACCGATATGTTCGCGTTTCAGGGTTCGATATAGCCAAGCCAACTGCTACGAAGTTGAGCGAATTGGGAATGAAAATATAAGAGGAGTGAGATGAGAGGCGGAGTTGAGAGATTACAGAATGAGAGAGGGTTTGTGAGGGAGAGAAAATATAAGAGAAAGAGAAGAGGAGAGAGTGAGAGGGTTGGTGAGGGTCTGGGAGTTAAAAAAGAAAAAAAATCTTCGTTCGGTTCGGTTCGGTTCGAAAAACCATGTTCAGGGATAAGTTGGTATTTTCAAACTTTTTTTTGTCCCCCTTTGTCAGCAATCCTGGCTCCGCCCTTGTTGGAGGCAACATGAATTTTAGGAAAGTTAGAAGGAAAACAAGGCTAAAAGAAAGAAAAAACACCAAGTCATACAGTGTGCAAGGAAACAGAGACACCCACACCAAAGAGGATACCACTTGACAAATCTTCCAAATCTTACAGGGGAGCTTTGAAAAAAGAGTTAGAAGTGGACATTGGTAATGTCCTAGATGAGGAGCTAGATGATCTTCGGAAAGATAATGAAGCTGATGCAATCCCACCACCACTAGCCCCTATGTAGATTCGTGCCTGGCCAATCCATATCGTTTTTTTTTTTTTTTTTCAATGTGTGAATATTTATTGAAAAATAAATAACACATATTCATGATACTATTTTTACAACTTAAAATTTGGAGGAAACTGAATGATAAATTAATTTCAAATATATAACCCAAAGTTTCATATATTTAATAAAAAGGTTTGGGGGATCCTAAAAAAAACCATTTTTTGTGTTGCAGTCGATCTTTAAGTTTTTCTTTGTGGAATGTTGATATCAAACACTCTTAGGCATTTAAGGAATGCATTCAAGTTTATGAAAGAAGTTCATTTATTTAAGTTGTTCAATTGATTCTTCCATTGGAATGAATTTCATGAGCAAATATTTTTTGTAAAGTTAGATAAAAATACATTTTCATTTACTTTTTCATTAGAAAAATTTGTAGAAGTCAAAAACTCCACTTAAAACTGTAAAAATCTCAGGAATGCATTTCTTTCAAGCAAGAATTTCCCCAAAATTTGACCATATGGCTTTTTATTTTTTCAACCGGAAGTATAGATTCTTGTGTCTATAAATGCCACTGAGATAAATATAATGGATTTATAAAAACAAGGACCAATTAGACAAAAAGGGCCGGTCTAGTTAATTAATCAAAATTCAAGGTGATCAAGGGCTATGCCTGTGTATAAGTATGTATAACCTCTCTAATAACCTGAGTCACAGCTAGCATTCTCTCATGGCACAAGAAGTACCAAAGTGGCATGGAAAGGTCACTGCCAAGCTACCAGATTCAACAGCAGACCAAATATGGCCCCTATTATCAGACTACCTCAACTTACACAAGTGGCTCCCAATTATCGACACATGTATCCTCGCCGAAGGCTCACCTGGACAACCCGGCTGCATCAGATATTGTTCTGGTACTGAAATCCCTTCTACACATGGTGCTGGTGGTACAGTCAATTGGGCCTATGAGAAATTACTGGCATTAGATCCTGTTAAGAGATGTTTTACTTATGAGATCACTGATAATAATTTTGGATTCAAATCTTATGTTGCAAATATGGAATTGTTTGAGATTGAGGATGAGTCTCACAAGGGATGTGAAATAAAGTGGTCGTTTATGAGTGATCCAGTGGCTGGTTTGGCGTTGGAGGAATTCCTTTCTCGTCTTGATTCATGTTTACATGCTATGGCAAAGAGAATGGAAGAAGCTCTTCATGTGGACTAGCTAATGGACTATTGAAATTTGACTTGTGCTCTGTTTGATCCATTTAAGTTTACAAATTTATTCAAAGTTTTGTGAGAATGCTCCTGTATACAGAGATGTCATTATCAGAATAAATCTCATATAAGTTGCCTATTAGAAAGTAGATTGGGCTTGAAATTTCAAAATTTTCTAATTATATACCGTGACAGAATCATGTGATCATTAGTATTAGTCAGAGTTCATGAGCGAACTAATTATCACCCGCAAACCAAAAAACAGCGAAACAGTAGAAAGAGCTAGTTGGGCTTCTAAAATTTACAAGTGCATTCATATGCGATTCTTCGTAATACATGGATTCAAGCCTACATGGCAAAATGTGGAAATGTTTGAGCTTGAAGGGGTGTGAATTAGACTAGTTGTTCATTGTCTTATCCAATTGATGGTAAGTAGAAGGATTATATTTTGCGTATTAATTCAGGTTTACATGTTACGACAATGAGAATGAAAAAATAAACTCTCCGTGCTCGTGAATAGAATGTTTTTTAGTCTGAATAGTTTGCTTGATGGTCAGATTCAGTTTCGGCAGCATAAGAAAAGAAAGCACCTCATCAACTTGAGAATAGAAATTTTTTTCCTGTTCTGTGCGAATTTAGTAAAACGATCATAACTTGTTTATTTCAAAACATTTTAAAGTGATTCAAGTAGTTTTTATTAGATAACTGAGAGTACTAAAACTTTTGTGTTTTGATCAACTTGAGAATCGGTCTCGATCGAGCACATAAGTTGGCCGAAACTCAGGAACACTATTCCGTTTTCATTTTTCGGACAGATTTGCGCGACTTTAGTAAAATAATCATAACTTACTCATTTCAAAACATTTTCAAGTGATTCAAGTTGTGTTTATTATAAAACTCATAGTACTACAATTTTTGTCTTTTGATGAGCTTGAGAATCAGCCTCAATTGAGGGTTTAAATTAGTCGAAAGTTATCCTGTTTTGCATTTTTTCGTTTTGAGTTTGAGTTTCTCTGTTATGTTAAGTTATGCATATTTATTGAGTTTGGGTTTAACGGTTTCAACTTTGAAGGGATTTTGAGAGTTTTCAAGGGAGAGGGAGGAGATTTGCAAGCGATTTGAGTGTGGGAGAGAGATTTTGAAGAGATTTGGAAGAGGAGATTTCGAATGGGGGAGGGAGGAACCATTGTCAATTTGAATGGTGAGGGGAAAAAATGGGTGGTTTTTGTTTATATAGGTGGTGTGAGAAAGTATTAAAAAAAAACTCAATGGTGGTGTGAGAAAGAGGATATGGTGGTGCGAGGTAGTCGTTGCCTTGTAAATATGAAGCATATAGACGGGTAATAGAAAATAAACATAATACTTAAAATGATTAGTTGTCGTATTTTAGAAAAGTTGATATCGTTGAAATGCATTTTTAAAAATATTTTCAATGAAATCGATGATCAACACAAAGACCTAAAAGTTAAAATAATCATTTTATGCCATATGCATTTTTCAAAAATAAAATAAAATTGTCTAATGCATTTTACGGCGTAAATATTTTCAATGTTCATCAAATAAAGAGAAGGACATCTTAAGGCACATTCAAGCAAATACCCTAAACTATATATTTTGAAAAATCAAAGTTTGGAAAAAAAAATCACAACTGTGGTTAGTTTTTTTAATTCAATTATTTAAAATATTATTCGAGATTGACCTAACATCACGAGTTCACGACTCATTTTCTATCATGCCAATGACACAGATAATACACTAGTAAAAAAACAAATTAAAATTAGTATAACTCAATTACTAAATCAGGATCATCATAATCCTAAATTCAGGAAAATCCTAATACAGTTTAGATTCTTAAAATTGATATTTTAATAATTTGTCAACATTAAAGGTCCAAAATTCTAAAATCCAAGTGCACCATAAATGACAATTTAGGCCAACATGGTGAATAAATATCATGTTCATACTATGAGGTCGAAAAGAACGAGAAGCACAAACCATGAATAAGATTGCGAAAATACTAGGAAATAAGGTTTTTGCTGAACACGAGTAACAACTTTTTAATTAACAATAATACCTAAAGAATTATATGGTTCTTAAAAATTGATGTCGTAGGATATCAAACTAGTCTAAAAATGATTTAATATAATTCTAAACAATAATTGCATACAATCATGGTATGCAACAAGGCATTAAAAATTAAATCTTTCAGTGGGTTTGAAAATTGCACACATGATATTTTGTCATGGTTTCAAATTTGGCACACAAATTACATCATAATTCAACAACGATTTTGATAATCAATTAAATCAAGCTTGATCAATTATAAATGGACATCATAGCGATATTTTAACAATCGCTCTGATAGCACATGAAAACATTATTTAGAAGATCTTAAAATGACTAAGAGTCAAGCATCTAATTCTAAAGAGCACACGAACATGAAGAATAAGGACACTTGTTTTTCTCTCTTGCACTCTTCTATTATAATAATGTATTAACATACATACACATCAATAGGTCAATGTACTTATAGAAACGATGAAGAGAAAATACAATTTTCCAATTAAACGATAAATCCTACATCCCATCACAACAACATAAACAATTATAGGAAACATACAACTCTTATTGTGCCAATGGCATGACAGCTCAACGGTTAGAGCTTGGCGGATGGTACCACTAGGTCATGGGTTAAAACCCAGCTTGCGGCATCTTTATGGGTTTTGGGATCCTATAAAAACCCTACTTGCCTTTCATAAAAAAAAAAAAAAAACTCTTATTGCCAATAAATTCCTAATATGATTGGATTCATTCCATACAATATTGGCCTATGTATTTAGAAATACTTAAATACTAAATACATGTGAACAACATAATGAATTCTTAATGGAAATGATAATGGATGTTTAAAGAGAGTAGTCATTCATGAAGGATCCAATAGATGGCTAAGAGTTGGAGGATTTTGTTTCTGTTGTTGATTCAAGTTTACAGGTTATGGCAAAGAAAATGAAAGAAGCTTCAGGCTAGTGAATAAGTTTTTTTTTAATTTTTGTTTAGGATAGTTTGCACTCATTAATTCTTGGCCATTGTTATCTATAATTGGTACCAAAATACATTTGTGTTCAGATGAAAGTGAATTCCTTGTGCCACTTTGAGTTTTGTAATTCTATACTAGACCATCTCAATGCAAATAATTTTTAATTAATATACAAGATTGTTTTGTTTTGATCAACACTTGTGTTACAATCCGTTTCTTGTCGAGGTTGTGTGTAAAGTTGATTTGATAGAAGGTAGATCTTTGGTTTCATCATAGACTTGTGAAATTCATCTCATACTGTGTAGATTAAACACATTTGATGTGGCTAAATGTTTTAAATGTATTGTTTACTTCTATCATATGATTGTGAAACTATTAGTCAGGTTTAGCAGTATTTCTTATGTTGAAGTTGTGGGGAAGTCGAATGAATGATTATTGATGTTAAAAAATAATAACAATAATAAATCATCATCATTACTACAAAAAATGTCAATTGTGACGGATCATATATGACACTAACAACCTAATCCTGGCGCAAAAAACCTATATCTGCCAAAAAATCTTGCATCAGCGAATAAAATTTTCGCCGACATTTTTGGAGCTGAGAAAGAGATTGTCCCAGTAGAATATTCCTTAATCCACCAGGACATTATTTCGAAGCTGACTAAACATCCGCCAGGAAAGCTTTGTGGCGTATATAAATGACAGTAAAAATTAATTAGTGGTACTTTTGAATGCCAGGAATACGGAAGGGGCGACAGCTATATCCGCTGGGACAATATTAATATCCGCCAGGAACATGGAATGGGCAATAGTTGTATCTACCAGGACTCATGATTTTCTAGTGGATATTGGATTCCCACACCGAACAGCCCGCCCCTGGATTTTTTGGCCTAATTTTTCTAGCCTGTACGAACTTCATTTTGGACCTGAATATTTTTTGGTGGCTCATTTTGTAGGCCTATACAATTTTAAATCACTTAAACCTGTATAAAATCATGCCAATCGTAAAAAAGTCTAACATAAACCAACACAGACGTTTAACAAAACAACAAGTCTTACACAACAAAACAAGTCTTACACATTTTGTAGCCCACAATAGTTTTACACAACAAAACAATAAGCTAAAAATATGTTCTAAAACCAAAATCATTAACAAAACGATGACCACCAACAATCCCCATCACGTTTTGTTCTTTCTTTCTTTTTTTGTTGCAAAAGCTTAGCCAACCTGAAATAAATAAATAAAATCTAAGTTTATTTCTATAAAAAAAAAGTCGTGAGAACAAATAGAAAAAAAAAAGTCATATGAGAACAAATGTTCATTTTTCTTGTTGGTGGTAATTGTGGTGGAGGAACATTATCATCAACATTATTGTTTTCAACAACAGTTGGAAGAGATTTGATTGTACTTCGGGTGATTTAAAGGCATCACATCCACGAGTATCCCAATCCAAAGGGGTAGACTGCTGAGTTACAACCGGTCTAGGACGATCTCCTTCTATATTCTATACACCAAGAAAACAAAAGAAAGAAAATTGATTTAGCATTCGTTGCATTGAAAAAAAAATAGCATAAGTCACATTTAATTCATTGAAGCCTAATAAATGACAATAAACAATCAAAACGAAAACCTCTTTGAATTAAACAATCAAATTCATATTATGAGCAACTGAAATTAAAGTCTGGAAAGCATAACCAAAACCTCTATAAATTAATTTCACCTGTTTTATAGTAGCGAGCCCTCCTCGATGAACGACATCAAATTTCGAGGGAGATGAAGACCTGAGAGAAGTAGATTGCTAGCCATCCTACAATGCAGAAAACAGTTGAATTCCTCATTCCCCGTTTCATTGAAAAACAAACTTTAGAAATACATAAGTCCAAAAAAATAAGCTTTAATGTACTCAGTCATTGCTCCAGTTCCTTGTCATCTCACTTGTTCATCTACATTTAATTACCCCTTTTCGACCAATGAAATCAGACAATTGCAGTGGAAGAAGTTTTATTTTGGGATATTCGCATTGGTTCCCATCAGTCCTCTACACATGAAACTCTTCCATGTACTAAAGTAACTCACTAAGAATTGTGACAATTAATTTCCAACTGAAGTAATTCCAAAAGGCCAATATAAAAATAAATCATTATGGCAATTAAAATGTTTGAAACCATTACCTATTTTTCAAAACAAAATTAAATGCAAACCCCTATGATGCAAACAATGTCCAAAATCATTCACAACTAATCTAGAAGTTCTCAAACTGGTGAATCAGAAATTTTCTAACAATATTAAGAATTAAAAGAACAACTTACCACCTCACTTCTCCAACCTTCTAACACAACACAACATGCCTTTAAAAAAAAAAGACACAACACAACACAATGAATCTCTTCTCCTATTACAATAATGAAACATAATGAATCTTCTAACACAACACAATCAATCTCTTTGAATGAGTGGGATCAACCAATAACCTTCAAAATTTGACATTATGCTAAACAAACACTCATCATCAGTGATAGAGTGTATCAAACTACACCTTGTATTATAAACCTAGTAACCCCTCCAATTTGTATTATAAGCCTTTTGTTTTCAAATTAAATCTACCATTGTTTCTACTAACAACTAAGGATAAACAAGTTAAAATAAAAAAGAAATAACTTGGTAACTTGTTGACATTGAAATCATCATGAACCACACCAAATTATGAAAATCACATGAGCACACAAATTAAAATGTTCTATCAACACTTTATATGTGTGACTAAATGATCTAGTTTCTCTAGTAAACAAATTCGAAGATGTAAGAATATTCTTGAACAAAGGAAGAAAATCCAAATACCTCAATAGATTTCGAGCACTGCAAGATGAAAAATCAAGCACCTTTTTGGACTTGCAAGGTGAGAACCGTGGCAAGTTGGAAGTCTCAGACCCACAAATAAACTTTGTTGGACCTTGTGTATAAGTCCTGAGATCAAGGATAAGACATTATTATCATAAATGTGATGAATTAACACAATCAAATATAAAGTTAGAACAACATTCAAATCATGATAGCAAAAACAAATTAGAATCCAGTAGTAATCTCTAAAAGTTCAGATTCAAAACCTTTAATCAATCTAGGGCATCAAGCCAGTGAAAAAAGTGTCAACTCACTGAAACGATCGATTAAACCCTAAAAAGGGAAGAGAGAGTTCGGATATGAGATGAGATGAACATCACCTTAAACACCACCGAACTTCCTTAAAATTGGATAGTTTTCAATAAAAACTCAAAGAAATTCCTTAATAATACTCACAATCTTGTGAACATGCAAATGCCCTACAAATCAACCGAAACCAAATCTTTACATAAAATTTTCAATTCAATTAATCTTAGAAATCAAGTTGGGCAATCATGGCATCGTTTCGATCATAAAACAGTCAAGAATGTGCACGACATGCAAAAAAATACTCAAAAGAAACCCGTTACAGTAGTTTTGACAACTAATTGAATAGCTAGCTTCTTATCATCCTTAAACAAGAAACTTTACGAAACTAAAACATGTGGTATTCAATCAAATTCAACTCTCAAAAATTGCATAAAAATAATATAAGGAATACCCCAGGCTTTGGATCTCGTTCAGGCCGCATTCTACATTCAATCCAAATCAAAGACTAATGTGATAAATCTATCCGATTTTCTTCCACTAACTACAATGCTTAGGCATTCCACATCGATACAAATTAGAATGAATAATCAAATTAAATGGAAAGTGATAAGAGACCGTGTGAGTGAATGTAAAATTGAAACATTTTGATTCGCAAGCAAATAGTGTAAGTTTGTGAGTTAGGGTTTAGGTGAGTTATGAGTTAACTAGTGTTCGAACAAAAGATTGAGAGAGAGATCACAGAAGACGCGGGAAACAAAAAGAGAGATGAGATACCTGGAGTGTTGTGGAGAAGCTAGGGCTTGCGAGGTTTTAGTTTTCCACCAATTTCAATCCATTCATAAGGGAGGTCTTTCACTCTTCAAGGGAAAACCAGCAAATGTCAAATTCAAGCTTGTGTGAAACGGGATCGATGAGCTCGTTGTTCGCCAAGGCCTTGAAGAGGGTGTGGCCTGAAACCTTTTTCTTCACGATGTGATCCGAGACCTTCGCGGAAGAAAGAAACCTTCATCTCACGCAGACAACAAAAAGGGAGGGTTTTGGTTTGACTGAAATAGGGGGAGAAGAAGCTGAGAAATGGGGAGGTCGAAAGTCTTGGCAGATGTATACGCACAACCTAACTTATCTGTCGGGGACTTAATTGGGGCAAATATAAACGCCAAATCTGGATTTTGTGTCATCTACAACCGCCAACACCATTTCTGTCAATATTCAACATGCAATTGCGCGAAAAATTTTCCACTTTAGATTTTCGTGGCGGATAAAAATATCAAAAAAAAAAAAATTCTGGCAGATACCTTTATCCACCATAACACTAATTAAACCACCACCAAAATTCGCTAGAAATGCCCCCTTTTGTAGTAGTGCATCATCATCAAAGTTCATTCCCAATACTTTAGAAATAACAATAATAAATAAATTTGTGTGAGGGAGATAAAGATGAAATGCAACCCAAAAAAAGGGGAAAGAAAAGTTTAAAATAAAAATCAAGCAAGAAAAAATAACTTTGAAATCACATTACAAGAGTTAAATCTTTTACTTTTTAATTCTCAACCCTTACCCTATGAAAAATTTCACATTTTTTCATCTTGTTTTTTTTCTTTTTAATTAATAATAATTATAAATAAAATTTAAAAAAAAAGCCAAATTCTTATATCTATAGAGTCCATTCATAAATAAAATGAAATAAAACTAAAGTCTAAATAGATCCAATCTGGTTTAGTTAATTAATTAATCAAATAATTATAATTAATTGATCAATACAGGATGTTATGGAATCTTTCTCATCAATATAAATCACTCGCTCCTTATCTCCAATATGAACCACACCCATATACATCTTTTCTCCCTCATGGAACAAGAGCCAAAACCAAAGTGGGAAGGCAAGGCAACAGCCAAGCTACCAAACTCCACAGCTGACCAAATATGGCCTCTACTATCAGACTTCTTCAACTTACACAAATGGCTCCCAGGGATCGATACATGTACCCCTGTAGAAGGTCCACCGGGACAACCCGGCTGCATCAGATACTGTTCTGTTACTCTAGTCCCATCCACGGAGGATGTTGAAGGAACGACCTCATGGGCCTATGAAAAATTACTCGCAATAGATCCACTGAAGAAAAGTTTGACATATGAAGTCACTGATAATAATGTTGGGTTCAAAGCTTATGTTGCCACCATGAAAGTGGTTGATGAAGAAGATGAGAATGAAAGCAATAAGCAGGGTTGTGAAATGGAGTGGTCTTTTGTATCGGATCCTGTTGATGGTTGGAAGTTTGAGGATTTGGTTTCTTATATTGATTCAAGTCTACAAGGTATGGCTAAGAAAATGGAAGAAACTCTTCATGCTGCAATTACTATGCGGGGTAAACTAGTTGTGCCAGTTGATAGAAGGGTTGGAAATTTTTTTAGCTCTGAGGCGATTTGAGGGGCACTTTGGGCATAAAGTAGAAATTTTCCAAATCCT
Source organism: Berberis vulgaris (assembly GCA_963556465.1). Lineage (NCBI taxonomy): Eukaryota > Viridiplantae > Streptophyta > Magnoliopsida > Ranunculales > Berberidaceae > Berberis > Berberis vulgaris. The sequence continues at coordinate 75,787,377 of OY747130.1, forward strand.
TCAATCTTGGCCGTTCCAAGCAGCTTGGACTCTATCCTGTCCATTGAATACAGTGGCGGCTGGAGTTTCTGTACGCAAACCCTAGCGCTGCTGACCGTTTTTTGCCGCCGATAATCCGCCATACCGGCACGATACAGCCGATTCAACTCGCTGATACACTGACTTGTTTGGGTTTTGGTGGTTTGTGTCGGTCTTTGACAGTATCGTATTTTCGCTGTTATACTGTGTCGGGTTTTTGAAATCTCAAGTAGCACTCTACATTCACCGACACAGTCCAGTTCCGGGTGTTACAGTCCAGTTTCGAGTGTTACAGTCCAAATCCGGGTGTTACAGCGGCTTTGTTATTGTTTTTTTTTTACACTGGATGATTTGCACAGTCGTTCTCTGGATGTGATGTCGGGGCCCCAAACCGCCATCCCTCCCTCCACGGCGGAGAGACCTGGTAACGGGGGAACCGTGGAAGGACCGGCAAAGCCTTCTTTCGCCCAGATTTTGGGTAAAATTTTGGTATACGACATTCCGAAGATGCAGGTAGAAGGTACCCATTTTCGCAAAGATGGAGCACCAGCAATCGGAATTACGGCTACAGATGAAATACGTGGTGAACAATTCATGGAAAAACATGTGATCGTGCTTAAGTTCTCTAGTTACCGTCCAACATTGGAAGATATCCAAGACTCGATTCACAGAACATGGGGAATTCTAGGTGATTTTTCGCTTGGTTTACTTAATCAACGACATGTGTTAGTTCGACTTCAATCCGAGACGGAAGCCAAGAAAGTTCTGTCACGAGACTCTTTTTTTATCCGAGGAGTTCGTTTCAAAGCCTTCCGTTGGCACGATGGTTTTAGTTTGAAAGAGGACCCAATCTCGGTGCCATTGTGGGTAGAGTTACCTAACTTACCTTTAAATTTATTTCATCCCCCTATTTTAAAGGCAATTGTGAATTCTTTTTGTGGATTTTTGCGGATGGATGATCATACGCGATGCCTATCGAGTCCAGGTTTTGCCCGTGTTTGTGTGGAGATGATGATTACGCCCAAACAGTACACGCGGTCAATTGCAGTAAAGAATGGGGTGTCGATCCCACGAGGAAAAACGATCTACAAAACAAGGTTAAGGAAGACAAACTATGCGAAACTAAAGTTAAGAAATTCTAACAAATTTAAAATACGAAATTGAATTTAATTTAATGAAAATTAAGTTTGGAAAAATCACAAGGTTCCAAGAATCCCTCATAGACTTCACGCGCCAACTAGTATTGATTCGCTATGATGACTCAACTACGTGTTTCACATCCCAAACGACGTAATCGGAAAAATAATCTTTTATGCATTAATATACCCTAATGTAAATGAATTTAAGATTTCAATCTTCTAAAAAAACACAAAGGTCTGTCATATGTGATATCCTAAACTTACGATATATCCGGAGACAATATCGTAATAAATGACGATCACGTATAACTAACCTACTGGAATCAATTGATTCTTAAACATTCCACACATAAGAAAAGCGTGACTAAGCTTATATGGAGAAGAAAAGATAACCACAGAAATAATAACAATCTACGAAGAAATCTATGAAATCCTTGTCACTGAAACAACATAAATTTCTATATTAAATAAAAGTGAGAATCATTAAACATCATTATTCGTCGTGAAAACTTAAAGCGAATCAATTACTAATTAAGTGCGTTACATCTAGGAGTTCACCTCTTCACCTTGCGTGGGGTTTAGTGACTCATATTGGTGGTGGTCACATCATCAGTGGAGGTGGAATCCATCACTTCCTGTATGCGTACGAATCCCGAGAAATTTGCAAATCCCGAGAAATTTCAGCAGCTGCACTGTGGTGGTACTCAGCAATGGGCTGAGGTGCGAATAGCCAAACGTTTGAAAAACGGTTGATTCCCACCTAACAGTCGCGCGGCTCTGCCTTCGTCTCTAGCGCGACACCTCTTGCTCCGTCGCCGCTGCTTCGCTCCTCACGCGCGTTCCTTCATCCTCCGATCGTCTCCGGCACCTGCAAGAACAGAGATAAAGATGGAAAGAGTGAGAGAGATACAAAATTGAAGGAGGAAGAGAATGAGGGAGCAACAGGGAGGTGCCCTGTCGCGGTGGTGGTGGCTCTAAAAGAGAGAGGCGACTCTGTCGCGGTGGTGGTGGAGTGAGATGGAACAGGGAGAGAGATGGAAGGAATGAAAACGGGAGAGAATGGAACAAGGAAACATGGCGGCGTAACAGGGAGGTACTCCCTATTTCTGCTGCGTGCGGTGGTGGCGTGCGAGGTTTGTTCGTGATGGAGGATGCTGGACGGTGGCGAGGTGAAGGAAAGACAGGGACAGGGTGCAAGGGAGGAAAGAGGGACGGCGGTGGCTTGGACGGTGGCGAGATTGATGGTGGTTGGTTAGTGGCGAGAGATCTCTGTCTTTGCCCCGATGGAGGTGGTGATGGCAGCTGGAAAAGAGAGGAGGAGCAGAAAACGTGGAAGAGCCGACTCCCCCAAAGAGAAGGGAAGAGAGAAACCTAAATAGGGTTCCCCTATTTCCTTGTTAGGCTGGCTTAGGTTTCTAGCTTTCTGGACTTGGGCTTGATTAAAGTAAGTGGACCTAGGCTTATTTGGGTTAGGTTTAGATATGTGAACCACTATTTTACACCACCGCTAGAATCAACAAATTAATCATTTCCTCAAATTGTCGCCTTAATGCGATTTTATCGTTCACGCGCAAATTCCTACAAAAACATAAAAATGAAATAATTAGAATAAAATATATTAATTGAAGCACTAACATATATAAATTAAGGGATATATTTTGTAATAATTACGTGTTTATCAAATACCCCCAAACCTATATTTTGCTAGTCCTCGAGCAAAACAAAATAAAGAATAAAATCCTAACTCATTTACGTAGGAATCACGGTTGCACTTACCTTAACGTGCAACATGGCTTTAAACCTCTTGATTACCTCTAGAGGACGAGTTATAGTCTCGTGAGGGTTTCCAGAAATGCTACCCCCAAACATTACTGACTCAATAAAACAAAATCTATTTTCTAAAAACATAATGCAAAACATATGAACATTCCCTTTTATTTCCCTTAGAGTATTTTTCTGATTGCTTACAATTCAAGAAAAACAACAAACTAATAATATCACAAAAGTATATCAATAGATTACAATAATTTAATAGTATCTAAAGGTTACATGAATTTCATAATCATTCTCAACTCGAAGTGTGTGTGTGAGGAGCCTTATCAACATAACTCTTCATCTCATAGTAAAGATGTGACAAGATAAACTTTAGAAAAGACGTTTCGACTACAATTCTCTCATGTCGCTCAGAAATGAAACGCTCAGAGATTGGGCAATCAGTTTATATGTGAGGAAAATGATATAAATTATGGAAAATGCAAACATCTCACATATAATCATCATGAAAAACAAAATTTTCAAAGAGTGAAATGAATATGATCTCATGGACAGGAATATTGATTACTTTTGAGAATGTTGAATCAAACACCATAGTTCTTGCCTATTCAATCTCCACATCAATTAAGTTAACTTTCACTTAATATCAATCAGGTCTTTACTAGGTTGTATTGGGGCTTGGATTATGGCAAACAATAATGGACAAAAAAGATACAAAGATTTCCTGAGAATGGATACACCCTTGAATAAACACATAGGGCATTGAAGAACAAATCAATGTTGTACACCATTAACTTTTTCTTCATTATTTTCTTCTTCAATCGCAATTTTTTTTTTAAACATGCTTTTCCCCATTGATACAATCCAACACTTTTACTTCGAGGGCGCATGAAATATCTATTTATTTTTTTTTTTTTTTTTTTTTGCCCATTCCATAAATATATCTCACCGTATACATTCTCAGAAAATTGGGTAAGGATAAAATAATAAAGGTATTACTCCTTGATTGGAGTAGGTATTGGGAATGGGGATAACAAAGAAAAAGCTATTTAAAGGCTCAAAGGGCTGCAAATGGATATTTATTATTGGGTAGGCTAAAAGGCTAAGAATGGTTTAAAGAAAGAAATGCCTATATCACTTCATAAGTTCTAGTTAGTACTAGGACATCTCAATTAAATAAAGCAAGAAGTTCTAGTGTAAAGATTCAATTTTTATGTCATTCTTAAAGCAATCAATAAGAAAATCAAGAATAATGAGATCATCAACGAAATAATGTGGACTCAAGAAAAATCATAGTGTAATTAATAACCCTAAAAAAATAAAGAATTGCTCAAAACTCACACGGGTTAAAGTCTCCACTATTATTCTAAAGTTTTTTCTAGTTCAATATCTCACTAATCAACCTCAAATCATGTTAACTTGGCTTATAGTGCGCGAAAAGTCGAGTTGAAAAGTCTCACGAAATACATCTAACATAAGGATAATATCAAATACCATGTTTTCCACTAATATAACTGTGTGACACGTGTTAGTATGTGTTTTCTCAAAATTAAAGGCAACAAAAATATTCTCTAAGAAACTCAAAACCCTTTTTTCACTTTTTTTTTTTTTAAATTCACCAAGAGTTCAGATTTCAAATGCATTTTCAAGAAGATTTTACACAATTACCATAATCATCTAAGTATTCAATTGAGATTGAGTAGAACACAAAAATGACTCGGTTTAATTGTAAAATACGTTTTAAACTCAAATTTGTTTTGAAAATTGCATAAAAAAAATCTAATAAACCACACCCCCAAACCTAAACCAAACATTGTCCTCAATGTATAAAATAATAATCATGACAAATTAAGGCAAAAAAAAAGAGGAGGGTTAGAGTGATATTACCATGGTGAAGCTTTTTACCAATTTCGATGAAATCTTCCACCAATGAACGCTCAGAAACTTAAGAATCATGGAGTTTTCATTAGAAATCGATAAAATGCAGACTCGACATTAATAAAGAAAACAAAAAAAAAGGCAAGTTGTAAGTCAAAACTGTTATGGAGCTAACGAGTATGAGTGAAACACAACTAAATAGGGTACTCGAAAATCAATCCAAACTAACAGCAAAAACACACAACTAAGGCTAGGCTGCCTCCTAGGAGCGCTTGGTTTAACGTCTTCAGCCCGACATATATTCTCCCTTATGAAAGATATACCATGAAGTGACGAGGAAGAAGATAGGGAACATTCACCTCCAAACCTAGTCTATGATATAAACGAGTCAAAAGGGTTAAGGAATCGTATACCAACAACCTGAAAAGTTGAGGATTAGTCCACTCAAAAATAGCAACCACATGCGACACAAGATATACTAGCACATCCCAAAAGTTGCAAGGACACCATCTAAAATCGTATAAAAATGGTAAAGAAACTCGCATTCCTTGGAAGTCAGTAGGGATCTTAAACATGAATGGGTCACAAGTAGTGATATGCAACAAAGGATCCTCCATTTCCCATAAAATGAAACATCCTAAGTCTGGTTCCAAATCAGAAGATTGGATAATTTTCACATCAGTTATTGGATAGTTTTCACGTAACATATTAATCAATTCTTCTTCTTGTGAGCTATCAAGCACGGAAGAAATAATAACAGGAAAGGTATCACCTGGTCCGAGGAATGCATGTTTAAGTCCCTCAGGCAGTGGAGCTAGGCCAACTTTCAGAGTTTCCACAGTGGATGGTTGTGGTTTCTGTCTGTCCTTTGGCAACTCCTCAAAGCATGGTTGCCAATGTCGCCCTCCTTTATCCTTTAACCCTGAAACAACAGAAATATCAAAAGCATTGTCAGGATAAAGCGAATTCTCAAAATCAGAAATAGAAAGGAGGTACTCGAAGGTTTCAGAATCTGCGCTCAGGAGCGCGTCCTCTGATATCAGCATGTCTATCATGTAGGTATGATGACACTCATCATCATCATGTGGTTGCTTGCTAATATTGAATATGTTGACCTCCAGAGTCATGTTCCCAAAAGACAGCTTCATTAGACCGTTCCTGCAATTGATAAGAGCGTTAGCTGTGGCAAGAAAAGGTCTACCTAAAATAATCGGAACTGTAGACTCCATATTAACCGCAGAATGAGTATCTAAAATAAGAAAGTCGACGAGATAGTAAAACTTATCAATCTGAAGCAAGACATCCTCGACTATTCCTCTTGGCTTCTTAACCGATCTATCGGCCAATTGTAGTACCACGGATGTGGGTTTAATCTCTCCTAGACCCAGTTGCAAGTAAATAGAATATGACATCAGATTTACACTTGCCCCTAAATCCAACAAGGCTTGGCCGAACTCATGAGTCCCAATCTGGCAGGTGACTGTAGGACACCCTGGATCTTTGTACTTGGGTGGTGTCCTCTGCTCAATCACCGCGCTTACCTGTTCTGTCAAGAAGGCAGTCTTCTTGACATGATGTTTCCTATTGATAGTGCATAGATCATTGATGATCCTCGCATAAGTTGGTACCTGTTTAATCACATGCAGCAAAGGTAAGTTAATTTTAACCTGTTTCAAGTGTTCTAGAATCTCACCATGCAGTTCTGATTTCTTTCCAGTAGGTCGTAGTGCTTGAGGAAAAGGAACTGGAACTGGAATGTTCTTATTGGGCTCATCCTCAGGGATGCTCTCCTGTGCACTTGGGGAGGTGCATATAGTCGTGGATGAGTTTGATCCCTTTAAAATATTACCACTCCGCATAGTAATGGCATTAACCTCTTTGACTTTCTGAGAGTCTGAGGTAGAGGTTTGTGCCATAAGTTGTCCCTTCGGATTTGCTTGAGGCTGTGACGGAAATTTGCCTCGCTCTTGTACTGTTAAGGAACTTGTCAGCTTGGTTATCTGGCTTTTGATCTCCTTGTTCTCCTCTGCCAACTGTGTCAATGCAACCTCAAATTTTTGATTAGTTTTACCTTGTGCCTCTATAAATGCATGTAATGTGTCTGATAAGGAACTTGTGTTAGATTGTGCATTGTATGGAGGTGCAGGGTATGACCTAGGTGGTTGTGCCTGTGAGTGTGTAGGTTGGTCTGCTTCGGACCTCCAGCCTAAGTTAGGGTGATCTCTCCAGCCAGAATTGTAAGTGTTAGAGAATGGTGAGTAAGGCTTCTTGTACATCCCTAAGGCGTTACATTGTTCCTCATAAACCCCTCTCATCTCAGTCAAGGTCGGGCAATCCTGTGCTAAGTGTTCAACTCCCCCGCATATAAAACAGGCGTCCTGTAGCTCAACTCTGGCAACAGTATGTGTGGGCCTACCATCCTTGGTCTTAAGTGCCTCTAACTCCCTAGTTACTCTACCAAGTTGGGCTCTAAGGCTATCATCTTCCCTAAGTTGGTAAACTCAAGCTAGGCGTGCTCTATCTGTGCTCTCAGTAGCACTTGGACCAGTCCAAGTATGAGCCTTTTCAGCCAAGTCATTCAGGTACTCAATAGCCTCGTCAGGGTCCTTTTGCAAAAACTCTCCGTTACACATCATCTTAATGAACTGACGTTCTCTACTGGTGAGTCCCTCATAAAAATAACTGACTACGCGCCAACTCTCATACCCATGGTGTGGGAATGTATTCAAAAGATCCTTGAACCTTTCCCATACTTGATATAATGTCTCGCTATTCTTTTGGGTGAAGGTAGAAATCTGTCTCTTTAGACCGTTGATTTTGTGGTGAGGAAAGTATTTATTAAAAAATGCTTGGGTCATCTCCTCCCACGAACCTATAGACCTTGGTCGCAAAGAGTATAGCCAACTCTTCGCTTTTTCCTTAAGGGAAAAAGGAAAAAACCTTAGTCTAACCGAGTCTACAGCCTCAACTTTGTTGTGAAAGGTGACCACAACTTCCTCGAATTCCCTAATGTGAACATAAGGATTCTCACTCTCTAGGCCATGAAAAGTGAGTAATAATTGTATCATACCCAGCTTAAAATCTAGCTTTGGTGTACTTGGTGCAAACATGATACATGATGGAGTAGCAGTGCGCGTGGGGTGGAGATAGTCCTTTAGCGACCGAACATGGTCATCTTCGTGATTACTAATGGTGTTAGTAGTAGGACTTAATTTGGTCTCAATGTGAATTTGTGGGTGTTCTAAATTTGGGATCCTAATTAGTCTCCCTAAGTGGTCTCTATTCCAACTCACACCCCCAATGTTTTTTTTTTTTTTTAAATTTAAATTTAAATTAAAATTTTTTTTTTAATTTTTAATTTTTTTTAGAAATAAAATAAAAATAAAAATTAAACTGGACCTAAAACCAAAAAATAGACTAAAATAAAATAAAATGAAAAATGAGCAAGAAAGATAATACCCGAAACCTTCCTTGTAGAATGACACTTGTTCTCCGGCAACGGCGCCAAAATTTGATTACGCCCAAACAGTACACGCGGTCAATTGCAGTAAAGAATGGGGTGTCGATCCCACGAGGAAAAACGATCTACAAAACAAGGTTAAGGAAGACAAACTATGCGAAACTAAAGTTAAGAAATTCTAACAAATTTAAAATACGAAATTGAATTTAATTTAATGAAAATTAAGTTTGGAAAAATCACAAGGTTCCAAGAATCCCTCCTAGACTTCACGCGCCAACTAGTATTGATTCGCTATGATGATTCAACTACGTGTTTCACATCCCAAACGACGTAATCGGAAAAATAATCTTTTATGCATTAATATACCCTAATGTAAATGAATTTTAGATTTCACTTCTTCTAAGAAAACACAAAGGTCTGTCATATGTGATATCCTAAACTTACGATATATCCGAAGACAATATCGTAATAAATGACAATCACGTATAACTAACCTACCGGAATCAATTGATTCTTAAACATTCCACACAAAAGAAAAGCATGACTAAGCTTATATGGAGAAGAAAAGATAACCACCGGAATAATAACAATCTATGAAGAAATCTATGAAATCCTTGTCACTAAACAACATAAATTTCTATATTAAATAAAAGTGAGAATCATTAAACATCATTATTCGTCGTGAAAACTTAAAGCGAATCAATTACTAATTTAGTGTGTTACATCTAGGAGTTCACCTCTTCACCTTGCGTGGGGTTTAGTGACTCATGGTGGTGGTGGTCACAGCATCAGTGGAGGTGGAATCCATCACTTCCTATACTCAGCTATGGGCTGAGGTGCGAATAGCCAAACGTTTGAAAAACGGTTGATTCCCGCCTAACAGTCGCGCGGCTCTGCCTTCGTCTCCAGCGTGACACCTCTTGCTCCGTCGCCGCTACTTCGCTCCTCGCGAGCGTTCCTTCGTCCTCCGATCGTTTCCGGCACCTGCAAAAACAAAGATAGAGATGGAAAGAGTGAGAGAGATACAAAGTTGAAGGAGGAAGAGAACGAGGGAGCGAAACAGGGAGGTGCCCTGTCGCGGTGGTGGTAGCTCTAAAAGAGAGAGGCGACTCTGTCGCGGTGGTGGTGGAGTGAGATGGAACATTGAGAGAGATGGAAAGAATGAAAACGGGAGAGAATGGAACAAGGAAACAGGGAGGTACTCCCTGTTTCTGCTGCGTGCGGTGGTGGCGTGCGAGGTTTGTTCGTGATGGAGGATGCTGGACGGTGGCGAGGTGAAGGAAAGACAGGGACAAGGTGCGAGGGAGGAAAGAGGGACGGCGGTGGCTTGGACGGTGGCGAGATTGATGGTGGTTGGTTAGTGGCGAGAGATCTCTGTCTCTGCCCCGATGGAGGTGGTGATGGCAGTTGGAAAAGAGAGGAGGAGCAGAAAATGTGGAAGAGCCGACCCCCCCAAAGAGAAGGGAAGAGAGAAACCTAAATAGGGTTCCCCTATTTCCTTGTTAGGCTGGGCTTAGGTTTCTAGCTTTCTGGGCTTGGGCTTGATTAAAGTAAGTGGACCTAGGCTTATTTGGGTTAGGTTTAGATATGTGAACCGCTATTTTACACCACCGCTAGAATCAACAAATTAATCATTTCCTCAAATTGTCGCCTTAATGCGATTTTATCGTTCACTCGCAAATTCCTACAAAAACATAAAAATGAAATAATTAGAATAAAATATATTAATTTAAGCACTAACATATATAAATTAAGGGATATATTTTGTAATAATTACGTGTATATCAGATGACCTTGGCGAAAAAATTACCAAATAAAATTTGGATTGATAGGGCTAATAATAGGGGTTTCTGGCAGAAGATAGAATATCCAGGTTTCAAGTATTGTAATTACTGCTCGTTGATAGGGCATCAGGAGGATTTCTGCAGAAAAAAGCTAGGTCTTAAGGGTGGTGGCCGAGTTGCTGATTCCAGTAAAGCAGAGAAGGCGATCAAGACAAAGGTAGACACCATCACTAGCAAGCCAAAGGCCGACTCCAACAATATCAAGCAACAATATGTACCAATAATTCGGAAGCCCCCACCGGACGTGGGTATGAGTGGCGTCAAGAATAGCAAAGGGGAGGAGATTACGGAGGGAGATGGGCATAAGAGGCCGGAGGCCGTGGATTCAATGACGGTGGCACTGTCAAATAAATTTGGACCCCTTGAAGAGGAAGCTGAGGAGGCTCACACAAGGCAGGAATTAATGGGTAAGACAATGCATCAAGCGAATGCTGAGGCTTTGCAGGAATCTACGGTGGAATGCCTCCTGGAGGCGGGGTATACATTTTCGGAGATTGCCAATGTCCTTGGGGCACAAGAACAACCATTACAAAAGATTGATGCCAACGTTGGGGAGAAGATTAGTCGTCTCGATGAAACAAATGTAATTTCTAAACTCAGCTCCCCTCAATCTCATAATGCGGCAGCTACGAACGGTATGCCAATTGACACAAATGGCGAGGGCCAAGTTGGGCCAGCTAATGCAGGATCTCAGCAAGCAACTGCAGGAAATCAGCATGCTAATGCAGGTACTCAGCAGGAAAGTGAGGCACAAAAACAGGAAAGTGAGGCCATTGAGATGCTGACTCTGCAGCAGGAAAGTGAGGCACAAAAACAGGGTGCTGCCATTGAACCCGAGGAGCAATTGAGGTGCGCTTCTCTCCATCCAGCGCACGCTGCCTCCTCGGTTGTCACCACAGCAGGGGTCTCGGCCAGGCACTGCACCACAGCAGGGGACTCGGTCATGCATTGCAACACAGCAGGTGGCTCGGCCTTGCACTGCACCACAACACAGGCCATGTTATCACCCCAGTCCGGTGCTCCTATATTTGTTTCATATACGTCACAACCAATGCGGACAACATTGTCACAGGCATCAGGGCAGGGAACAACGAAGGTGACAGTGACGGATGTACAGGCTATACAAAGTAACCCCGTGGACATTGGCAAAGTATCGGCTCCTGTGACAGCCGAGAATAAACATGATGGGGGGGTTTTGTTCGATGTAGTTGTTCAATTGATGAAGGAGAGCCATGTTTTGCGCAAGCAGAAAAAAAAGATGAATTCTAACTCTCTTGACAGTTCCACATATGATAGTGATGCGGCTGCGTCGGATTCGGAGTTAGGGCCGGAATCACAAGCTATCAAGGATTTAGCATTGGGAGCTCAGTCCGATGAGAATCTTAGGAAAACAGTCGGTTTGGCGGTACCTTCAGGCAACCGTCGTAAGACTAAGAAGGGTAAGACTTCCACCCGAGTTTAAGATGATTGAAAATATTCTTTTTTGGAATGCTCGTGGGGTGGGTAATCAGTCCACGAGGAGGAGGTTAAAAAATATGGTTGTGGAGCATAAAGTCAGAATTCTTATGATTGCGGAGCCTATGATTGATGCTAATAGACACATGGAGATTGGCAACAAACTCAAGTTTGGTGGATTTGTCTCGAATGACTCTTTTGGCGGCAAGATATGGATTCTTTGGGACACCTCTCTTGCCCTGTCAGTGGTGGATATGTCGGATCAGATCATCCATTGAAAGGTAACGGACTCTGCTTCAAGAATTTTTCTAATTTCTTTTGTTTATGCTAAATGCTCTGTGGATGAACGAAAGGATCTCTAGTTAAATATGGTCAATTTTGCTGCAAATCATGATATTCCATGGATGGTAGGCGGTGATTTTAATACATACTTGCACTCGGGCGAAAAAGTGGGGGGAGTGGAGCCGTCCCTGGCGAGCATGTCCCATTTCTCTTACTGTATTGAAAATAGTGGTCTAATTGACTGTGGATTTTCGAGTCCTCGACTCACCTGGTGTAATAATATGCGAGGTACTGAGCGTATTTGGGCCAAACTGGATAGGATACTTGTTAACTCAGCTTGGTTGACAGTGATGGGCAGTCCTACAGTGGAACATCTTAGCAGAACTTTTTCGGATCATTCTCCGTTGTTGACTTCTATGCCAACACAATCAAAAATAGGTTTTGCCCCTTTTCGCTTTCTAAATATGTGGACGACTCATCCCGGTTTTCTTGATCTGATTAAGGACAAGTGGTCGACCGACATGGGTTCCATGAGACCTATTGACAGAGTGGATGCCAAACTTAAACTGACCAGACGAGCTCTTATACAGTGGAACAGGACGGTTTTTGGTAATGTGTTCAGCAGAATTCGAGCTTTAGAGGATGAAATGCAACAGTGGGAAACACTTCTTTTGACGGGTTTTGCAACTATAAGAACTATTGGTCTAAATGTTGATGCTAACTGGGATGTCAATGCTTGTAGTAATCTACATCGTTGTCAGGCGGAATACAGATTAGCTCTCAAACAGGAGGAGCTTTACTGGATCCAAAAGTAAGGCGAAAAAGAGTTTAAGGAGGGGGATGCTTGCACCAAATACTTTTTTGCTTCCACCAAGTCCAAACAAAAGTGACGGGCCATCAATCAGATTTCTTTACCGTGCGGTAGGATAGTCTCGGAACCTGGTGAGATTCTTGACAACGCTAATGAGTTTTTTGCTAATTTGATGTCTTCTCAAGGTACTTGTCAGGTGGATATGGATTTGTTAAACTGCATCCCACAGGTGCTGAGCCCCGTTCAGTGTGACACTTTGGTCATACGCCCTTCTTTGGAAGAAGTGAGAATTGCTGTCTTTGACATTCCCAAAAATAGTGCGCCTGGACCGGATGGTTTTACTGCTGATTTCTTTCAGTCTTGTTGGGAGGTTGTGAGTAAGGATATTTGGGAGGCCGCTATCTAATTTTTTGAAGGGGAGGCGATGTCGGCTTCTTTTACGGCGAATTTCATGGCTTTGATTCCTAAAATTGAGAATCCAGACTCTTTTTCTGACTTTCGTCCAATCAGTCTGTGTAATGTGATTTACAAGATTTTCAGCAAAATTCTCTGCAATAGACTGGTAGAATTTTTGCCAGGGTTGATTTCTCAGGAGCAGGGGGCTTTTGTCAAAGGCAGGTTCATTGGTAAAAATATTGGGCTGGCGCAGGAACTGTTTAGGGACATTAACAGAAAGGCATTTGGAGGAAATGTGGTGTTGAAAATTGATATGAAGAAAGCGTATGATAGACTGGAGTGGAATTTTTTGTTCGCAGTGCTAAAAAAATTTGGTTTTAGTGGTAGATTCTGCCATCTCGTCTCCAACTGTATAGCTTTTTGTGGTTTCTCGGTTTTGCTTCAGGGAGCCTACAAAGGTTTCTTTAGATCCACCAGAGGTCTAAGGCAGGGTGATCCTCTTTCTCCATTCCTTTTATTATTGCCTCTGAAGTGTTGAGTAGGGGTTTGACAGAGGCCTTCGACAAAGGTATTATTATACACCCAGGGCCTGCCGTCCTATTTCACATTTCACACCTTCTGTATGTTGATGATACCCTTATTTTTTTAAATGGAAGAAAATCCTCACTTATGAGTTGCATGGAGTTCTTGACACGTTACTGTAAAACTTCAGGACAGAAAATAAATGAAGGGAAAAGTTCTTTTACTTTGGATGACAAGGCCGTCGCGGAAACTATTGTGGGGGTCAAAAGTTGCACTGGGTTCCAGTTTAAAGTTGCTCCTTTGAAGTATTTGGGCGGACCAGTTTTCCAAGGGCGAGTAAAAATTTCATATTTTGAAGATTTGATTGCTAAAATTCAAGCTCGTATCCATGGTTGGAAGGCAAAATTGCTAACTCCGGGAGGAAGATTAATATTGATTAGACATGTCCTCAGCTCGATTCCAATTTACATTCTTAGTACCATGTGCGTACCCAGGAAAGTTTTATCACGGATTCATAGTTTATTGGCGGATTTCTTCTGGGGAGATTGTGAAGGGAGAATGAAGAAAAAATGGGTGTCATGGGATAATATTTGTTTCCCTCGGGAGGAAGGGGTTTGGGAGTTAGAGACTTGAGGGTGGTGCTGCAAGCTTTTCGCATCAAGGCTCTTTGGAGACTCATTACTTCGGACTCTTTATGGGCTACATTTATGAGGAATAAATATTGGCTGAATGGAGTTGCGTTGAATAGCCAGATTGTGAAAGGTGGGTCCTCACCTTTTTATAAGGAGCTCATGTATGGGAAGGCTTTTATTTTGCGTAATTCACTTTGGCGTATTGGCTTGGGCAATATTAATTTTTTTGAAGAAAACAGGAACACGGTAGCTTCTTTCAGGAGGTCCGTCGCTTTGGTTAGTCAAGATTTTTGGCCCTCAGTTAGCAAGGTTATTTCAACAAATTTTGAATTAGTTAATCCAGACCTTAGAAGTTTGGCACGTAGTCTTTTTGCTGATAGACTACGGGTTGAGGACGATGGTGATGACGAGTGTTTATGGATACCAAATCCAAATGGGTTATTTTCCCTTCAGTCGGCCTATGAATTGTTACGGAGACAAGGAAAGGTTAACGTCCTATTTAAGAAGATTTGGCATGACATTATTCCTTCCCGAATCTCAGTTTTTGTTTGGAAGTTACTCCGTAGAGGGGTACCAGTGGATGGGGAGTTATATAGATGTGGTTTGAGTCTTGCCTCTAGATGCCGATGTTGCAAATCACCAAAGATCGAATCTTTGAATCATCTCTTTCTGGACGGAGAATTGGCGATACAGGTATGGAGTCACTTTGAACGGATTTTTGAAGTGCATATACGGCGTCCAGCAGAAGTATCTACGGTGCTCGTAATTTGGTTCAAGAGAGCCAAACAGAACTCTCAAACAAGTATGTTATTCCTTTTTACTCCCATGCTCATTTTATGGGAAATTTGGAAACAGAGATGTAAGTGTGTCTATGAAAATGCTTCACCAAATCCTGCCTTTGTGATTTTGAACATTCGGCGTAATCTGCAATTGGCTAATAACTTTATAAGTCCTAAACAAGGTAGCGGTAACAAGGCACCATTACGGGCTTTGGGGTTACAGGAGCTCCCAGTTTTGAGAAAGTTTGTTCGGATTGTCTTTTGGCACCCCCCTCCGGAAGATTTTGTTGCTTTAAATGTGGATGGATCCTCACATATGAATGCGGCGTCCGGAGGAGTGATCATTAGAGACTCTAGGGGTCTTTGTGTTGGGGCCAAGCAAATGTTTTTTGGTGCAGGCTCCAATAATAAAGCGGAAATTTTGGCTCTAGCTGAGGGCCTACGCTTTTGTCTCTCTTTGGGTTTTCAAAAGGTGGTTGTTCAGGACACTTTTAAAATTCCTTGGCATTTGGAGAATACTTTGAAAGAAATTAAGAGGTTAGCGGTGTTAATGAATTTGGTTTGCACACACATCTATAGAGAGGCCAATGCGGTGGCGGATGCGTTAGCAGATAGAGCGCAACGAGACTATCGGACTATCTCTTTCGGTGCGCATGATCTTCCAAGGCGAGTGGCAGGTTTGGTTATGCTTGACCGCTGGCATACGGCATATATACGCCACGGGGATGAGTAGATGATTCAGGTTTTTGCTGTTTTTCCCTCTTGGTCTGAGGGCAGGGCCAGGGACGAACTGCGGTTGATGTTGCTGCTGATGCGAGAGACGCAATGCTGCTGCTGCAAGGGACGATCTGCTGATGCTGCGAGGTACGCACTGCTGCTGCTGCTGCGAGGGAATCACTGCGACTGCTGCGAGGGACGAACTGCTGCTCTGCGAGGGACGCACTGCTGCGAGCTTGCTGCTGGTTGCAAACCAGAGTGCGCTCTGTTTCACTGCAGAGTACGCACTATCCTGGCTGCAAAGGGGCGAGTTTCTGGGTGCTGCATTTCACTGCTTGCACTCATTCCTGCAGCAGGTCTTGGATTACAAGCAAGGACATTGAATACCTTAACTCGTATTTGCTATTGCTCGGTGTCGGGATGTGCATCGAGCGGAGTAGTGCTCTTTCTTGTTGGGTATTTAGCTTACAAGGCTAGGTTGACAGTTTTGTTATTGGTGGTAGCATTTTTGGTCCATGGTTTTTATGTTTTTGGTTTTAAATCGGGTAAAGTCGTAATGTACCCCCGTTTTGATTGTAAATCGATTTTTATGATGAGTAATAAAGGTCTGGCATCCCATAGTTGCCCCTCCCCACTGGAGGTTTAATTTTTAAAAAAAAATGTTAATTTTTATCCATCTTTTGTTGTGAACGTGCTTGTGTGGTTATCATTCATGAGGTTGAATGGAGACCTTAAGGTAGATCTTTTATTTCTTCCTCAATTTTTGTGTGTGTGTGTAATAAAGCACTTCTGATTTTCCTTTGTGACCAAAACTAATTCAAAGGGATGGATTCTCTCTTCCACTTGTAAAAGTCCTTTCACAACTTGTGCTAAGAAATATTTTATTCTCCATGATTGTGCTTATTGGGTGATGGTGATGACTATGACTTGTTGCGCTAACATTAATCTTAAAGCCATATTAGCCACAACATTTTAATTTTCATTTTATTATTAATTATTTATTTGCGCCACCTCGACTTTGTCAAAGTCAACTAGCATTTTGGAGACACTACCATGTTCCCATTAGCATCTCAATTATGTTAATCCTAACTAAACAACAATTCCATGAAATTCATAGTGTGACATAGGGGTGGGCATTCCATCCCGCGATTCCGTTCTCATCCCGATCCCATCCCGATCTAGAATGGGATGAAGATTTTCAATCCCGCCAATTCCGTCCCGTCCCGAACTAAATTTTCAATATTTATTTATTTTATGATTGCAATATTTGGATGCCCATACAAATTCCCTGATGCATATAACATTTTAGCATCTAAAATTCTCAATGTCGTTAGGCTATCAACTCATATTTGAGACCAATTTGTTTAATTGTATTTAACTAGGGTACATTCGATTTCATTGAAAACTTTGGATACTCAACCTATAATACAATTTAATGGGTTCCTAGTATCATCTCATTTGCAAGGATAGATATGCATGAAAATTAAGATCCCGTCTTGTCCCATCCCGAACCCGTTTAGGATGGGACGAGGTCGGGATGGGGTTTATCCCAACCCGTCCCGTCCCGATCCCGTATGAACGGGATGGGATAGGGATGAGTCTATCTCGTCCCATCCCGTCCCGTGCCCACCCCTAGTGTGACATGATAAACTTTTTTTTTTTTTTAAATTTGGGTCGTTGACCATTTTTATTTATTTATTAATCCATGCCCGAAGGCTACATGACTGACCTTATAGGGTTAACCAAACCAAGCCCGAAGGCTACAATATTGTTGCCACTAAATATCCCCATCGCCTCCATCTCGCATAGAGACTTGCTTTCGCTCCAGTCCATCGCCTTCACCTTGCATGAAGACTCGCTTTCGCTTCGCTCTGGCCTAGTCCATCTAAGCAGCTGCATTCAATACCCGAAGGCTTATTAACGGCGGAGCAAATGTGCTCCTAATAATCGGACAAAAACTCACAAAATCCTAACCGGTGAGTCTCGAACCCGTGACCTCTCACAAGGAGAGTGGATGTCCGACCAACTGAGCTACAATTGATGGTCATATGATAAACTATACATGAGACTATATGCATGCATTTAAATGTGGAGAATAGTACCTTCATCATGAGTGTTAGTAATTTTGTGGGTAAGCATCAATTGCAGAGGCTACAGGCACTTGGTGTCAGCATAAGATTCAGGCTTGGGGACTCTTAAAGTAATAAGGCATGCATGTGAAAGATGTTGATGAGTGTGAGGTTTTTATTTCTTTTTGCACTGTTTATGTTCGACAAGTCATCGTGTGGCTTCTACTCCAAGTTAGGCTTTATGTCTCTTTCTTATGATCCCGTCAGAAATGCTAAGAGCACTAGTAGTGCTCCATTCTTCTAGTAAAATGATTGTTAAATGTGCCTAATAAAGTTGGTGCAACTGAGCATATGGCTATTTTAGGGTTATCAATTTTCTGTTTCCCCGACCCTTTTCTGTTTAGCTTTAAACAGCCAACACAAGATTTTAGTTCTGATGGTCACTTCATCAGCTCTAAACCTATGAAATCCTTTTGGCTCTGACCCCGGGGAAGTCCCCAACAAATTTACCATGCACTTTACCACTGCGATTAATTCACAATGTACTAACCTTAAAAATGACTTCAATTTATTTAAGCGTGTTTTAAAAGAAAATAGTAGGTGATGCACATTCAGAATTTAAAAAAAAAAAAGTATTTTTACTAACTTAGGATGGCTCCCTTAATTTTCATTGTAAATTAAGGACACTACACACCCATGACTAAATAAAAACTATATATCATTTGAGCTCCGTAGCCCGGTAATATATGTTCAACACTTAGTATTCAGTCTGTTCATTCTCCACAGTATCCACAATCTTCGGTCTACATCCTCTCAAAAGTCAGTATTCAACACAGTCTACTTGCTTTCAGAAGTCAGTATTCATCACAGTCCACAGTATCCAGAAGTGTAATTGATCTCGAAATCTTCCACAATCTTTAGTAGTCCACCGGCCTCGGCAGGGCATTAGTTTCTGGTAGTCAGCTGATGTTCACATAATTATTACATAATATACCTCCTAATTTAATTTTGTTAGTGTTTTGAATAGCGTATTTTAGTTTAATTATTTTATTTTTTTACTTTTGTAGGATTTGGAGTTTAAATGACAAAAGTGCGTTAACGTGGCGAATTTGGAAATACATAGACAAATTGACGAAGTGGAGCGGGAGACACTCAAGCTAATGATTAATAAAGAGAACCGAAGAAAAAAAAAAGGAAATTAGTTTTGAATTTTGGTGGAACAAAGAAGTAATATGGATGAACATAGCCAAACCCACCTTTCAAGGGGTGGGACCCCTTTGTTTGCAATTTGTATTTGGTTCCAAGGAGTTTGCTTCCTTTTGCCCACATATACAGCAACAAGAAGAAGGAGCACGTTTTTTTGGTTTCCAAATTGGATTGGTTTTCCAATTGGGGGTGGCCAATAAGGAGGTTTTTCTCTTTATCATATAGAGAACAAGAAGAGAGAATACAGGGAAAAAAAAAAGATACACCAGGACTTTTGTTCCCAATTTTATATGGACCAATGAGGAGTTTGTTTACAATGGAAATTGGGCTTCCAATCTAAAGGGGCGAAAGAAGGAAACGCAAGACAGCAAGAGGAGCAGGAGAAGACGTTGTCTAGCACAGCAGAGAACGACGCAGCAGCGCAGCAGGCAGCCAAAACGCTTGATAGAACAGGCAGCCAAGACGCTGTCCAGCAGCAGCAGAAACGCAGGAGCAAGGGGTGCCCAGGAACATTATTATCATAAATAAACTTTGTTGGACCTTGTGTATAAGTCCTGAGATCAAGGATAAGACATTATTATCATAAATGTGATGAATTAACACAATCAAATAGAAAGTTAGAACAACATTCAAATCATGATAGCAAAAACAAATTAGAATCCAGTAGTAATCTCTAAAAGTTCAGATTCAAAACCTTTAATCAATCTAGGGCATCAAGCCAGTGAAAAAAGCATCAACTCACTGAAACGATCGATTAAACCCTAAAAAGGGAAGAGAGAGTTCGGATATGAGATGAGATGAACATCACCTTAAACACCACCGAACTTCCTTAAAATTGGATAGTTTTCAATAAAAACTCAAAGAAATTCCTTAATAATACTCACAATCTTGTGAACATGCAAATGCCCTACAAATCAACCGAAACCAGTTCTTTACATACAATTTTCAATTCAATTAATCTTAGAAATCAAGTTGGGCAATCATGGCATCGTTTCGATCATAAAACAGTCAAGAATGTGCACGACATGCAAAAAAATACTCGAAAGAAATCCGTTACAGTAGTTTTGACAACTAATTGAATAGCTAGCTTCTTATCATCCTTAAACAAGAAACTTTACGAAACTAAAACATGTGGTATTCAATCAAATTCAACTCTAAAAAATTGCATAAAAATAATATAAGGAATACCCCAGGGTTTGGATCTCGTTCAGGCCACATTCTACATTCAATCCAAATCAAAGACTAATGTGATAAATCTATCCGATTTTTCTTCCACTAACTACAATGCTTAGGCATTCCACATCGATACAAATTAGAATGAATAATCAAATTAAATGGAAAGTGATAAGAGACCGTGTGAGTGAATGTAAAATTGAAACATTTTGATTCGCAAGCAAATAGTGTAAGTTTGTGAGTTAGGGTTTAGGTGAGTTATGGGTTGACTAGTGTTCGAACAAAAGATTGAGAGAGAGATCACAGAAGACGCGGGAAACAGAAAGAGAGATGACATACCTAGAGTGTTGTGGAGAAGCTAGGGCTTGCGAGGTTTTAGTTTTCCACCAATTTCAATCCATTCATAAGGGAGGTCTTTCACTCTTCAAGGGAAAACCAGCAAATGTCAAATTCAAGCTTGCGTGAAACGGGATCGATGAGCTCGTTGTTCGCCAAGGCCTTGAAGAGGGTGTGGCCTGAAACCTTTTTCTTCACGATGTGATCCGAGACCTTCGCGGAAGAGAAGAAACCTTCATCTCACGCAGACAACAAAAAGGGAGGGTTTTGGTTTGACTGAAATAGGGGGAGAAGAAGCTGAGAAATGGGGAGGTCGAAAGTCTTGGCAGATGTATACGCACAACCTAACTTATCTGTCGGGGACTTAATTGGGGCAAATATAAACGCCAAATCTGGATTTTGTGTCATCTACAACCGCCAGCACCATTTCTGTCAATATTCAACATGCAATTGCGCGAAAAATTTTCCACTTTAGATTTTCGTGGCGGATAAAAATATCAAAAAAAAAAAAATATCTGTATCCACCATAACACTAGTTAAACCACCACCAAAATTCGCTAGAAAGGCCCCCTTTTGTAGTAGTGCATCATCATCAAAGTTCATTCCCAATACTTTAGAAATAACAATAATAAATAAATTTGTGTGAGGGAGATAAAGATGAAATGCAACACAAAAAAAGGGGAAAGAAAAGTTTAAAATAAAAATCAAGCAAGAAAAAATAACTTTGAAATCACATTACAAGAGTTAAATCTTTTACTTTTGAATTCTCAACCCTTACCCTATGAAAAATTTCACATTTTTTCATCTTGTTTTTTTCTTTTTAATTAATAATAATTATAAATAAAATTTAAAAAAAAAAGCCAAATTCTTGTATCTATAGAGTCCATTCATAAATAAAATGAAATAAAACTAAAGTCTAAATAGATCCAATCTGGTTTAGTTAATTAATTAATCAAATAATTATAATTAATTGATCAATACAGGATGTTATGGAATCTTTCTCATCAATATAAATCACTCGCTCCTTATCTCCAATATGAACCACACCCATATACATCTTTTCTCCCTCATGGAACAAGAGCCAAAACCAAAGTGGGAAGGCAAGGCAACAGCCAAGCTACCAAACTCCACAGCTGACCAAATATGGCCTCTACTATCAGACTTCTTCAACTTACACAAATGGCTCCCAGGGATCGATACATGTACCCCTGTAGAAGGTCCACCGGGACAACCCGGCTGCATCAGATACTGTTCTGTTACTCTAGTCCCATCCACGGAGGATGTTGAAGGAACGACCTCATGGGCCTATGAAAAATTACTTGCAATAGATCCACTGAAGAAAAGTTTGACATATGAAGTCACTGATAATAATGTTGGGTTCAAAGCTTATGTTGCCACCATGAAAGTGGTTGATGAAGAAGATGAGAATGAAAGCAATAAGCAGGGTTGTGAAATGGAGTGGTCTTTTGTATCGGATCCTGTTGATGGTTGGAAGTTTGAGGATTTGGTTTCTTATATTGATTCAAGTCTACAAGGTATGGCTAAGAAAATGGAAGAAACTCTTCATGCTGCAATTACATGACATGTTAATTTTTATCCATCTTTTGTTGTGAACGTGCTTGTGTGGTTATCATTCATGAGGTTGAATGGAGACCTTAAGGTAGATCTTTTATTTCTTCCTCAATGTTTGTGTGTGTGTAATAAAGCACTTCTGATTTTCCTTTGTGACCAAAACCAAGTCAAAGGGATGGATTCTCTCTTCCACTTGTAAAAGTCCTTTGACAACTTGTGCTAAGAAATATTTTATTCTCCATGATTGTGTTTATTGGGTGATGGTGATGACTATGACTTATTGCGCTAACATTAATCTTAAAGCCATATTAGCCACAACATTTCAATTTTCATTTTATTATTAATTATTTATTTGAGCCACCTCGACTTTGTCAAAGTCAACTAGCATTTTGGAGACACTACCATGTTACCTTTAGCATCTCAATTATGTTAATCCTAACTAAACAATAATTCCATGAAATTCATAGTGTGACATAGGGGTGGGCATTCCATCCCGCGATTCCGTTCTCGTCCCAATTTTTTGGGTCTCAATGGGATTGAATAATTTCATTCCGATCCTGTCCCGATCTAGAATGGGATGAAGATTTTCAATCCCGCCAATCTCGTCCCGTCCCGAACTAATTTTTCAATATTTATTATTTATTTATTTATTTTAGGATTGCAATATTTGGATGCCCATACAAATTCCCTGATGCATATAACATTTTAGCATCTGAAATTCTCAATGTCGTTAGGCTATCAACTCATATTTGAGACCAATTTGTTTAATTGTATTTAACTAGGGTACATTCGATTTCATTGAAAACTTTGGATACTCAACCTATAATACAATTTAATGGGTTCCTAGTATCATCTCATTTGCAAGGATAGATATGCATGAAAATTAAACTCTGTGTGAGATTCCAATGACAGCTTCATGTGCTTATTATGGCATAGGTTACATTATGTTTAGTAGATTGCATTTTGGTTTATTATTTAATTTTCAGCATGGTTATGTGTGAACATGCAATTTGCTGAAGATCTATTTCAATTATTGAAATTGCATGGTCAATTTGAAACACGCTGATCCCGTCCTGTCCCATCTCGAACCCGTTTAGGATGGGACGAGGTCGGGATGGGGTTTATCTCATCCCGTCCCGTCCCGATCCCGTATGAACGGGATGGGATAGGGATGAGTCTATCTCGTCCCATCCCGTCCCATGCCCACCCCTAGTGTGACATGATAAACTTTTTTTTTTAAAAAAAATTTGGGTCGTTGACCATTTTTATTTATTTATTAATCCATGCCCGAAGACTACATGACTGACCTTATAGGGTTAACCAAACCAAGCCCGAAGGCTACAATATTGTTGCCACTTAATATCCCCATCGCCTCCATCTTGCATAGAGACTTGCTTTCGCTCCGGTCCATCGCCTTCACCTTGCATGAAGACTCGCTTTCGCTTCGCTCCGATCTAGTCCATCTAAGCAGCTGCATTCAATACCCGAAGGCTTATTAACGGCGGAGCAAATGTGCTCCTAATAATCGGACGAAAACTCACAAAATCCTAACCGGTGAGTCTCGAACCCGTGACCTCTCACAAGGAGAGTGGATGTCCGACCAACAGAGCTACAATTGATGGTCATATGATAAACTATACATGAGACTATATGCATGCATTTAAATGTGGAGAATAGTACCTTCATCATGAGTGTTAGTAATTTTGTGGGTAAGCATCAATTGCAGAGGCTACAGGCACTTGGTGTCAGCATAAGATTTAGGCTTGGGGACTCTTAAAGTAATAAGGCATGCATGTGAAAGATGTTGATGAGTGTGAGGTTTTTATTTCTTTTTGCACTGTTTATGTTCGACAAGTCATCGGGTGGATTCTACTCCAAGTTAGGCTTTATGTCTCTTTCTTTTGATCCTGTCAGAAATGCTAAGAGCACTAGTAGTGCTCCATTCTTCTAGTAAAATGATTGTTAAATGTGCCTAATAAAGTTGGTGCAACAGAGCATATGGCTATTTTAGGGTTATCAATTTTCTGTTTCCCTGGCCCTTTTATGTTTAGCTTTAAACAGCCAACACAAGATTTTAGTTGTGATGGTCACTTCATCAGCTCTAAACCTATGAAATCCTTTTGGCTCTGACCCGGGGAAGTCCTCAACAAATTTACCATGCACTTTACCACTGCGATTAATTCACAATGTACTAACCTTAAAAATGACTTCAATTTATTTAAGCGTGTTTTAAAAGAAAATAGTAGGTGATGCACATTCAGAATTTAAAAAAAAAAAAAGTATTTTTACTAACTTAGGATGGCTCCCTTAATTTTCATTGTAAATTAAGGACACTACACACCCATGACTAAATAAAAACTATATATCGTTTGAGCTCCGTAGCCCGGTAATATATGTTCAACACATAGTATTCAGTCTGTTCATTCTCCACAGTATCCACAATCTTCGGTCTACATCCTCTCAAAAGTCAGTATTCAACACAGTCTACTTGCTTTCAGAAGTCAGTATTCATCACAGTCCACAGTATCCAGAAGTGTAATTGATCTCGAAATCTTCCACAATCTTTAGTAGTCCACCGGCCTCGGCGGGGCATTAGTTTCTGGTAGTCAGCTGATGTTCACATAATTATTACATAATATACCTCCTAATTTAATTTTGTTAGTGTTTTGAATAGCGTATTTTAGTTTAATTATATTGGTGCAACAAAGAAGTAATATGGATGAACATAGCCAAACCCACCTTTCAAGGGGTGGGACCCCTTTGTTTGCAATTTGTATTTGGTTCCAAGGAGTTTGCTTCCTTTTGCCCACAAATACAGCAACAAGAAGAAGGAGCACGTTTTTTTGGTTTCCAAATTGGATTGGTTTTCCAATTGGGGGTGGCCAATAAGGAGGTTTTTCTCTTTACCATAAAGAGAACAAGAAGAGAGAATACAGGGGGAAAAAAAGATACACCAGGACTTTTGCTCCCAATTATATATGGACCAATGAGGAGTTTATTTACAATGGAAATTGGGCTTCCAATCTAAAGGGGTGAAAGAAGGAAACGCAAGACAGCAAGAGGAGCAGGAGAAGACGTTGTCTAGCACAGCAGAGAACGACGCAGCAGCGCAACAGGCAGCCAAAACTCTGGACAGAACAGGCAGCCAAGACGCTGTCCAGCAGCAGCAGAAACGCGGGAGCAAGGGGTGCGGAGGAACAGGGAGTGCGTCGCTAATCCACCACGCACTGTCATGCCGATGAAGCTACACACCGCTGTTGCTGTCATCACCTTCACCATGTGTCACTAAATTCCACGCAAGGCGAATAGGTGAACTCATAGATGTAACGCACTTAATTGGTATTTGATTCGTTTTGTGATTTCACGATGAATAATGATGTTTATGATTTTAACTTTTATTTAATATAGGAGTTTATGTTATTTTAGTGACAAAGATTTCATCAACTTCTTCGTAGATTATTATAACGGTGGTTGTCTTTTTCTTCTCCATATAAGCTTAGTCACGCTTTTTTTATGTGTGGAATTTTTAAGGATTAATTGATTCTGGTAGGTTAGTTATATGTGATTGTCTTTTATTACGTTATTGTCTCCGGATATATCGTAAATTTAGGATATCATATATGACTAACCTATGTGCTTTCTAGAAAAAGTGAAATCTAAAATCCATTTACATTAGAATATATTAGTGCATCAAAGACTATTTTTCCGATTATGTTGTTTGGGACGTGAAACACGTAATCAAGTCATCATAGCGAATCAATACTAGTTGGCGCGTGAAATCTAGGAGGGATTCTTGGAACCTTGTGATTTTTCTATACTTAATTTTTATTAAACTAAATTCAATTTCATAATTTGAAATTGCTAGAATTTCTTAAATTAGTTTCGCGTAGTTCTTTTTCCTTGACCTTGTTTGTAGATCGCTTTTCCTCGTCGGATCGACACCGCAATCTTTACTGCAATTGACCAAGTGTACTGTTTAAGCGTAATCAAATTTTGACGTCGTTGCCGAAGAACGAGCTTCATTCTACAAGGGAGGTTTCAGGTATTATCTTTCTTGCTCATTGTTTTATTTTATTTTTAGGTTTTAGGTCCAGTTTATTTTTATTTTTTTTATTTTATTTCCTAAAAAAATTTTGCAAAAAACAAAAAAGACATTGGGGGAGTGTGAGTTGGAATAGAGACCACTTAGGGAAACTAATTAGGGTCCCAAATTTAGAACACCCACAAATTCACATTGAGACCAAATTAAGTTATACTTCTAATTCTAATGAGTAATCACGAATATGACCATGTTCGGTCGCTAAAGGACTATCTCCACCCCACGCACACTGCTACTCCATCATGTATCATGTTTGCACCAAGTACACCAAAGTTAGATTTTAAGCTGGGTATGATACAATTATTACCCGCTTTTCATGGCCTAGAGAGTGAGAATCCTTATGTTCACATTAGGGAATTCGAGGAAGTTGTGGCCACTTTCTACAACAAAGTTGAGGCTATAGACTCGGTTAGACTAAGGTTTTTTCCTTTTTCCCTTAAGGAAAAAGCGAAGAGTTGGCTATACTCTTTGCGACCAAGGTCTATAGGTTCGTGGGAGGAGATGACCCAAGCATTTTTTAATAAATATTTTCCTCACCACAAAACCAACGGTCTAAAGAGACGAATTTCTACATTTACCCAAAAGAATATCGAGACATTATATCAAGCATGGGAGAGGTTCAAGGATCTCTTGAATACATGTCCACACCATGGGTATGAGAGTTGGCGCCTAGTCAGTTATTTTTATTAGGGGCTCACCAGTAGAGAGCGTCAGTTCGTTGAGATGATGTGTAATGGAAAGTTTTTGCATAAGGACCCTGACGAGGCCATTGAGTACCTGAATGACCTGGCTGAAAAGGCTCATACTTGGACTGGTCCAAGTGCTACTAA
Organism: Berberis vulgaris; assembly: GCA_963556465.1. Classification (NCBI taxonomy): domain Eukaryota; kingdom Viridiplantae; phylum Streptophyta; class Magnoliopsida; order Ranunculales; family Berberidaceae; genus Berberis; species Berberis vulgaris. Next base: position 75,814,368 of record OY747130.1, read on the forward strand.
GAGCACGGATAGAACATGCCCAGCTAGAGTCTATCAACTTAGGGAAGAGGACAACCTTAGAACCCAATTGGATAGAGTGACTAGGGAGTTAGAGGCACTTAAGACCAAGGATGGTAGGCCCACACATACTGTTGCCAGAGTTGAGCTACAGGACGCCTGTTTTATATGCGGGGGAATTGAACACTTAGCACAGGATTGCCCGACCTTGACTGAGATGAGAGGGGTTTATGAGGAACAATGTAACGCCTTAGGGATGTACAAGAAGCCTTACTCACCATTCTCTAACACTTACAAATCTGGCTGGAGAGATCACCCTAATTTAGGCTGGAGGTCCGAAGCAGGTCAACCTACATACTCACAGGCACAACCACCTAGGTCATACCCTGCATCTCCGTACAATGCGCAATCTAACAGAAGTTCCTTATCAGACACATTACATGCATTTATAGAGGCACAAGGTAAAACTAATCAAAAATTTACAGTTGGATTGACACAGTTGGCAGAAGAGAACAAGGAGATCAAAAGCCAGATAACTAAGCTGACAAGTTCATTAACAGTACAAGAGCGGGACAATTTCCATCACAGCCTAAAGCAAATCCGAAGGGCCAACTTATGGCACAAACCTCTACTTCAGACCCTCAGAATGTCAAAGAGGTTAATGCCATCACTACTCGAAGTGGTAAGATTTTAGATGGATCAAGCTCTTCCACGACTATAGGCACCTCCCCAAGTGCAAAGGAGAGCATCCTTGAGGATGAGCCCAACAGGAACATTCCAGTTCCAGTTCCTTTTCCTCAAGCACTACGACCTACTGGAAAGAAATCGAAAATGCATGGTGAGATTCTAGAACACTTGAAACAGGTTAAAATTAACTTACCTTTGCTGCATGTGATTAAACAGGTACCAACTTATGCGAGGGTCATCAAGGATCTATGCACTATCAAGAGGAAACATCATGTTAAGAAGACTGCCTTCTTGACAGAACATGTAAGTGCGGTGATTGAGCAGAGGACGCCACCCAAATACAAAGATCCAAGGTGTCCTACAGTCACCTGCCAGATTGGGACTCATGAGTTCGGCCAAGCCTTGTTGGATTTAGGAGCAAGTGTAAATCTAATGCCATATTCTATTAACTTGCGACTGGGTCTAGGAGAGATTAACCCACATCCGTGGTACTACAATTAGCCGATAGATCAGTTAAGAAGCCAAGAGGAATAGTCGAGGATGTCTTGCTGTAGATTGATAAGTTTTATTATCCCATCGACTTTCTTATTTTAGATACTCATTCTGCGGTTAATATGGAGTCTACAGTTCCGATTATTTTAGGTAGACTTTTTCTTGCCACAGCTAACGCTCTTATCAATTGCAGGAACGGTCTAATGAAACTGTCTTTTAGGAACATGACTCTGGAGGTCGACATATTCAATATTAGCAAGCAACCACGTGATGATGATGAGTGTCATCATACCTACATGATATACACGCTGATATCAGAGGAGGCGCTTCTGAGCGCAGACTCTGAAACCTTAGAGTACCTCCTTTCTATTTCTGATTTTGAGAGTTCACTTTATCCTGACAATGCTTTTGATATTTCTGTTGTGTCAGGGTTAAAGGACAAAGGAGGACAACAATGGCAACCATGCTTTGAGGAGTTGCCAAAGGAAAGACAGAAACCACAACCATCCACCGTGGAAACTTCGAAAGTTGACCTAGCTCCACTGCCTGAGGGACTTAAACATTCATTCCTCGGACCAGGTGATACCTTTCCTGTTATTATTTCTTCCGTGCTTGATAGCTCACAAGAAGAAGAAGTGATTAATATGTTACGTGAGCACAAATCTGCATTAGGTTGGACTGTAGCTGACATCAAAGGTATTAGCCCCTTAACATGTTCCCATAGGATTCACTTAGAAGAAGGAGCTAACCCCCGTAGAGACCCTCAAAGACGACTTAACCCTACTATGAAAGAGGTGGTGAAAAATGAAGTCTTAAAATTTTTAGATGTAGGCATCATTTATCCCATCTCTGATAGCAAGTCGGTTAGTCCAACTCAAGTGGTTCCCAAGAAATCTAGAATAACGGTGGTGACTAATGATGAGGGGGTGCATGTTCCTACTAAGTAGTGACAGGGTGGCGAATGTGCATTGATTATAGGAAACTTAATTCTGCCACCCGCAAGGATCACTTCCCACTTCCATTCATAGACCAAATCTTAGAGTGAGTAGCTAGTCATTCTTTTTATTGCTTTCTAGATGGGTATTCAGGACATTATCAGATTGAGATTGCATTAGAGGATCAGGATAAGACTACTTTCACATGTCCTTTTGGTACTTATGCTTTTCGGCATATGCCATTTGATTTGTGTAATGCATCGGCTAATTTTCAAAGATGCATGATGAGTATTTTTAGTGATATGGTTGAAAAATATATGAAAGCATTCATGGATGACTTGACTCTTTTTGGTGATTCCTTTTATTCATGTTTACTTCACTTGAAGGTTGTTTTAAGTAGATGTGAAGAGAAGGGTCTGGTGCTTAATTGGGAAAAATGTCATTTCATGGTTTCCTATGGAATAGTTCTAGGACACATAATTTTTATAAAAGAATGAGGTTGATAAAGCTAAAATTGAATTGATTTCTAAATTACTTTCACCTAAAAGTGTCAAGGATGTGAGATCATTTCTAGGGCACGTGGGTTTTTATAGGAGGTTCATACAAAAAATTTCTGCCATCTCTAGACCATTAAGTAGCCTCCTGGTCAAAGACGTTGTGTTTCAATGGACACAAGAGTGTGAGGACGCCTTCCGAACACTCATTAATAGGCTCACCTCTGCCCCCATCATGCAGCCACCGGATTGGAATTTACCATTTGAGATAATGTGTGATGCAAGCAACTATGCTGTGGGGGCGGTCTTGGGACAATGAAGGGAAGGGAAGCCCTTTGTTGTTTACTATGCTAGTCGAACACTTAATGATGCTCAAAAGAATTATTCGACTACTGAAAAAGAGTTGCAAGTTGTAGTTTTTGCTTTAGATAAATTTCGTGTTTATTTGATTGGTACACCTATCACTGTTTTTACTGACCATGCGGCTCTTAAGTTCATTCTTTCTAAAAAGGATGCTAAGGCAAGATTGATTAGGTGAATTTTACTTCTGCAGGAATTTGATCTAACTATAAAGGATAAGAAGGGGGTCGAGAATGTTGTGGCGGATCACTTGTCTCGTTTGGAGTTCAATGACTCTGCCAATGGCCCACCCATCCGTGATGACTTCCCTGATGAACACCTATTTGTCGTTACTCAAGTATCATGGAGGTGCCAGAGGAGATCTCTCTGGTTGCCCCTGTCTACTTGATTTGATGTTCTCCACCCTATCTTTGGTTTAGGTTTTTATTTTATTTTATTTTGTTTAGGTTTTTGCTTTTATGTTTTTCTTGTAGTGTTTCAAGTTATTTTAGGTGTTGCTACTGGAGTCACTCGGAGCCCCTCATCCCATGTGTTCATTTCTCCCGTCAGTGTGATTTTCTTATATTTTGGTGACTGTGAGGACATTGTCTATTTGAAATTGGTAAAGCTTCACAATGGTAATATCACTCTAACCCTCCTTTTTCTTTATCCTTCATTTGTCATGGTTATTATTTTATACATTGAGGACAATGTTTGGTTTAGGTTTGGGGGTGATGGTGGTTTATTAGATTTTTTGTGCAATTTTCAAAATCTTTGAGCTTAAAACGTATTTTACAATTAAACCGAGTCATTTATTTGTGTTCTACTCAATCTCCATTGAATACTTGGATGATTACGGTAATTGTGCAAAATCTTTATGAAAATGCATTCAAAATCTGAACTCTTGGTGAATTTTAAAAAAAAAACTAAATAAAAACAAGGGTTTTGAGTCTTTTTAATTTTAGAGAATATTTTAGTTGCCTTTAATTTTGAGAAAACGCATACTAACACGTGTCACATAGTTATATTAGTAGAAAACATGATATTTGATATTATCCTTATGTTCGATGTATTTCGTGAAACTTTTCAACTCGACTATAAAAATGCATTATAAGCCAAGTCAACATGATTTGAAGTTGTTAGTGAGATATTGAACTAAAAAACCTTAGAATAATAGTAGAGACTTAACCCTTATGAGTTTTGAGCTATTCTTTATTTCTTGAGGGTTATTAATTACATTCTGATTTTTCTTGAGTCCGCATTATTTCGTTAATGATCTCATTATTCTTGACTTTCTTATTGATTGCTTTAAGAATGACATAAAAATTGAATTTTACACTAGAACTTCTTGCTTTATTTAGTTGAGATGTCCTAGTACTAACTAGAACTTATGAAGTGATATATGCATTTTTTTTTTCTTTTTTAAACCAATTTTTTTTTTTGCCTTTTAGCCTATCCAATACTAAATATCCATTTGCAGCCCTTTGAGCCTTTAAATAGCCTTCTCTTTGTTAACCCCATTCCCATTACTTACTCCAATCAAGGAGTAATACCTATATTATTTTATCCTTACCCAATTTTCTGAGAATGTATACGGTGAGATATATTTATGGAATGGGCAAATAGAAAGAGTTGAAAATAGATATTTCATGTGCCCTCAAAGTAAAAGTGTTTGATTTTATAAACGGGGAAAAACATGTAAGAAAAAAAAAACATGTAAAAAAAAAATACAAGGTTGAAGAAGAAAATAATGAAGAAAAAGTTAATGGTGTACAACATTGATTTGTTCTTCAATGTCCTATGTGTTTATTCAAGGGTGTAACCATTCTTAGGAAATTCTTGTATCATTTTTGTCCATTATTGTTTGCCATAATCCAAGCCCCATTACAACCTAGTAAAGACCTAATTGATCTTAAGTGAAAGTTGGTTCAGTAGATGTGGAGATTTAATAGGCAAGAACTATGGTGTTTGATTAAACATTTTCAAAAGTAATCAATATTCCTGTCCATGAGATCATATTCATTTCACTCTTTGAAAATTCTGTTTTTCATGATAATTATATGTAAGACGTTTGCATTTTCCATAGTTTATATTCTTTTCCTCACATATAAACTGAGTGCCCAATCTCTGAGTGTTTTATTTCTAAGTGACATGAGAGATTTGTGGTCGAAACGTACTTTCTAAATGTTATCTCGTCACATCTTTACTATGAGATGAAGAGTTGTGTTGATAAGGCTTCTCACACACACACACTTTGAGTTGAGAATGATTATAAAATTTATTTAACCTTTAGATACTATTAAATTATTGTACTCTATTGATATACTTTTGTGACATTTTTAGTTTATTGTTTTTCTTGAATTTTAAGCAATTAGAAAATTACTCTAAGGAAAATAAAGGGGAATGCCCATGTTTTTGCATTATGTTTTTAGAAAATAGATTTTGTTTTATTGAGTCAGTAATGTTTGGGGGTAACATTTCTGGAAACCCTCACGAGACTATAACTTGTCCACTAGAGGTAATCTAGGGGTTTAAAGCCTTGTTGCACGTTAAGGTAAGTGCAACCATGATTCCTACGAAAGTGAGTTAGGATTTTATTCTTAATTTTGTTTTCCTCGAGGACTAGCAAAATGTAGGTTTGGGGATATTTGATGTTCACATTATTATTACATAATATACCTCCTAATTTAATTTTGTTAGTGTTTTGAATAGCGTATTTTAGTTTAATTATTTTATTTTTGTACTTTTGTAGGATTTGGAGTTTAAATGACAAAAGTGCGTTAGCGTTGCGAATTTGGAAATTCATAGACAAATTGACGAAGTGGAATGGGAGACACTCAAGCTAAAGATTAATAAAGAGAACCAAAGAAGAAAAAAAAAAAGAAATTAGTTTTGAATTTTGGTGAAACAAAGAAGTAATATGGATGAACATAGCCAAACCCACATTTCATGGGGTGGGACCCTTTGTTTGCAATTTGTATTTGGTTCCAAGGAGTTTGCTTCCTTTTGCCCACAAATACAGCAAGAGGAAGAAGGAACACGTTTTTTTGGTTTCCAAATTGGATTGGTTTTCCAATTGGGGGTTGGCAAATAAGGAGGTTTTTCTCTTTACCATAAAGAGAACAAGAAGACAGAATACAGGGGGGGGGGGGGGGGGGGGGGGAGAGATACACCAGGACTTTTGTTCCCAATTATATATGGACCAATGAGGAGTTTGTTTACAATGGAAATTGGGCTTCCAATCTAAAGGGGTGAAAGAATGAAATGCAAGACACACACACACTTTTGTGGTCGAAACGTACTTTCTAAATGTTATCTCGTCACATCTTTACTATGAGATGAAGAGTTGTGTTGATAAGGCTTCTCACACACACACACTTTGAGTTGAGAATGATTATAAAATTTATTTAACCTTTAGATACTATTAAATTATTGTACTCTATTGATATACTTTTGTGACATTTTTAGTTTATTGTTTTTCTTGAATTTTAAGCAATTAGAAAATTACTCTAAGGAAAATAAAGGGGAATGCCCATGTTTTTGCATTATGTTTTTAGAAAATAGATTTTGTTTTATTGAGTCAGTAATGTTTGGGGGTAACATTTCTGGAAACCCTCACGAGACTATAACTTGTCCACTAGAGGTAATCTAGGGGTTTAAAGCCTTGTTGCACGTTAAGGTAAGTGCAACCATGATTCCTACGAAAGTGAGTTAGGATTTTATTCTTAATTTTGTTTTCCTCGAGGACTAGCAAAATGTAGGTTTGGGGATATTTGATGTTCACATAATTATTACATAATATACCTCCTAATTTAATTTTGTTAGTGTTTTGAATAGCGTATTTTAGTTTAATTATTTTATTTTTGTACTTTTGTAGGATTTGGAGTTTAAATGACAAAAGTGCGTTAGTTTTGTTGCGAATTTGGAAATTCATAGACAAATTGACGAAGTGGAATGGGAGACACTCAAGCTAAAGATTAATAAAGAGAACCAAAGAAGAAAAAAAAAAAGGAAATTAGTTTTGAATTTTGGTGAAACAAAGAAGTAATATGGATGAACATAGCCAAACCCACATTTCATGGGGTGGGACCCTTTGTTTGCAATTTGTATTTGGTTCCAAGGAGTTTGCTTCCTTTTGCCCACAAA